>CM031083.1:14328870-14937134 GCA_018257905.1 Gillenia trifoliata | reverse complement strand
CCACATTAAAGAGAAAGATGGGAGCATTACAACAACTTCAACTATGTCTCGTCACCTTATGCCTCCGGCCCTATCCCATTCGGGAGTGCACATTTGTGTCTCATAGTTTACGGATCCACCAAGATTAGATTTCGACGTGGACAAATTTTGGCAGTATCTCCCTACAGTTCTCCAAGTGCACGACGTAGATATCAAATACCTACTATGCACTTGAAGAACGTAAGAAGCTGTTACAAAAAACCCACGATCGAAACCTAATCCGTGAACCGCAAACTATGACACACAAATGTGCACACCCAAACTGTCCAAAAATGGGACAATTCAAGAATCAATTGGATCGCAGTCACGCTTTTGCATCCATGCGTGAAATCCAATTAATTCTCAAACGGGAAACTAAATTTTTGTTAAAAAAATGCATACGAAGTTAATTACTATTAACTTTGTACGTACAACACAAAATAAATTCGTATAAAGTTAATTACTATTAACTTCGTACGTACAATGCAACATAAAGTCATTCAAGATATACAAATTATTTGCATACAAAACCATATAAAATAAATTCGTACGTCAACAACATAAAATGATCTAGAAAATACCTTCAAATTGGTGCTCCAACAACAATCCTATGCAACAAACCTATACAAAATTAATTAATTTATGTTAATTTTAATTCAAAAATAATAAAATAATGTTAAAAAATTAAAATTACTATTAACGATTACCGGGCCCGGTGGTGGTGGAGGAGGACGAGGAGATGGTGGTGGTGGTGGAGGAGGAGATGGTAGCTAGCTAGGGGGAGAGAGAGAGATCTAGAGGGAGAGAGAGTGAGATGGGAAGAGGGAGATGAGTGAGATACGGAGAGAAAGATGGAGATGAGTGAGATAGGGAGAGAGATTCGGAGGGACAAATTTGGAGGGAGAGATTCGAGAGGGAGAGATTGAGATTGAGAGGCAGCTGTTTGCAGTTTTCTGCAAAAACTGCCTCTCGGGTCTAAGGAAAGGGATTAAACAGCTTGGTTTTGCGCGATGAACATATTCGTCGCCTAAAGTCACCGGCTTTGCGCGACAAACCATTGGTTGCGCAATATATTTTAGGCGACGAAACTTTTGGTCGCGCAAAATTTTGCGCCAAATTCTCCTTTTACCGCCACTTTTTCCTCTTTTGCCTAACGAATGTATTTATTCGTCGCCCATTTTAGTTTTAAGCAACGAATGTTTTTGTCGTTTTGACATTTTAGGCGACGAAACAGGATTTTTGTCGCGCAAAGTCCTTTTGCCCGACGAAATTTCCTCCTTCGCCTAAAGTTTGTTTCGTAAGTTGTTTTTTCTACTAGTGGGTGAAATGGAACATGAACAATTGCTAAAAACCAAAAATGAAAATAAAATGACAAATAATTACAATAGAAAAATTAAAATGAAAACTGATAAACTATATAATATTTATAACAATTCAACATATAAAATATATAACAATTCAAACTCCGAAACAAAATTCCATCAATCCTTTGCCGATTTTAGCTTTGTACAATCTACAAATGTGGAAGAGAAGAGAAGGAAAACTAACCTGTATATAATTGCCTAGACGACAAAGGCTGGTGGTACTCGATTGGAGAAGGAGAATCCCAAATTTACAAAAAGGCTTTTCTGCAATCACACTGTTTAGAGCCTTCTTAGGAAGAGAATGAAAGTTGAAGTATGAAGTCAAAGAGAATGGGGTAGGCTGGGAATTTTATTACACTGAAATTGATTTGATAAACTGATGCTATAAGTATCAAACCCACTAATAATTCATTAGTTCTTAGTCTACTTTGTAGGTTTAAATTACCAAATAAAACCTTCACAATCAAATAGTAATTCATTGGTTTTTGTTATTCATGCTCTTATATCAGTCATGATTTTTCAATACAAATACTTTAAACCAAACATGATTTAGCTAGATCAAGCATAAATAAAGCCGACATGATTATTCTATGAGAATCCAATAGCATCAAAAGGCAAAAAAGGCTTAACAAACATAGAGTACTACACTCATTTGGCTGCAAATGATCCAATAAAATAGAGATAATCTACGATTGCTCCTTCTCCATCCTAAAACCCCAAAAATCAATCATCCAAAACCCAAAAGCTAGAAACTAAAACCTAATCACGCCAAAATCCTAATGCTTAACCAAAAACATAATCAGTCACTTACACTACATACTGAATCAGATGTGCAAACTCAAATTGAATGCCTCCCAATCGCCTAAAGTTTCAAAATTTCAATTTTTTCTCCACCCTAAAGTTTCAAAATTTCAATCCTTTCTCGACTAACTCTATCCAAAGATTTGAAATACCCAAAAACAAATAATTGTACTGAAAATTAAGTAAATTGATTTGGGTTTCAATCTTCAATGACAAACCCAAGTTTTTGTTTGGATTAGAAGGGAAGAGGGAGAAAGCTAAATCAAGGGTTGTAGAAGTTACCTCAGTTGACGGGGAGTTGATTGGTGACAACTCCGAGGTCGATCGCTGCCTGGATCATTAACAAATTCGCTGGATTCGCCGAAGAACGGAGGTTTGCGAGTTTGGTAAAACGGAGGCCTGTGGTCTGGATTGGCCAAAGAACGGCAGTGGCGTCGTCACTCCTCTGTGTGTTTTAGGGCTAGAGAGAGGGAGTCTATTGAAGTTGTTGGGATTTCTAGCCGTTAACTGATAGGGCTTACTGCTAGGATTCCTAGTTTTTAGGGTTGTTAATCACGTAGGAGTCCAATAATCCCTATACTTGAGGGACAAGCTGTTTTTCATGATTTTACGTAGTCTTTACCACGATTATAGGACCTGTAAAATCGTGGGTAGTTGCATTTATTTTCTGTTCAAATGTAAGGTTATTTAATAGCCATGGTAGTTGTTTTCCATTCAATAAGAATTCTCCCTGGTTTTATGTAAGCTTTCGAACTTTGCATTATAGTTATTCGTTGCACGTTTCTGATTCCAACATCTGGTATCAGAGCCTCGCTACGAGGCCTAATTGAAAGCTTGCAACCCAGGTGCTCGAGTGAAGAAACAAAAACATGGCGTCTGAGAATAGTTTCGTGCAACCAGCCATTCCAAGGTTTGATGGACACTACGACCATTGAAGTATGCTAATGGAGAACTTCCTTCGTTCCAAAGAGTATTGGAACTTGGTGAAGATTGGGATCACTGCTGCAACAGGAGGATCAGATTCCAGTGAAGCACAAAAGAAGACTTTAGATGAACTGAAGTTGAAGGATTTGAAGGCCAAGAACTATTTGTTCTAAGCCATAGATCGGTCAATATTGGAGACCATTCTGAAGAAGGATACTGCAAAGGACATATGAGACTCATTGAAAAAGAAACATCAAGGAATTGCACGTGTAAAACCTGCTCAATTGCAGGCTCTTCGCAAGGAGTTTGAGGTGCTACACATGAAGAATGGAGAAACAGTCAATGACTATTTTGGGAGACCACTTGCCATAGCCAACAAGATGAGAACTCACGGAGAGAAGATGGATGATGTGGTGATCATCGAGAAAATTTTGAGGTCTATGACTTCGAAATACGACTATGTTGTCTGTTCGATTGAGGAATTGAATGACCTAGACATCATGTCTATAGATGAACTCCATAGTAGCCTTTTGGTGCACGAGCAAAGGATAAGTCGACATGTGGGGGATGAGCAGGCACTCCAAGTTACTCATGGAGTCCAGTAAGAAGGACGAGGTCGAGGAACTTATTGAGGATGAGGAAGAGGACGGGGAAGACTAGGGTTCGACAAGTCAACCCTAGAATGCTATAACTGCCATGAACTAGGGCATTTTCAATGGGAGTGTCCTAAGAAACCTAAGGAAGAGAAGGCAAACTATGCGGAGACAAAGGATGAGATGTTGTTGATGGCACTTGTGGAGTTCAAGGAGGCAACAATGGAGCACATCTGATTTCTTGACTCTGGGTGCAGCAATCATATGTGTGGGAAGAAAGACCTGTTTAGTGAGTTTGACAAGAGTTTCAAAGAATCAGTGAAGCTTGGAAATGATTTAAGTTTGATTGTGCAAAGCAAGGGAAGTGTGCGAATGGAGGTGCATGGTATTCTACATGTGATCGCAGGTGTGTTCTATGTGCTAGATTTGAAGAATAATTTGTTAAGTATTGGTCAGTTGCAAGAGAAGGGACTTACAATACTCATCCAACATGGAAGGTGCAAAATCTTTCACTCTGAGAGAGGTCTAATCATGGAGACCAAGATGAATTATAATAGAATGTTTATAGTATTGGCTCGATGCCCACCAAAGGAACAAAAATGTCTTTCCTCTCAAACTACTGATCAAGCACGACTTTGGCACTGTCGCTATGGGCATCTTAGTTGGAATGGGCTTAAAGTACTTCAACAGAAGCAAATGGTGGAGGGATTGCCTCAGTTCGCAGCCTTTCAAAGGGTAGGCAAACAACACTGAGATCCATTTCCCAAAGAAAGCCTATGGAGAGCCTCCAAGGTCCTTCAATTAGTGCATGTTGACATATGCGGACCAATCAACCCTATCTCGAATAGGAATAAAAGGTATCTTATCACCTTTATAGATGATTTCAACAGAAAAACATGGGTTTACTTCTTGGTGGAGAAGTCAGAAGCATTTGGTACGTTCAAATCCTACAAAGCACGGGTAGAGAAAGAAACTGGGGCATTTATAAGAAGTTTGAGGACAGACCGAGGAGGAGAGTTCACCTCACATGATTTTGCAAATTTCTGTCATGAGAATGGGATTCATACGCAATCAATTGCAACCTATACACCTCAACAGAACACTGTGGCAGAAAGGAAGAATCGCACCATCATGAACATGGTATGAAACATGTTGTTAGCCAGGCAAATCCCCAAATCCTTTTGGCGTAAAGAACAAGACACCTGAAGAGGCTTGGAACGGACGCAAACCATATGTGGATCATTTCAGAATTTTTGGCTGCATTGCTCATGCTCACGTACCTGATAACAAAAGGGTGAAGCTCGATGCCAAGAGTTGTAAATGCATATTTCTTGGGGTAAGTGAGGAATCTAAAGCATATCGATTGTTTGATCCTGTTTTACAGAAAATAATTATAAGCTGAGATGTTGTGTTTGAAGAGGATCAACAATGGAGTTGGGGTGACAGTCACAAGGAAGTTATAGTGGCAGATCTTGAGTGGGATACTGATGAAGAAAATAGCACTGTAAGAGTGGTAAGTGATCCCGAGTCTGGAAGCAATGAAGTTGTGGAAGAAACTGAAACCGAGTCTGATCACGATGGCTCGTTGGTTGAAGAGGACAATCAAAATAACGGAATCTCACCTAGTATGGGACGAACTCGAAGACCACCAATTTGGATAAAGGATTATGAAACAGATCAAGGCTTATCTGATGAAGAGAATGATTGACACACCCCACCTTCGATACCCACGTGGATACCGAGTTCGGGTGTGTTGGCTGACACTCGTAAGTGACGAAGCCATTAAATGCATGACAACACTTAGTTTAAGTAAATTAAATTACCATAAAGTTGCAGAAATTAATGTCAACATGCACAAGGTTCAGAGCGTACTAATTTGAAACAGCGGAAACAAAATAATGAATCAAGTTCCTAGAATTTCTATCCATAACAGGGATGGATATTATTTAAGAAACTGAATAAGAAATAGTAAATCCCTACATGGTCGGGAAATAGAATCAGAGCTGCCACTCCGATGCCTCGACTTCACCCGCATGCTCTATCACTAGGTCCCGGCGGGGCGTAAAACAAAGGTGTGAGTGGACGAAAATAAAAGCCAAATACCTTTCTTTCAACATAGTAACCCCCTCGTTTGAAATACAAAGATATTTGCAAAATCATACTATCGGAGTATGTATCAAAATCATACTATAATATAAGTATATAATGAAAAATCTCAACGCGAAACTGTGGAATAATACCATATATAATAGATGTCAACCCATACTTTATAAGTATAATCGAAATATATATATATATATATATATATCAACATAATTCAGAAATAACAATTCATATTCCCATAACTTGTTTCGCCATAAACATATCAATAGTATAGATAAGAAATCCAACACTGTGGTATATGAGCAATCACCCATGTACGTGTTAAGGAACAGCCTCTCAATCCCCGTACAAGCACTTTACGTTATCAATCAATTTGTACTCCTAGTACCACACACATGTAAGCACTTGCGCATTAGCGTCACACCCGAGTCCTTACGTAATGGGGCCTTTTCCCAAAAATAAACATAAACATAAGACAAGCTTGCACTAAGGTATTTATTTACCGGACAATACCCCTGGAGTACAGTGCGTGTGACCCAAACATGTGAGACTTGTCCTACGGCCGTGAGACGGTACTACAACGTAGTGAAAGCATACCAAGTGTGTTTGAAAACATACATACATATATCATGTGTAGAAGTGAAGAATATCATATACTTCATAATTTCCCAAATATTTAAACGTTGTATAATCGAACATATTCATGCCTAGAAGCCATTAATTAAATACCAAAATATCCATATAAATATTCATCTCTCAAAATCATTTCATAATACATAACCATATATAAATTCATATCTCAAAACCATTTCATAATATATATATCCATATATATATATAAGCATGCCTCAAAAACATTTAAACTCATGTAAGAAAATCCTTTCATAAATAATTCAAAGCATATAAACCATTTAATAAAACAAAAGTCCACTCACAGGTGATCGGGAGTGAAATCTCCCTCGGTGTTGCCCTCCTTGAAGTGTGGCGCCGAAGAATTACCTATTTAATATTAGGAGAAAAATTAGAACCTCCCTAATATAAATTAATATAGGCCCAATAGAAAAATATTCCAAAAATAATACTATTTTGGCGAAAACGGGCTCGAATAACGATTTTCAGGGCCCGAAAACCCTACAGCCGCCGTCCACTGTCGCCGGCGCCGCCGTGCGCCACCGCACGCGCCGGGAAACGGTCGGACGCGCCGCCACGTGTCGCCACACGCTAGCAAGTGTCCCCACGCACGGGGACGCGCCGCCACGTGTCCCCACGCGCGGCACGCGCCTGGTGACGTCACCCCCACGCGCATGCTGACGTCAGCCACGTGACTGCTGACGTCGGCGCCGTTAAAGTTATCGGCGTCAGTCAAACTTAACAGAATATACCTTTCTGACAGAATATTCTGACGTCGTCAGGAATATTCCGTTACAGTTGATGGAATATTCCTTCTTCCTCCTCCTCTCGCCGGTCGCCGGAGCCGCCGTCCTCCGTCGTCTGGTTCTCCGGAATTCTGGAAAATTTTCCGAAAATGTCTAAAACTTTAAAAATTCATAACTTCTTCGTTCTTTGGCCAAATTTAACGTGCCATATATCAAAATGAAGGTATTGACGAGTAGAATATTTTCATACCAACTTGGGGCCGGAAAAATGGCCGGAGATGGCCTGAATTTGACCGGAAAGCTTTGGGAAACCCTAATTCCGTTCTCCTTCAAAACTGCACCAAATTCGACGTTCTTTATATCGATTTGAACCTACTCAACGTAATAAAACCAATGGTAATGGTTTCGAGGCTTACCTAAGTCGAGATTGTACAGAAACCTGAATGGCAGTTTGTCGTTTTCGTTCCGGTGTCGGTTTGGACGATTGGGTTCGAGTTTGGATATTCTGAAATCACAGCCTCGTCCAGAATGACGAGACGATCGTAATGGTATTGGTCTTGAGCGACGGTTTGACGGTTTTGTGATTCGTCCAAAAGTTAGGGTTTCGGTAGTTTTTGTGAGGTTGGCCGAGAGAGAGAAGTGGGAGAGAGAGAGGATGAGAATGTGCAGAGGGTGTGGAATGGCTGCAGAGCAGCTAGGTCAACCCAAAAACCCCAATTAACAAACGGGGTGAAAATTACTAAAATGCCCCTACACTTTAAAGCTTCATAAAACATTCGTTTTAACTCCGAATTGAGTTCCGCTTCCGTCCACGCGTTCGTATCGATGAGTACATCATGAATATTTAAAGGAATAAATTTTCACAAGTCATCACGAAAAGTCAACAAAAGTCAACATTGACCACTAGGGGTATTTTGGTAATTTCACATAAAATTTTGGGACGGGTTGTAACAATGATTGCATGGCTCACTTGGCATTATTCATTGATCAACCTTCGAAGATGCAGTGAAGTTAGAGAAATGGAGACAAGCTATGGATCAGGAGATACAAGCCATCGAGAAGAACAATACATGGGAATTAATGAAGCTTCCACCAGGTGGGAAAACTATTTGAGTAAAGTGGGTGTTTGAGATGAAGCTCAAGGAGAATGGACAAGTGGATAAGTATAAAGCTCGACTAGTTGCTAAAGGTTACTGTCAACAATATGAAATCGATTATGCAGAGGTATTCGCACCAGTGGCTCGTCTAGACACCATTCGAATGGTAATTTATCTTGCTGCGCAAAAGAACTGGTAATCTATCAGCTTGATGTCAAGTCCGCATTTCTGCATGGGGAGATAGATGAAGAAGTGTTTGTTGATCAGCCACATGGATATGAACATATATAAGGGGCATGAGTCAAAGGTGTATCGACTCAAAAAGGCTTTATATGGACTTAAGTAGGCCCCCCGAGCCTGGTATAGTCGTATAGAGTCATATTTCATCAAGGAAGGATTCAACAAATGCCTTTATGAGCATACTTTGTTCATCAAGACAGCGGAATGAGGTAAGATCTTGATAGTGTGCCTTTATGTCGATGATCTTATTTTCACTGGCAATTATGAAATAATGTTTGAACAATTTAAGATGTCTATGATGGTTGAGTTTGACATGACTGACCTTGGGAAAATAAGATATTTCCTTGGTATTGAAGTAATACAAGGTTCTGATGGGATCTTTATCGTTCAAAGAAAGTATGCTCAAGAGGTCTTGGGGAGATTCAACATGGATCAGTGTAACCCAGTACTAAATCTTGTGGTTCCTGGTTTCAAACTCACAAAGAATGAAGGAGGAGTAGAAATTGATAGCACTGTTTACAAACAGATGGTGGGAAGCCTCATATATCTAACAGCCACACATCCTGATTTAATGTTTATTGTGAGTTTGATCAGTCGATACATGGAGCATCCAATTGAGGCTCATTTGCAGGCAGCAAAAAGAGCTCTGAGGTACGTTAAAGGGACTGTTGACTTGGGGATATTCTACAAGAAGGGAAAAATTGAGGAACTTATTGGGTACACCGATAGTGACTACGCGGGTGATCAAGATGATAGGAAGAGCATCTCAGGTTATGTATTTATGATGAGTTAGGGTGCTGTTTCTTGGTCCTCAAAGAAGCAGCCAGCTTTTACTTTATCCACTACTGAAGCAGAGTTCATAGCAGCAGCACTAAGTGCATGCCAAGTTGTTTGCTTAAGAAGGATCGTGAAGAGTCTTAATCAAGAGCAACATAGTCCAACCTTGGTGTATTGTGATAATGTTTCGACTATCAAACTTTCAAGAAATCCTGTGATGCATGGTTGAAGCAAGCATATTGATGTAAGGTTTCATTTCCTTCGAGACTTTGTCAATAATGGAGTTTTAGAGCTGGTGCAAGGTTCATCTCAAGAACAAGTTGCAGATGTCTTAACAAAACCACTAAAGGTTGATACATTTATGAAGATGCGAGATTTGTTGGGTGTTTGCAAGTTTCCATGAGTAAACTGAATATTTGTAGTATTCAGTTTAAGGGAGGATGTTGAAGTTGTTGGGATTTCTAGTCGTTAACTGATAGGGCTTACTGCTAGGATTCCTAGTTTTTAGGGTTGTTAATCATGTAGGAGTCCAATAATCCCTATACTTGAGGGACAAGCTGTTTTTCCTGATTTGATGTAGTCTTGACCACGATTATAGGACCTGTAAAATCGTGGGCAGTTGCATTTATTTCCTGTTCAAATGTAAGGTTATTTAATAGCCATGGTAGTTGTTTTCCATTCAATAAGAATTCTCCCTGGTTTTATGTAAGCTTTCGAACTTTGCATTATAGTAATTCGTTGCACGTTTCTGATTCCAACAGAGTTGGGGAGAGTTAGAATACAAATAGGAAATGGGAGAGAGGAAGCAGGGGAAAGGGAGACGAAGGAAAATGGTACACGAACGAAGGAGTCCGTAGAAGAAGTTTGAAGCTGGTAAAAAAGTGTGATCCCATGTCTAAATGGGTCAGTGGCAGACATGAAATAACATTAACTAAGCATGGGCAAAAGAGTCAGTACACTGTTCATGAACAGTGAAACTGGATTTTAGTATAGAAATAATATGTTTCTACGTTTGTGAGTTGTATCACGCGTACGCATATATATATGATAATACAAACACCTTGCTTAGATTATGAGTCAAGTTTTATTCTACATCAAATCCTTTACCCTATATTTGAATGAAGGTTTTAAAATTTTATGGAACTCAAACTAAATTTGTTAGGAATGTAAACTAATCTTGTTTGGTAACTAGTTTCAGTTTTCAAAAAAATAAAAGCTGAAAACTACTCCCTTGTGTTTTCAAAATTTGGCCTTGAGTTTTACCTTTTAGTTTTTAGTTTTTTTTTTTTTTTAAAAACTGAACGTAGTTACCAAACAAGATTTTAGTTTTCAGTTTTCAAAAAAGTGAAAACTAAAAATTACAAACCGAAAACGAAATGGTTATCAAATGACCTCTAAATTTTTTTCATTGACAGTCTGATACTTTACGAAATGGGGTATTTAAACATACCCTGCTGGTTAAACCTATAATTGTAGATAAAAACTATGAAACATAGAACTTAAATAAAGAGACTTGAATTTAATAGAATCTCGATCAATGGAAAGGAAAGTGTATATACATACATCGTGTATGAGGTGTTTGTCTATGAGTTGTTGCCTTTCTTCTTGTTTATGTTGTTTTTGGTCCAAAGTGATGGTATTGAAAAAACCAAATTGGGCGAATTCTACACAGCTTGTCCTGAGTTTGATTTCTGGCACTGGTGAATCACACAATGGTGGTCAAGGGGGCTCAAATGCCTTTGTAAATCTTCACAGCCTCCAAAAAGGTGGATTGTCGTGGTTTGGCTACCAGTTGGTTCAATTAAAAAAAAAACCCCAATTGGACTAGCAAGTACAAGAAAGGGCAAATCATGCCCAAATGAAAGGAAAAAGGCAGAGGGCTGTCGATACACTCTAGGCAATTGAAAAGTCATCGTAGAAATAAAAAAAAAACCACTACTAGCACCTTAATGGTGACCAAAAGAGATGTGAGGCTGATAGAATTGAGAGACTATCATACCTCAATTAGAGAACTGCGAATGAGCAAGGCAGCCCATCACGAGAAAGTATCATAACCAGTGAGGAGGGAGGCATTGATGCCCATGAAAAGTTGCAAACCCTCAAGAAAGACAGCTTGTCACGAGAAAGTACCAAACCACTTCTTGTTTCTATATTAGTTGTTGGCTTTCTTTCTTCTTTTTGGTGTCCTGCAAATGCACACACACATATAATATTGTTATTTGGACTATGTTTGCTAACCATCCTTTTAATACAAGGAGTCTTACATATATAGGTAGGGAATACCTTTATTGGATAGGTGGTCAATGAGGAGTTTTCAGTATAATCGGAACACCTCCACATTGCACCTACCACATTTGTATCACCTTTTTAATAAAGGTGAGATCCACTTGTATTGGTGAGCCTTACCTCTGTTAGGACAGATGATACAAATAGCATTACTCCATGACGTTACTATTATACTTATAACGGGTGAAATAATAACATCATGCGGTGATGTTCCCAATACACAAAAATTTCTCATCAATAAAGTAATCCGCTACAAAAAACATTATTCTATAGGGAGCACTCTAAGAAAGTCATTTTGTACTCTTCATAAATGTATTTTTGTTTCTAAATATAAAAAGTTTGGAGTACAAAATGACTTTTTTTGGAGAGATAATACTTACAACCCTTTATAGGAAATTTTAAGATTATCCCATGACACATTCCGATCTTGACACGCCAGGTGTCGGGAAGTGCTGGCCGACACGTGTTAAGTGACGAAACCAATTATGCAAATGATTGAGAAAAGTAAAGAAATTAGAGTTGGAAGCGGAAGTAAAGTGCGCGGTGATGAGTAAAACCCATTATTACATGTGCATAATAGTCAGAGCATAGTAAATAGTGCAAAGAATATAAAATATTCACATCCTTGTGAGGATGGATATTACAGAACATAAAACTAATAACTAAGGGTAAGAACGAATCCTACTTAGTCTGGAGAGAACCACCAACTAACCGAAGGAAGCCCTCGTCTCACTGATACTCAAGACCGCTACTAAGTGTTGGAGGGGCGCAAAACATAAAGGGTGAGTGGTCAAAAGTAAAGTTTGATAAAACCTTTGTTTTCAAGAGCATAGTATCCCCTCGCTGAAAAATATGTAGTTTTTGAAAATACGTCATACTCCTCGGTATGATCCTCAAAATACTATAATAGTAATACGAGTACTCTCTTAAAACCAATGGTAATACCATATTGGATTGCTCGAAAACAAAACTGAATGCTCACCCATATGTAAACACACAAGTCCAAGTAGATACGGTATGACATGCTAGGTATATAAGAAAATACGCTAAGTACTACAATGACGCGAGTCAATGCTAATCGTTGCACGCAAAGTGCCTCACACACAAGTTCTAGTTGCCTAGTGCAACCTAGAACATGCTAGTACCTACAATGGATCCAAAGTTGCGTAGCAGTACTGGGTGTGAACCTCCAAACATCAAGGCTAGTCCTGGCCCTGAGACTGAGTCCTGATACCTAGGTGTTCTACATCTACTGATGAGTAACAATATAAGAAAGTGTATGACAAATATAATATGGATGTTATACCTCCAACAATCACATATTATATAAGTCGTGCTAACAATTTAAAGAAAGTAGTGAAAACCATACATAAATATATTTTTACCAAAATAAAGACCCACTCACTCACTTGTAAGTAGCTGGGCCGTAACCCTCTTGTCCCGGGTAGCCCTAGTAGTCCTCTAGATAAGTCTCACCTATATGAGATATCACTATAGTAATGATTAAACCCATAAAGGTTACTAATTAAACTAATTAAACTAATTAATGACACTTATCCCTTGTTTGCTCAATTCGAAGGTCCGAAACACTTTGAAAAATACCATACGTACTGCTCTTAGGTAGTATGCGTCGTCACGAGTCGCCTAGTGTCGACAGAAGTCGAAAAAAGTGTCCCACGCACCCACACGCACGGCTCACGCGCTCTGGCACACCCTGAGTTCAGAACGTGATGGTCGATACTTGGAAGTGATGTAGCCATTTTATGCCTGACAACACTTAAATTACACAATTTAAACTTAGAAAAAGTCTAATGTATTTATCAAATGAACTGCCAGAAGGTTTGCAAAACTTATTACAAATATGCACAAGGTTCAGAGTGCATCTAATGTAAGGCAACGAAAATAAATAATAGAGTCAAACTTCTTGAATTTCTATCCATAATAGGGATGTATATTATTATAGAAACTAAATAAAAGGTAAACTCCCTACATTTTTGGTAGGAAATTAAAGCTGCCATACTATGCCTCGACGTCACCGAATGCATCGCTACTAGGTTCTGAAGGGGGTGCAAAAACAGAAAAGTGTGAGTGGATGAAAAAGAAAGTTTATCTAAAACTCTTTTCTCTTTTCAAATATAGTAACCCCCTTTTTGGAAACCAGTATGTATATAAATTCAAGGTAAAAAACAAAAGTCCAACATATCATGAGATAAACTATTTTTCAAGATATCTCAATATATATAACTATAATAATATCACAAGGTATATTAGCAATCACCCATGTACATGCTGAGAGACCTCCTTCCAACCTGCACAAGCTCTTTACGTTATAACCATTTTGTACTCCTAGTACCATACACATGTAAGCTCTTGCGCGATATGCGCGTCACACCCAAGTCCTTACGTTGAGAGACCTCTCCCAATAATAAGCACAAATGTAAAGACAAGCTATTTACTAGGCAATACCCCTAGAGTACAATGCGTGTGACCTATACATGTGAGACTTGTCTTATGGTCGTGAGACGATACTAGAACATAGTAGTAGTGAAAGCATACCAAGTGTGTAAAAACATATACATTTGTCGGTGTAAAAATGCATGATCATGCCCAAGTAAGAAATTCGTATCTCAAATATAAAATATGTATAAGCATGATCAAATCAACAATTTAAAACCATTCATATCTATGTATATATATGTATATATATATATATTCATATATATACTAGTATAAAACCATTTAATAAAACAATGTCCACTCATAGTAACCATAGCTTGCTCGCACACGAAGAGCCTTGTCTTCCGTTCATCCGGATGAGCTTGTACCTATACCAAGTCACATTGACTTAGCAAAATACTTAAAATGCACATCATAAACTAAATGTGCATATTATAGTGAATCTGTCCAAAACCTCCATTTTTGAAAATGCTCATGAAACTATGGGTAATTACAAATCTGCCCCCAATTTATAGAATTTATAAAACAGCCCCAAAACTTCATAAAATTTCCCATTTTGATCATTGATGCAGAAGCAGTAAATCAAAATCATTATTCTCCCACAATTCCACCTTAACTTTCGTGCCAAAACGAACCCATTTCAAATACATGAATCCAACAACTTAAAGTAAGGCATGCATGTCCATTTTGACTTCTAAAACTGAAAGGAAAGGTTAGGTTCTTAGTTTCTTACCCAAATCCACCAATGGAATCAAATCTCTGCAGCCCAGCTTGAAATCCATCTCAAAGTATCTCCACGAACACGAATCTCAAATATTCAAGCCAAGAATCGAATTAAAAATCAACCTCCAAAATCGACCCAAAATTGAAAGTTGAAATTTTTGAAAAAAAAACTTACATGGAAAGGAAGCCCATGAGGAGATGATCACTTGTCTCTCTTGGGTCGAGGTGTAATTCAGGCGGGATTGGCTGAAATCGGTGAAAATTCGTCGAAAACTGTCACTTTTTAGAGAGCTCGAACTCACTAAACATTGAGCTTCAAGGCATGGGTATGTGTCAAATCGAAGAGGGCTTCAATACAAATCCATAGCCTCAGATCTTGAGTGATTTCGTTGCCGTATGAGAAAGTTATGGTTGAATTAAAGGAAAGTTGTGAAGAGAACGAAATAAAAACAAGAGGAAGAAGAGAGCAGCTAGAAAGCTGCTGTGCTATTCGTGCATCTGCTGCAAGGCATCGGGAGCTGTCCCCTTTTTAATTTTTTTTGTTATAAAATTACTTTTTTGCCCTTCAATTTAAAATATCCACAACTTCTTCGTTAAAACTACAAATTCTAATCCACTTGCACTTATACGTTCGTAATGACAAGTACTTCAAGAATATATTAAAAAATCAAGTCATACGTGTCATAAGAAAAAATGTCAACCAAAGTCAACACTTACCCTTCTAGGGATATTTTGGTAATTTCATAAGAAAACTTAGGGACGGGTTGTAACACGCACCGCACGCGCGATCAACCCAAGCCGGTCAACTAACGCCGTTAGTTGATGCCGTTAAATTTAACTGTAAATGCTGAAATCTCCGTTAATTTTAGCAGAATATTCTGACAGAATAATTTAAAGAATATTCCCTCATCCCTTATCTCAAGTCACCAGAGCTCCGCCGCGGGCCGCCGTCTGCAATCGCCGAAAAAGTGGCCAGTTTCTGGAAAAACTTCAAACGTTCATATCTTCTTCATTTTTCATCCAAATTTCATGTTCTTTATGCCAAAATAAAGCTAGAGATGAGTAGTTAGGTCGAAAAAGCTCGGGAGATGGCCCTGTATTTCCCTCGAAATCCCGTGGCTACTGTAGCTCTTCGAACTACGTCAAAACTCCCCCAAATCAAGACATTGACATATGAAAATTCATCTATTCAATGAGAGGAATATAATGGTAGTAGTTAGAAACCTCACCTCGATCTAGAATGGCGTGAATATCGCAGGGAAGGTTCGATTCTTCCGTGTCTGATTTCCGTCGAATGGCTGGAAGTTTGGACAAACGGTTAGCACCGTTGAGTTCAAGGCATCGAGACGAACAAGGTGGTGACTTTGGATTGCCTCGGTTAGTCGGTTTTCCGACGATGTGCACTGTGCACAATTCGGTGAGGGAGAGAGAGAAAGGGAGAGTGACGGGGAGAGGGAGGAAAAGAGAGAGAGAGAGAGAGAGATTTTGGTTTTGGGGGCACTGTGTACCCACCAAAAAAGTAAAAATTACACGGTCCTGTGTTCAAAATAACATGCACATGTACAAAATATTCCTCAGGGATTATTTTATAACAATCTTTTGACGGGATGTTACATCCCAACAAAAAATCATTTGAATCAAAGATCATTTAGTCATCCAAATGTATCAAATAAATGGATGATTCATCATGAATATCTCTAATTTTAATAATTGTTTGTAGAAATATGATCTTCAAATGAAAATTTAGAAATTGAATGGTTCTTATTATGAAATTCATACAATGAAAATACATTACTCACAAGGTGTGAAATATGTACATTTTTCAAAACAAACACGGGTCCAACTTCCATACTACGTAGTATCAAATACTACGAGCATTGGATGGTTTGGATTCACGGGACTCACATGACCCATATCATCCAAAACAATCCATGCCATCCAATGTTCGTACTATTCCATACTACGTAGTATGGAAGAATTTTATAACAAACAGATCATTTAAAATGTTCAAAAACTTTTGAAGACCTTAAATAATGAATAAAAAAGATAAAATAAATAGAAAAAAGACCAGAATAGACCTCATACTTCAAAAATAGAAAATGATTTTTGCAGACCTTTTTTTTTCTTCTTCTGCACACTTCTATTTGTTCTGTCCTTTAATTTATTTAATTCAAAAATAAAAATATCAGTATCCCCTCCAAATTAAGGACGGTACTTGCATCCTTTCATGGGGAAATCTACATATCCCACCTCTTGCAAATAACGTATATTCACCGTATAGATTTTAAAATCCGAACTGTTCATCCATAAAAACAAAATCATTTGAATCAGAGATCATTTAGTCATCTAAATGTATAGAACAAATTGACGGTATGGGTACCAAGTAACATATTAATAATGAACGGTTCATTTATTTGATAGATTTGGATGACTAAATAGTCTTTGATTCGAATAACTTTTTGCAGGGATGGTCTTTAAATGAAGATTAAAAAATTGAACGATCCCGATTATAACATTTATAAAGTGAAGATTAGTTAGTTGAAAGAAATAAGATATGTGCATTTCATGGAGGGACGCTGAGTATTATCCGTGTGGAAATCACTATCCCTTCAAAATTAACCTCTGCAAACAATTTTCGTCCATATTTTCCAGATTCCACCACGTACGTAATGATCTTTCCAAGTTTGGATGCGGTGTCTCGGTCCCAAATATGTTTACAAGACACGTCGATTTTGTCACCTTTAACACCAGTCACCTTGCATGTAATGTGCACAGCCAAGTGTACGCATGCATGCTTAGACCTAACTTCTATAAATACCTCAAAACCTTCTGCTATTCTTCCCACAGCAAAAAAGGAGAATCCCCTTTGATATAGTTCAATATATAGTAACCGAGAAAGGAACCATGGTGTTCATTACCAAACCTAAGCCTCCTTTGTTGTTTTTGTTTCTCTCCACTCTTGTCCTCGCCACCTCTTTGTCTTCCACTCTTGCTTCTCGTAACCCTTATTCCACCTGCCAGCAACAATGCCAGTGGAGCCCGCATCCGGAAATGTGCGAAAAAATTTGCCGGCAACAATCTCAACGAGGTGATGACTGCATGCAGCAATGCGAGATGAGAATGAGGGAACCTTGGCAGAAGGATCAATGTAAAGCACTGTGCAGGCAGCAGGGAGTTTACCAATATCAGGGGCAGCAGCAGCAGGGAGGCTCTCGGTACTGCCAGCAACAATGCCGGATGAGCCCACATCCGGAGATGTGCGAAAGAATTTGCCGGCAGCAGCAGCAGGAGGGAGGGTCGCAGTCCTGCCAGCAACAATGCCAGAGGAGCCCATATCCAGAGATGTGCGAAAGAATGTGCCGTCAGCAAGCTCAATTTGGTGACTGCGAGCAGCAATGCCAGATGACAAGTGATCCACGGGAGCAGGATCAATGCCGAAGAATTTGCAGTCAGCAGGAATTTTATAGTAATCAGGGGAAGCAGCAGCAATATAGGCAGCAGTGCCAGCAGCTTTGCCAGGGCCGGGAACAGCAGTGCCAGGAGCGGTGCCAAGAGCAGATGAGGCAGCTAGATCAGTGCCAGGATCAGTGCCGGATGCAGGGGCGCCCACAACAGGAATGCCAACAGATGTGTTGGCAGCAGCGTGAACAAGGGCAAGAAATAAAAATGGTAGTCAACTAGTCATCTAAAATTGCATGTATAGAAGCATGCAGTAGTTAGGCTTTGCTAGAGTTTAAAAAGTACTACTACTACTAGTATGTAGCTCATGTAGAGTGAGCTTTAACTTAACTTTGTGTGAAATAAAGAGCTCTAGCTTTCTGCCATATCAATAAATAAAAAATGGGTAGTTTTATATTTCCGTTTGTGTTTATTCATGCATAACTACTCTTTAAACACTAACCTTTCCTCATGTCGAACCTAAAACTTGGAGATAAAAATCTGTCCTAATAAAAGACATGAATTGACCAAGAAAAGTTTATGTGCATATATAGTTTACATAGATTTATATTTAGAATATGTTAGAATGTGTACCAGCATTTCATTATAACATTTAACCATTAAAGAAATTTAACTTTTAACTATTAATGGTAAGAAATTTAACTATTAATAGTCCATGCTTGTAAGCATTGTAGCCAGATCCATAATGTATCAGTAACTCAACACATGTATACTTTTTGTGTTATGGTTATCAAAATTTCAAATACATCATCCTTCGAAAGATTATTATTATTTGTTTTTAATAAACGGATAATAGATTAGGCGAGTCGAGCTACACATAAGGCTTGGTCATTGGTTTATCAAAGTAGTCTTATTCTCTAAACCCACACAAGACGGTCAGAAATAACCAAGACCACAAGATTTAGCCATTAACTACAAAGTAGGCTAATTTCTTCCCGCTCATAGTGATTAGAAAATGCTAACTCTCCGATAGAACAACATAACTTAATTTTATTGTTGAATATAATGATATATTTACACTTATTCACTACACCAATTATATGCTTTAGAGACAGCCATAAAACGTCTCTAGAAATATATTAGTGACTAAAATATACTTAAATGTGTCTCTAATAGAAGGAGTGACAAACTAGTCATCCGTCCCTATTGATTGTGTCTCTAAAACTTATTAGAGACAATTGAAGAAAAAGTTCCGTCCCTATTGCTAATTCTCTGCCACGTGAGCAATGGTTGCCAGTGACAATTTAAAGTGTCTCTACTACTTTTAGAGACGGAAGAGAATTTCATTTAATATTATTAAATGGCATTGCAATTAACGTCTCTAATACTTCAAATGCAATTTTTTTTAATCCAAAACGTCTACAACCATTTTCATTTGTATTTTAATTTAAATATATAATATATATATTTGCTGGGCAACAAATTGTAATAATAATTATCTAGATGCATATATAAAAATCTGAGATTGAATATACTTGACATAAAAGAAAATACCAATCCTTCATCTAATGATAAGCCACTAATATTCTAGTCAAATGCTTATTGATCATCTAATGATCAACAAAAGGATCAATAGAACTAAAAACTACTACTCAGATGCATGAGAGCTTTGATTAGATGAAGCTCTAACTTGGTTTAACAAATCAGTTTCTAAAATACTTGCATCCCCCAAAAGCAGTACAGTTAGTCCAGTGGTAGGATAAGCAGGTTGTGGCTGATAATGCTGCATTTGAGGGTACATCTGCTGTTGAGGCCAATACATTTGAGGAGGGTAAGAAGGCATTTGGAAGGGTGGCTGTTGCAAAGGCTGAGAAGACACTTGTGAAGGTGGAGTAGATTGTTGGGATTGTATCATCTGCTTTAACATTGCCAATTCTTATTGGGTTTGCAAGAGTTACGCTTGGGTTTGAGCTTGTTGCACTTGAGTTTGCTCCTGTTGTTCCTGGTACTTGGACTCCAACTCCATAAATTGTGACTGCAAGCGAGCATAAGCTCTTCCATGTGATCTGTGTACTGCTGATCTACCATGACTTTCAAGATAAGGCACCATATCGGGATTTACACCAAGTCCATAACCACGACCTCTGTGACGTTTCTCGGGACCCATCACTGCAACATATGCTCTTTCTCGCATTTCCAAAGTCTCATTACCTTCAACAGCAATCATTTCTGCCAACTTCTCTTACGAACTCTGTGATTTATAGAATCCGTCTCTAATGTAAACAGTTAGGACGCTTTTATTAATTTGTCACTGGGCTTCGTCTCTATAGCCTATATTTGGTGTACTGATTTGGTGAAATTTAAGTTAAGTTACACAATAAATTAACTCTGATAATTATTTAGTGAATATGATTATATCACATAAATGAATTCAACCATATTAATTTGGTATCTTATCAAACTCATCATCTACAAATTAACCTAAAACTTAGAGATATAGAAATCCTCACGTCGAACTTGAAACTGGGAGAAAATTATTTCATTTGGGGTCTCTTCACCCATGATAATTAATTTCATATTCAATACTCGCATCATGATATATATGGTATAACATAGTAGGCTATCCATAGCCCTAATGCCCTAACAATAGAGCTGGTGTTCATGTCGTGTTTGTCGTGTTCATGTCATTTTCGTGACATACTCAATATCTTAACGGATCGTGTTGTGTCAAACCCGTTAAAATAAACGGGTAATATGACCCAACCAGGACTTGACCCGTTAAAATTAACGGATAATATGACCCGACTCATTACCCGTTAAAGAAAATATATTTTACTTCAAATGAAAAACAGCATACTAAAATGGTATTTACATAAATATTAATTTAAAACATAAGAACACATTTGTCTTTAATGTATTACATACCCCAGAATATCAAATATACAAGGATATGCAAAATGAAAGGAGTTTTTTTTCAAGGTTGTGGAACCTTTCACAAAAGCCAAAACCTTGCCAATGAGACTCAAAGCTTGCACATTATCTTTTGACAGTAAAACCCTTCAATTTTCATCAATCACTAAGGGAAATGAGATTAGAACTTTGGCTTGACCTATTGTAGTAAGGTTTTTTAGTAGTTATAAAATTATCAAATTAACCTTTTTCTTATCGGGTTGAAACGGGATATCCACGGGTAGACTTGTTAAGAACCCGTTATTAATGGGTTCTTAACGGGTGACCCGATAACGACCCGATTAGTTAACGTGTTGACTCGAAACCCGTTATTTTCTTGTCGTTTCGTATCAGGTTAACGAGTCGTGTAAACAATTGCCAGGTCTACCTAACAATATGAACAATCTTTACCCTTCATAGTGATATCGGACATTAATACTAGTGTCATGTTGTCATATACACAATGTATCCATCCGTTAAAAATTAATTGACACACCCTGACCCGGATATTCAAAAGGGTACCGAAATAGAGGCATGCTGGCCGACACCTGAGAGGGTGACGAAAGCCATGTCATGCAGATGTTGTGAAAAATTACGAATAAATTAAAACCAAAGTTTAGAACTAGTTGACACAAAGAGTGTGAATGAGCAGAAGTACATGTAAAACCCTAATTACAAGACATGCAAAGTTCAAAGCATAGTTAAAGTGCAATAAAAGCAGTACGAATATTCTCATCCTGAGTAGGATGGATATTACACACTAGTAGAAGAGGTAAATTCCCATATTTATATGGTGCAGAAGTCAGAATCACCATAAAAGTCTCGCTCGCCACAAGTCCAGCTACTAAGTCTTAGAGGGGCGTAAAACAAAAAATGTGAGTGGACAAAAATAATAGTTTCTAAAACCTTTGCTTTTCGTAACATAAAAAACCCCTCTATGTAAAAACCTGTATAGTTTTCCAAAAGCATACTACGTATAGTTGCCAATGATACGGATAAAACACAAATATCTCAACGTAATACAATATGCTCACCAAGATATGCAGACACACAAGCCCATACAGAAAGTAGCTACATGGAACAAGCTCGGTGTAATAAATATATGCTCAGTACTATATACACGTGAAGCTAGAGCTAAGCGCGTCACATACGAGTCCTAGCTACCTAATGCAGACTAGTACATGCTAGCACCTACAATGGATCCAAGGTGAGCGTAACGATGCAGATGTGAACATACACGTGAAACTGGTCTTGGCCTAGACGAGTACTAAACACCGAGTGAATGCATGTATGATGAGGGAATAAAAATACATATGATCATGCCATCACAATTTCACAAATCTTAACATAATATAATTTATACTTAAACATGTAAGTAAAAGAATGGCATCATAGAAATTATTTCACAAAATCATATTGAAAACTAATATAAATAATATAAAGTTCATAAAACAAAGCCCACTCACTCATACGTAGTAGGGTCGTAGCCGCCTTACCTTGCTTGGCCCTTGCACACCTCGTGGTAAGCCTCTCCTATATGGGAAATAACTGTACTAATCATTAAACTGCTTAAAGTTCGTAAATACTAAGGAAAACACGTGAAATTTCCTTTGTTTGCTCCAAACGGGGCTAAAAGTTGTCGAAAAAGTGTCAGATGCGCCACCACAAGGAGATACGAGGCGGCACATGCCCCCACATGCGGGCCACGCTTGGTTGGTGATCAGACTAACGACGTTATAGTTAACAAAAATAGAATATTCCGTCGAGATCAAATGAAAAGATTTGAACAGAGTCTACTTGGAATATTTGGACCGAGTTGGACCATATCTGGATCGGGTTCAGGTCGGGTCTGGATTGGCTTGCCATTGCAACTCACAAGAATTCTGGGGAAAATTTGGTCGGTTTCTTCCCAAGCTCGTCGTGCCTTCGTCGTTGGTTTTGAGGGTATATTTGGGTTTGTGCAGTTGATACGAACCTACTGGTAGTAGTCTTGAGTGACATTTCTTGGCCGTTTGGCTAGGAAGCCCACGCCGGCTCTCGGGTTCCTCGCTGGAAACTGGGGATCTTCTCCCCTGAGTCGGTTTGCTTCAAAACACACAAATTTCATATGGAAATATATCTGCTCAACGAGATGAACCTAATGATGGTGGATATAAGCCTCACCTTGGCCGGAATTGGCGAGAAACTCGATGGAAAGGTTTTGTTCTTCCGTGTGCAATTTATGTCGATTAGCAATGAGTTTGGGCAATCGGTTTGTACTGTTGTGTTCAAAGCATTGAGGCGAACAAGATGGTGGTGATGGTTTGGCTCGATTTTAAGAAAATGGTGTGGCCACTGTGTGCACTGTGAATGTTTTTCTTGGGGACGAAAAATGGGAAAAATGAAATAGAGATCTGAGGGAATGAGAGAGGTTTCCGAAATCAGCAGGGGACAAAGAGTCCTCCCGTGGCACATAAACCAAGCTACCCAAATAGGAAAGGAAGAAAAATCTTTCCGAAACGAAACACCCGTGGTGCAAAATTACAATTTTACCCCCGAATTTAAACATATGTAACGTTTTCGTTACACGTTGGATGTAAACGTAAGAACACAAAATACAAAAGGAGCTAAAACGTCCATGTAGGACTTTCACTTAGCCCGTTTAGGGGCTTTTTAATCAATTCACACATTTGAAAAATAAAATACAATAAAATTATGGATAGGTCGTCACAATTTACCTCTTTTAAGAAAATTTCGTCCCCAAAATTTCATACGATTATCCGTCTCCCAAGTGGCTTGGGTTGGCTGTAGTGTTCTTAGGGTATTCTTCGGCTTGCCCTCTCCCCCATTAGAACTATTCTTGAGGAAAGTGATAGACCCGTCTTTTATACTCCTCTGCATGCGGGCAACTTGTTCAAATAGTTGAGGGAATGATCGGAAATCTCCCTCAACTGCGTGATTCCTCTGCAAGACTTTCACTAATCTAACAGTTTTGTTTTGTAGAACTTTTTCCTTCCAATCGAGAATGGTAACAAGTACCTCATCGCAGGTCAAATCCGAGTATATCTCTAAAGGTTGGGGCCAGATCACATTAGTAGGGTCAGAAACATATCTCTGAAGCATGGACACGTGGAAGACATTGTGCACCCTCGAAAACTCTGAAAGTAAGTCAAGTCGGTAAGCAACCTCACCAACTGGCTAATCGATCTGATATAGACCAATATAGTAAGGACTTAGCTTTCCTCTCTTCCTAAAACATACAACACCTTTCCACGGTTACAACTTTAGAAACACCCAGTCACCGACCGCGTAAACCATGTCTGTAGAATGTCTGTCTGCAATTCTCTTCTGTTAGTTCTGTGCATTTTTCAAATTATTATGGACCTTCTAAAGCTCTCTTGCCAACTTCTGGCCAACACAACAGTGTTCGACATGGTTTGCTATACAACACCTCGAATTGTGACATACCAATACTTGAGTGATAACTATTATTGTAAGCAAACTCCATCAAAGGTAAGTAATCATGACATTTGTTTTCGAACTGAAGGACTAAGGACCTCAACATATCCTCAAGGGTATGAATAGTTCTCTCGAACTGTTTGTCTGTATGAGGATGATAAGTAGTGCTATAAAGTAGCTATGAACTCAAGGCTTTATGAAATGCTTTCCAGAATTTAGAAGTAAATCCGGGGTCACGATCGGAGATGATACTTATTAGAACGCTATGGTACTTGATAATCTCAGTGATGAAGAGTTGTGCCAAACGGTCCATAATGTAATTTTCACGGACTGGCAGAAATTGTGCTAACTTGGTAAGTTTGTTGACAATCACCCAAATACCATCATAGCCTCCCTGTGTATGCGGTAGGTTTGTACACAAAATCCATAGTGATATTTTTCCACTTCCACTCGGGTATAGTAAGTTACTGTAGCAACCCATATTGTTTCTTTATTTGTGTCTTGACCTACTGACAAATCAGGCATCGGCTCACGTACATAGCAATTTGCCTTTTCATCCCTGACCAATAGTAGAAGGGTTGAATGGTGTGGTACATCTTAGTGCTAGTAGGGTGCATGACATAGGCTAAAATGTGTGCCTCATTAAGAATCTCCTTTTTCAACTCCTCAACATTCGACACAAACATCCAATCACCATGCATGAACAATCCATCCGTCTTCCGTACTCTTAGGTCACCCTTTTTTCATTCAAAACTGCATGCATCAGTTCCAAACACTCTGGATTATTCTCCTGAGCAACATAAACACGATCCACCAGAACTGGTCTGACCTAGAAATTAGCTAACAAGGCTCCTGTGTGATCACATCCCAAGACTGCTCTAGTACTCCTGAGATCTCCTGCTAAGTTGACTATGAGATTTCCTGCTAAGGGAATCTATTACTACATTAGCACGAATGTGATGGTACTCGATGGTGCAATCATAGTCACTGATCAAGTCCATCCATCTCCACTATCTCATATTAAGATCTTTCAGGATATGAAGACATTTGAGACTCTTGTGGTCAGTGAAGATTTGACACATTTCCCTATAGAGATAGTGATGCCAAATTTTTAGAGCAAAGACAATAGTTGCTAACTCCATATCATGTGTAGGATAATTCATCTCATGTGGCTTCAATTGTCAAGAAGCATAAGCAATCACTCGTCCATGCTGCATCAACATACAACTTTGACCATTCTGTAAAGCATCACTGTAGACCTCGAAATTACCAATATCATCAGGAAGTGACAAGACAAGTGCATGAGTGAGACAATACTTCAGCAGCTGGAAACTCTGTTCACAATCATCATCCCACTCAAATTTTATTCCTTTCCTGGTCAACTTTGTGAAGGATAAGGCTATGACTGAAAAATCCTTCCCAATGCATTGATACTAGCCGACAAGACCAAGAAAACTTCGTATCTCAATAACAATCTGCGGACGCTCCCAGTTTTAAACAGCGGCTATTTTTTTGAGGATCGACAAGAATACCTTGGGCTGAGATCACGTGCTCTAAGAAAGACAATTGATCCAACCAGAACTGACATTTGTTGAATTTGGCATAAAGTTGATTCTCCATTAACTTCTTCAAGACTAAGTGCAGGTGTTTAGCATGCTTAGCCTCGCTTTTAGAATACACCAGAATATCGTCAATGAAGACTATCACAAATTTGTCAAGGTAAGGACGAAATACCCGATTCATCATGTCTGTGAAAGCTGTTGGAGTATTCGTCAACCCGAATGACATGACAAGAAACTTATAATGACCATAACGAGTCATGAAAGCCGTTTTAGCAACATCATCACTCTTGATCTTTAGCTGATAATAACTAAATCTCAAATCAATTTTAGAGAAAACCCGAGCACCATGGAGCTGATCAAAGAGATCGTCGATACGAGTCATCCCATTCAACTGTCTGTAATAGATGCATAGCCTCAAAGTTCCATCCTTGTTCTTTACAAACAAGACCGGAACTCCCCAAGGTGAAATGCTGGGCTAGATGGATCCCTTGTCTACAGGTTCTTGCAACAAGGTTTTCAATTCTCGCAACTCCGCCGAAGCCATGCGATAAGGTGCAAGAGATATAAGATTTATACCTGAAAGTAGATCGATGGTGAACTCCACTTCTCGATCCGGTGCTAAGCAAGGTAAATCTTCAGAAAAAACATCTAGAAATTGCTTAAGTACTGGTACATCCTCAACTCGTGCAAAGACATCTTATTTTACCATTACATGAGCTAAGTAACCCTGACAACCTTTCCTCAACATCCTCTTTGCTCTCATGGCGGAAATCAATCCATGTTTCAGACCACTGCGTTCGCCAGTGAAAGTCACAGTAGGCTTACCAGGTCGATGAAAAGTAACTACTTTATGTCTACAATCCACCAAAGCAAAATTCTGATGTAGCCAATCCATCCCCAAGATCACATCGAAATCCATGATATCCAAAGGAATCAGATTAGCTGGCTCACTTCATTGTCCACAAGAACAAGACAATCCTTGTACTCTCATTGAACTAACAAATTTCGCTTCTCGACATTGTGATTGCTATATTATACCTAATAGAAGTAGAGTATGGTTGAGTCATTTAGCAAACAAAGGTGATATAACCAAGTGGGTGGCACCTAGATCAATCAAGACTTTAGCAAAGTGACCAAGAATATTCAACGTACCCATGATCAAGTTAGGGTTGTTTTGTGCATCCTGCTGAGTGATGTGGTTGACATGGCCGTGGATCTGCTGACCTCGACCCTGGTTAGTTCGACCCTGATTGCCTCGACCGGTCTGCCTACCTGCTCCTCCACTACCTGACGCAACCTCTATAGTTTGATATTGTCCACCTCCATACCACTGAGTATCGCTACCTTGGTATTGCGGATAACCTCCCTAATAATGTGGAACACCACCTTGGTACGGTGTCACACCAATAATAATACAACCCATCCCTAATTTTCTATATAATTTTTTCGCACATAGTTGTGAAATTACCAAAATACCCCTAGAGGGTAAGTGCTGACTTTTGTTGACTTTGTCGTCATGACACGTATCAATTATTCTCTTAGAGTATTCTTATAGTACTTGTCAATAAATACATTAGACGCTTTTTAAGTTCAAAGTGTATATTTTAATTGTTGTCATGCATAAAATGGCTACGTCACTTACAAGTGTCGGCCAGTACATCCCAAATTCGATGTCCACGTGGATATCGAGGGATGGGTGTGTCAAATTAGATACTGATAAGCACCACCTGAATATGGAGTGGCATCGCCTTAATAGTAGACAGTACCTTCATACCCAAGTTGCTGGCAGTGGCCTGGTCCTATAAGTAAGTTCTATTGCTGGGCGACAGTACTAGTGAGTTGGTTCTGCTGGTTCTGAGGACACTGACTAGCCATGTGTCCCAACTGTCTACAAGTGTAGCAACCCTTATTTTCCTGTTTATATTCGTCAAAGTGACGAGTGTTGCACCTGAGGCAAAACTGAGCACTAGAATTGTTGGAACTACTCTGAGTGTGGAAACGAAAACTGCCGATGGATCTACCACCTGATCGGGGTGCATTAGGGTTAAAGCCCCCACTGGAAGATCCGAAACTGTAACCGTTCCTCTTGAATGATTTATTCTTCTTCGGACTAAAAGATGACTGTCTTTTGTTATTTTTCTTCTGATTACTAACACCCTCGACATCATCATCATCATCATCATCACCTAGAGTGTTCTCGAATCCTCAACACGCAAAAGAGCCTCATAGCCAGCATCGAGGCATGCTGGCTAACACCCAGGAGGGTGACGAAAGCCATGTCATGCAGATGATGTGAAAAATTATAAATAAATTAAAACCTAAAGTGTAGAACTAGTTAATACAAAGAGTGTGAGTGCGCAGAAGTACAAGTATAACCCTTATTACAAGGCATACAAAGTTTAAAGCATAGTTAAAGTGCAGTAGAAGCAGTACGAATATTCTCATCCTGAGTAGGATGGATATTACATACTAGAGAAAGAAGGAAATTCCTATATTTATCTGGTGCAGAAGTCAGAATCATTAGAAAATTCTCGCTTGCCACAATTCCAACTACTAAGTCCTGGAAGGGTGTAAAACAAAAAGTGTAAGTGGGCAAAGCTAACAGTTTCTAAAACATTTGCTTTTCGTAACATAAATAACCTTTCTCTGTAAAAACCTGTATAGTTTCTTAAAAGCATACTACTTATAGTATGAGAACCGTCATAACAGTAATAAAGGCACAACTGCCAAAGATACAGATAAAACAAAAATATCTCAACGTAATATAGTATGCTCATCAAGATATGCAGACACACAAGCCCATGTTGAAAGTAGCTACATGGAACAGATTAGGAGTAATAAATATACGCTCAGTACTACATACACGTGAAACTGGTGCTAAGCGCGTCACATACGAGTCCTAGCTGCCTACTATAGACTAATATAGGCTGACACCTACAATGGATCCAAGGTGAGCGTAACGGTGTACATGTGAACATACACATGAAGTTGGTCCTGACCCGGACGAGTACTAGACACCGAGTAATGCATGTATGATAACCAAATAAAAATACATATGATCATGCCATTACAATTTTACAAATCTCAACATAATATAATTTATACTTAAACTTGTAAGTAAAAGCATGGTGTGATAGAAATATTTCACAAAATCACTATGAAAACTAATATAAATAATATAAAGTTTATGAAACATAGCCCACTCACGGATACGTGGTAGGGTCGTAGCCGCCTTACCTTGTCTGGCCCCTGTACTCTTTGTGGTAAGCCTCTCCTATATGGAAAATAACTATACTAATCATTAAACAACTCAAAATTCGTATATACTAAGAAAAACACTTGAAATTCCCTTTATTTGCTTAAAACGAGGCTAAAATTTATTGAAAAAGTGTCACATGCGCTGGCACACACGGCTGGTGATTAAACTAACGGTGTTAACTAACGCCGTTAAAGTTAACAAAGTAGAGAATATTTCGTTAATGGAAATACAATATTTCACCACCGAACAAAATATGTTGTCGGGATCAAATAAAAAGATTCCAACAGAATCTACCAGGAATATTTCGGTTCAAAGAATTGAACCGGAGTTGGACTAGATCTGGACCAGGTTCAAGCCAGGTTTGGACTAGCTTCCTGCTTCAACTCGCCGAATTTCTGGGGAAAATTTGGCTAGTTTCTTCCTAAGCTTGCCATGCCTCCGTCGTTGGTCCGCCGTTAGTTTTGAGGGTATATTTGAGTTCGTGGAGTTGATACGAACCCAATGGTAGTGGTCTTGAGTGATGTTTCTTGGTCGATAGGCCGGGAAGCTCTCGCCAGCCCTCGAGCGAGTTTCTCGCCGAAATCTGGGGATCGCCTCCCCCGAGTCGATTTGCTTCAAAACACATAAAGTTCATATGGAAATTCATTTACTCAAGGAGATGAACCCAATGGTGGTGGTTAGAATTCTCACCTTGGTCGGAATTGGCGAGAAACTCACCGGGAAGGTTCGGTTCGTCCGTGTGTGATTTTCGTCGATTGGCGAGGAGTTTGGGCAATCGGTTTGTATGGTTGTGTTCATAGTGTCGAGGCGAACAAGGTGGTGGTGATGGTTTGGTTCTGTTTGAAGAAAATGGTATAGCCACTGTGTGCATTGTGAATGTTTTTCTCGGGGAACAAAAATGGGAAAAATAAGAGAGAGAGATATGAGGGAAGAAGAGAGGTTTTCCAAAATTAGCAAGGGATAGGGGGTCCTCCTTTGGCATACAGACCAAGCTACCCAAACAGGAAAGGAAGAAAAATCTTTCCGAAATGAAATACCCGTGGTGCAAAATTAGAATTTTGCCCTCGAATTTAAACGTACGTAACATTTCCGTTACACATCGAATTTACGTCCTGTTTGCGCTCACCCTTTTGTAGCGACGAGTACTACAAGCAAACAAGTAAGAAGACAAGATACAAAAAGAGCTCAATCATCCACATAGGACTTCCACTTAGCCCGTTCAGAGGTATTTTAGTGAATTCACCCATTTGGGAAATAAAATACAACAAAATTAGGGATGAGTCGTCACATTAATTTTAGGATTAACTACATTTCAGACCCTTTAAGTTTGTGGTGATTTTTAAAATGAGTTATGAAGTTTTAATTTTCTCATTTTGCATCCTAAAGTATTAAAATTGTATTACTTTATGCACTTTCTCCGATTGATTGTTTAATCTTTCAGCATTACATTGATGACAATATGAGTATGAGACCCTTATATGAGCTAACGTATAAGTCACGTTGCACCATATTGACAAAAAAACTAATCAACTTCATAGAAGATTATATCTTTAAAGAGACAACATGTATAAATTGATACCATTTTTAAATATTAGAGTGCAATGTAAAAAACTTAAAATTTCGCAACTCATATTAAAAATCACCTCAAACTGGAAGAATGTAAGTTGCAGTTAGCCCTTAATTTTAATAAGTCATTCAGCACGTTACCGTATAGATCCGTCCTTATTCTCCTACCATACATGTGATTAGATCGAGAGTCAGACAAAATGCCTCCAATCTCAATATATCCAATTCAGAAGGCACGTCAATATAATTTTGTCATGTATGACACTGGTCACCCTGCATGTAAATGTTCATAGCCAAATGTACATGCATGCATGCTCAAGCTTGAGCTGGCTTGCAAGCTTCCATAAAATATACCTGATCAAGTGCTATCTGCAGCTATCTTTAATTGCCATAGAAGTTAATTATGATCGAACAATTAACATGATGATTATGATCAAGGCTAGGCTTCCTTTGTTGTTGTTTCCTTCCACTCTTTTCCTCTAGGCTGTGTCGTACATCGCCGGCCAAAACCAGATGTCCGAGCTGGCTCAATGTCAACAACGCTGTGAGAGGCTAATCGTCGACCCACGGCAGCAGCTACGATATCAAAGTATGTGTTTGCGGCAACACGAGCAATACCAGGAGTGCCTGCAACATTGTCTACGGAGTAGTACTACTCATCCATCACCAAAGCTATGCCAACAGATTTGTGGCCAGCAATTCCAATTTGCAAGTTGCAACACTATATGCCTACAGCTACTCGAGTTTTAAAATTAAGTAGTTCATATTCTAAGTGAGGTGTTTCTGCGGACATGAAAGAGCTCTAGTTTTCTACTGAGCAAATCAAATAGTGAATAATGAGTTTCAATGTATTTGTGTTAATTTGGCAGTTCTCCTGATATTAATTATTAACAGGAACGAATGACTCCATTGATAATCTTTGTAACCCTAGAAGGTTATACGTATTCTTACAGAAGCAAAACACCAACTAAACATGATTAATTAAGATTAATGAAAATATGACTTTAGTCCCTGAAACTCAAGTTTCCTTACATAAAACCCAACATGATTTTTTTACCTGAATAAAACCCAGTTACTAAGCTCCACATAAGCAAATTCATTAATTCGGTTGACTTTACACATTTTGTATTTTTTGAATGCCTAAAATACCCCTAATTACAATTTTAACCTATACAATTAATTGTATGCAAATTTGAAGTGAGGGATTAAAGATTCTAAAAAATGCATTAATTTTAAATTCATTGCATATTATAACAAATTGGAGATTAATGCTTCTGGCGAAAAAAAAATAAAAACATAAAATAAACATTAATGTTGTACTTTCCTTAAGACTTCGTAATTGTTTTCAAATTTGTATAAAATTAGGCCATTTTAATTTAATTTTTCCATTTTCTTGCCAAATGAAAATTTGAAGGGGCACTATAAAATAATTTACATAAAAATACAAGAAAATTATTTGGACACATGTATTAATAATAAAATGTGCCCAGTATATGTAATAATACTTGCAAAATAATTTACCTACAAAATAAACGAATGTTATTTGATTCAAAATTAATTTACCTATAATTTATATAACAATATAGGTAAATTATTTGCACATATATATTAATAATAAAATGTGCCCAATATATGTAATAATGCATTCAAAATAATTTACCTACAAAATAAAGAAATGTTATTTGATTCAAAAATAATGTATCTTCTTACTTTTTGTTTATGAATTTAATTGACCTAATTTTTTTTGTACAAAAATAATGTATCTACAATATAATTTGTACAAATATAATTTACCTATTGTTTAATTTTTATACAAGATAATGTATCTATTGTTTTGTTTTAATGGAGATAATTTGTCTTTGGTTTAATTTTTACGAAAAAACTTACCCACCGTTCAACTTTACCAAAATAATATATCTATTATTTTAAGAATATAATCTACTATTTCATGTTTTACTATTATATATATGTGTGTGTATATGTGTTCGTAGAATAATTTACCTAAAAAAAGATGTAGTAAGTTGTAAATAATTTATAATATATGTGTATTAGAGTCATTGTAAGACAAATAAAAAAAAACTATAAAACGTTAATTAGGAGGACTAGTTAGATTTTAATGCCTTATCAATTCAAAATTGAATAATAGTTAACTAATAATGAATGTGTGTGAGAAACGGTTATTGACACATCCCGATCCCGGACGAGCCAGGTGTCGGAAGTGCTGGCCGACACGCGTTAGCGTGACGAAAGCCAAATAGAAAAATTTAAGAATAAATGATAGAATATTGATAGAAAAGAACAGAGTGCGGAAGAATTGTTAGAATACACAGTAAACAGTGTGAGGGATACAAAGATATACAAACGTATAAAAATCCCTACATCGTCATACCACCGCGCCATCGACGTCGCAAGGCTCCCAGCCAACTAACCTGGAGGGGCGCAAAACATAAAACGGTGAGTGGGTCAAAAAGCAAAGTTTGATAAAACCGTTGTTTTCAAAAGTTTAGTAACCCCTCGTTTGAAAACAAGTATAATTTGAGAAAATACGTCATACCCGTAGGCATGAACCTCAAAATACTGTCGTGAAAACATACGGGTACTCCCCGCTAATACTTTACTGACATTTGCTCACCCATATGTAAACACACATGCCCAAGGGGCTAATCCCACAAGGAACAAGCTAGGTATACAAGTAATACGCTCAGTACTACAATGACGCGAGTCTAACGCTAAGCGCTGGTGCACAAAGTGCAGTCACACAAGTCCGAGTTGCCTAGTGCAACCTAAGACAGGCTAGTACCTACAATGGATCCAAAGCTGCGTAAGTGACTACTCCAAACGTCAAGGCTAGTCCCGCCACAAGACCAGTACTAATACCTGGGGTGCATACATCTACCGATGAGCAACGCATGAAAACATGCATGGTATAATATAGTACGAGTGTTCTACCTCCAACACACGTAATGAATAATATATGCAAGTACGCTAACAATTTAAAGAAAGGCTGAAAAACCATATGTATAGATATATTTGGTCAAATAAAGACCCACTCACTCACCCGTAAGTAGCCTGGTCGAAGTACCCCGTCCCGGGTAGCCCTGTGAGTCCTCCTGGATAGGCCCCACCTATATGAGAAATCACCAGATAATGATTAACTCAAAAGGTTACTAATTAACGAATTAATTACACCTATCCCTTGCTTTCTCGATTTGGAGGTCCAAAACACCTCAAAATTAACATGCATACTACCCCGAGGTAGTACGCGTCACGAGTCGACCCGTGAAACGTAACTCACTGGGACCTCCACGCGCCCTCACGCGCGGCTAAGACTGAGCCTATGGCTCCATCGCGCAGCCCCACGCGCTGCTGCTCACGCGCGAGCCGGGTCAATCGAAAGCCGCACAGCCGGCCAACTCGCTCGGCTCGCCGCCAACGGGCCTCCGCCAAGCCGCCAACACGGCCGGCTTAAGCCACCTGCCGGATGACGCCGGGCCAAACCGGCTCGAACCGTCCGCCGACGCCGCATGGCCGTCCAACCCGATCCGATGATCGCCCCGGGCCATCCCTGCCAGGATTCCGGTCGCCGCGCCGGCCGCCGCCGTCGCCGTCGCCGAATCTGGGAAAATGGTCTGGACTGGGTAATTTTTCAAAGCTTCATAACTTTTCTCTGCTTAAGTCCAAATTGGACGACTCAAGTACCAAAATGAAGCTATATTATGAACAAGATTGTACCATTTTGGGGACCAAAAACTGGCCAGAAGTGGCCTGAAATCGAGGAGGAAATTCCGGCCAAAAAATGGTGCTCCTCCGATCCCGATGCGTTACTGCAGTTCCGCACTGGGTCGGGTTCCCAAGGTCTCCGCAGGATTGGGGACAGCCTGGGCTCCTCGAGCTCCAAAAGCCGAGAAGAAAGAGGGGAAGAATGCCACGGGGTGGCTTGAGTGATTCTTCCGGTTCTCGGGTTCCCTTTCGGGTTTGGCTGTGTTTCTGGACACCCACACCACAGGTTTCGATGCACAAGGTTCGGGGTTTGATTTCCGTGCAGTCGGGTGATGACAAAATGGCCAAGATTGGCCACGCTTGGTGACGAAACTGGGCCGAACAAAGAGGAAGAAGAAGGGAGGAGGGGCTCTGCCACAAAGAGCCAAAGCCGTACAAGAATCCCAGAAAATCTGGGATTGGCCCACTGGGTTCATAGACATTGGGCCCCGCCCCAAACAACCCAAATTCAAATACGGAAACGCCGAAACCAACGCCCGTAAAATATCTGCTCTCGAGTCCGAACGATGACGGCTCGCGTCTTCACGACCAGACGACGAGCACGTCAAGAAAACACATTGATGCGGTCAGACGAAGCTACGACGCAAAAGTCAACCGAAAAGTCACCAGGGGCAAAAACGCCATTTCCCACTTTCAGAATAAAATAATTTAAAACTTTGAACGTCAAGTTACACCCACTTCCTTATAAAAATTTCATCCTCAAATTTCCATAAGAAGTACAACGTGGTAGATTAGCACAACAATGTTCACAACAGTATCTTCCCGAGTCGTCTCCGAAGTGATGCAGGTTAAGACAATTGTCCGAACCGAAAGTCGACAACAAGGTTTCATCGTCACCACAACTCAAGGTGACACCAAGAGCCAAGTTTAATCAAAATAGGGATACGAATTGGCTTCTAAGAGTAATCAAACATCCGAGACTTCATGAGTTTACTCCGCTAATACGTCAGCACGACCGGGAGTAAGTGGAAATCGATAGTGCAATCGTAGTCACCCATCAGCCTACATCCTACCTCGAGCTGCAGATCGAGGTCTCCGAAAAGAAAAGAGAAGAGAGAAGAGAGAAGAGAGAAGAGAGAAGAGAATGCCTCAAATCCTTTGGTGGTCATGAATGTCAACACTGCCTCACCAAAGAGAAGAAATGTCGCTGTAATCTCGGAGCAAGATACCGGGCAACGAAGCCGAGTCATGGGTATGATAATTCATCTCATGCGGTTTTGGCCGCTCAAGGCATGAGTGATTATCCATCCATGCCGTATTAGCACAATGCACCAACTCCGCTGCTGACGCATCACCGTAACACAAGGTACCGCCGTCGTTGGAAAGTGCTAATACAAGAGCAAGAGTAAGACCAAACTTGAGCAAAGCCCGTAAGATTTGCTCGTGGTCGTCGTTCCACACGAAGGTTAACGTCTCTCCCGGCAAGTTTCGTGAAAGGCAGAAAGGTGAGTGGAAAATCTCATCGAACGTCGGTAAAGACCGAGCAAGCCAAGAAAGCCAAATCTTATAACACCAGCGGTCGCTCCCGCATCTCCACGCAGCCATCTCAGGATCGACAAGCAACAACTGCGAATCACATGTCCTGCTATTGAAAGACACATGATTAGGCCAGAACTGCAAAAAGTTGAAAACTCCTTAAACTTCAACGAAATCATGCGCAAAGATTTCTTTGCATGATCGGCCCTGTATCTGGAATAAGCCAAAAGTCAACCAAAGGTTATCATCAACTTGTCGAGATACGGGCGAAGTACTCGAGTCATCAAGTTCATGAAAGTTAATGGGGTGATTGTCATCCCGAAAGGTATGACAAGAAAACTCGTAAGGTGCGTAACGAGTCTCGTAAGATGGTCATAAATGCAATTGTTTCGATCTATACCGATGCACCGCCTACGTATCGATCTTAAAAGAAAACAAGTGCACTTCGGAGCTGGTCAAGAAGGTCACCATTCTGTGCACGAGATAACGGTTTTAATCGTTGCCCGATTCAATTGCCTACAATCGATGCGTAGCCTTGTGGCATAAACTTCAAACAACAAACAAGACGAGAGCTCCACAAGGTGAAGTGCAAGGCGAAAGAATTCATTGGCAAAATGTCTGAATTGAAAATTGACTTGAGCCACTCACGTGGAGTCAAAAGATAAAAAGGTAAGAGAGAGATACTTGGCCAATACCGGAAAGATCGATTATGAAACCACTTCGATCACCTGATAATCCAGTGCACGCTAGGAAAGATTCTAAGAAATTTTGTCGGGACAAACCGCACTTCACAACACAAAGAGAAATTCCAATACTGCACATGTGGTACAACCACCAGCCAAACCGTAACTCAGCAGCCTACCACTCAGAAATGAAAGTCGCCCTACGAGCCGATTTTTTTTTTTTTTTTCCGTGCTCACCTGCAGAACGTCATTAGCCAAGTTATGCCAGTGGCAGTGTGGTCAACCTCCGCCTCGACAATCCACACCGGCACAAAATTGAGGTAACAATCCATTCTCAGATCACGCTCAAAACCTACCACATCCGTAGGAATGAAATTAATAGCAGACTGACAATATGATAACTGAGTATCACCGACAACTGAAAAGAACAAGACAAACTTTTGCCTTACGGCATAACGTATTCCAATCGCATCTCGAAAGGAGTACAATATATTGGTAGTTCCGAGTAAACAAGAGTGAAATAGCCGAGTAGGTAATACTCTGATCCGTTTGGATCACAAGTAATTAGCCCAAAGAAAGTTTAACGTTTCCGAAACAAGATCGAATCGTTATGTATCCCGCCGGTCGAGCATAAACTCGCCTAAGCGCAAACAGCTGCCTCCACACCGGAATCGCCAGCACCATCAGGGATACAGTAACGTAATTCAAGATTCGTGAGAAGGTTCCGTAGTACGGAATGACATTGCCTTGGCAATGTGCCTCACCGAAAAGTAGTTACCGAGAGAAACTGCTCTGGCCCAACTTAATGATCGAATGTGCCAAGGGTTGGTTTTCTTGCCGGTACAAGGACACTAGCTAGCTCGTATCCCAATCGTCCACAAACCATGGCACACTTGAGTTTCTTGGCTTACACTCATCCAAATGACAAGTGTCGCAACGATGACGTATCCGGGCGAAAAAGACCGCTGAGTTACCCGTAAACGAAAACGGAATCCACTAGTGAATCACTCACCCCGATTAAGATGAAGTTGATCCACTACTCGGATGATTCTAGTTGAACTTCCACGTTGAAAGACAGATTCTTTCTTTGAGACGTAAAGAATGTCCGCCCGATACCCAACTACCGGGTGCAAACCGCCGATTCGAGTTTTTGGTGTTTCTCGGCCAAACGCCACCAAGAAATGGGTCGAGACAAAGTTCCCTGGGCTTCAGAATTAACCTGTGATTAGTTTAAGGTCACTTTAGAGTTGGTTTCACCAAGAAATGGCCGAAGTTCAAAATCGAACCGCCGGAAAATTTCTAGAACCGGGTCTCAAGCGGTTACCTGTGGTCGGTGTAAATCGAGATCGACAAAGCATGGCGGTAAGGCTAAGGGGATCTCCCATAGCCAAAGGAAATGGCTCAATGAGAGCAGAAAGAAAGTTCGTGTGCCTTGAGTAGATTTTTTTGGCTTGCGTAAACTTCGTAGAGAGACAAAGATGGTAATCCACTAGCCAAGTGAACCAGCTCACGAAGAAAAGTCTCATCGGCGTTCGAATACGAAGATTCGATAAAAAGTCAAACTCGTACTGACAAGGATACGCCGCAATTAAAGTCAAACCGAAGTTATTGTCAATCACCGTCACTCGTGGATATGCAATTCATACCGTCGCCGAAGCGATTAGTCAAGATAGCCGCACCTCGGCACAAGTGGGAAGATGATCGATTTGGAATGACAAAAGTCATGAGTGGGAAGGAAAACGTCGACTCCCCGAAGTACGGTGCTCCGGCACTTCGAAGAAAAATGAGTCACGACAAAAACAAAACAGTTGTAAAGACTCCACACAGTTAAACAACACCACGAAGATGGATATTGTCCAAAACTACCGAAAAGTAGTAGTCACGAATTGTTCGAGAAAAGTCGACCGACAAATTCGGTTTACGATCATCGAAAAGATTATTGCGTAGTCACATGCGGAAAGTAAGGTACAAGAAATTCACGGTGATACTTTTCCATTTCCAAAATGAAAATGGAAAGTGGTTGAAACAGCCGAGAGTGAAAAACTGCCTCAAGCTCTCTCATCGGCAACAATTTGAACATCCGCCGCACGTACTCAACACAGATCAAAACAACTACAAGAAGTAGAAAACGCGTCCAAATGTGCAACGCCAAAAGTTCACGCGTTACCCGAAAGTTAAAGTCACGGCCGGTTACGTGTAAAACACTAGCAGTGCAAGGGGTTTCATAAAACTAGGTCTCACGACTAAATTCACCGGAACTTGTCAACACCTAAAATTAGTCAATGTGTTCCGCCAACATCAACGCGCTAGCGTTGTCCTGGTGGGAAAGTACTTGATGAAAATCATCCGTTGTGCTTCTGTTTCCACACCACACTTCGAAAATACGACAACCGAACCAGCTTTCCCATCTGCGATTCCATCGGAAGTTAATAAAGAAAACGTCGAACGTCACACGAACATCCGAGTTCCTCGTCAACCAAGCTTAAGGTCGCACGAGTCAATTACGAAAATTCTACGCTGCATCGAGAAGTAGCTGACAGAAAACTGCCAAACTGGAAACCTGCCCGAAACTGCATAAAACTTGACGTCGAGGTGGTATGACACTAAGAAGAACTTAGAATTAGCCCAAGAAAACAATACACCAAAAGTGTAAAGTCTCGAAAATTCTCGAAATTAAGTCCGATACCGTACAAGTACTGAGTATCTGTTACAGCCTAGGTTACGAAAACCATGCTCGATACTCACCACATATCCGATCCCTGACGAGCCAGTGTCTAGTTGTCGGCCGACACGCGTTAGCGTGGACAAAAGCCAAATAGAAAATTTAAGAATAAATGATAGAATATTGATAGAAAGAACAAGAAAAGGGTTAATTGTTAGAATACACAGAAATAAAAAGTGTAGGATACAAAGATATACAAACGTATAAAAATCCCTACACGTCATACCACCGCGCCATCTGACGCCGCAAGGCTCCTACCAACTAACCCCAGGGCGCAAACATAAAACTGAGTGGGTCAAAAGCAAAGTTTGATAAAACCGTTGTTTTCAAAAGTTTAGTAACCCTCGCTTGAAACAAGTATACTTGAGAAAATACGTCATACCCGTAGGCATGAACCTCAAAATACTGCCGTGAAAAACATACGGTACTCCCGCTAATACATCGACATTTGCTCACCCATAAACACACATGTCCAAGGGGCTAAATCCCACAAGCGAATGCTGTGCATACAAGTAATAACAGCACTACAATGACGCGAGTCTAACGCTGCGCGCCGTGCACAAAGTGCAACACACAAGTCCGAGTTGCCTAGTGCAACCTAAGACAGGCGAGCAATTCTGGCTAATGGATCCAAAGCCGTAATGGTACCGACAAGGACTACCTCCAAACGTCAAGGCTAGTCCTGCCACAAGATCGAGTACTACACCTCGGGGTGTATACATCTACCGATGAGCAACGTATGAAAACATGCATGGCAATATAGTACGAGTGTTCTACCTCCAACACACGTAATGAATATGCAAGTACGCTAACAATTTAAAGAAAGCGCTCTAAAACCATATGTATAGATATACATTTATCAATTAAAGACCCACTCACTCACCTGAGTAGCCTAGTCGAAGTACCCCGTCCTAGGTAGCCCCTGCAAAGTCCTCCTCCCCTGGATAGGCCCCACCTATATGAGAAATCACCGGTACAATGATTAATTCTCAAAAGGTTACGAATTAACGAATTAATTACACCTATCCTTGCTTTTCGATCTGAGGTCCAAAACACTCAAAATTAACATGCATACTACCCGAGGTAGTACACGCGTCACGAGTCGACCCGTGAAAATGCAACTCACTTGGGACCCTCCACACGCCCTCACGCGTTTGAAGACGGAGCCTATGGCTCCACGCGCAGCCCACGCGCGCTCACGCCAGCCGGTCAATCGGAGCCGGCGAGCCTGGGCCAACTCGGCTCGGCTCAAGCCGGGTCAACGCGCCCGGCTCAAGCCGGTCAACACTGCCTCGGCCTGCCGGTCCAAGCCGATGACGCCGCAAATCCGGCCTCAACCGGCTCGTCGACGCCGCTGGTCGGCCCAACCCGATCCGACGACGCCGGGCCACTGGCCATCCTCGCCAGATTCCTGGCCGCCGGCGCCGCCGGGCCGTCAGCCGCCGCCGTCATGTGGAATCCGGGAAAATGGCCGATCGGGTAATTTTTCAAAGCTTCATAATCTCTTCGCTTTAAGTCCAAATCGACGATTCAAGTACCAAAATGAAGCTGGGACGCAGGAACAAGATTGTACCATTTCTCGGGGACCAAAACTGGCCAGAAGTGGCCTGAAATCGAGGAGGAAATTCCGGCCAAATGGTGCTCCTCTGATCTCGATGCTACTTTCGAGTTCCGGCCTGGGGTCAGTTCCTGTCTCCAGAGGTGATTTGGGTGATGAGTTCCTGCTCCCTAGCCCAAAAAAGCTTTAGAAGAAAGAGGGAAGAATGCCACTGTAAGGGCTTGAGTGATTTTCCTCGTTCTCGTTCCCGGTTTGTCCAGCTTCGACACCACCAAGTAGGCTCACGCACAAGGTCTGGGTTTACCGGTGCAGTCGGCATGACAAATGGCTATGATTGGCCACTTCGCTTGGGTGACTAAATTGGTCAACAAAGAGGAAGAAGAGTGGGATGGTGGCTCGCCACAAAGAGCCAAAGCGCACAAGAATCCCAAGAAAACCGGGATTGGCCCACGTCACACTGGGGCCCCAAACCCCCAAACAACCCAAACTGAAGACAAACCGCCGAAACCAACGCCCGTAAAATATCTGTCGGAGTCCGAACGACGCATTTTAAAAACATAATTGGATGCGTCGTACGAGTTACGACGCAAAGTCAACCGAAAAGTCACCAGGGCAAAACGTCATTTCCCACTTTCGGGAATAAAATAATTTAAAACTTTGAACGGGCTGTTACAGTTATATAATGTTGTGGTATAAGTTGTAAATAACTTATTATAGTAGGTTACTTATTTTCTTACATAGCAATCTATTTAAATTTTGGGTTTTTTTTTTAAGTTTAAACATAGGTGAGTTTTTGTCAGATAAATATGAGTTGTATGGGCCTATATCTAAAAAACCCTTAAGATTATTATATCAATATTAGCCTGCCAACTAATAATGAGCTGGCACTTGACTAAGGGAGTAATCTGATGTGGGAGAGTCTTTCTCCAACAGCCCCCCTCAAACTAATGATTGGAAACAGGAACGAACAACTCCATTGATAATCTTTGTAAACCCTAGAAGGTTTGGAGAAAACTCAAAGAAGAAGATAAGCTTGTAGTTCAATAGAATGGAATGAATCTCATTTTAATAATCTGGGTAAAACCCAGCTATATATACATATTCTTACATAATGATTAATTAAGATTATTACATCAATATTAACCTACCATCTAATAGTGAGCTGGCACTTGACTAAGGGAGTAATATAATGTGAGAGAGTCTTCTCTAACATTAATGGCATGTTATAATATTGTAATTATTTTGATTTTTGACTTCTCATGCGTTTACAACATACATACGAAATAAAATACATATGAGTATTGCATGATCAAGTGCGATTATTACCCAATATGCGAGGCATGTGATTTAGACGAGGGATCCCACACCCCGAAGGGTAGAACTAATCCCTAGTGGGGCCCAGAAATGCTAAAGGCATTTCAGCCTACTTTTGGTCACAATCAAATGACACACGTCATCCCAAAGCTTTTAATCAGGGAACCACCTGTGTTTTTGCTAGCTTCGTGCCTCGAACCCAAGACCATGGAGCATATATGACTTGGAATTCTACAGCATTCCACTAGACCACTTGCCATGGTTATTTTTCATTACTTTTTATAATTTTGCAATGTTTGTTAATGATTAGAATTGTCTTTTCTAGGTCATTTCTAAGTTACCCTTTAAAGATGATCTTGAAAAAAAAATCAACAAAATCATAATTCATTTAGCCTTTCAATTAAAGTATGTAGTCATAACTTCAGTGTTTAACTGAAAAACATTATTCATCTATATATCAAATAGTTGTTATATGATTAAACGATTTCAACATCTTGATCACTAAAAGTTTTTAACTTTGGTCTAGTTAATTTTTTGTGCCATTCTTCTATTACAAAGTAAAACTGTTTTTTTTTTCTTTTCCCCACCAATATCGAATTTATGTGTTTTTAAACTCTTATATGCCAAAAGCTTCGTTTACTCTCTTACTCACGTGAAGATCAAGAAGTGGCACACGCCAGCTACTTTTGTCAGATATTTAGGACACTAGTCGCCTTGCATGTAATGTGCATAGCCAAATGTACATATGCATGCATGCTCAGCCTCTCTATAAGCACTTGAAGAACGCTCTGTCGACGTCATATGTGCTTGAGCAATTAGCAACCATGGCGATCCTCAGTGCTAGGCAGCTCCCTTTGTTCTTGCTCCTAATTTCAACTCTTTTCCTAGCCTCCTCCTCAGTCAATAATCATGACCAGCAATCAATTTGTAGAGGTATTCGCCATAACTCGTTGAAATCTCGTCAGGAAGAAGATCCTCGAAAGGAATACTTTTATTGCTCGCAAAGTTGCCAAACGAGTGAGGATCCTGAAGAGTGCGAAGTGGCGTGTCGAGAGCGATTAGACGAGCAATTAGAGAAACAATCCCAACAGAAGGGAGAGGAACAAGGTGAAGAGGATCAGGAGGAGGAGCCGACTAGTAATCCCAACCCTTACTACTTCCCCAAATATACGTTATTGAATCGGTTTGCGGCTGAAGAAGGTGGCTATGTTGTCCTTAACAGCCTCACCAGGCTCTCTCCTTTCCTTCGCGGCAGAATTAAAAACTACCGCTCGGCCTTGTTTCAGACTGCGCCTGGAACTTTTGTTCTCCCTTACCACATTGATGCTGAATCCGTCTATGTTGTTTCCGCCGGTGAGTTCTTTTATATACCATATGATCTACGCAATTATTGCGGTACATTGTGATAATATTGTGTTGGCACATTTGCTCTATATTAATTTGGCAATGACAAAATATAGGAAAATGTTAGAGGGTCACAATTTTTATATCACATTGGTGCACCACTTGACGTGGTAATTGATTTGTACATGTCAATGTCAATTAATTAGTTTATCTCATTTTTTTGTATTAGGGAATTTATTGTATATAGAGTTTGATGGACTTTGCTTGACTCTCAAATCGAGGTGTACTCAATTTAGACTTTTATAGAGTCAATAAAAGTCACATGTATTGAATAAAGATTTTCTATGAATTCTAAAAAGTCTATAAAGATCTTTTGGTATTCAATTATGACTTTTTACGAGTCTATAAAAGTCTAGGTGTATTTAAAAAGTTTATTAATTTTAAAGGATTTTAAAAAGTCATGAACTTTCATAGACTTTGAGACTTTTTATAGTATGTTTTTTGTCATAGAAAATTTAACCTCTCCCCCTAAGATTTTGATAGACTTTTTTTCTCACTTTTCAAATGATATACTCCACCACCCACCATAATGCAATGATGATCACTATTTCCACTTCCACCACACCAGGTGGTCACCACCACTTTAACCATGACCATCCCCACTACCTTATTACCGACATTGCCACTATCATTGCCACCGTCATCACCACTACTACCGCAACTACCACCATTATATTACTTCTTCTACCACCACCTTGTCTATTCATCTCATCACCATACAAAATCTCCTACGCTCATCACCATCATCACCACCCCCACCTTCACTCCTCCACCACCTCAACACCACATTAAAAATACACGACTTACAATAATTTTTGTTTATCTCATTAAATGTTGGTTGTATAATCATTTGCCACATTACATAGTATACTAATGTAGTCTAAATAAGTGGTATTCCTAGCATTAAGTCAGAAAAATATTTTTAACATTAGGATTGAGTTCACTAACATTTTCTCGAGGTCAATAAAGAGAAATATTAGGAAGGGAAATTGGGGAGGAAAATTATTTTTATTGACCATTAGTTGAAGAGAAGAACTGTTTCAATTTACCTATATTAAAAAAATGGAAAGATCAATTGATCTAGATCTACCCATCCGTACCGTTAATAGTGCTGTTACACGTTTCATTAATTTTAATATTAAAGTGGAAGTAATTTGGTTAACAAGTTAAAATATGCACGAAGAAAATGTGCACTTGGTTAATTAAATAAATTCAATGATTTTGATCAAAATAAGTTGATGTTATTGAGCCACATGAAGGTGTAAGGCCTTTCACAGTAGACTAGAAAATTCAGTGTGATACCAATAATATATGAATCAAACTTCAATTGTGGGCTGGACATTCTGAGTGATATAAAAGTGGAGATATGCTACAATGCTTACAAACATTCCATGTTTACACGAATCTAACCATTAACCATTAAAAAAATCTAACTATTAATGGTTAGATAGTGTAAGCATGAAATACTTGTAAGCATTCTAGCCGGATCCATAAAAGTGATTATTAAATATATTCAACTCATGAATGTGATGCCTATACAATAAATGATAAGAGAGAGAGGTAACCAATTATAAAATAAAGAAAAGAAACAGTAGACGGGTTCCATATTTAATATATAAAACTCACATGTATCAAACTCACGGTGTTTGATTTCTATATATAAGACATCAAACTCACTAAAATCACTGTGGAAGAGCTACAAATGAGAAGTATTGTTCAACTATTACGGATTAACTGGAATAGGTTTTAATATGAGGATAAAATATTACACTTGAGCTCATAAATATTAAACACGTGGTCCGCCCATATGTATGGATTAATAATCCACGAGTAACGCTAGGAAGATTATATATTTATACCATATTGATATATCATCTAATGTGATAAGTGATGTATACAATCAAATCCAATGAGATAAATTCATTAATTGATGTGGAATGTACACATCACTTGCTACATCAGATGATACATCAGTATATGCTACAAAATTGTAGTCTCCCTAACATTTTCTATAATTCACTTATATATAATATTTTAATTACATCAAGTATGTCTGATTTTTGTTTTGTTTAATTATGGAATCACATTTAGGAAAGGGTACTCTCACTTTTGTGGTGAAGAACAAGAAAGAATCCTTCAAGATTGAAGAAGGAGATGTGATTAGAGTTCCAGCTGGGGCAACCACCTACTTAATTAACGATCATGGTAGTGAACATCTTAGCCTCGCACAGCTCATTCAACCAGTCAACATTCCTGGCCTATTTGAGGTAATATCAAATCACGCACATCCTTTTTGTTTTGTATTTTAAAAAAATTCAGTTCTATTCTCTTGTAGGGAAAAAAAATCATAACATTAACTGCTATATATGTTTATTGGCTACAGGAATTCTTCCCTGCCGGTTATAAAATTCCCGATCGCGAAGACTATAGCATTTTGGATGATGTCGAGTCATACTACAGCATTTTCAGCAATGACATTCTTGAAGCAGCCTTTAATGTAATATAGAATGATCAATTTTCATCGTGATCATGATCATTTTTGGTTTCCTAATTTCTTTTTTATTTAATTTTGAAACGTGGTTCATACTAATTAGTTAGTTCCAATTAATATATAAATGTTTGATTATGATTAGACCCCAAGAGAGCAGCTAGAGAAGGCCTTTGGACAGCAGAGGCCGGAGGGAATGATCATAAAAGCCTCAAAAGAGCAACTCAAGGCATTGAGTAAACAAGATTCCCCCTGGTGGCGCAAACTGGTCCCGTGGTGGTCGTCTGAGGATACTGATTTAAAATTCAACCTGCAAAGCCAAAAGCCTGTGCACTCCAATAACTATGGCAAGTTCTATGAGGCTCCCCCTCAGGAGTTCAACCAGCTTCAGGACATGAATGTCTCAGTCGCTATCGTTGACATCAACTCGGTAAAGCAAAATTTAAAAAATTCCCACAAGAAGTTGAATTTCATATACACATATGATATCATAATTAATTTAGAGTTTTTATTGAATTTTTTTTTTTGGTACCTTCAAGTCTTCGACTAGTGTCCCAATTCAGTACCTAAATTATAGTGCGTCCAAATTTAGTGCCCAAATTACCACATCTAATTTTTGTTAGAACAGTTTACAGATATTATCAGGGAATTTTGTGTATTTGTCCTCATTGATTATCCTTGAGGACATATGAGATACACTAAAGAAAAGTGTGTCAAGTTTGTGCGTATAAATAGCAGTAGTGAAATTAAAATTCTATGAAAAATTGAAAATTTTGCAGGAAGCTATGATGGTGCCACACTACAATTCCAAAGCAACATATTTGATGATGGTGGTAAGTGGAATGGGATGGTTTGAAATGGCATCCCCACAGTTCACAATCCCAGAGAGTGAAGAAGAGATTGAGTACCAAGAAGACCAGGATGAACAGAGTGGAATGTACAACAAGGTGAGTGGTATGCTATCACTTGGTGATGTCTTTGTGATTCCAGCAGGTCATCCTGTTGTTTTTGTTTCCCGAAACGACAACGAGGGAAACAATGAAAATCAGAATCTGAGAATTGTGGGATTCGGAATCAATGCCCGAAACAACATGAGGAACTTCCTTGCAGGTAAATTAGTCAAGTCAGACACAACATTTACTTTTTCTTTTTTTTTCTAACCAAAAACATATTATTGAATAAAATCAAATCAGTACAAAGTATGAAAGTCAAAACAGACAAAAGGGGAAAAACTGAAGGATTAAGCAAGTCGAACTATACATAAGGCTTGGTCATCGGACTATAATTGTAGCCTTACTCTCTTAACCGCACAAGACGGTAGAAAGAACCATAACCCCGGGATTTAGTCGTCTACTACAAATGTAGGCTACTTCTTTCCCGCTTAGAGCGATTAGAAAGAATTAACTTCCCGATACAACGACCCCCCCCAATCCCCTCAAGCCCCTTTCCAGTTGAATAAAAAAATACATTTTTCTTGGAGTCGGAAAACCCCAATAAAGCAAGAAAACAAGAAAGGAAAATTCAACTAAAGCGATAAGTCGGCAAAGGACCTAAGTCTTAAGAATGATAAGTCTAAGCAAGCTGAGGGACAGAATCCCATGAGTAACCTAAGTAGTCAGCTCCATAATTCGCTAGGGAGTTCGCAACTCTGTTACCTTCTCGGAAAATATGTGAGACATGGAAATGCAACCTAGAAGCACGCCATATACAATTTATCCAATCATTGTGCAGCTTCCACGGAATAGAAGGAGAAGAAGTAAAAAACTGAAGCACTAAAGAGGAGTCTATTTCCAACCACACATGGTGCCGATCACGCACCCATGGCACACAGATTGCTTCCAAAACTGCAAGAACTTCAGCTTCAACAGCACTAGCAACATGTGCTTTTGCTGCAAAAGCCCCCAACCGCACACCATTTGAATTTTGAAACACTTCACCTTATCCTGCCTAACCATTTGCTCTGAAACCATCAGTATTTACCTTTACTCAATTCTCAAGTGGTAATTGCCGGACACAACATTTACTTGGGTGTGTGTATAATAATTTTTAAAAAAGTAGCCAAATTTTTAAAATTTTATAGACTTTTGGCCCATTTTTTTAACTGTTAGAATTTAACCACTTAGGGGGTTTGAGCAACCCTTGAGAGATTCCTCGGATGGGCTTCGAGTGACTATATTTCTAAATCTTGAAAAAAGTGGCTACAAGTCTTTAGGCCTTGTTTGGTGGGTTAGATTGGATAATTTATTAGATTAAATGCATTGAATTGAAGCAAGAAATGGATGTCAACTTCCAATTTTTTCTAAGTTGAAGGTAAAAGATGGATTAGAGATAAAGGAAACTTCTTCATTCCAATTAATCCATAACAATAACAAGTTGGAGGGGATGAGTTTCCTTCCAGTCTAATTCATCTTTTACCTTCAACATAGTCAACTTTTACCTTTAACATAGTCTAATTCATCTTTTACCTTCAACATTTCGAAAAGTAGGCAACTGTTTCTTGCTTCAGCACACATTGAATTTAGTGATTATCCGGTCCAATCCAACAAGCCACCAAACAAGGCCTTACTGTGTTAAAGAAAGGGTTAAGTTTTTTCTAAAATCCCTTGTATATATGTACTCTGCTTGTACGGTAACATGCAGGCCAAGAGGACAACATAATGAACCAGATGGAGAGAGAGGCTAAGCAGCTGACATTTGGGCAAGAGATGGAACAGATATTGACTAGTCAGAAGCAATCTTATTTCGTGCCACTGCCGACCCAGAAGAGGAAGCACTCCTAAGCTAACTGGCTTCAATTTAAGACTAAGCAGTGAAAGTAGTTACTTTGATGCAATCCAAATGCATGTAAAGCAGCAGTACTTGTATCCTGAGCTAGTGTTTTGAATTGGCTAGGCTCATGTAGTTTGAGCCTTTTATTATTTATTTAAATTTATGCGACGTGAATAAATAAATAAATGTGACTAGCTCATAAGCTACCATAAAAATAAGAATGACGGCTCATGTTCTGTAGTGCTGGTTTCATCAAGGATTAATACGAGGTGGATGTTGTAGTACTAGATTCAATGGTTTGGAGTAGAGGTGTGTCAAACGGGTTGGCACGAGCACGGCACGGGCATGTCCCACTTAAATAAGGCACGGCATGGCCCATTCCCATTTAAATAGGGCACGACACGACACGATTCGTAAGAAATGGTCGGGCCGGGCTTAAGATTTAGGCCCAATGGGCCGACTGGCCCACGGCCCGTTGGGCTCGTCATGGGCTGAGCACGGCCCGTGGCCCTGGCCCATTATGAATAATTTAATTTATTTATTATTTTTTAATTGCAAACATACATTTTAAGGTTAGTAAGACTTAATGTTAATGATATTTAGCTTGATAACATGTTCAAATAATTTTTTTTTAAATTTTAAAATAACTAAAGTTTGTTTTGTCAAAATCGGCCCGTTTAGTGACCTAGCCTAATATGACCCATGTTTTAATGGGTCAAGGCTGCAGGCTAGACGACTCAAGCCCACATGGGCCAACCCGTTTGACACCTCTAGTTTGGAGAGTTTTGATCTCTCATCTTGTAGTAATGGATTTATTGGCTTCTACTTTATGTTATAGTTCCATATATTTGTTTGCAAGTATCCTCCTACTGGGGTTATGTTTTTCATTTGTATTAAATATTATCTTTGCCCCTTTCATGGAGAAATTCCAAGGTCTAGTAACCAGATCGACCAACTAATATCTTCGGCTTGACAAAAAAAAAAACCACCCTACCATACCCTTTGATTTTCAAGCCCATGACCCACTCTCTATTCCCACTCCCCCTCTTTTAGCCATTCCGAACAAACTAGAAGACCCTCTCCCTTTCATGAATGATATATATCGTATTTTCATTCAAAAAAATTAGGCCATATTTTTTTTTGTAGTCCCTATGGTGACACCGCACTTTTAATATAGTCCTCATGGTAAAAAAAATTTGTTAACTAAATCCACGAGCCTCGTTAGCAATTGAAGTCCAAATCTAAACTTATGTTAGTCTGCCGTTAGTTTGGACCTCAATTGCTAACAAGACTCACTATAAGGGTTTAGTTAATAACTTTTTCACCACAAGGACCACATTGAAAGTGAGGTATCACCACACAAACCACAAAAAAAATTTGGCCAAAAAATTAGATGTTGGATTGGAGAGTCATCCATCAGGGGTCTTTCTTGTCAAATTAGTTTGGAGCTACTCGGTGTGGTTGTAGAGGTTTAAAGGCAGTTTGAGAAAAATAGTGGGTGCTCTTAGAAGAATAAATGAAATTTAAATTTAAAAGTGTATAGTGCTGATAAAATAAAGGGTTTTTTTATTAGCACTCTACATATTGTTAAATGCACCCTATATTAAAATTTAATATTAAATAACTTATATACCCTAATATGCAATGCCAATTTCAATCTGATAAGGTTTAAAAAAAAATAAAAAAAATTCTAAATACACCCCAAATCACTTTTAACGTGTATATCCCAAGATTATTATCTTGTTCAATTCTCAAAACTATTCTCATCCTCCATTGTACAACAAAACCTTAACCAATGAAACTATAAATGTGTTAATTGAAAAAAAAAATTGACCAATGGAACATGAAATCAACTTTTGGAAGCTTCACATCAGGTAAGACTTCATATTTTTATTGTTTTAATGATTTCAACAACATCGGCATGCCTATAGCTGTGTTTTGAATTATATCCCTTGAAAAAAGTATGGTAGATGATGCATGATCACACACCTAATAAACCCTAGCCATATCTAATCACAAAAATCTGGCTATTGTGTTGGCACTTCTTGTGCGGTACAGTTTATATTTTTCTGCCCTATTTTTTTGTTTTTCATAATATCATGCATTAGTCTTTGTCCCATGAAATATATTTGATTGGCTTCCCTTTTAGTTTTTCCTTCCCACTTCTCTTCCATCTTGGATTAGTAAAGGTAGCACGCCCAAAAATTTCATGGTTGATGAATTTTTGTTACACTAATCCTCAAGAAATTGGCATAAAATATGTATTTGCACTTAAGATGTGAAAAGTGTGGGGTGTAAGTAGAAAAATGTGGGGTGTATGTTGAGAGTGTGGGGTGTGAGAGTATTATGAGAAAGTATGTAGGGTGTATTAAGATAAACTTTAATTGAAAAAGCAAATGTGAGGTGTATTCAACAATATGTGGGGTGTTAATAAAACAACCCAAAATAAAGAGTGCATTTTTGCTCGTGCTCACTCCCCTCATTGATTGTCGTTAGATGAATTTAAATTTTGATTATTCGTATCTTAAATAAATTAAACAAAACTAATCTAACCACAATCAATATATAGGGAGTGAGCAAAGTTGCACTCTAAAATAAAAGTGATATAATGCTAGGTAGACCAACTTTTTAGACCACATTTGCAAACCACATGATAACCAATAGAAATAAGCACATTAATCAATATTTAGTAATAATTCAATCATCATTTGTCATGTATATGGTTTACAAAATATAGTTTAAAAAGTTGGTCTTCCTAGCATTACCTTTAAATAAATAAATAAAATTTGACGAGTGAATCAGACAATATATATCCTTCATAAAAAATTTACCAGGTAAAATATCTCTGATAGATTGTGCAGGATTTTTCTCATTAAGTAGTGCTTAAAATTACCTACTTTACATTAATATGGGGCAGATCTTCTGACTAGTAGTTTACTTATAAAAACCCACCAAAGTAGCACCAATTCAAATGAAAAGAAGTGTCTTCGTTCTTCTTCCAATCCTCTTTCTAGTTGCTGCACTGTCACGAAGCATTTAGAAATGGCCAAGTTCTATGGTTTCTTTTACTTGCTTCTGGCCCCTTTTCTATTCACCTCAGGTAATTGTGTACTTCTTTTTTTGTTATACATTTACACCCACATTTGTATTCTCAATGGATCATCATTAATCATAGATCGTAATTAGTCGATCTTATGTTACGTTATCAGTAAGAATTGTTGATCCAGTAAAATCATGTTATATATCTAATGAATGTACAATTTTGTGCCATATTAATTTGTTATAGTTTGTAATTTGGCTTAATTAAGTTTAATTGTTTCATTTTATGTAGTGAATGCCAAGGTCTGTAGACTAGCAACCATCGGCGGTGGTTGTCCTGACGCCAACGAGTGCGCCTTGACATGCAATCCTTGTTACCGGAATGTTGGGCGTGTCACCTCCTACTGTAACCCCGGTGGTGAAGGAATTCCATTTGGTGAATGTGTTTGCGTCATGTCCGATGGTGCTCCCTGCAATCCTAGGGATCCACCAAAGTGCCCCAACTGGCCTCGATCTGTCGCTGCTACTGCTACCAATTTCACAGCAAATTAATAATGGAAACCAAGATATTAGTTTAATCAATGTAATATTGAATAATAGTACAGTTTGTGCAATTTTCTGTTCCTTAATATTTTTGCTAAGCATATCAACCAACCAATAATCCTCTTTTCCACTACATAATTAAATAAATAAATATTACTAGCTCATAAACATTCATAAAAACACGAATGACTACTAGTATTAACGACCAATATTGAGTTGATTAAATTGCAATGATACATATGCATCATGCGGGCTCGATCCTCACCGATCTCTTTCCCCTCTAACAGTTAACTATTTAACCAACTAACACTATCATTGTACTAAAAAAAATTGCAATTTCAATTGTTAATTATTAATTAATTCTAGAAAGAAAGTTGTTCCAAGCCTATGACATTTCAAAAAGGTCATTATGTACTTCTCAATGTGCAATTTCTTTCTGATGTTTTTATTACAAGAATGCAAAATGACATTTTTGGAATGCTAATTAATAAGAACTTTTTACGAAAATAAAAATCTATAAAAACATTATGGAAGGTTATCTATTCTAATTAATGATTACATATCCACCAGTAGAGCTTATATATTTCTATAAAAACCTACCTTTGCCCCCAAGCTTTCCATTCAGATTTGGCACCTCTTTAATCCTCTGCTGGAAAAATGGGGAAGGCAAACTTTACCACCTTCTTTCACTTGTTTTTTGTCGTGGTTGTGTTTTGTTCAGGTTTGTTTTTTATTTCTTAAAAATATTTTTGATGACTCTCATCTTATTTATGAAGAAAATGCATTTCCGTTGGTGCTTATTGGAATTGCAGTTAAAGGGATGGTGCCTCAAGTGGAAGCAAAAGACTGCGAGATCTCTTGGAGTGGTGGTGGATGTCCGGATTCGAAAAAGTGCCTCGAAACCTGCCGTCCGTGCTACGTCGGTATCGGAAAGGTTGTGGCGTGGTGCTACCAGGATTTTGCGCCATTTTGGCGTTGTATTTGTAGCTTCAGCGAGGGTGCACCATGTCCACCATTTGATGGTTGTCGTCCCCCTCAACTACAAGAGGCTTTAAGTAGTAATCACACAAATAATGTCACTGGAACTCTTGAATAATTAATAAAAGTTGCCGAATAAAATAAACTACCAATAAAAGGTGTACTTGATTTTCAGTATGAATTTTTAACAAAAAGTGTAAAGCAACTTTTAATAAATGTAATGATGAGTATTTGTATTGGAGATTGTTCGTCGCCTTATGTAGGACACAGACAAAGAACAATACGATGGCTAACCGCTGGATATCACCTTCTTTCTACTGGCGTTCCAGCAGGCTTCACTTTTATTCCTTTGGAGGAATCCTTATGAGGCCTTTATGGTGTTGGTGTATTCGCCAGGCGTGCCACTATTGGCTTCTGCCAATAGAATGATGTATTATTAGATTAGGTTATAAACGTGTTAGATACTTGCGCCACAAGTAATATAACTTCCTTTCAAAGGATTGTGACTTTATTGAATAATTTCTTGGTTAGGTTCTTTTTATTGCCTTGCTTGTTAAGGACTTTTAATATCTCTCGATGTTATACCAGAGACTGCTAAGATGGGGTTTGTTATAAACTGGTTATAGCAAATCGCACCACTCTTGTGCATACATTAGGAAAGTAAAGATTGTAATTAAAGGCAGAATGTAAAGACAGGAATTGAAATACTTGAATGTAAATACAGAAAGTAAAGACTTGAAAGTAAATACATAAAGTAAGAACTGATATTAAAAGACTTTATGTAGATAAAAGTATAATAATATTACATGTAATGGTCATTTTAGATTGATAAAACTCCCATCGGATTGGATATAGATCCATCGGGATGGTCTGAAAGCTGCTTTCTTGTAAAGGGAAATAATCAAAGACACTTTGGCCTAAGATTGGTAATCGATACTATCAAATGGGGTTGATTTGATGGCAAAGCTTAATTCACTATTCCTCAGAGGAGTTGGGTTGGAATGATCCTAGGATTTGAGTATTTGATTCTCAAAGTCACGAACTACACAGGTAGTGTGAATGAGATGACGGTAGATAGAGATAAAATCTTTATCTGAAAGTGGGCTCGAGGGATTTCCTCAGAGGATTGCTTTTTGAACTTAAGAGTTATGTTTTTTGATTGTTTGAGTGTATTTAGCTCTCTGCTCTCGTAGCTCTTATATAGGCAATTGTGAAAGCAAAACCACTTGATGCATTCCACCGTCTTATTCCACTTGCACAAAGAGAGATAACATCAATTAACTATCCACTTGTAGACACCCAAAATATCTTGGTGTAAGTTTGGCCTAATTTCACAATAACCCCCACATAAAGCCATAATTTGGCTTCAGACCAAAATGAGTGAAAACATGACAATGTTGAGTGTAAATAGAGATTTTGATTAAACTTGTGATGCCTGTATGGAATTCATTCTTTCATAGGCTCAGTACGTTGAGCTTTCAATTCTCCAAGTTGTTGTTGACTTGAATCCTTCGTGATATTTGTTGGAGAATAGGATCTTATATCGGTCATATGACAAAATAATATACAATTAATATATGGAGTTTCCACCCCTAATATCACCGAGACCTTTTATAATGAAATTCAACACCTAGCAATAGGTGGTTCAGTTGGGACAATATATATCGGTGATGTTGGTGGTGGACCATGTTGGGCCTATAAAGTTTATCAACACTTGCATTCTCAAGTTGGGTTTGTTTCGATGAGGAACTTGCACACAACTTGGCACAAAGTGTTTCGTTTGAAAATTTTAAAATGGGATTTTGAAAGTTACACATCTCATTTAAACACAAAGCCAAGTCCTTCATATAAATGATGCCAACATTGAAGTTACTTTTCAAATCCCACTCTCAATCTTTCACTGGTTTAATTCCAACTCTCAAGTCTCAACAAAGCATATGGTGAAGAGTTCATATCTATACAGTCTAGATTTCACCCTCGTTCCATGAATCCATAATCAAAGCAGCCTTTTTCAGATATAGAGGTGAGGCAATAGCTTACCAAGGCGATGATCAATAACAGGTCTGAGAGAATGATCAGCCACACTGGGACTGAGACACAGCCCAGACTCTTAAGGGAGGCAGCAGTGGGGAGTTTTTCGCAAATGGGCAAAAATCTGATGGAGCAATGCCGCGTGGAGATAGAAGGCCTACGGGTCATGAACTTCTTTTCCCGAAGAAGCAATGACGGTATCTGGGGAATAAGCATTGGCTAACTCTGTGCCAACAGTCGTTGTAGTTTACTTGCTCGAGCATCGTGAGAGAGGAGAGGAAGTTTACTCACTCAAAAGAGTTTTTAAGGTTTTGAAAGAAAGAAACTCCTTCATTCTGTTTTTTCCGTGTTTTTTGCTAATAATCAATTCCCACTCGTAAACCCATGCAACTTTTCGAACGAAATCCATTTTCCCTGGATTTTTGGTGTAAACCCCCTCTCCATTCCCTCATACTCTGAGATAAGAGGTTGACAACCACGAGGAACCGACAAAGCCATTTTATCGATTCTCCGACATCTTTTGCGAATTCGCCGACAAAGGTAGTTTACTTGCTCGCAGGGGCGGACGCACTAAGGGGCAAGGGGGGTCAGCTGACTTTCCGAATTCCAGTGAAACTCCATGTATGATTTGGGTGTTGTCTCTTTGAAGGTTGGAGTTGTCCTTAGAGTTGTCCTTCATATATGCCCTCCAAGTACTTGATAAAATGCTTGATAGAGTTTGGCAGCAAAGCAGGTCATACTTTGCGCGCAGCAAAGGGTCAGGTCACTTTTAAAAAAAAACCTTTTCCCTTTTTTTTTTTACTTCAGTCCTACCAAGGCTCGATATGCCAATTTGCATGCTATTTCGTCCAAAAAATTTTGCACGCTATTCTTACTAACCTCCTAATAATATTTCCTGGATCCGTCACTGTTTGCTCGATCATAGACAAAAGCGTATTCTCTACCAAAGTCGTCATTCAGTTGACTGAAAATGATAACTCTTTGTTCCAAACATTTGAAGAGATTTAGACACCTCTTTTCCGGGACCTTGGTTCTTGTCGTTCTCTCTAAATAACAACTTAAGAATGAGATCCAAATCCGATGTACCTTGTTCGTATATTTTTGTAAATGGTGGATTATGTCTCATGTTTTGGACTTACCCAAAATTTGAGAGCTAAACCTTAAGACAAAAGCGATTAATTTGATGCAAAATATGTTCAAGTCGAAAATGAGGAGAAGAAGAAAAATAAAACTAAAAATGAGTTTGAAGCCAATGATCATACTAAAATCAAATATAAGATATGATTAATTTGACTATAAAAATAAAAACTATAATGCATAGTCTGAATACACAAAATGACATAATGAAAACTGCAATACAGAGTTTGAAGTCGGGTTGACATATTTCAAAAATTTGAGAAAGGGGTTGCATCTATACGTATAATGGAACTACTTTGTAATTTTTATTTGGTTTGGATGTATTAGTCCTAGAAAAATTCATTTACCTCTTGTTAATTAAACTAAGGGGTCTTTTGATTTAAACTCAGCCAACATAGTAACTTTTTGGTTAAACTCAGCATTTATGTAGTTTTAATTTAAACCTAATTTGTGCATTCATTCTTAGTTGTATGACTATTTTGACCTTGACAATAAATATATAGTTAAATAAAAAATTCCTAATTATATACAATTATTTACCTATTATAATGATATCTAAAACACTTTTTTTATTGTTGAAATAATATATAGTACACAATATTTAATTAACATCTTCATTTACATATAAAAGAGATACAAAACAATTATACATATAAAAAATATTACAATCTACCTTCAATAAAGATACCGAAACAATTATATACCTAAGGCAAAGATATAAGCATTTTGCAAATTTTAAGACTTGTAGAAGCAAAGGGAATATATATTACCAATAGTTAAGGTTATCACCATGACAAATTTCAATATAAATTATTCCTCCACATAAGGTAGAATAATACAAACAAAAATAAATTGAAAAAGATGAACAAGAAATAAGGAAAAAGCAATAATTTAATAAAGGTTGGCCTAAAATTTGTATCATATCCATTTTTACATTTAAAGACAGATTAAGAATGAAAATAAAAGCATTTATTTGTATCATACAGAAAAGGAAAGTTATACTATAAGTTATACTATAGGTGATATAGTAGTCAATGGAAAAGTTATACTATACTTGTATCATACAAATTATGTATGCAATTAAACACTCTATTACCATTTGCGCTTTTTTGAATTGGAACATGAAAAGAACTTACATATATGATATATTAAAGGCTTGTAATCTATAGATAATAAGTTACATATTTTCTAGATTATTTGGAAAATTTTTATTTTATCTATCGTATCGATTTAAATTCTACACTGATGCAAAAATATTGTGTTGTGTATGGACTATGAATATCAATTGGGGTGGCATTGGATATTGGTTGGAGACAAGTAGGAATTGGTTACCTTCATTGTAGGTTTGTGAAATTATAATTTTGTATCATAGGTAGTGAGTTACTTGTACTTGTGAACTGAAAAATGTCAACAAATCATTTGTAAGCAATTAACACGACAATTCTAAACATTTGCGGAAGGGTAAAATAGAAAATTGAAACTGAAAATTTTATGATTCATCACTATTAGAAAAGAAAAGTCTGCTTACATGGATAGATGGTCAACGAGTTTGATTTGAAATAGAGGGTTTTTCCTAAAATAGGCTAGTGCATTTGGTTTAAATCAACTTTTCTATATTTGGGTCAATGTCTCCCATTAAAATATTTAAACTTATTATTATACACATTTTAATTTATTAATTTTGTTTAACTTCGTCCGATTATATCCTTATAAATGTACCTAAATGAGAAAACATTAAAAAAAATAGTGACTCATAAGAAAAATATGTAAATACATAAGTGTACCGAAAATATATTAAAATGAATTGATGTACCTAAATGTCTGTTCCAAAATATTTTATAATGAATTAATGTACCTAATGTCTGTACCGAAATATATGTACCAAAATGTGTTACATCTCATCCCTAACTTTATTGTATTTTATTCCCCGAAGTTATAAATTTACAAAAATGCCCATGTTGGGCCAAATGGAATCCTACGTGGACTTTTGATTTCTCTTCGTAATTTTGTACTTTTCTTGTGACCTTTGTGTAGTACTCTTTGTTACGAACACCTGAGCGCAAACAATACGTCATTTGGTCTTGTAACGAACAAGTTATGTGCAAGGGCAAAATGGTAATTTGCCATTTTCTGTATTGGTTTTCTGTGGGCTAAGTTCTGTGTGCTTGCATGGGAACCAGAGTGTTCTGCACACTTTGAAAATCTAAATGCATGCGGTGCTTTTGGACAAAAGTACATGCAATTCTTTATAATTTTCCTTCTCTTTAAATTGAAGTGTTTCCCGTTGTGGGATTTCACTAACTCAAACCCAACATCTCTCCCTCCCTCCTCACACTGTTTGTCACTCACTCTCTCCGTGTCTCCCTTCCCCGTGCTCTGCACACAAACAAACACACCCACACCATTTGTTACGGAGAGCAACTACCACCACCCTTGAGGTTTCTGACAAACCACCATCCCAAGCCTCCTCAACTCACCTCTAACATACTAAAATCGAGCTCTGCAAATTACTCAAACCTCAAAACCTTGTCTGCACTGTGGTCCGGCGAAGATTCAAAAATTTTCAACTAGATTCTCGTCGGATTTGGACCTCGATCATCTCTTTCTCACTGCCAAACAACTCTCTGTGAGTTCTATATCACTACCCAAGCTTTGCATGCACGATTTTGCCTCGAAAATCAAAGTTTGGGAAACTGTCACTTTCGGCCAAGACCTTTCGAGCCAATTTTCGGCCAACAACCTGTCTTCTCGTAAGTAAAATCGAACTTCTCTCTTCATGGGCTTAATTTTGGTAGCTTGCATGCCAAATTTGGTTGAGAAATGGCCTTCTGAAGTTTTATGGAATTTTTTTCCAAGTTCTTGCTAAGAGCAGCGGCAGCGAATGACTGCCCGCGAAGGAGGACAACGGCTGGTAATTACAGAGGCAATCGGAAAGCTGACGTCAGCAAACCCACTCCAGATCTGGTTGGACCGGGAATATTCCAAATGTATATTCCTTTTCTAACTGACGGTTGTAACAGAATATTCCCTAACGGCGATAGAATTTTTTGTTATGCCGTTAGCATATTCCGTTAAAAACCTAAAATTTTCCGTTAAAGTTAACAGCGCGTGTAACTGACCCTTAGTTGGTGCGTGACTGCGTGTGGGGGTGCGTGTTGTAACGACCCGTCCCAAATTTTATTGTATTTTATTTCCTAAACATGTAAATTTACCAAAATGCCCTTGAACGGGCAAAGTGGAAGTCCTACATGGACATTTGAGCTCTTTAGGAATTTTGAGTTCTTACTTGTATTCAAGTAGTACTCTTTCCTACGAGTGCGTGAGAGCGAAGGGAAACGTTACATACATTTAAATATTATTTCCTGTTATGGAAATATGGTGGTGCGTGTACCATATGGGATCCAGTTGCCCAACTTAATTTGGAAAAATCTCTTTTCCTTCTTTTTCCTCTGATATCTCTCTTATCCTTCTTTTTCCTCTGATATCTCTCTTTTCCTTCTTTTTTCTCTGATATCTCTCTTTTCCCCTCACTTTTCTTTTTTCTGCTTTCTTTCTTCTCCTTGTAAGACTTAGACGGTACACACAGTGCCCACACCAATTCTTTCAAATCGAGCCAAACCACCGCCATCATCTTGTTCGTTGTAACTCACTCAGTTCAACGGTGCAAACTGATTGCCCAAACTCCCTACCGTTTGACGGAAATCGCACAAGGAATAACCAAACTTTTCCGGTGAATTTCTCAAAAATACCGACTAAGGTGAGACTTCTAACCACCACCATTAACTTCCTCGTGTTAAATAGATAGATTTTCATACTAAAATCGTGTGATTTGGTTGTATATTGGAGTAGATCGGACTTTGTTTGTAAGCCGAGACTTTTTGGCCATTTTCCGACCATTTTCAACCACTTTTTGAACTCCAAATCGGTATCATCTTGTTCTCCTTCTCTATAGCTTCATTTTGACATGTAGATTATTTTAAATGGTTGAGAAATGAAGAAGTTACGAATTTTTGAAATTTTTCCAAAAACCGGTGAGTTTTGGCCGGCGGCGGACAGTGGCACCGGCGACGGGTTCAGACCGGCCTAAACCCGGTCCAAACCAAACTGTGAAGACAGAAAACCGATTCAAACCTAGTCCATACCCAAAATATTCTCTGGTATATTCCTTTAACGTCGTTAGGAATATTCTGTTAGATTTAACGAAGATACCAGAATCTTCCGTTAAATCTAACGACGTCAACTAACGCCGTTAGTTTGACAGGCTCAGTTTGATCGCGTGTGAGTCGCGTGTGCGGCGCGTGTGAGCCGCGCATGTGGGCGCGTGGGACCACTTTTTTGACATACATCAATTCAAGGTGATTCGTGATGACGCGTACTACCTCAGGGCAGTACGTATGGTATTTTTCGGAGTGTTTCGAACCTCCGAGTTGAGCAAATCAAGGATAACTATCGTTTATTAATTTAATTAATAACCTTTATGAGTTTAATTATTACTATAGTGATATCTCATATAGGTGAGACTTACCACGAGGAGTACAGGGGTCAGACAAGGCAAGGTGGCTACAACCCAACTACATATCAGTGAGTAAGTTTTGTTTTGAGAAACTAATATTATTTATATTATTTCTCACTATGATTTCATGATTTATTTTCTATCATGCCATGCTTTTATTTATGGGTTCAGTATAAAGAAATTATATTATGTTGAGACTTGTGAAACTGTAATGGCATGATCATGTTTATCTTATCTTCTCATCATACATGCATTTACCGGTGTCTAGCACTCGTCCGGGATAGGACCAGCTTTCACGTGTATGTTCACATCCGCACCGTTATGCTCACTTTGGATCCATTGTAGGTGTCAGCCTGTACTAGTCTGCATTAGGGAGTTAAGACTCGTATGTGACGCGATTATCATCAGCTTCACGTGATCGTAGTACTGAGCATATATCCATTACACCCAACCTGTTCCATGTAGCTACTTTCTGCATGGACTTGTGTGGTTGCATATGTCGATGAGCATATCATATTATATATTTCTACGTTGATGAGCATACTATATGTTGAGGAGATTTTGGTATTACTCATACATTTGGCCTTGATGCCTTTATTGTTACAACCCGTCCCAAATTTTATGTGAAATGACCAAAATACCCCTAGGGTCAATGTTGACTTTTGTTGACTTTTCGTGACGACTTGTGAAAAATTATTTCTTTACATATTCTTGATGTACTCGTCGATACGAACGCGTGGACGCAAACGGAACTCAATTCGGAGTTAAAACGAACGATTTACGAAGCTTTAAAGTGTAGGGGCATTTTGGTAATTTACCACTCCGTGTATGGGAATTAGGGTTTTTGGCTGACTGCACAGCAGCCAACCCTCCCCCAACATTATGCACGTCACTTTTCCCTTTCTCCCTCTCTTTCTCTCCCATTTTCTCTCTAAGCCAAAAACGAACCGACAAACCCTAATCTTGGTTGAATCACAAAATCACCAAACCGTCGCCCAAAATCCATACCATCACGATCGTCTCGTCATTCTGGACGAGGCTGTGATTTCAGATTCTTCAAACTCGAACCCGATCGTTCAAACCGACGTCAGAACGGTTTAGGCAAATTGTCCGTCCATTTTCTGTGCAAACCAGACCAAGGTAAGCCTCGAGACCATTACCATTGGTTTTATTGGATTGAGTAGGTTCAATTTGATATAAAGAACGTCCCATTTGGTGCAGTTTTGAAGGAGAACGGAATTAGGGTTTCCCGAAGCTTTCCGGCCAATTTCAGGCCATCTCTGGCCACTTTTCCGGCCTCAAATAGATATAAAAATATTCTACTCCTCAATACCTTCAATTTGATATATGGCACGTCAATTTTGGACAAAGAATGAAGAAGATATGAATTTTTGAAGTTTTGGGACATAATCGGTATTTAATTTCCCAGATTCCGACGAACCAGCGGCGGCAGACGGCGGAGCCGGCGGCGGCTCCGGCGACCGGCGTGAGGAAGAAGGAGACGGAATATTCCGTTAACGGCAACGAAATATTCCTAACGGCGTCGGAATATTCCGTCCAGAAAAGGTATATTCCGTTAACTTTAACAGCGATGACGTCAGCAGGCGCGTGGCTGACGTCAGCCGCGCGTGGGACGGCGCGTTCAGGCGCGTGGGGCGCGTGGGTGACACGTGACACGCGCCAGCGCGTGGACACACGCGCCAGCGCGTGGACACACGCGCCAGCGCGTGCCAGCGCGTGGCGACACGTGCCGGAGCATGCCAGCGCGTGGCCGGCGCGTGAGGCCACCTCCCGGCGCGTGGCGGCGCGTCCGACCGTTTCCCGGCTCGTGCGGCGGTGCACGGCGGCGCCGGTGGCGGTGGACGGCGGCTGTGGGGTTTTCGAGCTCCGGAAATCGTTTTTCGAGCCCGTTTTCGCTAAAATAGTATTATTTTTGGGGTATTTCTCTATTGGGCCTATTTTTAATTTATTTTAGGGAAGGTCTAATTTGTTCCCTAATATTAAATAGGTAACTCTTCGACCCCGCACACCGAGGAGGGCAACACCGAGGGAGATTTCACTCCCGATCAACTGTGAGTGGACATTTATTTTATTAAATGGTTTCTATGATTTAAAATGCTTATGATTTTGATTTTATATGGTTTTAAAGTGGCTTTTAAAGCATGTCTACTTATATATATTTATTTATAAATATATATACTTATTGTTTATTATTTGTGCAACCATAATTGTTTAATTTATGGTACATATATTGGAAAATGGTTTGATTTGGTGATTTGGGATTATTTATCAAGTATGATAATATGTTATGAAATGGGTTATACTTTGATGTTGCTTTTGCATAAATATTAAATGATGTTTTATTATATGGTTTTGAGGGAAATATTTATTCATACAATACTTGATATTTGGGAATTATGAATGGGATTTTGGCTCCTATATCTATACACATGAGTATGTATGTATGTTTTCAAACACACTTGGTATGCTTTCACTACGTTGTAGTACCGTTCTCATGGCCATAGGACAAGTCTCACATGTTTGGGTCACACGCACTGTACTCCAGGGGTATTGTCCGGTAAATACCTTAGTGCAAGCTTGTCTTACGTTTATTGTTGTTTATGGGGAAAAGGCCCCACTACGTAAGGACTCGGGTGTGACGCGCTGCGGCGCAAGTGCTTACATGTGTGTGGTACTAGGAGTACAAATTAATGGATAACGTAAAGTGCTTGTACGGTGATTGAGAGGCTGTTCCTCAACCCGTACATGGGTGATCGCGCATATACCCTGTGTTGGTTTTTCTATTATTATATATTATTGGAATTATGAAATTGTGATTTATGGATATTATACCTTTTGATATGTTTCAGTATACTCATAAAGTACCTTTTGAAACTATACTATGATAGTATGTTTTTACGATTATACTGGTTTTCCAAATAGGGGGTTAATAAGTTGAAAAGAGAAAGGTTTTGCGAAAACTTTGATTTTTGTCCACTCACACTTTTGTTTTTGCGCCCCCTTCAGGACATAGTGAGATAGCACCTGGCGAGGTCGAGACTTCTACGTGGCAGCTCTGATCTTTCATCCCGACCATGTAGGGATTCCTCTTTCTTCCAGTTTCTATAATAATATCCATCCATGTTATGGATAGAGATTCTAGAAACTCAGTTTATTATTTGATTCCGCTGTTTCAAATTTAGTACGCTCTGAACCATATGCATATTGACATTGGATTTTGCAACTTTAATATAATTTAATTTCGTTTTCACAAGTGTTGTCATGCATTTAATGGCTTCGTCACTTACGAGTGTCGGCCAGCACGCTCGCACTCGGTATCCACGTGGGTATCGAGGGTGGGGTGTGTCATTTATACTGTTTTGACGACGAATATTATATTATGTTGAGATAAAGGTGTTTATCCATAACTTTGAAAATTTTTATACTATACGTAGTATGATTTTGGGAAACTATACAGGAATTTTCAAAGATAGGTTATTATGTTATGAAAAACAAAGGTTTTAGAAATGTTTATTTTTGCCCACTAATATTTTCTGTTTTGCGCCCCTCTAGGACGTAGTAGCTGAACTTGTGGTGAGAGCGACCATTCTGGTGTTTACGACTTCCGCACCAGATAAATGTAGGATTTCTTCCTTCCAATAATATGTTTTATCCATCCTATTCAGGATGGGAATAATTCGTAATTTTTTTACTGCATTTAATCTATGCTTTGAACATCTTATGCTATGTATTAAGGGTTCTACCCGTACTTCTGCGCACTCTCCTGCATGATTTTAATAATTCCATACTTTGGTTTTATTTTATTTATAAATTTACACTTCATCTGCATGACATGGCTTTCGTCACCCTTCGGGTGTCGGCCAGCATGCATCGATTTTGGTATCCTTCTTGATATCCGAGTCGGGGTGTGTCATGAGCTGCTCGTGGTGGCGCGTGACGCTTCGTGCAATCTCGTGGCGGCGCGTGCGAGCGCGTGTGTCACTTTTCCAATACTTTTAACTCCCGAAACGAGCAAACAAAGGAGATTTCAAGTCTTTTCCTTAGTAAAACTTGGATGTGACTTGTTTAATGAGTAGTTTATTAATTTCTCATATAGGTGAGACCTACCTCGAGGAGTACTGAGGCCAGGCTAGACACGGCAGCTATGACCCAGCGACTTACTAGTGAGTGGGCTTGTTTGTTTTAAATTATATATTATAGTATTTGTTCTTGAAATGTGTTTTGTGAACTATTGTATATCATGCCATGTTTCATAGAAAGTAGAAATGATTTTATTAAATGTCCTTACTTCATTTTACATGAGTTTTAGAAAGTACTATTGGCATGATTATACATTTATCACTGTTGCTTATCATCTATGCTTGCACAGTGTTAGTACTGTCCAGGCCAAGACCAGCTTCACGTGTATGTTCACATTGCACCGACACACTCAGTTTGGATCCATTGTAGATGCGAGCCTGTTCTAGGTGTCAGCCTATACTAGAGCGTAATTCTAACACCCAGCCTGTTCATGTGGCTACTTTCTGCATGAACTCGTGTGCCTGTATTTATTTGATAAGCGAACTTATTTTACTTATGTTGTTTTATTATATGAGTACCCGTATCCTTTAAAGCGTTGTTTCCAACACCTAGTGATTATTTTATTAGTTTATTACAAATGTATTTCAAAAATTACTATTGATTTTACAGCGATGGGTTATTATGTTTGAAAAGTAGAAAATGTTTCATAAATCTTTTACTTTTTTGGCCCACTCACTTTTTATGCTTTTTCTCCCTTCCAGGACTTAGGGACTGAGCTTGGCAGGCGAGGATTATCGGCACTAGCTGACTCGTACTTCTCATAATGTATAAAGTGTTTTCTTACTTTGTGTTAGTATCCATCCCTCGGGATGGGAATATTATTTTCCTTTACTGCACTTTTCTATGCTCTGACACTGCATACCTGTAATGAGGGTTAAACCCCACTCTGCGCACTCTTCTTTTCTTAATTTGCAAATTCAGACTTCAGTTTTTAACTTTTTCATTCAATTCTTACATCTTTTCCATGTCATGACTCAAAGGAGTGACGGTCAGCATGCCTCGAATTCCGGTGTTCACGTAGATATTCGGGTCGGGGTGTGTCAAAATGTATATACTGAAATGTTATATTGAATTAATGTATCTAAATGTCAGTATCGAAATGGATATACCAAAATATATTAAATGAATTAATGTACCTGAATGAAGAACACAAAGTGTATCGGAATATATTCTATATAAAAAGAAATTAGTTTACCAAAATGTCTACAACAAAATATATTATGATGAATGAAATGGAAATACATTCCATTTAGGATTAGGATAAGGTAGGGGTGCAACTTGGGCGGGTTGGATGGTCAACCCAACCCTAACCCAATCTTCACAATTTGGGTTTGGGTTCATATGGGTTTAGTTGGGTTCGGGTTCGCCCAGCTTTATCAAGTTCAATCTTATAACACCTTATATTTGCATGATTTTTCAAATTTTAAACCAAACAACGTCAATATTAGTTAAAATTCCATTTACACACAAAAGTTAAAGCAAACAACTTGAAGACTATTTCTAATGTTTCAACTATGCAAAGTTGGAATTAAATTACAAGACGTATACCAAAGCTTCAATAAAAAGAAATGTAAAAGTAACACTATCATTCATTAATTATCAATATGAAAGCGGACAATAAACTTGAAGTATAGTCATTCCAAAATCTATACATAACTTATATAATATGAAGTGAGATGGGTAATATATACATAGGCGAATTCAGACTCCAAATAGGGTTGGGTTTGGGTTGACATGGGCGGGCAAGGCATCAACCCAACCCAACCCAATAAATGATCGGGTTGAGGTCAAGTTGGGTTTGGGCATGTTTTTTCTTCATTCTAACCCGCCCGATTGGGTTTGAAATCGGGTTAGGCATGGGCAGATTCGGGTTGACCCAACCCTTGCACCCCTAGGATAAGGCGTAATCGAACTTGCTTTTTATATATCTCTCATTATTAGAAAGAAAAAGAGAAATAAAGAATCAAAGTATACTTAATAAATGAGACGATTAAATGTATTAAAGGACTAAAATTAAATTTTAATCTTACACAAGATTTTAGTCTAAAAGTCATCTTTTCCAAGAATTAGAATGAATTTTTCTATTGGATTAATCTCATAGACTTTGTGCTGACCAAATTGATGGGTGCAAACAGATTACCTTAAACAAAATTGGTAATGCATTCATATTGTTGTATAAAAAAAATTTGGTAATATATTTATATGAGAATCATATAATTGGTAATTAACCATATCTTTCATAGAAAATTGCATCTAGTAAATGTGTCTGAGCAATTATGTAGGGTTAATTTCATCAATGTTTTGCAAAGTGGAGGCACCAAACATACGAACGAACTATCGTTACCTATAAATACCCACCAATGTGAGCAATGAAAAACTATCACTATTGTTGATTAAAATGGCCAGGTTATCAGCTTCCTTTTATTTTCTCGTGGTCCTCTTTGCATTCTTCTCAGGTTTGTATCTTAGCACTTAGTTGTTTGTAATAGATATATTGAAACATGTATCATAAGATTATTATATATATATATATATATATATTTGCATAATAAGAGATTAAATACTACTCTAAACTAGACTAATTAAGGAAGGGAGAGAGTTTGAGCCCGGAATGTATTTGGGTGAAAAAAATGGCCTATCCACTAAGATAATCCCACTTATAAACTATATATTATCAGATTATTGTGTTTTACATAAGTCGCAATCTGTTGAGTTTTTTGCAAATTCTAAATATTTAAATTTACTCTATCAATAGTCCTGAGACGTTGTATTGTATGTTTACATAAATCTACTGATGTGATCAATTTCTCAAGAAATTTTCCTTAATGTTTTAAATTTTTTTTTTTTGTGCAGTGAAAACAATGGCAACAATTGTCAACGCCAACAAAGTTTGTTATTTAGCGACGATTGGCGGCGGTTGTCCAGATGCGCACGAGTGTGCCCTCACATGCAGTACTTGTTACCGCGGTGTTGGCAAAGTCGCAGCATATTGCAAACCTGGTGGTGGAGGAATTCCGTGGGGACAATGTATTTGTAAGATGTGGAACGGTGCTCCATGCAGTCCTTCTGGTCCGCCAAAGTGTCCAAACTGGCCTCGACCTACTCCTCCTGCAAGCAACTTCACTGAAATTAATAATTAATATGTAAAATCACCCTCAATGTAATGCGAATAAAGGGAGCCACAGATTACTTAATGTACCAAATCAATAAATATTATCAATGCTTTTTGTTGGTCTAGTTGTTAATTTTTGGTTAAGTACTGCTGATATAAGACGTCCCAAGTTATAATTTTCAGGTTAAGAGACTTTTAAAAATAAATTTCGTGTTGTAAATGGCGTTTTACCGCAGTGGTGAAAAACAATTATACTTATGCACTCTGGTACAGATTTGATCCCCACCTATTTTCCTCCCCCTAATAACTAACTATTAAACCTATTATCGCTATCACTATATTAAAAAACTAATGGTACTTCACTCTGTATTATAAGAAATCCCAAGTTATATTTCCAGCTCATATAGGCACCAAAGCATGCACTCTTTATTAACAGATTACATCGATTTGTACCTCAAGATTGTAAAGTGCAAGTGATTGATAAGTGTGTAGGTGACAGCTTAATTGGGATGTGTATATCTTATAAAATGAAATTGAATTAATGTAATATGTAGGATGAAACTAATAAAATTCTTATTCTACTTTACAATATCAACTAATTTATTTATTTTTTAAATAAAAAACTATATTTGAGAGACTAAAAAAGATGTTTGAAAAAAATAACACTCCGAACCTCCCTAGCCCGCATCCCGGCCCGTATAAAAGCATATTTGGACATATTGATTAAAACTTCGGCCCGGCTCGGCGGACCGGCCCAACGACGACCACTGAGTGAGTGAACTTGTTCCTCAAGTCGCCTCCTCTGCTATTACCTCCAAATTTCGCAACCCAAAAGCAGAAAACAGTGTGTCACAGCTCCAAAGAAATCAGAAAACCCAGAGAGAGAGATCGAAACTCGAAAACCCAGCAGATCAACAAGCAATGGAGTCCATCTTCGGCTTGGTAGGCGATGGCTTCGCCGTCGTGGTGGCGGACACCTCAGCCGTGCACAGCATACTGGTGCACAAGTCCAACGAAGACAAGATCATGGTGCTCGACTCCCACAAGCTCGTCGCCGCTAGCGGCGAGCCCGGCGACAGGTCCAAATCTTTTCTTTTTAGTTTTCGTTTCTGGGGTTCGGTTTGATTGTCGATCACTGTGGTCTGGAACCTGATTGAATTTTTTTTTTTTGAATATTTTGGGGAAATTAGGGTTCAGTTCACGGAGTACATACAGAAGAACGTGGCCTTGTACCAGTTCCGGAATGGGATTCCGTTGACCACCGCCGCTGCTGCCAATTTCACCCGCGGCGAGCTCGCCACCGCCTTGCGAAAGGTATGGGCTTTTTCTTGATACGTTAGGTATAATTTTTGGGTTCATTGTTTTGTTGATTGGAGTTTTGCCCAGTATTAGGGATCTGGTGTTTAGGTTAGTAGTCTTATTATTTTTAGGGGTTTTCCCCTCCTGCAAGTTTAGGGTTTTTGTTGAGTTATGGTAATTGGGGTTTAGTTAGAATGAAACAATGTGCAAATTAACTACATGAAGTGGGCTTCAAGCCGAAAAAAGATTAACGATGTGAATTGGGTAAATGCTTTATGTTGTGTACATTGTTTTGGTTTGAACATATGCAGTTGTGGTGTTCTTTTGAGTAAGACTGTTTTGGGTTTTGACCTTATAACTTGACTAAATTTCTCAATGGTATGCTTTAATTGACAGTCACATAGGAGGTAATTTAGCGAGTTAAAGTTATATTGCAAAGTTAAGTGATCAGAGACTGAAAGATCAAATAATCTGGTAGGGAAGTATGAAGGTTCTGTACATGCTATGTCGTTTACAATCTGGGTTGACAAGAGTTATGACACTAATTAGGCATACTAATGAAATCTAATTTTGATCTAAATTTTGTGTAGAACTGGCATATAATTTTTCTTCAAAATCCAAACTTCTAGTATGTATCGAAGAATATAAATTTGAAAGTTAGTTAAGTAGTCAAACATTTTAATTGAGATGAGGCTGCTTGGGAAGTTTCCTTGATACAACTTACTTGAGCTTCGAAGTGTTTGTCTGAAAGTTTGCAAGCTAAACTTGTCAAACTCTTTATTACAGTTTTCATTTTTATTGAAGTCTTTGTCTTATTAGAATATGTTTATGCCACCATTGTATAACATAATTTCTAACATAGCATGTGTTTGACATCGGAAGCAAAGTTTTCAGCCACATTTGTGCCTTTTAAAGCATTTATGGGCTTCTTTCTTGTGTGATCAGATTAGATACCTCCAGACTTTGTTCTATCTTCAAACCAAAAACCATTCACTCAAATATTCTGATAGCCTAAGTTTACTCCTCCCCAGATTTTGTTGATAGCAGCCTTTGGCTTAATCGCCATGACACCCAAAAATTATGGAGTAGTTGCTGCGCCAAATTCCAGAATCAATACTAAAATTTTAGTGACTTCTTGCCTTCAAGTCCAACCCTAGTAGTCTTTAGAATATCCTACCAATCCTATTTCCCATTTGTTTTGATACATTAAACCTCTTTTTGAATTACTGCTTAAACATATGAATTCAAACAATATTGCATCTACATTGTAGAACATTATCTCATGGATGTTCGTACCTTTTCATCAAACGCTTGGAATGTTGAGGGCAAATGTGGCAAGACTCAAGTAATTATGTCTGCTGCTTATTTTTGAGGCTCTTCCTAGGCGAAAGTATTATTGAGGAAAAAGTGAATATGCTTAGACGGTATTCCTAAAATTATGTAGTCAACTTGTGTTCCTCAAGCAGGCTTCACCAGTGTTATAGGCACTAGCAGTTCACTTCTCATGGGTATGGTTGAAAGTAATATGTCAACTTGTGTTCCATTTTCTGTGTCTGGCTCAAAATCCACTTTGAATTTTCATGTGCGAAGAACAAAAAACCATGTACAGTTAATTTATTTTGTTGTTCACCAAGAAGAAAAGTGCTCGGTTTATCTTTAGAGGGATGTTTTTAACTTTACCTTTAGAGAGAATTCAGTTGTTCCGAATGAGTGATAGATGCTGGGATTGTATTCTAGCCTATTTATCTCAGTAAATAGAGTTAAATAGTCAATACTTGATGTATAATTTTCTTTCTTTTCTGGTTTTTAAAAATTTGATTTTGCAGAATCCATACATGGTGAACATTTTGATGGCTGGTTTTGACAAGGAGGCGGGGGCATCCCTTTACTACATCGATTACATTGCCTCTCTTCACAAGGTTGAGAAGGGAGCCTTTGGCTATGGGTCATACTTTGCACTCTCACTGATGGACAGGCACTACCACAGTGGCATGTCCGTGGAGGAGGCTATCGACCTGGTTGACAAGTGCATCATCGAGATTCGATCAAGGCTTGTGGTGGCTCCCCCGAATTTCGTGATCAAGATTGTCGACAAGGATGGGGCGAGGGAGTATGCGTGGCGGGAGTCCATCAGAGATGCCAGTGTTGCTGCTGCATGATCGATCATTTAAAAGTATCGCCGGACTTCTGTTTATTTTAGTTTTAAACGCTTGTTGGCTAAATTTTACTATGCCCGAATTTGATGTGCTTCCAGAACCTATCTAAAATGCTCACAGTAGCTCTCTTCTTGTTTGAACTTGTGATATGAATGCTGCTGGAATACTTGTATTTCGGAAGAAGAAATGGTCTTTTAAAAGTGGGAGTTTCATATGTACTGACTGATTATTTGTTATCCAAGAAATCTGTCGACCACCATATTTGCAATTTCCCTCCTATCAAAGGAACTCACTTTTATCGTTTGAAAGTCTCAAACCCTAAAATTCCAAACCCTAAAATTATATTTTCATAAATCCTTCATGAAGATAAATCCCGAGCCCTCAAATTAGATTGAGACTTGCATGAAACAGGAACTCTAAGGTGACGGTGCCCTAAAGTTAATACGCATTGTAATGTGTTTTACGTTTTCTATATAGAAACATGTGATAGGTTTGTGACACGGTTCCCATTTTTATGTTTTTTGTAAGCAAAATTTCTATGGAAGGACACCATATAAAATTGAAAAAAACTGACATTGTATTAAGACGAAATGAGTAACTAATTGCTTTTATAGCAAAAGAGATATCCAATCCCGCGGGCCTCTCAGTCCACCCACAAAACTTGCATGAAACTGGAAAAAAAATGTTTACTGATAAAAAGCAATGAACAATATCCCATCTGATTTGTACGACTAGACTGAAAAAAAAAAAAAAGAGTTTTGGGCAGGGACTGGACTGGCCAGGACAGGACGAGACAGCGCTATTGGGCAGCAGAGGAATCCAATGCGGTTTATTAATACGGGACAGACCATAGTTAATCCATAGGAGCTGATTTTGAATGGGTCACAAGAAGTAACCATTTTAGTGATAATGGGGAAGTTTAACACCAACTCCAACGATGGTGTATGACTAATAATAGATTTTGGTTTTTGACTTTTGGCCTTTAGCCAGAAACTGTTTTTTCTTTTCAATAGTATAGCCTAAATTTTAGGCCAAAAAATTGTTAAATAGCGTTTAAGCTTAATTTTTTTTTTGTCCATTAACTTTTGTAAACTAATATTTTTTTAAATTAACTTGGCTTAATTTTGTGAACATTTTAGCTTAAAAATATTTAAGTTTCCGATAAAGTATGAAAAATCACACAAATAGATGGGTATTTATAGAGTTTTGGGGTGAAGTTTGAGTTAAATATATATTTTAAATTATTTTAGCTGTTGAATTTTAATTTGGGTCGTTGGATAAATTTTTTTACCGTTAGATTTAATCTGATTTTATCTCAGCCGTTGGATAATCAGTAAAAATAACTAAAAGAGAAAAAAAAAAGTGAAATAGAATCATTGATCAACCAACGGTCATTTTTCTAAACCGTTGATCAATCTAGCCAGTTTTCTTTAATGGGCAACAAGCCTGCAGTGATGGGCCCCGCATCTTGTCTGTCAGGCGCGTGATGAGAGTCCCGCACGTCAGTTTGGTGTTGTGTGGTCCAGTCGCGGAATCCCACTCGCTTTGGTGGGTCCTGCCTGTTTTGGCTTGGCCAATTCTTTGGGCTAAATCTTGCTTTTTAATTTTTTTTTTCACTCGACCTTAAAAGATTGGCCAAGATTGGAGAAGGAATTGCAAAGGCCAAAGGCCTAAAATTATTGGCCATAGGTCACCATTAGAGTTGGTCTAAGAAGATTAATCCCAAAATGAAAATGCCACTTCACTAATCACGAATCGTTAATGCAGCTTAAGTCTCGTTTGAAAGTCTTTTTAAAATGACAAAAAGCGCTTTTAGTGAAATTGTTTTTGGGTTCCAAAAGCATTGTGTTTTTTCAGTATTCACTTGTATTTTTAATAAAAATTGGTTCCAAAAACACTTTCATAAAAAACGCTTTTAGTTATTTTAAAAGCGCTTTCAAACAAGCCCTAATTTGTTTTGTTTGTTCGCCACCAACCACTACTTTCTTTGTTTTTTCCAAATTATATTATCCTTCAGTCTAACCGATACATCGAATCTACCATGGTTAAGTGTATCCGATGCATCGAGGTTTTGGGTATTAAATCTCAGTCATTGAATTCTCGATTTATAATGTAATAGCAAAAAATCTGGTATATAGAAAGTTCCAAATTACAAAGGGGATGATTTATATGAAACAGGTTACTGCTACTCATTGTTCTCATCCAATAATGCAATATCATGTGTAGGTATTTCTTTAAACGGTATTGCATTATTGGACTAAAAAATTAAAATAAGAGTAAACCTGTTCTATGTAAATTGTTTTCGTTCAGTTGTCATAAGTAACCATTTTAGTGATACTTAATGGGGAAGTTTACTTTGTTTTTTCCGTGACCGTTCACTCACTCTCTCTCACTCTCTCACTCTCTCTCTCTCACTCGCACACTTGTTCCAAGTTCCAACCTTTTTTTTTCTTTTCTCGGTTCAAAATTGGATGGAAATGCAGTGAACCCTTCTCTCTCAAAAATCTAGTCTTTTGTGCTGTTTTTGTTTGATCGGCGGTGGGTTCTGGGCAATCATCTCTCTCGTCGGCCTCCTCCTCATATCTCTTCACAGGTTCGTCTCTCAACCAAATTACTCAGCTTTTTTATTTTTTATTTTATTTTTACAACGATTTCAGCCCGATTCTGTATAATTCTGTCGAATTTTGGACTTTTTAATTTGCATATGGGTTTTGGATATTGGTGTCTGATTTTATTGATTTTGTTGGTAATTTTTATTCTGTGTTTTCTCCGGTTGTGGTTGTGCTGGTTTTTGTTGGTGGAGCTTTTATGCCATTGTTCATTGTCCTGTTTTTTCCACTTTTTTGTTTCAATGCAGGTTTACTAACGGCGTTTGATAACCATTTCGTTTTCAGTTTTTGTTTTCACCTTTTTATCAAACAAATTTTCAACGAAAACCAAAGTCCGAAAGCTACTTGTGTGAGATTTCAAAACTTGGTTTTCAGTTTCCAATAAACTAAAAAAAAATTACCAAAAAAAATTTCAGACTAAAACTAAAAACTGAAACGGTTATCAAACGGCCCAAAGCCTTTGTAGCGAATTGGATATGTGGTAGTTTTCATTTATCCACCTATAATGTAGCTTCCAATTTGAAACTCACAGTTTGTTGTTGTTGTCAGTCTGTGCTTGGTGATGGGTTCAGTTGGTGATAAGTGGGAGGATGAAGAACGCTCTGTAATTGGAGACAAGGGAGAAATCCGATACATAGATTTCAACCATGATAAATCGGTGAGTAATTACAATCCTAATAAAGAGGGTCCAATTATTGTTTCAGTTCCATTCCCTTTTGTGGGTGGAAAGCAAGGTGGAAAGCCTCAATCAGTAGTTGTTGGAGAAACAGCTGTGGATAAGATAACTCTTAAGAACACCACCAGTGATCCAGTGGAGTGGGGTGTTACAATTTATGCCTCGAATCCAGAGGACTCGTTCAAGCTTTCTCTGATGGAGCCTCCAACCGCCGACTCTGATTTGGAAACCATCCAAGCCTTCCTTGAGTGTACTTCCCTGGAGGACAGAGTGCTGCATCCAGGAGATACTCTGACTGTATGGCTGTCGTGCAAACCCAAGGAAATTGGTGTGCACACCTCGATTGTGCATTTTGATCTTGAGACGGACCTGATTGAACGCGTTGTCTTTCTATTGGCAGAAGATAAGATATCCCAGTCTTTAGCCTCTACAAGGCCATACACAAGAGGAGCCAAAAAGAAACCTCTTAATGTGGAATGTCATCATGTGTCTGCACGTCCGAGTAGAAAAAAAAATCTAATGTTCAAAAATAGGCTTCCTCGATATGACATTCCAAAGGACATCAGAAAATTGATTGAGAGCGAGCAGATTCCAAATGTTGTGACTGAAGGTCTTACAAGAGGGAACTATCAACATTTCTTCAAAACTTTACTCATCATGGAGGAAATAGCGCTAGAGGTAAGTTCTTCATTTTGTAACAACGCTTTATGAAGTTGTTCGTGATTTGTGCTTAATTTTGTGATTGCTTCAGGAAAGCATGAGAAGTTATGATATGGAAGGTGTTCCTTTGAGGAAGAGGGGACACCAATTTTTGTCCCTTGAAGTGCCAGGGCTTGCCGAGAGAAGGCCTTCACTTGTCCAAGGGGATTTTGTTTTTGCCAAGCTTGAGTATGAAGATGAGAGAAGTCTTCCATATCAGGTTGTTTCCTAAACCAAAAACTTATCATCAAGACCAAACATCCAATGCGTTTACTAAATTCTATGATTGTTTGTTAGTATGATGAATTACCTGGCTATTCGAATTATTTACGTAATCATCTATCTATTTGTAAATGCTTAGTTCTACCAAGGTAGATTTGGGCTTTCATCCACTAGGGATGATACTATGATCCCTAACTATTTTTTTGTAATAAACAACTTATTGTCACTTCTACATTTTATAATTGTTTCATGTTCTTAAAGTCGTCTTCTAGAGTGATTTTTGGCCAAAGCAAATAATTGAAATGTTTAGTGTCTGGCAGAAGTTGGCCATTCATGACTGTCCTAAATCAATTGGCTTGTTCATCCATGAAGAAAGAGAATTTCATCCATGCATATGCTTTGTGTTTCGCAAGCTGTTGGCTAATGCATTTGTTTGGGCTTTTTTAATCATTGCTAAAATGTTTCCGTGTTATTTTAATATCCAGAATATGTAGCTTATCTTCCCAAATATTTAATGTTTTCTGTTCAGGGTCATATCTACCGTGTTGAGGCTGATGATGTTTACTTGAAGTTTGCCCCAGAATTTCATTCACGTCATAGTGATGGTAACCTTTATAAGGTACAATTCACATATAATCGAATCAGCATGAGAAGGTTATATCAAGCTGTTGATGCTACAGAAAATTTAGATGTAGGGTTCCTCTTTCCATCCGAGTCCACTCAAAGAAGGATGATTAGATGCAAGCGAATGGTGCCTATATCGTGTAGCCTTAATGAGGAGCAGAGGCGCTCAGTTGAGATGATCCTTGGCTGCAGTGGAGGGCCACCTTATGTAATTTATGGCCCTCCTGGAACAGGTAAGACTATGACATTAGTAGAAACAATCCTCCAACTCTACACAACTCGGAAGAGAGGTCGAATCCTTGTGTGTGCTCCTTCAAATAGCGCAGCAGACCACATTCTGGAGAAACTACTCAATGCAAATGCTGATGTCGTAGTTCAAGAGAATGAAATATTCAGGCTCAATGCATCTTCCCGCCCTTATGAAGATGTCAATCCTGACCTTATTGACTACTGCTTCTATGATGATGATGCCTTCAGCTGTCCTGAACTCAGTGCCCTCTTGAGCTATCGGATCATCATATGCACCTATATGAGTGCCTCTTTGCTTTATGCAGGTGGTGTCCGGCAAGGCCACTTCTCTCATATTGTCTTAGACGAGGCAGGCCAAGCTTCAGAACCAGAGACCATGATCCCGATATCGAATCTCTACAAACAGAACACAGTAGTTGTTTTTGCTGGTGACCCGATGCAATTAGGTCCAATCATAAACTCCAGAGAAGCAGAAACCTTTGGTTTGGGGAAATCATACTTGGAGAGGATGTTCGAATGTGATTTTTATAGAAATGGGGACAGAAATTATGTAACAAAGTTGGTTAAAAACTATCGATGTCACCCGGAAATTTTGCATCTCCCTAATGAGCTGTTCTATGGACGAGAGTTGATTGCTTGCAAAGATGACTCAGTTTCCTTCATGGCAAGGGTGGACTTTCTTCCTAACAAGGATTTCCCTGTTTTTTTCTTTGGCATCCAAGGCTGTGATGAGAGGGAAGGGAGTAATCCATCATGGTTTAATCGGACTGAGGCAAGTAAGGTAGTAGAGATCACTAAGCAGTTGACTGCAGGAAGGAATTTGAGTGAGGAAGATATTGGGATCATAACACCTTATCGGCAGCAAGTGCTAAAACTGAAGAAAGCTTTGGAGAACATGCCTAATATCAAGGTTGGAAGTGTTGAGCAATTTCAGGGACAAGAGAGGCAAGTTATTATAATATCTACTGTCCGATCAACTATCAAACACAAGGATTTTGACAAAACATACTGCTTGGGATTTTTGAGCAACCCGAAAAGGTTTAATGTGGCTATTACTCGTGCTAAAGCTTTGCTAATTGTAATCGGCAACCCGCACATCATCACCGAGGTATTTTCCTTTGTCTATGTGTGTGTGTGTGTGCAATCCAAGGGTTATTTTCTACGATTTCAGTTGATTTGTTTTGGCAGGACCGGAACTGGAGCAAGCTGCTTTGGCGTTGTGCTGACAACTCATCCTATAAGGGTTGTAGCCCCCCTGAGAGACAGGAAGACGATGAAGACACATTTTTCTCCAGAGATGATGGGCAGCCTGAAGAATCCTTGCAAACAGAAGTTCCCCAACCTGCCGGGGATGGTGAAGCTGAATGGTCTGATTGGAACATATAAATTGGCACCGAAGTGTTTCATATACTATGAATCCATGGATGCTAGCCTGAACTATAATTTACTTTTCTATTTTTATTTTACGTGCCATGAATCTATGGCACTATTCCAGCAGGATTTGTGATGCCAATTTCAAGTAGGACTGCATTTAATTCGTTGTGTATGCGCGAAACAACAAAAGTTGATTTTATAAGTTATGCAGATGGAACATATATGAGAGTGGCTGACTTTCAATAGACTTCATTGCTAAACTATCACAGGTTATCTCAAAATTAGGCAGAAATTTATGTGAATGTACAAAAGTGTTTAGGGTTTAGGGTTCCTAATTTTTCATGAATGCCAATGTGACAGGGTAACTACACAGGTTTTCCTGATCAAGTCAGTACACGAAATGCCGAAAGGGTGGTGAAATTTTCATGTACAATGTCAATGAATGTAGGAAGCTTCAGGTGAACATGGAAACAAGGAAACTCAGTAGTGCAGGCACAAACCAAGTGTTACTTATGTGAATTTGCTTCATTGCTGCTGAAACCCTTGCCGGTTCTACCGCTGAGCTTGGTGGAGTCGGCGATCTGTTTCCCGGTGGAATGCTTGAATTGTTTGCTGATTCTGGTGCTATGCTCATCAGAGGAGATGAAGCATTGTCAACAGACTCAAAACCTGGAAAATAATAATAAAAATGGGATTTAAATAAAGATAAAATTGGGGTTTTTTGGGTTTTTGCTAAATCAAAGGTTTCTGCATTGCATTTTAGAAGGGTGATTAGAAAAGTGAAAAATGGGATTTTTAGGGTTTTGCTAAATTAGCCAAGATGAACATGAAGCATCCCTCTTAAATCTCAATGCACTTCAAAGACAATTAATAATAAAAATTAAATAATAAATACATTTTTGAAGGTAATTAATCCAAGAAAATCATGGAGTGAGTGGGACTAAAATTACCAGGAGGAGGACTTGAAATCTCTGAAATTGTTGAGCTGCGGAGAGGAGGGAGTTCTAGAGATCCTGTTGCAGTCACGCAATAAAATCAGAATTTTCTGAACCAAAGTTTCTTAAAAATTTACATTCATGGCGTCAAGAATTTTAAAAGAGATTGGTAATTTATGAATCGATGTATAAAACCATAAATTGGGCAGAAGAAAATGTTCAAGAAAAATCAAGAACCTGAGCAGAGCGACTCCAAAGAACGTGCACTGCTTATGTTTGTGGAAATGTCTCTGAGAGGGCAAGTGGAAGACAGAGACAGAACGTGACTCCTGTTCACCGGAAACCCGAGCATCGGAGGATTCTGGACCAGGTAGCAGAGGCACAGCGCGCCGCCGGACTCCACCGACAGCGAGAACGCGTCGCAGCACTTGGGTGGGGGCGAGTCGGAGAGGTTGTTCGGCGGAGACGACACATACGGCAGGCACGGCGAGAATCTCACGAGCTCGTCGGCGCAACTAGGTGGCGGCGGTTCTGCTGCTGCGGCGCCGAGAATTACCAGCGTCAAGGCTAGGACGATGGCCATGAGGGGCGGAGGAGCGGTGGTGGTGGTGATCATGCTTGAGAGTTTGAGAGAGAAATGGCGGGAAACAGAGGAATTTCGATAATTCCGGAAGTGCCCTTTGCTGGTTTGTGTGAGTTGGGATTGGGTACGTAGGCAGTTAATAACGAAGAGAATGTGATCTGTAACTGCCCAAGCTTAGCCTTATGGAGGCAGTTAGAATTTGCTTCTAACAAACTGTGTAGCCAAACTGCTCCAATCTACTAGAAGGAATCGACTTCGGGTTCATGAGACCGGCACACTCTCTTGGCCAACTGACTTATATGCAGTAATGCGATCCTTTTTAGCATCGCTCAACTAGAAAATGATAGAGAAGTCTCAAATTAATCGTTATTCGAAAAATTACATTTTTCTCCAATTTATTGTAGCGCAGGAAATGGAGAATTCATTAAAGCTAATACAATGCTTTACAAGCTTGAAGAGCAAATGGCAGTAGCAGCATTGGCAGTGGATGAACCTTGGTCTTGTCATCTCTGGTTGATTTCCACTTGGGATTACCGTCGTCGGGTTTGGTTACTTGTGGCTGATCTGCTTCTATTGTAGCATTTTCATTGCTGGTTGAGTTCATTGGAGCTTGCAGTACTTCAACCAGAGCCAACGGCGCGGCTCTGGGATCAATTGTATCGGAAGGTTGAGAAGACACAATTATACCTTGACTGTTAGTTAAATTTGCCAAGTTAAAAAATCCATTTTATTAATCTATTTTTATTACAGTTTTATACATGATCGATTACGTCTGCTATCGTTTGTGTCAAGCAATTGCTCTGTTGAGGAACTTTCTCACACCAGATTCATATGGTGATAGAGAACAAAAAGAGTTGAAATGTATTAAGCGTTTCGATTTTTTTTTTTTTGGAGAATAAAAAAGAGGTGGATTTTAATGATTTTTCATACATGTACTGTAAATTCATGCTATTTGCCCTGTCACATGGATTGTGAGGATATTCATGAAATCTCAGCAAGGAGGATTTATTTTGTGACTTGAGCCACAAGTTAAGTTGAGATGAGTTTGTTCTTCAAGCTTGCAAAGCATTGTATTAGCTTTAATGAATTCTCCATTTCCTGCAAATTCTCAAATTTGCAGATAACCACATGGTTACAAATCCGAACTTCGAATCCAACTATCTACTCAAAGTTCAACAGATAGAGACCGAAATTATTTTTCATTACCGACAAGCGATAACGTTATGAGTCATTTCATCAAACACTTCACTCCTCTCTCCACACAAAACTTCAAGAATGTTGGAATCAACTGCATCTCCGCTCAAAATTGAGTGGAGATGCAATTTTGACCCCAGCATTCTTACATTAAGGGCGGAGTGAGCAGTGAGGTGATCGATGCAACGTCTCACACGAAAATTTATGTTGGCCATTCGTATGAGTCTTGAAGTAATTTACTGAAACTAAATTTTTGAAGGGATCCCAAATAAAATGAAACAAATATTTGTTTTCACTGATTGAATAAATAATCCCCAAAACATGGCTTACAATGATCTGAACTCATGAAAAACAATAATCACGCTCACACTCGTAAAAGAATATTTCTCAAACAACGTACGAAAAATATGTGTAGAGACGAAGATATTCAATCAGCCTAGAAAAACTTCATAGCTAGAATGCCGGATGCCAATAGCAGAAGAGAAGGCGCGTAAGAGGGCGTGGCAGCCGATGGAGTCAGAACCGGGCGGCTCCCAGTAGTTGCAGTTGGAGCTGCAGAGCCCCCTGTCGTAGATGGTGGAGTTAAATCTTGTGTGTTGTCGGATTCCGGTGACTCAGCAGATGAGGTGGGTTCTGGGACAGAGGAAGCTGCTCAACATAAAATATGTTATGAGGCATCAATACTAAAAACCGCCATGAATTCAGACACATTATACTGCTATGTCGAAAATGTATTTTCTACTAATTCAAGAGATTACCTGTTGGAGCAGATGGTGAAGTTCCGGGGGAAAGAGTTGGCGACAGGGAGCTAGAACCTGCCAAATGCAATTAGTCAGCATTAGTTCACCAAACCATATACAATAAAAGAAAATGTTCACTCAGTCAGACAGTCCGACATGTTATGATATCAGATTGTCAATCTCAATCATTATTGTAAATATAACATGTCCGACTGACTGACAAAGCAACATTAACCTAAAATTACAGTAGTTCAGATTAAAAATGGTACCTGGAGCAGGAATAGGTGCACCGGCGGCTGCACATTGATCACATGTTCGTGGCCCAGTATTCATATCGACAAAAATACACATAGTTAATCATGTTAGTGATACTGAAAAACACATCCAATATTACAAAAAGTTTTAAATTTACCTTGGCATTGGAGTGGGGCGCGGGGATGTTGCAGGCGCGAGGAAGAGGAATGACTAGAGTCCGATTGATGGGCAATTGGAAGGGAACATGCAGTCACAAGGAGGCACAAACAGTCCTGCTAATTTTCGTGGCGGATTTTAGCGATTTGCAGCAGTCTGCGGTTGGTGATGTGCCATTGGCGCTGCTGTTAGTGAGAAAAAACTCATGCAGGGGGACAAGCTAGAAATTGTGTTGGCGGTGCAAGGGAACCGACTTGGGCAGAAGACTGGCAGAGCCAAGACCAAGAGCCACTGCCATTGCCATAACTAGGCGGAAACGGCACGAAAATCTCCATAGTATCTGAATTTTTTGGTGGAACTTGGAAGAATTTGTGGTTTTGGAGGAGTTGGAAATGTGTACAAGTTTATGATGAAATGTGAGTAGTTTGAGTTGTGTTTGGAAGTGAGAAGGGTGAGAGTATTTATAGATGAAGGAAGGGGAGGGAAGAAGAAAAGGTGGAATTTTTGAGGATTCGTTAGTTTTGGAGCTCAACTACCTTAACGAACTTATGTGGAAAAAAAGGGGTTTGTTAGTAGGTGGGCTTAGCATTATGTGGCATATTTTGACTTGCATTTTGGCTGAGACTTAGTGACTAAGAAACGTCCAACCCTAGTTTTATTATGTGGCTTCATATAGTTGGTTCATAGCTCAAATCTGTTAGAAAACGATGTCGTCTGTTTAAAGTTGAAATAAAATCATACTAATAGGAACATAAAGAATGAAAGTGTGACCAAAATGAAGTAACACCAAGTGAAAAGAGGTGTGTGAGATATGGAACTAGTTAGCAAGCCCTTCTGTACTTTGGATCCATCCAAAACAATCATTCAAAAACTTTTAATTGTAGAGAGATTCTTTCGTGTAATCGGTGATTTATCAACATGTGTTTATTTTACGGATCACATGATGCGGGTCATGTCATGCGTAAAGATAGATACATGTCATAAATCAATGATAATTATTTTGTTCAATTTCAATCATATGGTGTGTGAGAGATAACAAGTTACATCAAAGATTTTGCCTCAATCTCAATCATTGTCATCTGACTTCTCATTAAATACTACTTGTACACAATAGGAATCAGCGAAAGAGTAACCTATGAACATATTGCTATTTCGTTTACCAGATTTTAATTTTTCATCAAGAAAGAAGAATCCTTTAATTCTAAAAAAAGACTATGAGAAAGAAATAGTGGCTTCAATAATCATTTTTGTTTTATTACAAACTTAGGAGAAGAACTTCATAGACGTGCGCGTTCACTGTTACACAGCGTTTCCGTCCAACAACACATTGTCATGCCTAGTTTTTCTCAACATGACAATGCATTATTGTTATGATGAATTTCTCAATGGATAGTTCAAAGAACAACGCCAGAGAGAATTTATTCTCCATATACACTCAGTTTGCACTCAATGCCTTCACAATAAAATGACCTGTCCAGTTCCCCCATGGACTGCAAAGACAACGCAGAACGCGAATCCCATCCACTTAACATTTAACCAACCTGGATGCATCTCTGCAGTCACCGAACATCCCACGCTTGAATGTCTAGACCAAAGTCTTTCCGGTGAAGTGCGGTTACATGCTACAGCGCGTTATACACTAGATGGAAGCTCTGGCAATGCTTGAAGCCTCCGGAGCGATCGGTCATGTAGAAACAGTGAAGGTGATGAAGCTGACAGATGCTCCAGGGTAGGCTGACAAATGGATTCGACTGATGTTTATGTATAGTAATGAAGGCAGCTGGTATCGAGATCATTGGGAATCATTCCTTCGATAGATTGCGATAATATTATATCCAGATGTGCTAAAGTATGTAAACCAGATAAAGCAAGGCAACCACAAAGCTGCGAGATTTGTACTTACTTTTCGCAATGACGGAAAGGTTTCCATGGTTTAGATGATGACGGTCCTTTACATCCACCCAAAGATAATTCTTTTAAGATTTTTCAAACGGCCAACGGAGGAGGGTGGTTCCACTCACGGCTAGCTTTCAGAAACACTCAACATGGCCCCAGAATCTTGTGGCAATTCTCGAAGCTTTGAGCAACCAGAAACATTAGGAAGCCAAATACATGGCTTGGAAGACGCACAAGGTTTCTGCAATCTTCAAGCCCAACAAGTAAGTCTTCCAAGCACTACAACAGATTGGTCTAGCACACGCAAGCAATCGTTTACAACCATCAAGAACCAGACGCTCAAGATTTGGAATTCCTCCTGGCAAAGTCTGGGGTCGTGATATGACGATCACAGTAACTGAGGCTAATGGTTTCAAATTGTAACCCATGTTAAGTGCTACTAGATCATCAGGAGCGACAGATGAAGGCAAAGACTTTAGAGTGAATTGGGGCCATCCATAAACTACTAGGAAGATATTTGAGTCCGTCAAGAGAGATTCACCGCATCACCACGCTAAATAATGAGTAATCTGAGTCTTTTCATCGTTGAGAAGGACTCTGAAAATCGGAGTAGCGGAAAACTATAGCTTCTATTGCTTCAGTTCCCTAATAAGCATGCATCATGCATGAATAAACAACAGTGAATAAAGTCATAACATCCAAAGTCAGTCTTGCACAAAGTCACTTACTGTATTCTTACTCAAGACATAATTGACATCTTCATAAAGCACAACCTGCTCCGCCTGCCTGGACCATCAGGAGATTCTTCCAGCGGACAATTTCTCGACCCATTTCTTGGAGTAAATCATGAGGACCTCTGTTGGAAACAGCTAAGAGAAATTCTCCATGGGACCTCTATTTGTTCTTATAGGTGAAGTAACTTGTTCAACGGTATTTCCAACATTGGCAAGAAAGATGGAATCAAATTCCATCCTGCGAGTTTCTTTGATAAAAAGCTCTGGCCAAAGTTGTCTTACTAATCCTCACCCATCCCCAGTTATAAACACGAAATTAACACATGACAATGTATAGTGAAGTCATCATAGACCTCCGTCTCAGCAATAGTAATGAGGATTCTAAGTCTTTTCATCGTTGAGAATGATGTAGCATTCACCTCAGCTTTCTAAGCTCCAATATGCCACTGAGCGAACCTAGTAAACAACAGTGAAGCTAATAATTAACATAGCAACAAAGATATAATTGTAAATAGCAACTAAAGTCATTGCACCAAGTCACTACCGTATTTTTACTTGAACCCGAAGGCCCAAGATCTATAGGGCGACATATGTAGCCCACTAGAATTCGATGTGTGGTGCGCTCATGGCAAATCCTGGGTAATCCGTGATATTAAGCTAATAGTTTTACGTGTCATCTTCCTATTGGATGTTGTTATTTTATGTCTTCACTTAATATCAGGAACTCATTGGTTCATTGGTCTGTTTAACTAACTAGTTTGCCAAAGTAACCCTAATTACTTTTTTTTTATTATTAATAGTATAACACTTTGTAACTTTAAAGTTGCTTTTACCGAATTTTTAAAGACAATATCAAGTTGTCACTGTCCGAACTTCAAGATGCAAGAAATGTAACTTCAACAGTGTAGTAATTGGGCAAGTTAGTCTAAGCGAAGGTGGGCTTAGGCCAAAATCCAAATCAAATCAGACAAAACCGTCAAGCACCAGTTTGTTTGGTTCGGTTTTTCTTAATCATTTCTTGTTCAAATCAAACAGAACCAAACCATTCTAGTGTAATTGATTCTGTCGCGATTTTGAGACAAAACCGATCAATTCAAATCGTGACCGGCCCAACAAAATCCTTGTTCATTTTTATTTTGTCATTCATTTTCCGTTTCGTTGCCACGTGGATCCAGGGTGACACCCTTCTTTATGAGCTAGCTCTAACGGCTAGCGCCCTTCATTTTAAACCTTCGAGACCGAAATTCAAAAGTATACGAAAGCTAAGAAGAGGAAGAAATCCCCAACAAACCCCTCTCGATTTCAGACCCCCAAAATCCCCAATCTCTTCGTCCCGCGAATTCGAAATTCACCATTTCTAGGGTTTCAATTCGCACCCAGGTGATTACTAGTACCTTCCTCTCACCCTCCGATCGACCTTAGCGGAAGAAAATCAGATTTTTGTTGTTGCGATTTCTAGGGTTTTGGCGAGTGTAGTGTTTTCAAATCGAGAAGAAAGAATTTGAAAGAATGATCTTCTGAGAAATCGACGACGACTATATAAAGAATCGATCGACCACTCCTTGGGCCTCCCTGTGTCGACGCACACCCTCGAATTGAAGCTTCGATGCTCGAAGAAGCGAAGCGGCAGCTTCAGAATCAGTGCTCGCTTCTTCTCTCGAAATTGAAGGAGAAGAGCAAGTTCTGGGCGTACTAAGTGTATTTTACATATACTCGTATAATTGTATCGATATATATGTATATGCATATATATATATATATATATATTTGTTTTGGAGTTTTGATTGTTTTGTATATTAGGCCGAAGCAGAGTATGAATGCACAAGCTTTGAGGAAATTCGTGGGGAGAATCAGAGATTGGCGTCGGAGTGTGCGCATCTGGTGACTCAGTGCAACAAGTGGGAGAGAGAGTGCTCGCTCTACGATCACGATCGAGAGGGCTTTGATGGATTTTGGGGCAGGCTGACCAGCGTGCCAAGGAGGCCGAGATTCGTGTTCAGGAGTTGGAGGTGAAGTCAGAGAGTGAGGATGAATTGGGGTTCTACAAGCACAAATTGGAGATGCATTCTGACCAATTTCTTCAACCGATACACTGTGATTAGGTTTGATTAATTGAAAGAAATGAACTTGGGCAATGGGTTTGAATTGTACTATGGTGGGTTTGTGAGACTTGCAAGTTCGTATTGTGTATACTGTGAATTGCTTGTTTTTCTTTTCATTGTGTAATGTTTTCTCGGAATGCTATTATGTTTCGGAATGTTATTACAGCTTCATGAAGCTCTTTGTGCTTGGTGAAATGGCATGTATGCTTTTACAAAATTCATTTTTGATTTAGATGCTGTAAAATAAGTTGTTACTCCCGGTTTCAGTATTCATCAATTTTTCCAGTTTCTTTGAAGCACTTGTGCAATTCACATACATAGCACACAATCACAGATAAAGACTTCAGAATATAACTTGTGATCTTTTTGAGTTTTACCACTTTCCAGTTTCTTTGAAGCACTTGGAAAAACAAGTATACAAATTACTTGTATGCAATTTTGTTCTGGCGTTGATGGCAAAAATTAGCAAAGAAAAGAAAATTAGTGTAAACCCCACAGAAGTCAGAAACTTCAATTGAAGCATTAAGTCAACCAAAATAAAATGAAAGAATCAATTAAGAATGAGCGCAAAGACTCAATAATTGGTTTTCGACATTGTAGAATGTTTCTTACTCATGAATTTGGAGTTCTGCTGTTGAATTGTTGCTCATTACGGTGTAGCAGAATGCATATTTTGTTCTAATATTTTGCTATTTCAGATAATGTTTATAGTCATTTTGTGATATTCTGGGATTTAGTTTCTTTTTCCTATCCTGCCATCTTGTTTCTTCTCTTCCGTGTTGATTGTTATTGACAAATAGGTTATGGCAATCCAAGTCTACTTTATACGATTTATGAAGACTGATAAAAGTTTTTGTGTTGAAGGTTGATTCATCTGATGAAGACACAACCATTGAACAAAGCTACTGGATTCTGTTTTGGCAGCATTGATCAATAAGATGAAAGCTGTGTCTGCCGCGTGCTTTTCTGGGGGCCAACGAAGGAAATGAGTCATGTGAAGGTTGCTAAAAATGTGGAGCTGGTGAGTTTATCCGCTATTCTTCATTCACTTTTTTCAAATGAGTCATGTGAAAGGGATTTACAAAATGTGGAGCTGGTGAGTTTTATCCGCTATTCTTCATTCACTTTTTTCAAATGGTACATTAGAATCTGCCTTTGTGCAAACTCTCTACTTTGAGAGTTGCTCAGTATCTGAATCTTAACTTCTGGTTTCTGAATGTGGTAGCTTGAAGCGTTATCTCAAAGGTTCTTTCACTAGTGGCTGAGGTAAAGACACTTAAGAGGATAAGGAACATCTAGGATCAATCTTCGTACAGCAGAAGAGGAGGTAAGGAGGAAAATTTTCAACTCTTGCTTCTTTCCCTGATCTATCCGGTCGGTTCCCTGTAATACTCTACTATTGTATAATGATGTCCCATACTTGTGTGATGTGACGTATGCAGGTCAAATTGCTTTTTGAAGAAAACAAAGTCCTGGATGCGGAGAACAAAAAAAGATTACTGAGGCTGTACCCAGAAGGAAAGAAACCATTCTGCTTCGAATTGGAAAACATAATGACAGTGCATCGAAAGGTGAGACAAAGGGCAAATAACAGCTTTGACTTGTTTTGTTCTATGTGTTGATCTGCTCTGACATATTATTGTTTCTGCGTGCAGTCCAAATAAGCGCAAGCAAGCTCTAAGATAGGCAGCCCGATTCAGGAAGATTGATTTCAGTGAGCAAGAAGTATGGGAACTGGCCCCTATCACCCTTGCGCTGTAACTCCCGAACTCTAGAACCTAAGAAGTAGTAGAAATTCGTACCTTGTGTATTTTCAGGATACCTTATGATTGGATTAAGATCAGAGAGTTCAGAGATGTAAGAATCGTTTGCTAATCTTTAGTAAATGGTTGGTCGTTTTCTTTTCTGAGGCGATGCCAAGTTTCTCGTCTTTGCAGCTTCATTAACTTCTAAGGATGCAGCAGTGACTTGCAGTTGTGAAGTGTTTGCGTTTATGTCAACCATTCATATGAGTGTTGAAGTAATTTACTAAAAACTGAATTTGTGAAACTGAAACAAATACTTATTTTCACTAATCCAATAAATAATCACCATGACAAGGCTTACGAACAACAATACCTCACACTCGTAAAATAATATTTCTCAAACGATGTACGAAAAAGATGTATAGAGACGAACATAACATAGTAGCCTAGAAAAAACTTGATAGCTAGAATGCCTGATGCCAATAGCAGAAGAGAAGGCGCGTAAGAGTGCGTGGCAGCCGATGGAGTCAGAAGCCAAGGCGGCTCCCAGTAGTCGCGGTTGGGCTACAGATCCCCCAGTTGTAGATGGTGGAGTTCAAATCTTGTGTGTTGTCGGATTCCGTGACTGAGCAGATGAGGTTGGTTCTGGGACAGAGGGAAGCTGCTCAACAGAAAACATGTTATGAGGCATCAATATTAACCGTCGCAATTCGGTGCTTTAAACATTAGACAGCTTTGTCGAAAATGTACTAGTTGAAAACCTGTTTTGTAGATGGTGGTCCAGGGAGAGTTGGCGACAGGGAGCTAGAACCTGCTGTGCAATTAGTCAGCATTAGTTCACCAAACCATATACAATAAAAAGAAAATGTAAGCATGTCCGACTGATTGACAAAGCAACATTATTGTAAATATAACATGTCCGACTGATTGACAAAGCAACATTAACCTAAAGTACAGTAGTTCAGATTAAAAATGGTACCTGGAGCAGAAATAGGTGCACCGGCGGCTGCACATTGATCACATGTTCGTGTTAGTATTCCATATGGACAAAAATACACATAGTTAATCATGTTGATGATACTGAAAAACCATGTCAATATTACAAAAGTTTTAAATTTACCTTGGCATTGGAGTGGGACGCGGGGGATGTTGCAGGCGCGAGGAGATGGCTAGAGTCCGGTTGATGGGCAGTTGGAAGGGAACGCTTCCAGTCACAAGGAGGCACAAACAATCCCTGCTAGTACTCGTGACTGATTTTTAGCGAATTAAGAGTCTGCGGTTGGTGATGTGCCGTGGCGCTGCTGTTAGTGAAAACTCATGCAAGGGGACAAGCTAAATCGCGTTGGCAGTGCAGAGGGAACCGACTTGGGCAGAGACTGGCAAGCCAAGACCAGAGCCACTGCCATTGCCATAACTAGGCGGAAACGGCACGAAAATCTCCATAGTATCTGAATTTTTTTGGTGGAACTTGGAAGGAAATTTGTGGTTTTGTAGGAGTTGGAAATGTGTACAAGTTTATGATGAATTGTGAGTTGCTTGAGTGTGTGTTTGGAAGTGAGAAGAGTGAGAGTATTTTATAGATGAAGAGGAAGTGGAGGGAAGAAAAGGTGAATTTTGAGTTGGTTTTGGAGCTCAACTACCTTAACGAACTTAAAAAAAAGGGTGTTTTGTTAGTAGGTGGGATTAGCATTATGTGGCATATTTTGACTTGCATTTTGGCTGAGACTTGGTGTCTAAGAAACGTCCAACCCTAGTTTTTATTATGTGGCTTCATATAATTGGTTCATAGCTCAAATCTGTTAGAAAACGATGTCATTTGTTTAAAGTTGAAATAAAATCATACTAATAGGACATAAAGAATGAAAATGTGACCAAAATGAAGAAACACCAAGTGAAAAGAGGTGTGGAGATATAGTTAGCAAGCCCTTTCTGAACTTTGGATCCATCGAAAACAATCAATCATTCCAAACCTTCAAGTTGTGGAGAGATTCTTTTGTGCAACCGGTGGTTTATCAACATGTGTTTATCTCACACATCACATGATTCGGTTATTATTTTATTCTAATTTCAATCATATGATGTGTGAGATAAACAGGTGTTGGTAAGCCAATTACATCCAAAATTTTACCTCAATTTCGATCATTGTTGTCTGACTTCTCTAATACGAGGACTCCTAAAATTGATAACCAAAACTTAACCGATAATGCTACTTGTCCACGATTAGGAATTAGCAAAAGAATTGCCCTATGAACATGTTGCTATTTCGTTTAGCAGATTTTTGACTTTTCATAAAAAGAGAAGAATCCTTTAATGTTAAAAAAAAAAGAAAAATAAAGAATTGGCTTCAATAATCATTTTCTTTTTTGTTATAGACTTACGAGAAGAACTTATATAAAACGAATTTACTGTTACATAGTGTTTCCGTCTAATAAGTTAATAACACATTGTCATGTTTAAGTTTATCTCAACATGACAATGCATTATTGTATGTAAACACCACAGTTGCAGTAATTCGGTTTCATATAATTTGCTCTCCAAATGTGGAGGTTGAATAATCATTTGACAACTCAACAATTTGCTGACCAACATGCATATATGCGAGCATAGATACGATGTGGGAAGCATGCAAATACAGGATCAGAGTAGTTCACCATACCTCACCTCATGGACAGGTGTAAAACATCTTCATTGTTCACAATCATAAGCTCAAGTCAACTTTCCTTCTTCTACAAACTACCAAGAATATCGTCATTGTCAAACAAATCATGCGCGTTATTCTGGAAAGAAAAAGAAATCTAATTACCCTTCTCTCCAAAATCTCTTTCAAACATAGCATCTGGGCAATATAAGAAGTTGTGTTAACAAGTTTCTGTTTGAAGGGCTTGTTAGCTTAACTGGTTCCCCTCAAATTTGAGGTATTGTGTGTAGGGTAACTCTTAATATTCTTTCTTCTTCCCTCTTAAAAGATAAAAGTACTCTAAAAGATTTGACGGGGCTCGTTTGGTGCCTATTAGAATGGATTTGACAACTCATAGTTTAAGGTCTATGCGAATGTAGTATTAAATAATTTTTCATTTTAAGGGAATTATAATGAATTAGACATGAATAAAATTTATTCTTTTTAAAATTTTAAAATGTACCATTTGTGAGGACTGGAAGGAGAAATTCTCATGTCACCAACTCACAACATGTCAATCGTTCATTGGATGAGTAATATACTTTTTAAACACATGGCAAGTATTTATTGAACGGTGACGCCATTGTAAAAACTTGGTTGCATGAGAGAATCTCTTAATTAGAAGAGATAAGTTTCTTTCATGAATAACTTATCCTATTTTTTTAAGTTGCTCAAAGTGGAAAAAAATTTCATTTCTTCATTCAAGATACTTTAGATATAGTGAATTATTCAGACTAATCATAGACACGAAACGACCCGTCTTTGGACATCTAAAATGTTTTAAGTTGGGATCTAATCTATGGCAAAAACAATAGAAGTTGGTAACCCAATAACCGACCTTCATACTATTCCACAGCCAGCTAAGCCATACAACAATTGAATGAAATATATTAAATCTAAAGCTTTATAACCAAATGAAGAACCCTTTGTGACATAATACAAGTAGGAATAGTTAGGTTACCAATTAAGCCAACATTTTTGTCCTCTTTATTCATCTCCCCTCCTACAAAAAGCCCCATATTTCCCCTCTAACTTCACCAAACAAATCAAACACTCAAATCCCACTTCAGATATCACAACTTCCCAATCACTTTTACACAAATCCAAACAACTTTTTTTCCAATGGCACAAAAGTTTGAGATGTCTCTAGTCCTTGCCCTAGTGGCCATGTTCTTGGCAAGGGCAGCAGCTCAGTCCAGTTGCACAAATGTGATCATCAGCATGTCACCCTGCCTCAATTACATTACTGGAAACTCCTCAACCCCTTCTCCCGGATGCTGCTCGCAGCTCGCTAGCGCTGTCGGCTCCTCCCCACAGTGCTTGTGTGAGGTCCTTAACGGCGGTGGATCATCGCTAGGGATCAATGTGAATCAGACTCAGGCTCTGGCATTGCCTGGTGCTTGCAATGTCCAGACTCCACCACTCAGCCAGTGCAATGGTAAGCCTGGATACGCTCAATGTCATGTGTCGGTGTTGAGAGTTTGAATCCCACAGCGGGAAATTAAAGCCTTGTCTAATACTGTAAAAATGATCTTGGGCTTCTCCACCCTATTGTTTATTGGTTTCGGGTGGATGCTCACATTCTAATGATCGGTTTTAATCTTCTTCTAATAACTTGTATACGGTTAAATTTGCGCAGCTGGTTCTCCGGCTGACTCTCCAACAGGAGCAGCAGACTCTCCAAATGAAGGTCCTTCAGGTACACAAAACAATTCATATGATTCTTTTAGTTGTGAATGAATCTTTAGAATTTTTAATCCTCTGCTCCATCTGAAAGGTTGACGCTAAATTTTCGTATTGATGTTCATATCGTGCAGGAACCGGATCGAAAAATGTACCATCGACTCAAGGTGGCTCGTCGGACGGAAACTCCATCAAGATGTCTACTACGACTCAACTCTTTCTTCTCTTGGCTGCAGCATATGCTACCTTCACAATGTGCTGATTTTCTTTTCTGTTGGCCAAACTTTTCGATTATTGTTTTGAATTCAGTTGTTAGATTAGATATATTGCGTGTAATTTATTATTCGTCGTGACCTCAGAGAGGTTGATATGGTTTTTGTACCAGTCAAGAGGCAATCTTGCTCTCTTCCCTTTTTTGATAATAAAAGTTTTCTGGCTTTTGAGTGACGACAACGGAAATTTATTCAATACTACGTAGCATTATATGATTGTAAAATTATCGAAGATAAAATGTTTTGCACTAATACAATCAAATGAATTAGAATTATAAATAATAAACATCAATATACAATAAGTTATAGTACTACAAGCTGAATGATATGGTGACAATACAAATAGGCTTTTCAATCTCCATCTCCCGGATAGCCACTTAGCACTTTCGCTCGGATCGTTTGCTGTAGAACAAGGTTTGTCGCCCTACGGGCGGCCGGAGATGTTGGACCTGTATACCTTCCACCTAGTTTGCAATATGCGAAGATCCTGCATTCGATGAACCTCAGGAGAAGATGGTTCAAGGGCACGGACCGCTGCTTCCCAATCAGTTTAAGATGAATTGGGAAACCCTCTACATATCTGCAATGATCAGGCAAAGGTTTGCTAAACATTGCAAATATGTAAAACGACAAGTCCATCTTCAAGTATCTATCCTCGGCCATTCTCCTTGCGAACCTTGGATATTCAGCCAAGCATCTCCGTGTACTCTAGATTGATACAGTCTCATCACTCCTCCGAAAAAAAATGTAATGTTACATTATCCTCAAATATCCTCAAAATTTTGATAACAAAACTTATAAGTTAAAGGAGCACAAAAGCGCAAGCTGCACCAACATGACTGCTATAATCTCTTTCTTCCGCAACTTGATGCACATCAAGAATGTGATCTTGACCGCACAAATTCTTCTAATCTGTCCCACACCTCCAATGCCGCAGCTCTATCTTGATGTCGTTTATTCTTGCTAATCTGCACATTTGGAAGACAGTTCAATATCGATCGACAACAGAGCAAACAAAGAAAAAACAAGAAGAGGAACAGTGATTCCAATGACAAAAGCAAGACCCTAACTAGCATAATTATCTTAAACAAAGAAGCTCAAGATCGCAAAAAATGCTCACCGAGATGATCTTCACATTCCACTGCTTCACAATCTTTGCTGACTCCACGCTATCATCTTCGAACCGCATGAAAAACCCCATAACTGCGTCACAATACAACATACACAAACAACACAATTCATATCAGCTACAATGCACTTTCAAAAGCCACATATAACAAATTCAGAAAGCTAAAATCTCAATGACCAAGATAACTACTTCTCAATGCAATTAAAATCTCTCACCAGAAAAGTTCCACTTACTCTTATTGAAAATCTCAACATGGTCCTTGAAAGGCCAATCCTTGAACTGCCACTCCTTCCCCAACACGAAAACGGCCACGACCCGGTCCCAATCCTCCGCCTTCAACGCCGAGGGCTTATCCCTAACCTCATAAGCCGTCACCACCCGATCCCTATCCCTGCTAAACTTCTTCTGCACCGTCACACAGTCCGGCTTTGCCCCCTTCATCTGCTTCACCTTCACATCAGTGGGTATATAAACCCCATCTTCCAAAAACTCCTTCACATTGTAAATCGTAATCAGCGTCTGAAACGCACTGGGCACCAAAATTATGGGGACACCTTCCCCAATTTTACCCCCCTTGAGGTGTAATTTCGGCTTCGGATTCGGGTCGTAACCCGATTCGTCTCCGAACCCGGTCAAGCCCCTCTCGTCGGAACCCATTAGCCTACTCTTCGCCACCAGCCCGTCCTTCCTCTGCTGCGACTCGATACGCTGTCGTTCCTCCTCCCTCTTCGTCGCCGATGTCAAAACGGCGTAAAAGTTCCTACCTTTACACTCCAGCAACCCCTCCCGGTCCTTCAACGGCCGCTCGCTGGAGCAAATCAACGACATGAAGTCCACCGGCGTCTCGATTTGAGTAAAAACCCTAGAATCCGAAGCGGCGTAATCACCGTTGTCGTTGGCGATATGGTTGCCGTTGCTGGTGGAATCGAGGGCGGTAGGAATTTTGGGGTGGTGGACGGCGTCGTTTTGAGGAGGGAGGAGGAACTCGATAGAGTCGGAGGAGGAGATCTTTCCGGTGAGGTAGTCGAGGAGGGGCTTGCGGTCGGGGAAAGTGACGGATGGGATGCCCTGGGTGCGGGCGCACTGGATGTATTCGGTGTGCTTGATTTGGTGATTGTTGACGTAATAAAGGAGGGTTTCGAGGGTGTAGAGATTGCCTTGCTTGGAGCGGTAGGCGGTCTCGGCGTGGCAGGGGAAGCTGTAGTCGGAGCCGAACCGGAACTCGTCGTTGACCCGGACGATCTTGCCGAGCTCGCCGCGGATTGTGAAGTCGCGGAGGGCGGAGAGCGGGTCCATGGAGGATGATGCTTGCTGCTGCTGCTGTAATGGAAAGTGATCTGAGTGATCACTGAAACACTGACGATTGCGGAGCGTAAAAAGAGAAGTATATGGTTTGGGGTTTTGGAGTTTGGGCTTCCCTTCGTATATATAGAGCTTCTGTATAGAGTGAATTTGTATATTGGGCCTTGGATTTAGATACCCTAGAAAGGAATGGATTTGGAAATATGGTGGTCGTGATGACTATAAATAAAAGGGTTTAACTTCAGTGGTACGTACCATTGAATGGTACGTACTGTTGAATGGTTTAAGATTTATTTAGGACCCGCTGCAAATTAATCTGGACCATTCAATGGCCGTACCATTGAATGGTACGTACCACTGAAGAATTTTCCAAAATAAAAACATCCTTTCTCTTTTGTCTTTTCTTTTTCGATCCATGATTATTTTTTTAGAGTGTTAACAACGGCTTCTTAATTTTTTTTTTCTTTCCAAATATTGAAAGTGTCAATTGCATTTTTGCACCCTTGTAGTTTGATGTGACAGAAAATGAGCAAAAATAACTCTAAAGTCACGATCCTTACACTATTAACTTCTACCTCAGTTTAACTATTAAGTTTTATTTTCTGAGGTTCCAGCATAAAATTATGGAAAATTAGATCCACCGAGTGCTCAAGTAAAAATATTAGGGGTTAACTTGATAGTTTGAATAGATTTACCAATGGTGTAATCATTTGTAGTTAATTAAGATGCTAATTTAAGACACGACAACGACCACAGTATTACATATATTAATTCACTGTGTTTCGGGTCCAAACTCTCCATCCTCCACATAGAGTAGTTTAGACTAGAAATATCGTTTGTATTCAAGAATAATTCATCGGATATTTGCCAGCTAGTATGTCATATTTATTTCTTTAATATAAAATGTGTCATGTTATCATTTTGTGAATTAAAACTAAAGTTTTACTTTTAGATAAGATTTCAATTAGTTAACAACACTTTCATATATAACATGTCTAACTCATCTTGTTGAATAATGGTATTGCTAGGGTTTTGATGAACGATATAATAACAAGAATATGTGGAGAGAATTCTCAATCTGTTTTGATTGATTTGCTTTACAGCAGAGAACAATATTTATATGATACAAATAGGCTATTCTAGGAAGTCAGCTCTATGAGATAGTAATACATAATTTACACTAATCTGATCCTACAATCAAGGAGAATCAAATATTACTAAATGATATTGTCTTCCAACACTCCCCCTCAAGGTGGAGTGTGAATGTCAAGAACACCCATCTTGCCAAGAAGGGATTGGAATGTAGCTAGCCCAAGTGGCTTGGTAAATATGCCAGCTAGTTGCTGACCAGTAGGAATGTAAGCCGTCATAATAACTTCTGACTAAATCCGTTCACGAACCACATGGCAGTCGATTTCTATATGTTTGGTGCGCTCATGAAAAACCGAATTAGCGGCTATATGAAGGGCAGCTTGATTATCACAGTATAGCTTCGCTGGTCCATGGTGATCAACCCGTAGATCAGCTAACAGAAACTTCATCCATATAAGCTCACATGTGGCTTGCTTCTTAGTCTTCCAAGATACAAGTGCACCTCCAAGGAATATACAATAACCTGTGATGGACCTTCTCGCAATGGGACATCGAGCCCAGTCCGCATCACAGTAGGCCCTCAACATCAAGTTTCCTTTCGACAGAAAAAGAAGGTCTTGTCCAGGTGCATCCTTTAAATAGCGCAAAAGACGATGAACCGCGTCGAGGTGAGGCTTTCTCGGTTGTTGCATAAATTGACTGAGAATATGAACTGAGTATGAAATCTCTAGCCTGGTGATTGTGAGGTAAATAAGTTTCCCAACAAGTCTTCTATATTGGGAAGCATTTTTTAGAAGTTGTCATTCTGTTGGAGATAATTTCAAGTTTTCTTCCATAGGAAACTTTGCGGGTTTTGTACCAAGTAATCCAGCTTCATCAAGAATGTCTAGGGTATATTTACGCTGAGATATGGAAATATCCTGGGAAGACCAAGCCACCTCCACACTAAGAAAATATTTCAAGTGTTCAAGATCCTTAATTCGAAAATGAGTTTGAAGGAATTGCTTGAGATCACGAATGGCCATCTCATCATTACCTGTGATGATCATGTCATTCACATAAATTAGTACATCAGTAAAGGAATTTCCACGCACCTTAGTGAATAAGGAATAATATGCCTTGGAGTGTTGGTAGCCGGCTTGGTGTATGGCAATGGAGAATTTGTGAAACCAGCTGATATAGGCTTGCTTAAGTCCATAGAGGGACTTGTTAAGTCGACATACATTGTGCTCCCCCTGTCAACGAAGACCAGGTGGCAGGTGCATATAAACTTCTTCACAAAGGTCCCCATGTAAGAAGGCATTTTGGACGTCCATTTGATGAAGGGACCAATTACGTGTAGAGGCAATAGCTAAGAGACATCGTACTGTGATTAATTTGGTGATGGGAGAGAAGGTCTCATTGTAGTCTATACCTTCCTGTTGTGAAGACCTTTGGCAATGAGGCGAGCTTTGTAACGCTTGATGGTGCCGTCAGAATTGTATTTAATTTTATAGACTCATTTGCAACCGATGGCATAATTACCATAAGGGAGACGAGTGAGGGTCCATGTATGATTCTGTTCAAGAGCAAGGAGCTCGGAGTCCATGGCTGCTCTCCACTTTGGTTAACTATTAGCCTGCTCAAATGTGATGGGTTTGACAAGAGTGGAAATATTGCAGACAAAAGAGTGATGCGAAGAGCAGAAGTGAGCATAAAAAACATAGTGAGATAAAGGATAACATGTACCTAACATGGAAGAGGTGGCGCTGGGAGCAAGTGATTGAATATGATATAAATGGTAGCCTTGGAGCCTTACGGAAGGCTTCGGAATGCACCTAGACTGACTGTTTGAAAGTGGTGGAGGTGGTGGTGATGGTAGGGTGGTGAAAGTTTGGACAGGTGTTATATCAGGGGCGAGTGGAGAGGAGGGGAAGTCTAAATAAGGTTGTGGCGTAAGGTCTGAAGGTGGTGAAAAGGGTGGAATAGGGGTTTGTTGTGGTTGATGTGTTTAGGTTGATAAATTAAGATCTGTATGTGGCATGGCGTGGTGTGTTGAACTGGAGGGAGTCTGCATGGCAGGAACAAGTAGATTGGGATTAATAGTATCTGGTATTGTGGTATCATGAGGAGTGGATAACGGTAAAACAGGGTTGTCATTTTGGTGATTAGGTGGATAAGTGTTGAAGGGAAAAGTGGTTTCGTGAAAAACAACGTCCCGAGTGGAGAAAAAATTGTGTGTAGCAAGATCATAGACACGGTAACCTTTTTGCCCTAAGGGATGGCCAACAAAAATGCATCTCCTAGCACGTTGATAAAATTTATGGTTCGGTGTGAGCTTCGTAGCATAACATAACCAACCAAAAATCCGGAGGTGGTTAAAGTCGAGAAGTTTGTGATGCAGAAGTTCATAAGAACATTTGTGAGAAAGGATGGGTGTAGGCAAACGATTAATTAAGTAGCATGCTGCTTGTATGCTTTCCCCAAAAAAAATTAAAGGCAAATTGGCTTGAAACCGAAGAGCTCGACCAACATTTAAAAGATGTCGGTGTTACCTCTCAACAACCTTTCTTGAGGTGTTGACGGACAAGAAGTCTGAAACACAATACCTTTGCTATAAAAAATAGAATGCAAGGAGGTGAATTCGGCACCATTATCGGCCCTAAATGCTTTGACCATATAATTAAATTGTGTTTGTACTCAAGCAATGAAAGACTGTAGTAAAGCTTGTGTCTCAAACTTAAAATGCATAGGATGTATCCAAGTATAACGAGAAAAATCATCAACTATTATTAAAAAGGTGATTTGAATCAAATATTATTGCTGAGACTTTCTTGGTCAATATTTGGAGAGAACCAGTTGAGGGGTGCCCTAATCGTCGATGCCAAATGTTTGAGTGACGGCTAACGTTGTGAACAAGGCTAGGATTTTGTGTTGGTGCTAAGTAATAGAGCCCATTATATCGCTTGCCCAGGCCAATCATCCTCCTCGTATCTATGTCCTGTATCACACAAAAATTGGGAAAGAAAGTCATTATGCATCTTAGTGCCTTAGTAAGTTTGCTGACAAATAATAAATAAACTTGAAAGTTGGGCACATATAACACTTCGTCGACTTTAATATGAGGAGTAACTTGTATGGAACCAATTGATTCTATATGGGCTTGTCCTCTATTTGGCATCTGAACAGAATCTAAGGTAGACAATGATTTCTTGTCTAGCAAATGGGGAGAAGGAGATATATGGTATGTTGCCCCGCTATCAATGATCCAATATAGCATTTTCTGGGAGGCAACTTCTGTTATAACACATCCCAAATTTTTATGAAAAATTACCAAAATACCCCTAGTGGTCAATGTTGACTTTGGTTGACTTTTTTGAGACGACTTGTGGAAATTACTTTCTTTACATATTCAAGTAGTACTTGTCGATACGAACACGTGGACGCAAGCGGAACTCAATTTGGAGTTAAAACGAACGTTTTAAGGATCTTTAAAGTGTAGGGGCATTTTAGTAATTTTCACACCCATTTGCTAATTAGGGTTTTTGGGTTGACCTAGCTGCACTGCAGCCATTTCACTCACCCTCCACGATCTCTCCTCTCTCTCTCTCTCTCTTCCCTTCTCGGCCAACATCACAAAAACTACAAATCGAAACCCTAGGTTTTGGACGAATCACAAAACCATCGAACTGCCTCACAAAACCATTACCATTATGATTGTCTCGTCATTGTGGACGAGACTGTGATTTCAGAATCCTCAAACTCCAGCCCAATCGGCCAAACTGACGCCGGAACCAAAACGGCAAACTGCTATTCAAGTTTCTGTACAATTCCCATTTAGGTAAGCCTCGAGACCATTTCCATTGGTTTTATTACATTGAGTAGGTTCAAATCAACATAAAGAACGTGGATTTTGGTGCAGTTTTGATGGAGAACGGAATTAGGGTTTTCCGAAGCTTTCCGGCCAATTTTAGGCCATCTCCGGCCATTTTTTCCGGCCCCAAATTGGTATGAAAATATTCTACTCGTAAATACCTTCATTTTGATATTTGGCACGTTAAATTTGGCCAAGGGATGAAGGAGTTATGAATTTTTGAAGTTTTGGGATTAAATCGGTGAATTTTCCAGAAATTCCAGTGAACCAGGCGGCGAAGGACGGCGGCGCCAACGGCGGCTCAGGCGACCAGAAAAAGGTTGAAGGGGAAGGAATATTCCGTCACGGTAACGGAATATTCTGATGGCGTAAAAATATTCAGTCAGAAAAAGGTATATCCTGTTAAACATAACTGACGCCGTTAATTCTAACGGTGCTGACGTCAGCAGGCGCGTGGCTGACGTCAGCTGCACGTGGGGTGACGTCATCAGGCGCGTGCCAGCGCGTGGTGACATGTGTCGGCGCCGTGGCGACACATGCCGGAGCGTGAGGGCTCCTCCCAGCGCGTGGCGGTGCCGACGGCGACGGACGGCAGCGGCAAGGTTTTCGGGCCCTGGAAATCGTTTTTCGAGCCCGTTTTTGCCAAAATAATATTAATTTTGGTTTCTTTTTATATAAGGGTTAAAATAATTTATATTAGGGAGGTTTTAACATTTTTCCCTAATATTAAATAGGTAATTCTTCAACTCTACGCTTCGAGGAGGGCAACACCGAGGGAGATTACACTCCCGAGTACTTGTGAGTGGACTTTTATTTTCTTAAATGGTTTATATGCTTGAAAATAATTATTGCTTTGATATAATTATGAGTTTAAATGTTTTTGAGGCATGTTTATATATATATATATATATATATATATATATTATGAAATGATTTTGAGATATGAAAATATATATGGATATTTATATATTATGAAATGATTTGAGATATGAATATTATATGGATATATTGATATTTAATCTATGGTTTCCAAGTATGAATATGTTTGATTACAAAAGGTTTGACTATTTGGGAAATTATGAAATGGATATTGTTCTTTATATCTAAACACATGATTATATATGTATGTTTTCAAACACACTTGGTATGCTTTCACTACGTTGTAGTACCGTCTCATGGCCGTAGGATAAGTCTCACATGTTTGGGTCACACGCACTATACTCCAGGGGTATTGTCCGGTAAATACCTTAGTGCAAGCTTGTCTTACGTTTATGTTTATTTTTGGGGAAAAGACCCCACTACGTAAGGACTCGGGTGTGACGCGCTATTGCGCAAGTGCTTACATGTGTGTGGTACTAGGAGTACAAATTGATTGATAACGTAAAGTGCTTGTACGGGGATTGAGAGGCTGTTCCTCAACAAGTACATGGGTGATTGCACATATACCCTGTGTTGGTTTTCTTATCTATCCTATTGATATATTTGGTGAAATGACTTATGGAAATATGAATTATTACTTACGGATTTCACTTTGAGATTTACTTTCAGTTATACATATTATAGTATGATTTGACACATACTACGGTAGTATGATTTTACAAATATACTGGATTTCAAATGGGGGGTTACTAAGTTGAAAAGAGAAACGTATTTCGAAAACTTTTTATTTTCGTCCACTCACACCTTTTGTTTTTGCGCCCCCTTCAGGACCTAGTGATAGCGCATATGGTGAAATCGAGGCATACGAGTGGCAGCTCTGATTCTCTTCCCGACCATGTAGGGATTCATTTTTATTTAGTTTCTTTAATAATATCCATCCCTGTTATGGATAGAAATTCTAGGAACTTGATTTATTATTTTGTTTCCGTTGATTCAAATTAGTACGCTTTGAACCTTGTGCATATTGGCATTAATTTCCGCAAACTTTATGACAGTTTAATTTGCTTAAGCTAAGTGTTGTCATGCATATAATGGCTTCGTCACTTACGAGTGTCGGCCATCACGCCCAAACTCGGTATCCACGTGAGTATCGAGGGTGGGGTGTGTCAACTTCTGTCATATTAGAGAAAGGTGTGATTATACCTGTGGCATTCGCAAAATGTTGCGGATTACTGTTGATGTTACTCTTTTTGAGCATTGCCATAATCTGGTTGTACTCCTCTGTGGTAACTTTGGGCCGTCACTAGATGTTGCTTTGTGTCTTGTGTCAGCGTCTTTGGTGACCTCAGTGCCTGTCTTAGCATGGTTGGCAGCGGACCTTCTCTTGTTTGGAGGCTTCACTGTTTTTCCATGGTTTTTGTGGCCAGGAGGAAAGCCATGAAAGAAAAAACACTTTTCGACTATGTGACAGTCTTGATCACAATATGTGCAGTGAAAAGGTGATTTTCCTTTTTGTGTCTGATGGGATTATATAGCAGGTTCCTTGTTATTTGTTACATTCATGGCATGTGAATTAATATTACTACGATTAAGGGATACCGTTACTTGCTTTTCTTGTTGAAGAACAAGGGAGTATGCTTTTCAAGTGTCTGGGAGTGGCTGCATCAATAATATTTGTCCACACACAATAGCAAATGATTCGTTTAGTCCCATAAGGAATTGCATCACCCTTTCTTTTTCATCTCGATCATTGACCTTCTTCAACCCTCCACAAGTGCAGGTTGGAGGTTGGAGGTTCATTGTAGGACGCTAATTCATCCCATAGTGCCTTCAGTTTCGTGTAGTAAACTGAGATTGATTGTTGTTCATGTCTGTGTTCGACGATTTCTCTTTTGATCTGATAAATGTGTGAATCGTTTCCTTGTGAGAGCAATCTCACAGATTTGCCCAGACGTCTGCCGCCAATGTGTAATAAGAAACGTTGCTCGCGATGTCATCATGTACTGAATTCAGAATCCAAGCAAGGACCATATCATTGCATCTTTGCCAAGATGCAAACTGCTTGTCGGTTTCAGATGGTGGTTTAATGGTTCCATCAATCAAATCGAGTTTGTTCTTCCCACTCAAGCTAATTCGCATAGCATGACTCCATGTACTGTAGTTCTCTCTTTGGAGTGTTTTGTAAACCAAAATATTCTCAGGTTGATAAAAAAAAAAAAGTAAAGTAAAAGGATTGGAGACATCAGTGGACATCTCTGTTGATTTTGTAGTTTTTGTTGATTCGCTCATGGTGGCGATGTGGTGTTTGTTGAATAATGGTATTGCTAGGGTTTTGATGAACGATATAATAACAAGAATATGTGGAGAGAATTCTCAATCTGTTTTTATTGATTTGCTTTACAGTAGAGTACAATATTTATATGATACAAATAGGCTATTCTAGGAAGTCAACTCTATGAGATATCAATACATAATTTACACTAATCTGATCCTATAATCGAGAATCAAATATACTAAATGATATTGTCTTCCAATACATCTGGCCAACGAGAATGTAAGTCGAGGGTTTGCCTTGAACCTTGGCAATTAGATCAAGGATTGATGGTTGATATACAACTATACAAAATGATCAAGAGTAGAACTGAATGCAAAATATTTGAAGAAGCAATTGCATACAATTAGCTACAAAGCAGACCCTCAAATTCTGCATATGTTTTCTTCAATATTTCGGATTATTCTGAACAGTATCAGCAAAGATGTTTAGGTCACTAAAGGGAGAGATACTATGATACTATCATGACCCAAACATGCCATGTAGTGAGTTTTTATTGGACAAACAGTTCGCCTTTTGAATACATGACTAGCATGTATTGAACATGTGACGCCACTGAAACTATTCATTAATTACAAGAGAAAATCTCTCTATCAAAAGGGTTCTAGTTGTTGGAGACTTGGATTTCTGTTTAAGTTTTTTGCATTCATCTTTTACTTCTTTCAATGATCTGATTCATTTCAAAATCCAAATATCGTACAAATTAATACCAGCATACTTTTACCGATTGAAATTATAAAAATAGATAAATCATTATTTGTATAATTGTACATCTCCTGTTGGTTTTACTGTGCACGAAATTACAAAGAATATCAAGTTTGCCAATCTGTAGAAAGAAGACTGAACATTACCATGTCCCTACTTCTTCCCTTAAAAAAAAATTTACTTTCTCAGCACACCTTCCCTCAGAAACCCTACCTTCTCAAGCACGCTATGAGAACCCACATTTTCCACGTCAACAGGCGCTTCAAACCTCTCCAAATGCGTCCACTCCTTAAAAATAGAATCAGCCACCAACTTCACTACCTGTGTTGCAATCCCCTTGCCCCAGTGCTTGGACCCCAAGACATAGCCGAGTTCACCTCTGCACCGGTATTTGCCGGAATTTGGGGGTCACGGAAATGGCACCAATTGGTCTATTGTCAAGGTAAATTCCCTTGAACCAAGGGTGTTTCGTATCGATATTCTTGATATAGTCTAGGCCTTTTTCTTTGTTGTCATTAGCTTCCCAAGTGCAGAAGCGAGGCACTTTCTCATCGGAAACCCACGCCATGAAATCGACAATGTCGGAAAGCTTCAACGGCCTAAGGCTGATATTGGAGAGGTCAATGTCACTGCCTCCACCTCTTTCCTTCTCCATATGTGACATTCTCACTATGCAGGTCACTTAGAAATTATGAGAGGATGTTGGAAGAGCCTTTGGGTTGGGTATTTTAATGCACATAAAAAGTGACGGCATATGAAATTACCTAGAAAAGCCTATGTATTATTATAATGTAAGGAGGAAGCTGGGGTCATTGGTTTGGTTAAATTACTTGGAGTGGTGAGCAGGAAGTAGATGTAGTGCTAGTAGTAGTCAGCTTCTTTTTAATTAGAATAAGATTGGTTATTCTGGCCGCCTTGCTTGACCAAAGACCTGTAAATTTAGCCCAAAATTAAAATTTGTTCTTGATATTACTAATTACTAATGATTATAATATTAATCTAAATTTTGTTACTTAATACTAGAATCTAGTGGTATTTCTCTTATGGATGAAGAGTTCGAATCAAATTATTATTGCTGATTCATTGTGTGACTTAACCCAAGTCGTTCAGCCCTCAGTTTAAATATATTGTTGTATCATAAATATTAATCTAAATTCTCTCCCTTTTTTTTTTTTTTGTGTTTAGTGAAACCTAATTTCCCTTGTGCCAACAAAAACAAACTCTCTAGAGTCAATCTATAAACTAGAAGGATTTTTATCACGAATGGTCCCTGAGATTGACAGAAGTCATCAAAATGGTCCCTAACATTCCAAATCGATAAATCTCGTCCCTGACATTTGGTGTCGCACATCAATGTGGACCTTCCGTCAATAATCTGTCAATTTGCTCATTAAAAACGCATGTGCCGCTCACATGTCCACTTTTTAAAAGGTTTTTTTCGTCATTTTGGCCCCACACATTGCTTACCCCCACCACTTTCTCTCGTCACTTTTATGAGTTTTCTCATTTCTGGGCAAATGGTTTAAAGGTTGGGAATTGGGGCTTTTGGCAACAACGATTTGATTCGCCTACATTATTGAATCCAAACTTAGAATTTGTTAAGATTCTTTGAAAATTGGTGGATTGTGAGTCAACTATGTTGGATTCAAACATCTATCGTCGATTTGGAAAACCACCAAAATATGGTGAGTTTTATTTATATGCTTTGTAGAATTTATTTGTACTTTTGATGGTCCCAATAGTATTTGTTGATACTTTTGATATGTGGTCCTGTGTTGTGGGGTTGTGACGTTTGAGATACTATAGATGTAGGGTTAGTGTTGGAGATGGGTTTGTTTATTGCTGGGGTAGTGTGTCTGGTGATATCCTTACAAAAAATGGAGTTGTTTAATGTTATTGGAATGGTAACCGAACTGCATATAATGCTTTTTCATACATATATTGGGTTATATGAATAAATTGAGGTCCATTTACAATTTGTTCACTCTAGTAAAGACTTCTTTAACTTTAGTTTTCATATGAGAAAGGAGTTGTATAATGCTATTGGAATGGTTGATTTATTTGTTTTGTTGTTGTAGCCTTTATTGTGTTGCATTGACTATGTATTGACTTAGTATAAACTAATATTGTAGAATAATACAGTTTTTGACTTAGTGATTAAAGATTTAGAAACTTATTGTGTTGCCTTTGCTTATGTGATAATGAATCTTGTGCAGCTAATCTGGACAAATTCACATATAAATTTCACTAGGGTGGTCAAATTATTAAGAAGGGAATTAAGGAAGTTTACAATGGGGGTGAAATTATATATTTAGATTGGCTTTATGGTGATAAGCAATCCTTGATTGAGTGTCACAACATTGCAAGGGATTTGGGGTATAAGGTGAAGTTGTCTATGTATAAAAAGTTGTCTAGTTATACTTTTGAAGAAATGGAGGCAGATCAACAACTTTTGGATTTAATTGATGATATGCCAAAGAATAAAATAGTTGACTTATTTATGGTTGACAAGAAAGGGAAGACAGTAAAAGTAGCATGGATGAGGGAAATAAAAGGGCCCCTGAAATTGAGTTAATAGATATGTGTATGGAGCAAGAGAAAGAGATAGCATAGTCATTGAACTGGAGTGATGGATTTGGTGAATTTAGGCTGAATGAGGATTTTAGAATAGAAAATGAGGTACAAAAATGAGATTATGCAACAGAAACTGAAGGACAAAATGAGGATTATGAAGCTTCTGAGGGGGATGATAATGAACAAGCTGATCCAGTATTGAAAGACTCTGATTATGAGCAAGATTCAGAGGATGAAAATGCACATGCAGCAGCTGAGGAAGATGATCAAATGTTTGAAGAAATTGTAGACAATCCAATCGGAGAAGAGCCTGAAGAGATGGGTTTTACTGGGGAAATTTCAGATGATGAAGCTATCTCTGGGGACCTGTACAGCTTGGAAGAAGAAGTAGAGGATGATGATAATGCAGAGGTGACCAGCAACAAGAAGAGGAAACACATGCATATGCCAAAGTTTAAGCAATGGCATAGAGCTACTGATTTGAAGAATTCGGATTTTGAAATGGGTATGTTGTTTCCTAATAAAGCACAATTAAAAGAGGCTATAATATACTATAGTGTGAAGAATGGGGTGAACATTTGGTTCAAGAAGAATGACAAGGACAGAATAAGGGCAACAGGTATGGTGGGATGTCCATTTGTACTCTATGGTTCTAGATTGCATGAATCAACCACTTTCCAGATAAAGACACTAGAAAAGGAACACGTGTGTAGTAGGGACGAAAAAGTGTTCAGGTTGAATTCTAAATTTCTAGCTGATAGCTATTCATATGAGTTGATGATTGATCCTGAATGGTCTATTGAGCACTTTAAAGGTGCAGTTCAAAGGGATTATGGCCAAGAAGTGACAACCCAACAGATTTATAGGGCAAGGCAGAGAGCTAAGAAACAAAATAGAGGTACTTGGGTGGAACAATATAACCAACTTGAACAGTATGCTGCTATTTTGAAGAATACAAATCCTGGTTCAACAGTGGTAATCAAGAATGAGATGCATGGTAATATCCGTAGATTTCAGAGGATGTACATCTGCTTTGAAGCATGTAAATTGAGTTTTAAGCAAGGTTGTAGGCCTGTAGTAGGACTGGATGGTTGTTTTGTGAAAGGGCAACACCCTGGGCAAATTTTGGCAGCGGTTGGGATTGATAGCAACAATGGGATGTTCCCAATTGCTTACGCAGTTGTGGAAATTGAAAATCAGGAGACATGGGAATGGTTTTTAGAAATCTTGATAAATGGTTTAGGTATGGAGAATTCAGCTGCTTATGCTTTTATTACTGACAAACAAAAAGGGTTAGGAAATGCAATTGAAAGACTAATGCCCAACGCAGAGCATAGACATTGTGTGAGGCATTTGCATAACAACTTTAAGAAAAACACAGTGGCCTTGCCTTGAAGCAAACATTATGGGAAACTGCAAGAGCAACAACGATCCCTTGGTGGCAAAACATTATGGATACCCTACAACAAGAAGATGAAGAGGCTTGAAAATGGCTGCATTTTAAACCTGCAAACAATTGGAGTAGGTCACACTTTAGGACATATTACAAGTGTGACATTTTGCTCAACAACTTGTGTGAAGCTTTCAATGCATCCATAGCAAAAGCAAGGGACAAGCCAATTCTCACTATGCTTTAATTCATAAGGAAGAATGTGATGGTAAGGATGGCAAATAGAAAGGTGGCTTCCTTGAAATGGAAGGGACTTGTGGGGCCAAGAATCGAAAAGATTATTGATAAATTCAAGACTGAGAGTGGGCAATGCATTGCAACTCTTGCTGGAGACATGAAATACCAAGTCAACCACATTTCTGGAAGGGAATTTGCAGTTGATTTAGGGGCTAAAACTTGTTCGTGTAGAAGATGGGATCTTTGTGGAATCCCATGTCCTCATGCAATAGCTTGTATACTAAGAAAAAGGCAAGATGTGAGCTTGTATGTTGATGACTATTACAAGCAATCGGCATACCTAAGATCTTATGCCCCTGTGATTACACCACTACCAGGCCAAGATCAATGGAGAAGAATTCAAAATCCCGAAACCAAAATTAATCCTCCTATCTACAAGAAGCAAACTGGGAGACCAAAGAAAAAGAGGACTAAAGAACCTGGTGAAGAGCCCCCAGTTACAAGTCATGAGGGGAAAAAGTTACAGAGATAGATATACACCAAGCCATATGCATGTCGAAAATGTGGACTAGAAGGCCATACTGCCAAGATATGTGGAAAGCAAGATACTGCATCCACTAAAGCTGCAAAACCAATCCACTTAATCTGCAACTCATGCCAGTAACAGCACACATACACCAAGTCAACCAAGACAGGTACTGTTGAACTTTTTAAAGCCATTTATCAATAATTGGACATGGTGTGTTGTTTTTGTTTCAAGTATTATAATGTGATGTGTTGTAACTTGTAAGTCAAAATCTGTTGGAATTTTTTAAAGTTCATTTGTATTAATTATGTTGAATGTATAGGTGGAAAGGGGTAGAGGAAAAGCAATTGGAAGGGGCAGAGGTGGAGGAAGAGGCAGAGACATGGGATCAAGCTCACAACCCAATATTTCACCAATTCCACTAGTTCAGTCAACTCAAGACCCAAGACACAGCTCACAACCAATTCAAAAGGTGTGTTTCGATTAGTTACAACTTAAAACTTTGATGTACAGTTCTCCTTACTTACCCAAATTGTCATGTTTTCATTTCAACAGGAAGTTGGTCGGTCAAGCACTTCATATCCACAACCTAAATCTATGAGGTTCAAGTTACCTGCAAAGAGAGGAAAACCATGGAAACCTTAAATACTTTTGAATTTTTTGGGATCACTGAAAGTTTGAAGATTTTGTAGCTTTGGAGGTCACTTGAACTTGGTGAAGATTTTGGAGCTCCAATGTGTTTTGTTGTCTATGAAAAGTGTCTACACATTTAGGATTATTTTAGTTTTTGAATTTTAATACTTGGGATATTACTAGAACAATTTGAAAAATGTCTATGAATTAAGTCCTTTTCCAATTTCTTATGTATTTGAACAGGTGCCAATTGCATGTTTATCAAAGTGTTAATGGGATCTCCTTTTTTTTTTTTTTTTTGGAAAATAACATGTTGTTGATGAGATCTGTTTTTTAGCTGTAGCTTTGTTGATTTTATTGTGAATGCAGATCAACCCACCGTACTTTCTTAGTTAGGTATTTAACAGGTCATTTTTTCATCAAAAAATTACCACACAATCACTAAATGGAGGGAAATGATAGAGTAAAGTCAATCTAAATAGTGTGTGGGGCCAAAATGACAAAAAAAAACCCTTTAAAAAGTGGACATGTGAGCGGCATATGAGTTTTTAACGAGCAAATTGACGGATTATTGACGGAAGGACCACATTAATGTGCGGCACCAAATGTTAGGGACGAGATTTATCGATTTGAAATGTTATGGACTATTTTGATGACTTCTGTCAATCTCAGAAACCATTCGTGATAAAAACCCAAACTTGAATAATACTTAGTACTCAACGGGAGTATCCAATTTACTCACTATCTTGGTTAACCCAATAAAATCATGACAGTGTCATATCAAATTTTACTCAAGTCTCTAATCTCTTACCATCCAAGCATACACTCGTCCCTTTAAACCTATAACCAAACACATCTTATGTATAACTACATATCATCTCCTTCCTCCCCCAATCTAGTACCATGGCAGCCGTCAGCCCCACCCCCACCCCCATCCCCATCCCCTCTCCAGCCTCTTGCCTCCCTTGCTTCCTCTTCAATCCCTTTCTTGTCCGGTGTGCCCACCCCAAATCCCTCCTCTCTTCTTCGGCGAGCCCACCGACAATCACTCTCTTCACTGGCGAGCCCAACCCTCACTCCCTTTCTTCTCGGACGACCCCAACCCCACTCTTCTCCAGCGAGCTCACCCCCAAACTCTCTCTTCTTCTGCGACGCCACCCGAAATTGTTCTCTTCGACGGCGGCGTCGGTTAGAAGATGAACTGTCATGGGAGAGAATGAGAGAACGACAGAGGAAGGAGAGAAATGGGAGTTAGATGCTTGGTTACAAGAATAGTGTGTGTATTAAATTGATTTAAAATGATAGGTGTTTGTATTTTATTGGGCCAGCTGAGAGTGAGTAAATTGGTTACTCCTTGAGTGAGTGAGTAGTACCAAGTATTATCCTACAAACTAACATAAGATTGTTCCTAAGATTTTAATGAAATTTAAGCTTTATCCAACAATTAATATGTTGACTATTACAGTCCACTGAAACCTGGAGGTTTCATGACCTAACCACAACCGCTTCTAATTCTTAGCTAGGATTTCTATTGCACCGACTACCCATTTGAAAGTAGGATCTACAATTTGATAAGGACTCAATATTTATTTATTGTTGTTCTGTCTATCTACAACACCACCAGTTAATTGGGGTCAAACTGCAATGGTACGTAGTGTTGAATGATTTAAGATTTATTTGAAACTTACTGTAAATTAATCTGAACTATTCAATTGCCGTATCATTTAATAGTACGTATCATCCAAACTTTTTCCAACTAATGGATAAAGAATAACTTTTATTGTATTACAAAGTAAAGCTTGCATGTCAATTATTGTGGGTACAAATTCTCACCTGCGGGCTCCATGGGTTCGACTACTATATACAGAGCTACTCTTCCCCTAATATTTGCAAGAAAAACAAACCAACCAAGAGGCAAAAAGAAGTAATATTTGATAGGCATGGAAGCGAGCAAGGTTCTTGTGGTTGGTGGTACTGGGTTCGTGGGGAGAAGGATTGTTAGGGCAAGCCTAGCCCTAGGTCACCCAACCTATGTCCTTCAAAGGCCAGAGATTGGCCTTGATATTGAGAAGCTGCAGATGCTCTTGTCCTTCAAGAAGGAAGGGGCTCACCTTGTGGAGGGCTCATTTTCTGATTCCCAAAGCCTTGTTCGTGCTGTCAAGCTTGTCGATGTTGTCATTTGCACCATGTCTGGGGTGCATATTCGGAGTCACAACATTTTGTTGCAGCTCAAGCTTGTCGAAGCTATCAAAGAAGCCGGAAATATTAAGGTACGTATGTCATCAATTCGCTAGTTATGCACTAGTAATATTTCCGCTTTGTGTAAAAAATGATGATATTTTGAAATTTATTAGAGTCCGTTTGATAACTATTTTTAAAAAATCACAAAATTATTTTTGACTAAAATAAAAATAAAGTAAATTTATATTAGATACCAAGTTGGGTATAGGTTTTAAGGAAAAATATCATATTTAAGAAAAAATACCAAGTTTAATTAAATATTTTATGATAAGCCACAAACTTTATTGCAAGTGATCATATGACTAAATAAAAGATATGAGAGATTACCATATTGCCCTCAAATTTATTTTTTTCAAAATTTTATAAGGCCTTTAGAGCTTGGGGTTAACTTTGAGGGTTTAGGGTTTTAAAAGGTCGGTTAAGGTTTGGGGTTGATCATTTTGGGTTTAGGGTTTTAGAATGTCCTTGGGAGGAGCTTAGAGCTTAGGGTGTAGGTCTCGGGTTTTGGGCGAAGCCCAAAATTCGGGAACTAGACCCTATGCCTTAAGCGATTAACGTAATTAAAAAAAATTTCTTCTAAAAAAATTCGTACTCATGCTTGTTAGTTACAATTCATTGGAAAAGTTAATGGCTATGATTTTGTGATGGTAGAGTTGGACATTATTGTCATTTTACCTAGCAAATTAGTTTGATTTTTCAACTAGTACCTAAACTAAAAATATGGTATTTTAACTTAAAGTTATTTTGAATTTGGTATTTAAACTAAAAACTCCCATAAAAAAAATAAAACTAATAAAGAGTTTTTTAAAAATAAACTCTGACAACTCATATTTCTTAAACCAAAACGGAAAATTCTTCAGTGGTACGTACCATTTAATGGTACGGCCATTGAATGGTCCAGATTAATTTGCAGCGGGTCCCAAGTGAATCTTAGACCATTCAACAGTACGTACCATTGAATGGTACGTACCACTGAAGTTAAACCCAACAAAAACCCACAAAATTACTTTTGACTTTGTGACTAAAAAGAAAAGGTTACTTTTGCCTAAAATGAAAAAAAAGTAAAGAACCACAAAGTTACTTTTGACTAAGAAGAAAAACTAAAGTTAATATATGTTGAAAACAAAGGGAAACAAAAATGTATAAAAAGAGGGTCACTAAGACCTAAGAGACGCACCGTCTCTTTAAAATCAACTCATAGGTTTTTATCTAAAGTTTTTACATTTTTAAGAGAGAGAAACAAAATTTTAGGAGTAGAGGCATGATTTCCTAAAGCCTAATACTATAAGATCCTTTAAAATCCATCAAAATCCTTAACTTACTAAAATATTTTAAAATCAAGTATTAATTGAATATACATGGAATTTTATGAACTACTTTAAAATTCTGATTAAATACATTTAGATTTCTATGAATTTTTATAAATTATTTTAAAATATTAATTGGATACCCATGGACTTCCATAAATTCATTTAAAATTTTAGTACCCTTGAATTTTTAAACTCATTTAAAATCTTTTAAACTCTTAATTGAATACAGCTCCAATAGGGGTAAATTCGAAAAAATAAGGACATGTTTGGTATTTTGAGAAAGGGTTGACAAGCCCTCGTCCCTTAATAATAGAATAGATATGCAAACCTAGCTAGCACTGTTGCCTGTAACTTCAAATCTAGCTGAGCTAAGCTATAATTCAGGTGGGCTATAATCCTCACTGCTTTCACGTCAATGAAACTTTTTTCTTCCGACACTACACATAAATTGGATCAAAACTCCATCGAAATTTCAATTATAAATCTCTCAATTTTGAGGGAGATTCTACTGAAAAATCCATATAACACTGACATCACCAATGTTTCGTTTGTCGATACAGAAAAATTCTAAAATTTCTATCAAAATTTTAGAAACGTCAGCGACATTTTAATCCATGCTTTTAGCCATTCACACACTCTTCTCTATTTTTTTACAACAAATTGAATAAAATAAATAAAACAACAATCATGATTAAACATGGTGCATAAGAGGCTAAAAAGATGTATTTATGATTTCCCTTTCACTAAATTGTATATTGCTTAAGAATGATTTTTTTTCCTTTGACCAAATTATACATTTTACATTTTCACCTTCTGTGACATGTAGGGGTAGGCAGGTAAAGGAGAGCTAGGTAGCTTGTGTGAATTATACATTTTACATTTAGTACTATGGTCTAGTGGTATTGACACACTCGAACCCAAATATCTACGTAGACACTGGAATTCGAGGCATGTTGACCATCACTCCGAAGGAGTGACGAAGTCATGACATGGAAAAAATGTAAGAATTGAATGAAAAAGTTAAAACTGAAGTCTGAATTTGCAAATTAAGAAAAAGAAGAGTGCGCAGAGTGGGGTTGAACCTTATTACAGACATGCAGTGTCAGAGCATAGAAAAGTGCAGTAAAGGAAAATAATACTCCCATCCCTCAGGATGGAAATTAACACAAAGTAAGGAAATACTTCCTACATTATGAGAAGTACTAGTCAGCTAGTGCCAATAATTCTCACCTGCCAAGCTCAATCCCTAAGTTCTAGAGGGGCGCAAAACATAAAACATGAGTGGGCTAAAAAGTAAAAGATTTTTGTAACCTTTTCTATTTTTCAAAAATAGTAACCATTCGCTGTAAAACCCGTAATAATTTCCAAAACACATTTGTAATAAACTAATAAAATAATCAATATGCGTTGAAAACAACGCTCTAAAGGATATGGGTACTCATATAATAAAACAGCAAAAGTAAAACAAGTTCGCTTATCAGACAAATACAGACACACGAGTTCATACATAAAGTAGCCACATGAACAGGTTGGGTGTTATGATTACGCTCTACTACTACATGCACATAAAGCTGGCGCAAAGTGCATCACAATGAGTTCTAAATGTAAAAATAACTAGAACAGGCTCGCACCTACGATGGATTCAAAATGAGCGTGTCGGTGCAATGTGAACATACAGGTGAAGTTGGTCCTAGCCCAAACAGTACTAACATAGTGCAATCATATATGATAAGCAACAGTGATAAATGTATAAGCATCACAATAGTACTTTCTAAAACTTATGTAAAATGAAGTAAGGACATTTAATAAAATCATTTCTAATTTCCTAAAAACATGGCATGATATACGATAGCTCACAAAACACATTTCAAGAACACGTACTATAATTTATTAAAACAAACAAGCCCACTCACTGGTAAGTCGCTAGATCATAGCCGCCTTGTCTAGTCTGGCCTAGGTACTCCTCGGGGTAGGTCTCACCTATATGAGAAATTACTAAACTACTTATTAAACAAGTCAAATCCAAGTTTTACTAAGGAAAGACTTGAAATCTCCTTTGTTTGCTTGTTTCGGGAGTTAAAAGTATTGAAAAAGTGACACACGTGCCGCTCACGCACCCCCGTGCTGTCATGAGACGGCTAAGGGTCGGTTACACGCCCCGTTAAAGTTAATAGTGCACCGTTAACTTAACAAAAAATTCTAGGTTTTTAATGGAATATACTAACGTCGTTACAGAATATTCCGTAGCCGTTAGGGAATATTCTTTTACAACCGTCAGTTAGGAAAGGAATTTACCTTTGGAATATTCCTTGTCCGGCCAGATCTGGACTGGGTTTGCTGACATCTGGACCAGGTTGGCTGACGTCGGAACTAGGTTCGTCGTCGTCCGTTGCCGCTGCTCCTTGTCGAAAACTGGGAAAAATTCCAGAAAACTTTAAAAGGCCATAATTTGGTCATTTCTCAACCAAATTTGACGTACAAGCTACCAAAATGAAGCTTGAGATGAGAAGAGTTCAAATTTACCTAAAAGAAACCCGAAAAATGGTTGGTGGTGGTCTGAAAATCCAACGAAAGCTCTCAGCAAAAAGTGGAGGGTTTCGTTGTGGTTTTGTTTGGTTGAACCCTCGACTTGGAAATTGAACTAGGATTCACGATGAGTCGTTTGGTGGAGAGAACGAGACGATTAGGGTCCAAATCCGACGAGAATCTCATCGAAAATTTTTGAAACTTTGTCGAAATTTCTGTGTAAACTGGGTTCGAGGTTTTACGAGTTGCAGGCTCGGTTTTGTTGTGATGGTGATAAGTTGAGGAGGTTTGTGGTGGTGGTTTGTGAGCAACTAAAGATGATGGTGGTGGTGGTAGCTCTCAACAAGTTTTGGGTGTGTGTGGGTATGTGTGTGAGTGCAGAACATGGGATAGATACAGAGTGAGACAGACAGAGCAAGGAGGGAGGGAGAGATGTGGAGTTAAGCTGGTGCAATCCCATAACTGGAAACACTTAAATTTAAGGAGTAGAAAAAATTATAAAAAAGTTTGCATGTAGTTTTGTCCAAAAGCACGCATGCATTCAGACTTTCAGAGTGTGCAAAACACTTTGGTTCCCATGCAAGCCCACAGGAAATGGCAAATTACCATTTTGCCCTTGCACATAACTTGTTCATTACAAGTTCGAATGACATCTCGTTTGCGCTCACGTGTTCGTAACAAAGAGTACTATACAAAGGTCACAAGAAAAGTACAAAATTACGAAGAGAAATCAAAAGTCCCCATAAGGTTCCGCTTGGCCCAACAAGGGCATTTTCATAAATTTACAACTTCGGAGAATAAAATATAATAAAGTTAGGGACGGGATGTAACATGTATTCTTTTTCACTTGTAATTGACAGCTTTTAGGTTTGATTTTTGCCAAAGGCGAATTAGAACCAAATTATATGGCTAGCCCACTTTCCTACTCTTTAGTGTAGATAATGTCGAATGTATTTAAAAAATTTTTTTTTTTTCAGACTTTATTTATCAAATGGCGTGGTAACTAGGCTACATGACATCATATTGTTGAAATGAACAAATCAGAACGAACACAAATATATAAGAAAAATTGAACCCTGTTAACCTTTTTTTTTTGGTACTGAAGTGATTTCTGCATTCTACTTTTATTGCTATGCACACCCATGTTTATATATGGATTTTAGATTGAATAAAGCAAAGAAAAAAAAAATATAAATAAACAGATGTTACATCTCGTCAAAAGTTTGTTATAAAGTAATTTTCGAGAGGATATTTTGAACACGTGCATGCTAAATATTTACACGGAGTGTACTGTGTTTGGCACTGTGTGCCATGTGATTGTGCAGTATGGTCGGTGCGCGTGTGTGGTTTGAAATTCACGGCCCTTTCTATTTATAGAAAACTGACCTTCGTGTTCTCTTCAAACCAACAAATATATCTTCCCTCACTCTCTCCTCATCACTTTCCCTCACCCTCTCTCTCTCTTCCGCTTCCGACTCTAAATTTACTCAGTTTTCTCAATCACTTGCATAATTGGCTTTTGTCACTTAATACGTGCCGGTTAGCCCTTCTCGACACCTATCTTCTCAGGATCGGGATGTGTCACAAAGATGTGGAGAAGAAAAAAAAATAGTATTCAACGATCATTTCGCTTTCTTTAAAATCAGAAACCACAACTGATGCTTAATATGGTCCATATTATAACCTCATTGTACTTTTCTCTTTTTTTTCTTCCCCTCGCTTTTTTGTGCAGCGTTTCTTACCATCAGAGTTCGGTCTAGACCCAGCACGTATGGGACATGCAGTTGAACCAGGAAGAGTTACATTTGATGATAAAATGGTAGTGAGAAAGGCAATACAAGATGCTAAAATCCCCTTCACTTATGTATGTGGTGTCGCCTTGGCGGGTTATTATGTTGGCAACCTTGCGCAGCTGGGGACGGTCCTTCCTCCAAAGGAAAAAGTGCTTATTTATGGAGATGGTAACACAAAAGGTACATTAATTAAAAGTTTATAATCCCAAACTAATAATATATCATATAAGTTTCTACATTTCTATATATTTTTTGCTTAGTTTTAAACGACGTAAAGCTAATGGTCTTTGTTGATGATTTGTATTGTGTAGTGACTATTGTGGATGAAGATGACATCGCAACATACATGATCAAGACGATAGATGATCCGCGAACATTGAACAAAACGTTGTACCTTCGTCCACCTGAAAACGTAGTCACTCATAACGAATTGGTCGAAATGTGGGAGAAAGTTATGGGCAGGAAACTAGAACATATCACCATTTCTAAACAAGACTTTCTTGCTTCTATGAAAGGTATTTAACTATATATGCGGAATAATTCAAGAATATTACTATCATAGTTCATTACTGTTTAACTAGTGGACGAAGGCTAACCCCAGTTAACTGCATTTATATGTGGTTAACCAGGTCGATCAATTGTTTAAAGGATTTTATTGTTCGACACATTAAAGTTCTATGTAATTGTTTAATCACAGATCAACTGGCAGCACTTTTAGTGCAAAAAATTTAGATTTTAACTCTCTCGTTGCGTGACGTTCAAATTTCATAATTTAAAATCTAACATAATAAGCATAAATTTCACACCCTAAGGTAACCATGGAAAATATATATCTGATAGAAAACTTAGAAAAATGATAGAAATTAAAGTTGCGTATAATGTAATTTGTCAGCAACATTGGCCAACAATAGAGAGTTACATTTTATCTTTATATACCTAATTTGATTTTAATCTCGGTCTGAAATATTATATTTCAGCTATGGACTATGCAGGCCAGGTAGGAGCGGGGCATTTCTACCAACTTTTCTATGAAGGCGATCTGACGAACTTTGAAATAGGGGAAGAAGGAGAAGAAGAAGCTTCAAAGCTTTATCCAGAAGTGAAATATACACGCTTAGATGAATACTTAAAAATTTATGCATGAGGAAAAAACAAGCAGTTTAATAGTTTCTCAAAAAAGCTTTTTGAGCAACACTCTTTTAGGGTTCACTACATATTGTATTTCAACTATCTAATCGTCTATCTTTTAGATTTTTCCTCAAAAATCTTTTTCACAAAGAATTACTAAATTGAGAACCATATCATTGTTAGATTATTAAATGATAATGTCAATTTAGTGTTTCTTTGAACGATCGTATTCGTCTATTTTCTTCACTATAATTGAATGTCTTAATGGTTATAGACTTGTCTAATTTTGTACTAATATATGCTTCACGAGACAAAGGGACGGGGACATGTATTAGAAATCACAGTCATATTGTATGACGACAAGTGTAGAATAAAGACTTCATAAAGACAAAAATAACCTTGAGCACTAAGCAGGAAACCTACTTTACTACGCAAGCATTAGTTATGGTGTCATAAATAAGGGATTTTTTAGTGTACCCAGAAGCTTGGGGGGATCAACGGTGGGTCAAAGTGGGTCAATTGACCTCATGGACGCTGGAAAGTTGGCTGAGGAGAGCCTCAATTGACCCCACGATCGTCTGGCAGTGGACATTTCGTGGACACCATGTGTTCGACGAAATGCCACAACAAAAACTCGGCAACAACAAGAGCTACGCAGGCTCCAGTTGGACCTACGTGTAGGCTTACCTGGGCTATAGCCGAGATGAGTTTTTCAGAAACAGGTATCAATCGAACGAGGTGGCTTGCGGTGCAACAGAGCAAATGTGTTACCGTGTAAACTCAAGAAAGAAGACCTCATAAGGGAAACACCACCGTCCTGTTTGGTTTTAAGAGTTATGTCATTTAAATAATATTGTGAGTTTTGATCATTATAGTAAAATCCAAGAAAACAGCCCACCATTCGTCTAAATCCCATTTGTGTTGTGATCTAAAATCTAGAGAAAAGATGAAGAGGGGTGTGGCAAGAGGGAAGAGAAAAATTGAGAAGGGGTTGAGTAATTCTAAGATGATATTCCTCATCTTAGTAATACAAGTTGTACAAAGAAAGATCTTCTAGATCTCGAAGGATTCTTAATTTATCTCTACTTAGGATTTATACAATCACACTATGCCAAAATTAATTTAACATTCCCCCTTGAGTGTGTAAATACTCGAGTAGTAGACGCATCAAATCTTCATGCTGAAAGTTGAAGTAGTTGATGAAGTCGTCTCATAGGCACTGATGAAGAGCACGTGAGTCTCATATAGGGATTTGCACACAAGAGTAAGTCTCACCAAAATCTGGCTATGGTAAAACCCAACGAGAAAAAACTCATCATCTAAGGAGAAAAATGTGAGTTAATTCAATGTCGATACTTAACATCTTCAGGACGTAAGTAGTAAAATGCACACAAGGGTATGACCAACCCAGGTTGGGTGCCTTGTCAAAACCACGTCAGGTAACAAAAACTCGATGGAAAAAATGATCATGATCGTAGAAAAAAGAGTACATTAAGGTCAAGTGAGTATACTTCAGGATACTCACCCTGAGTTCGACAAAACCCAGCTGAGAACTACAAGCGTTGCAAATGAGATAGTTACGCATACCAATTCCTCGAACAAGCTTCTGAAAGGTTGACTTCGACAATGACTTCGTGAAGAGGTTGGCAAATTTGTCTTCGGATCGGATCTGCTTGACTTCAATCTTCTTATGCTCATACTGATGTAATGTAGACGCAATATGCTTGGTGTTGACTTCTTGGATGTATTCTGTTATGGTTTGGTTGATACATGCGGCATTGTCTTCATAGATTGTAGTTGAAACTCAAAGAAAGATGAAAACCGCAAATGGTTCCAATATGCTCCCACATACACGTGTGGCATCGTGTATGGCGATGAGCTCGAAGACGTCGCAACTAAGGTCTATTGGTTGACTTCCAAGATATTGCAGTGTTCCTAACGGTAAGACATAATCCGTTTAGAAATGTGCTTAATACAAATCAAACAGATAGTCTGTGTCAGCGTATTCCACAAGGTTGACATCTTTCTAAGAACCAAGGGGTTGTGGTTCACTTCAAGATACGTAGGGAGAGAATAAGCCCAAATCCGCAGTAACAAAAAATCGTCTTTTAATGCCTATTTAGTGGTAGCGTGTAGGAGTAGTGTTGCATCTTGCCAAAAGATTAACAGCAAAGGATATGTCCTACCTAATGCAATGGACTAAGTACAATAAAGCACTAATTAAATTTAGATATGGAACATCAGGTTTCACAACTTTTTTAAGGGTCTCATTTGCATCTACCGTATGGACGATTGTGGGTGTACTCGTAGAAAACACCTTCTGGGTGTAGTTCGACTGGTGGACCAAAATACCATCTGAACTATGCTCGAAACTTCAGGTCGAGATGGAAATGAGTTTTCTCAAGATCTTTTATTTCAAATTTTGACTTCAAGTGCGAAGCAGTTTTCAAGATCTTCCAAAGTTTAAGTGAGATTCATGTCATCGAAATAGACTGCAACTGTAGCAAATTCGGTTTTGTACATGCAAGGGCATAATTTATTCACATATCTTTAACGGATCAAATATTCGCTTAGAGGGGTATACCACATCCACTCGGATTGTTCCAATATGTAAAGTGAATGCCTCAATAAATCAAGAGGGTGTTCTATGGTCTAGAACTATTTGAATCAGTCTATGAAAGTCCTTTAGAAATTTCTATGTAGATTTCCGTATCATGATCCCTATATATACGTTACAACCATGTTCATAAACTGCAATCAATCTAAGGCATATGAGAGAAGCCTTGCGCCATGAGGCGGCGTTACATTGTACTATTTCATTTATCTCATTACGCTTCCTTGAGTTGGATGGTGTTGGAACTACCAGCCCAAACATTTTTCGCTTCGCCAAGGAATCTAATTTGACATGGATTGTTTCTATTTGACCAATCAGTTCTACGTAGACGTTCATCAATGGAACGCGCTTCGATATCGTCGTTTTTCACTATTTCAGGTAGATATCATATACGTGAATATCATCGATGATAATCTCATTCCAATTCCATAACTCATCCATGCATGCATAATGGACCAAGAGCTTCAAGTCTTGAGATAATCCTGATCAATTTCATGAGGTGGAGTGGTTGAGATAGTGATCGAGGAAGGGATTCATTTTGTGTCATGTTTCTCCACTTCTAGGGAGATGAATCCTTCGAACTGAGTGATATATCGCACTTCAAGCCAGGAATAGATTGATTGGCTAGCCACCGGCATACTGGGCCGTCCAATAGGGGCGGCCAACCGTCATTCAGGGGCGGCACATCCTTCGGGGATATTAAATCGACATCTGTTATGTACGTCTATCCTTGCAGGCATGTTTGCAGCTGATATGTGTGATCTCATCACTTTTGCAGTAGTAATCAAAGACATTCCTTTTCCTTTATTAAAGTGTGCAATGACCCGAATAGACAAGTGAACAAGTGTGCAATGAAATCAATTGACACCAATGCAATGAATGGATTCTATTGTGATCAAAATTTGGTTGAACAGCCTTTCTTAGGCCCTTCAGGCTACAATGGAACATGGAATTGAAGGGCCTAGCTGCTAAAGCAGTTGATCCACTCGATAGGGAGGGAAACGGAGAGGGGGATCGAGACGACAACTCTGTTACACACCAATGCAATGAATAGATTCCATTGTGATCAAAAGTTAGTTGAACAGCCTACCACACAAGTCAGAAAAATGGTCAAATGGTGTGCATTATTACCGATTACTAGCCGGGATATGATCAGCTAAACTTCATCCTATTTGATTTAAAGTAAAACGATACCAACACAACTTGGAGGAAAATTGTATTATAATTTATCAAAGTTCTAGTTCATATACCAACACAATATGGAGCAGACATAAATCATTGGATAAAAATGTGGAGCATATTCATAAAGTCAACTATTTAATATAGGAGGATTTTGGGAATGAAAAGATTAATTAAATATTAAACAAAAACAAAATATAAATTTTCATATTTATGCTAATATTTTAATTATGCTAGTCAAAAGACAAAAATCAGTAGGTAAACTAACACAAATGAAATTTTAAAGGATAATGATGGAGTTATGAGAGTCCAATAGGGCGTGGTGGCACCATTGGTCCGTTCATACGGTTTGGCCCAATCAGAGCATGTAGTCCAGAATTGAACTATGGAGGGGTTCATATTATGATGCCTTACTCTGACTAAGAAAAATTCATAGTTCCACAGTGGTGACGGTCGTGACAAGGTGGTAGTGGTGATGGAAGCAGTGGGGAGGATGGTGGTGGAAATATTGTAGTGGTGGTGATAGTCGTGACAAGATAGTGATAGCGGCAATGGTGGCAATGGCGGTGGCGACATGTGGGGGTGGGAGTGGTGATGGCATGGTAGTAGGGATGGTAGCAACACAGATGGCACTAGTAGAAAAAATGGCGTGGGCGACAACATTTTGGGCGACGAAGAGAAATTCGTGGCCCAAAAGAACTTTGGGCGACGAAAAAACCATATCGTCTCCTTTATTTGGTTTAGGCGACCAAACATTAGGCCACCAAATTTTTTGTCGCCTAAAGGACCTTAAGGCGACAAAACTTAAGGCGACGAATTGTTTTCGTCGCCCATATAAAGTTTAGGCGACGAATAGTCCTCTTCGTCGCCCAAAAGATGGAAAACTGGCGCCAAATAACATTTTTGGCGCTGAATTTTTGGGCGACGAATAAAATCCGTCGCCTTAAACACTTTGAGCAACGAAGGTTTTGTGGCCCAAACTTTGGACTATAGGCGACGAAATTTTTGATTTAGGCGACGAAAAATTTCATCGCCCAAAACCTATTAGAATCCTTTTCTACCCGAGAGGCAGTTTTTGCAGAAAAAAATCTACAAACCTCTCTTTTTCTACCCGAGACCAGTTTTCCAAATCTCTCTCCCTATCTCACTCATCTCTCTCTTTCTCTCCCTATCTCACTCATCTCCCTCACCACCTCACTCCCCAAGCTAGGATTTTGCTCCTCCTCCTCCTCCTTTTCCTCCACCACCACCGGAAATCGTTAACGGTAATTTTTAGTTTTTAATATTTTATTATTATTTATGAATTGTAATTAACATAAATTAATTAATTTTGTATAGGTTTGTTGCATAGGAGTTTTGGAGGAGCACCAATTTGAAGGTATTTTCTTGATTATTTTATGTTGTTGAAATACGAATTTATTTTATATGGTTGTCTATGCAAATGATTTGCATGTGTTGAATAATTTTATGTTGTATTGTAAGTACAAAGTTAATTAATGGTAATTAACTTTGTACGAATTTATTTTGTGTTGTACGTACGAAGTTAATAGTAATTAACTTCGTATCTAATTTTTTAACAAAACCTTAGTTTCCCGTTTGAGAATTAATTGGATTCGTGCATGGATGCGAAAGCGTGACTGCGATCCAATTGATTCTTGAATTGTCCCATTTTTGGACAGTTTGGGAGTGCACATTTGTGTGTCGTAGTTTGCGGTTCACGGATTAGGTTTCGATTGTGGGTTTTTGGTAACATCTTCTTACGTTCTTCAAGTGCATAGTAGATATTTTATATCTACGTCGTGCACTTGGAGAACTGTAGGGAGATGCTGCCAAAATTTGCCCATGTCGAAATCTAATCTTGGTGGATCCGTAAACTACGGCACACAAATGTGCACTTCTGAATGGGATAGGGCCTTTACCGGAGTCATAAGGTGACGAGACATAGTTGAAGTTATTCTAATGCTCTCTCTCTCTCTCTCTTTTTAATGTGGTAACAGGAAAAATGGACAGACAGTGGATACATAATCCGAACAGATGTGATGCTGAATATTTGGAAGGAGTAGATAATTTTATTGAATTTGCAACGAGACACAACCGGGGGCCTTCTCATATCAAGTGTCCGTGTAGGTATTGTAACAATCGTATGTGGGAGACCCCTGACAATGTTCGCCATCATTTGGTAAGAAATGGGATGACGCAGACCTATACGAGATGGAATCATCACGGGGAACCATTACATCATGCTTCGTCTTCGTACCAGTCACGAGCGGAAACTGGTGAAGGAAATTTATCTGGTAATGACCAAGTCATGGGTATTGTAAATGACTATTATCCATACGCCTCAAGCAATGACAATGAGGAAGTGGGGGATGACGTGCCTCCCACCATGGACAAGGAAGCATTCGATAAGTATGAAAGGTTATTGAAAAATGCCAAGCAAGAATTATACCCGGGTTGTGAAGACTATTCGGTTCTTACGGCGATTGTGGAGTTTATGCAAGGCAAGATGAAGTTCTGTATGTCAAACCGGTGTTATGACTACTTTATTGGTATTGTGTGTAGGATGCTTCCAAAATACAATTGTTTGCCTAAAGATCATAAAAGTGCTCAGAAGGTGCTGAATGGTTTGGGGTTAGGGTATGAAAAAATCCATGCATGTGTAAATAATTGTATATTGTTCTATAAGGAAAACAAAGAGTTGGATAAATGCCCTGTTTGTAATGAGCCGAGATATAAAATCACACCTAAAAAAAGAAGGACGAAGATTCCAAAAAAAGTGTTGCGTTATCTTCCATTAACACCTAGGTTGCAGCGCTTGTACATGTCGACGCACACAGCAACTGACATGAGATGGCATAAGGAAGAACGGGTTGATGATGATGTTATGAGGCATCCTGCAGATGGACAGGCATGGAAAGAATTCGATCGGATGTACTCTGAATTTGCAGCAGACCCACGCAATGTCAGACTAGGACTTGCCACCGATGGATTTAATCCGTTCGGAGTTCTGAACCAAACCCATAGCACTTGGCCGATCGTCGTAGTTCCTTATAATTTGCCACCTTGGAAATGCATGAAAAAGGAATTTACGATGATGAGTCTGTTAATCACCGAAGATCCAGGAAAGTCCATCGATGTCTATTTGCGGCCGTTGGTTGATGAGTTAAAGAATTTATGGGAAAACGGCGTGCGTACATTTGATAAGTCCACTGGGAAGATGTTCACCTTGCGAGCGGCAGTGATGTGGACGATACATGATTTTCTCGCTTATGCAATGATTTCCGGTTGGAGTACGAAGGGTTATATGGCATGCCCAGTCTGCAAGGAGGACGTAACATCTGGTTGGCACGCCGGAAAGGTATGTTATATGGGTCATCGTAGATGGTTGTCGTGGGATCACGAGTGGCGTACGAACGATACATCTTTCGACGGCAACACAGAGACCCGCCTCAGACCCAGAGAATGGTCGGGAGATGAGATTTTGGATAAGTTGAAGAGTATAAAATTTGGTCCATATGGCAAAGGTGTTACTGGGCCTAGACCAGCTTCGCATCATAACTGGACGCATAAGAGTATTTTGTTTGAACTCCCGTACTGGTCCAAGTTAAAGCTTAGACACAACCTCGATGTGATGCATATTGAGAAGAATGTATGTGATACATTGGTGGGGACAATTCTAGACATTGAGGGGAAATCGAAGGACACGATAAAAGCTCGGCTAGATTTGGAACGAATGGGCATAAGGCGACCCTTGTGGATGAAGAAAGTCGGCGGTGTACTCAGAAAGGGTCATCCGTTTTTCACTGTGAAACCGGAGGGGAAGAAACAATTTTTCAAGTTTCTTTCTTCTGTACAATTTCCAGATGGGTATGCTTCAAATATCTCGCGTTGCGTGAACGTTGAGACAAATCGATTTTCGGGATTAAAGAGCCATGATTCTCATGTGCTAATCCAACGTCTTCTTCCAGTTGGTATTCGAAGTCTATTGCCTTCTGAGGTGGTTAACCCGATAGTGAAGTTGTCTAGATTTTTCGCACAGTTGACTGCAAGGTCGTTGCGTGTGTCAGATGTAAAAAAGTGCGAAGATGAAATTGTACACATCCTTTGCAAGTTCGAGCAGATTTTTCCGCCAGCTTTTTTTACTAGTATGATTCATGTGATGATACATTTGGCGGATGAGGCGTTGCTTGGTGGACCAGTCAACTATCGGTGGATGTATCCAATAGAAAGGTAACGTCGACCCATGGCCTTTGTATGATTCTTCATCATTTTATATATGTTTATTAATTACAACCATCGCTTTTCGATTTTGCAGGCTTCTTGGGGAGTTTAAAAAATTTGTGCGCAACAGGGCCAAGCCGGAAGGATCCATTGTGGAGGCATGGATCGCATATGAGTCGCTCACTTTTTGCGCAATGTATCTAACTGATGTTGAGACGACTTTCAATCGGCCCCAACGCAACAACGACAGTGGTGTTAGGAAAGAAAAACTTTCGGTGTTTGCACAAATTGCACGTCCGTTTGGCTCGTCGCCAAGAGGCGAATCATTTTCTGAAAAGGACATGGGGGTAGCGCATTGGTTCATACTCAACAATTGTGACGAGATTGGGCCGCTTCTGGATGAGCATGAACAGTTGATCAGCAGTTCATATCCTTCAATTTTACATGCCGAGAAACACCGTGCATTGTTTCCTCGTTGGTTGCGCAAACATGTAAGTTTTGTACTCTTTGGTTTCTTGACATTTTAGGTTTTTTCGTCATTGTCTTCATATGTTCTTCAACTAAGAAGATTACAAATTTGTGTACATATTCAACTAGGTTTTGAAACTGAAGGAAGAGAATTCGCTGTCATACATCGAAGAATTATATAACTTGGCAGTCAGACCGTTTCGCGCTGAATTGTACTCAGGGTGTCATGTGAACGGCGTTAAGTTTGTGGATGCTCAGCGTGATGACAACTTGTTAACTCAAAATAGTGGGGTCTTCGTCCCGGGCGGTGGCGACAGTGCCGATATTGAGTTTTATGGCAAACTAACAAGTGTTGTACAAGTGCTTTACAGAGACCGATGCCAAGTGATTTTGTTAAAGTGTCATTGGTTTGATACAAATCCAAACAGGAATGAGAGTATTAAGCGAGACGAAGGGTTAGTATCAGTGAACATTAACACACGTTGGTACGATGAAGACCCTTACATTTTAGCAACTATGGCGAAACAAATCTTCTATCTTGATGACCCAAAGGCGGGGAATGGTTGGAAAGTTGTTCAAAAAATCCATCACAGAAACATATACGATATTCCTGACGGAGATAATAATGAAGACGATAGCGACGCTGACCAACAGCTTTCATCTTCGATAGATTTTGGTTTGGCAACACCGTTGGATACAAATGTAATCCAAGAACCGCTTGAGGTAGCTGGAATGCCTGAAATCGATATACCGATTGATTCCATTACAATTGACCTCGGTGATCTGAGACGCTACAATCCACATGACCCGGCACAGACCGAGGACAGTGATGATGAGGAATCATATGCAAGCAGCGAATCTGAACTACCAAGCGAAAGTGATGAAAGTGACGACGACGTTGCGTATTGTATTTCTGATTCAGACTAAGTTCAGAAGTGCTCAAATTGTATTTCAATAAACATTGAAGTTGTAACCTGTAACGTTGTCACATTAGTAAGAAGAGACATTGAAACATAAATTACACCTTCATTTACCAAGTAAAAAAAAAACCTGATTTGTAATTATAGGGACCAAAGTAACTATAGGCGACGAAAACTACTTCGTCGCCCCGAATGCTAAAATAATTACTTTTTTAAAAAAATAAAAATTTGTTTAGTAACCAAATGTATCTTAGGCGACGAATATAAGTTCGTCGCCCAAAGTCTCTTAAGGCGACGAATAATGCTTCGTCGCTCAAACTATTCGTCGCCTAACGGAAATTATTCGTCGCCCAAACTGTTAATAATATATACTATATTTGGGGCAGAATTTTTAAGGGTTTGGGCGACGAATGAGTATTCGTCGCCTTAACCTATTTTTTAATTTACACTACAAAATCTTGTAATAAGTAATTGAAAAGGGGCAAAATTTTGTAAAAAATATACAAACGCTCGTAACGAGAAGGCCTACAACTTTCGTTTACGTGTCATCTCCAAAATCGAACACTAGAAACCATGAAGCCTATATTATTTTTTAACCGTCGATTAACGTTTACGTTTACGCTCGGTTATTATATCTGTAATTTGTTTTTTTCATGCCGGTTCTTTTTCGAAAACATGATCTTCTACTAAATCTAATAAGATGAACGGTTCAGATCGTTTATATTATGTCCCCATCTTTATATTGTAGTCAAATTTGTATAAGACGTTATATAGTTTATAGAAACTATATAACATCATCACACTTTTCAATAAAATGTTAATATGGGGCCATTCTATGAACGATCGGAACCGTTCATCTTGCTACATTCAGTAAAAGATCATGTTTTCAAAAAAGAATCGGGATGAAAAAAAAAACTATGGACATAAAAACGGAGTGTAAACATAAACGTTGATCGACGGTTAAAAAAGAATATAGGCTTCATGGTTTCGTTACGAGCGTTTTTGTATTTTTTATAGATTTTTCCCACCTCTCAATTACTTATTATGATTTTTCCCACTATAAGTTAATTTTTCGTACTACTGTTAATTTGTAAACACACTTACATCTTTATTTTTTTAAATCTGAACCGTTAAATATGTAGAAATTTTCTTCAAGATCATTCTGTACAAACATTACTTCAATACGAAATGAATAAGTCATTATTTAGGAGATCAGAAGAACAACGGTGGATGATAAATTTCTTATCTTTAGGCGACCAAAAACAGATTCGTCGCCTCAATTGGTTTTGAGCGACGAATTATTCGTCGCCTAAACCTTGAAATTGGCTCCACCGCCAAAATTTTGGCTGATTTTGAATATTTTTAGGGTTGGGGCGACGAGACTGGTTCGTCGCCCAAAGGCCTCTGGTTTAATTGCACCCCGTGTTGTTTCTTTTTTGTTTCTTCTTCTTTCTTCCTCCCTCCATCTGCAGATCCAATTGAATTCACCCAAACCCACAGCTCAGACACAGACGTGCGAACCTCAGCCGCCACCCAGCCACGAGCTCTTCTTCCTTCGTCCTCCATTTGTCGAACCTCAGACCCAGCAACGAGCTCGGTCTCACTCTGTCGAACCTCAGACCCAGTCACGAGCTCGTCTTCCTGCTTCCCTTACCCTCGCCCAAGGTAGGTTTCAAACTTTGAATTATTCTTCTTGATTTTGTACGGTTTGTAGGAATTTGATTTGGGATTTGGAATTGAAATTGAAGCTTTAAGTGAAATGCTAAAGTGATAGATGTGGATTTGGGATTTTTAGGAATTGGAAAAGTGGATTTGGGATTTGGATTTGAAATTGAATATTTAATTGCACTGATAAAGTGATATTTGCTCCTTCATATTTGCTTGATCATCCCCATCTCTCATCTCTCCCTCCCTCGCCCTCTCTCTGTACAGAAATAGATTTTTATTGTTTGTTGTTCATGTTTGTAGGAGTCGTGTACTGTATAATTGTATATCCCTTGTGCTTTAGTTTATATGTATGCTTGCCGCTTGGTATATCATTTGGGTGATTATTTGTGTGCCGTGCTGGTGATTATAAAGTGTGCCGTGCTGGTTAAATGGCTAGACAAAAATCTGATCTAAACAATTAGACAAAACATAGGCAATGCCTTAGACAGACAAAAGCCAGTATTTGTGACTGATAATGCAAGTTCGATACATGTTGAGCAGTTCCCATAAAAGCCAGGAAGATAATAAATCTACTTACTTTCCCATCATCTGTAACATCAGCTCCAAACAAGTATTTAGGATTTTCGGAATCCTTCCAGCATAATACATCTTCTGATTGATCTGTACCCACAAAATGATAGTATAACTCATGATAAAGATTTGCGTTGGTCTCTGTCCCAGCATCAATATCTTCTCCTTCTCTACACAATAAATCAGCAGGCTAAGTATTTAATTTCATTATTTTACATAGCTTTTGCAATCGAGGAAATCTCAAGATAAATCTAAGATAGCTATCCACTGCCCTAATAGTAATGTCAGAAAATTCCAACTTTTTTGGTCTCTGTAACATCATATCTACATTGCTATACTCACAGCCCAAACTTAAGCACATCAGAGCCTTGCAATAGCCATTTAACCATCTATAGATCTTCCCCAAATAAGTCGAGCAACAATGTATACACCAAGACATTGTTAGATGTAGCTGAAAGTTAAAAGTCGAGAAGAAACATATTGAATAGAAAGGACGGATTATAAAATGGATATTGAACCAATAAAACTTCTCAAGCAAGAAGACTAAAATACATGAATATTTGTTGAGATGTGTATATGTTTTGCTAATTACCAAGTGATTACCAGGTTTAGTATACTTAAAAAGTACAGAACCCATGACTCTTGCCACTTATGGATAAGTCATATATATTTGATCACAACTGTTTTTTTGCCAGACGTGTGGCAAAATAATTTTTTTGACAACTCAAATCTTAGCTTTTGATTTGATCCAATGGTTGTACAATTAAAAAGTCTATACCATCTAAATGGTTGGTATGTAGTCTGAAAAGAGATAAAAAGAGTTTTATTTAACTATTTTATTCACTCCTGACCCAGACTTTCTCTCCTATCCAACTGCCCAGAATACCAAAAGTTGTGTGTCTCTCTCTCTTCAAAGAACCACACCAAAAAACTCAGTGCTCTGCCCTTATCTTTTCCCGCAAAAGACCCTAACCTTTATAATTACCATCAACCTCTAAAATTTGGTTCAAATAATTTTTTCATTCACCTAAACTCTGGCTTTTTTTTGTTTGTACTTGGAGATTGTACAATTATGGCAAATATTCTTCTTCCATTCTAATGTATAAAAAAAGAAATTAATAGAAGAACATGAGCACTCAAATTGAGCACTCAACTTTTCGAACTCTTCGGTTTTCAATGGGACTAGTGAGAGTGCTTGCATTTTGCTGCATTTTCTTCTGCATTTTCTAGATTTTCTTCTGCATTTTCTATAGATTTTCTTCTGCATTTTCTTCAATTTCTGTATTTTTTATATTTTTTATAGATTTTCTTCTGCATTTTATTTGTTACGAGCGTTTTTGTATTTTTTATAGATTTTCTTCTGCATTTTCTTCAATTTCTGCAATTTGATGAAGCTGTGTTGTCCGTAATGTGTTGATGAAGCTGCATTTTCTTCAATTTCTTCAATATTCAGATTTATGGATATGCACAGTAATGTGTTGTACCGTGCTCCATTTGAAATTAGGGTTAGTTCAAAATTTTTGATATGCACAGATTTCTGGATATGCACAGTAATGTTTCGATTAATTACCGTGTTTTGGAAATATATCGAGCGGCATTTGGTTTCGTTGAAAGGCTTTATCTTTAGGATTTTGTGTATGTGTATGGGCTAATATTTATATAATATCTTGGTCGTAGGCAATTGTAGTCCTCGGGTTTCCTATGGTTAATTAGACTCACCGTAAATAGTGTGGTATATAATCTGTCTAATTGCGTTACTCGGTGGAAATCATATTGTTTTGTTGGTTCTTTTTTAAGACGTTGATAGGAGAGGAATGATTGTGTATTACCAGATTTCTTTGGGTTCCTGCTGTTCATTGTTTGCTTAAACTTGCTGGTTGCTGCATAACTTGCAGCAGAACTTGGCTTGAAATTTGTAAGAGTGTTACACTGTTAATAGTGGGGTCTTTTCCAAACTTCCAACGATTTGTAAGAGTGTGTGTTGCTGTTTCTGTTGCTGTTAGTGTTACTTGCTAGTTGCTGCATAACTTGCAGCAGAACTTGGCTTGAAATTTGAATGGATAACTTGCTGTTACTTTCTACTTGCTGGTTGCTGCATAACTTGCAGCGGAACTTTGGTCCCTTTGTGTTTATTGAAATCATTGAATTGAATGGATTGAAATTTGAATGGATTGAATTGATTATTGAATGGATTGAATTGAATCCTCATGGATTTGAATGGATCGATTGATGCGATTGAATGGATTGAATGTATTGGATTGAATGGATTGAATGTAATGTATGGATTCATTGGATTGGGATATTTGGATTGAATGAATTTCGGGGAGCCCCAATACCGAAATCAAACCAAAAATTTCAGTATCCGGAAAATTCGGTATACCGAAATTTTCGGTTCGGTTTCGGTATTCGAAGTTGGCTCCCCGATTTTTCGGTTTCGGTATTCGGGGGGAGGGTTACGGTTCCGTTACCGAACCGAACCCAGCCCTAATGAAATATCCCTTCTGAATTAGTAATGGTCTGACAGAGAAATTGTTTTGTCACAGCTTACAGCAATTCTGTTGATGGATTGATTACTTGGTAGATCTGTCTTTGAAATAGATTAGTTCTGAGACTGTAAACAATTTTAGTAACTTCACTCATTCTTGCTGTTTTAGATATAGATCTTTTTCGTTATTGGAATGGTGATAGTCCAATCATCGCCATTTTATTAGAATTTGTTCTGCTTAGATGAAATGAAGTTTTTTAATTTATTATTGGGACTTCCAATCTTAAATATGCATTTCGTTTCTTTATTACTATTTATAATAAGATACTCAAAATAGAAGTTGTATTGTAAGTACATTCAATGTTTATTTACAATATATTTAATATGCATATGTTATTTTATTTAACAATTTGTAACTGGCTGAATTTACAGATGTCGGGTTTGATTTCTTCACGCCGCCGCTCTAGTCCTAGTGCAACTCCATCACAGGCGGTCGCTCAGAATGTCTTCGAGTCGCCTGTCTCGTCCACTGCCTCGGTGATGTTTCCTGTACTGAGTGCTCGTTGGGCTCACCGGCGACAACGTCTCGAGGACCAATTCCCTCAGGCACCTGGGAATTCCACAGTCGACGGCAAGGGCTCGCGGACAGATAATATACCCTTACCCCTAATCTTTTTCATTTTTGTTCGATTGTTTAATACTGTCTAGTTCATTTCTTGATTGCATGTTCAAACATTTTCTACGATTGTCAAATATGTTGGAAATTTTGTGTGGATGTGGATATGTTGGAATTGTCAATTTAAAGGATAGTTGGAATTGTTAAATATGTTGGAAATGTTGTGTGGATGTGGATATGTTGGAATATGTTGGAATTGTCAAATTTAAGGATAGTTGGAATTGTCATATATGTTGGAATATGTTGAAATTTAAGGATATGTTGGAATATGTTGGAATTGTCAAATATGTTGGATATGTTGGAATTGTCAAACATGTTGGATATGTTGGAATTGTCAAATATGTTGGATATGTTGGAATTGTGTGGATGTGGATATGTTAGATTTATTATTTGCAGGTTATGGGAAATGTTATACTTTTAGGGGAGGTTCTGCCGAATTTTCTGTAGAGTTTTAAGATGACGTTTTAACCCTGCTGGATTTCTTCTTTGGTTTGGCAGGGAATAAAAAGACCCGGGGCCCTTGCAGAGGGTTAAAGTCTGCGGGGATCACACGGACGACAAATGAAAAGATCGTCATCACCTTTTCTGAAGAGCACCGGGGTTCTGTCACATCTGACCAGCACAGCACCCTGGTCTCGGAGATAGGGGCGATACTGCGTGCCCATTGCCCTATGCGATGGGAGTCATGGAGATTCGTCTGAGCTGAAACGAAGGCGGCGATGTGGGACGAGCTGTCGGTGAGTGTATTCCATACTTTCTACTAATTTTTTTAATTAAGTCCAATATTTTGTATGTTTTAATAATATTGTTTTATTTTTGCAGGTCAACTTTAACACTACGAACCTTGATGCCAAACGGACAGACTACATAGAGGGGCTCTTCAAAGATCGGTACAAAGAGTGGAAGGCCGACCTCCACCAAATTTTCAAGTTGTATCCAAACGCGCAGACTGGTTTAGCCCGAGGATGCCCTACGGAGTTGGTGGACGGGCCTGATGATTGGGAGTGGTTATGTATCAATCTCCTACTTTTAAGGTAAGTTTACACATTTATTTTATCATTTTACTTAACAATTAATATACGCACTAACAAATTTTGGGTTCAACAGAGACGTTCTGACGCCAATTCGATAAATAGGTCGAAAAAGATACTTGTCCACCACTCCGGCTCGAAGCCCTTTGCCTATAGACTGGCTGAACAACGAGAGGTAAAACTTTACATTTTTTAAATTTAATATATTTTAATATTTATGAATTTTAAATTTTAACCCTTTTTTTGTTTTTAGAAAGGTGCAAAGTTTCCTGAGATTGACATGTTCGAGGAAGTTTATGTCCGCCCCGGTGATGAGACGGCTCATCAGCTTCATGTAAGTTTATTTAATTACCTGTTACTTTTCTTCCTTTTATATTATTATAACCAATAATATATTTTTTCTTATTACAGGCCACTATGGTGGAGAAGAGCAATGCTCTTCTCGAAAAAGTGGCATCACAGCTTCCCCCCGACACTCTTATCGAGGACGTCACTCCAACTGAGGATGCTGGTCTTCGTATACTCACAGAGACGCTAGACCAGACCCTTGGTCGACGGCCTGGTAAATTTTACCGGGGGATAGGGAAAGCGCGACTCCGAGAGAAGGGTGCCTCATTTTCTAACAACAATTCGGAAGAGGTCACCTCGTTGAAGGCACAAGTTCAAGACCTGGAGCAGAAGCTTGCATCTCAGGAAAGCCAGCTCGCGTATCAGGAAAGCCAGCTCGCGTCTCATGACGCTCGGATGAGCCAAATCTTACGCGCCCTCCAAGTGTCCGGCATTCCTTTGAATATGCTATCATCCGATTCCCAGCCCCCTCAATAGTTACTTCGTTTTAGGATTTTCATTTCTTTTTATTATTAAATATTTTGTACGTACATTTCTTTATATAATCTAATTTGTTTTTTTACATTGTTTATTATATTGTCTTCTAAATACCAATTAATTTAAAAAAAAAATGAAAATAAAATAAAAATAAAAAAACAAAAAAATTCAAAAAAAATTCAAAAATTAAAAAACAAATACTTTGGGCGACGAAACAACAACCGTCGCCTAAACCCTAGGGAGACGCTTTTTTTCGTCGCTTAAAGTATGACAATAACTTAGGGCGACGAAATGTTTTCGTCGCCTAAAATGTTAGGGCAACGAAATATTTTCGTCGCCAGAAATCGTCGCCCGAATGTGAATTGGGCGACGAATGTATTTCCTTCGTCGCCCAAATGGATGGTCGACGGACTTCTAGCGACGAATAGTGGGCGACGAATTATTGGTCGCCCAAATGTTTAGGCGACGAAAGATTTTTTGTCGCCCATGTACCATTTTGTACTAGTGTGGGGGTGGTGGGAGGATGGTGGTGGTAGTAGAGGTGGTATGATTATATCATGAGAAAGAGGAAAAAAAAATCCATTAAAATTTCGAGAGAAGATGCTTGATTTGTTATAGCCAAAATATACTACAAAATCACTCAAAATCCACCAAAATCCTTCACTGTTTTAAATCGTTTAATAAATGGATTTTTATAATACACCTTGATTTTTATAGATTCTTTTAAAATCATGATTGAATACACTCGGACTTCTAAGAACTTTTATAAACTCCTTTAAAGTTCTAATTGAATATCTAGATTTTGATCGAATTCTTTAAAATCTGATTGAATACCCTTAGATTTTTAAACTCCTTTTTATATCCTTCAAAATCGAAATTGAATAATACACCCCCTAAATTTAAGAAACACCAAACTATTAATGCGTGGAATATTACGGTCCACTGAAACCTGGAGGTTTCATTATCTATAACACAACCACTTCTTGTTCTTAGTTAGCTAGGATTTCTATTGCTTTTGTCTACCCAGTTTGAAATTAGGATCCACATTTTTGTCAATATTTATTGTTGTTCTGTCTAGCCAGATCCCCACCAACTAAATGATATAGAGTGACTTTTACTACAATGTAATTAAAAAGCTAGCCTAGCTTGCATGTCAACTATCGCATGTAGGAAGGAAAGAGAACAGTTCCTGCAGGGGTTCTCGACTACTATATATACAGAGCTAGTCTTACCTTAATATATACAAGAAAAACAAACAAACCAAGAGGCAAAAAGAAGCATCCCAATAATATTTGGTAGACATGGGAATGAGTAAGGTTCTTGTGGTAGGTGGAACTGGGTACGTAGGGCGAAGGATTGTTAAGGCAAGCCTAACCCTAGGTCACCCAACCTATGTCCTTCAAAGGCCAGAGATTGGCCTTGATATTGAGAAGCTGCAGATGCTCTTGTCCTTCAAGAAGCAAGGGGCTCACCTTGTGGAGGGCTCCTTTTCTGATCTCCAAAGCCTTGTTCGTGCTGTCAAGCTTGTCGATGTTGTCATTTGTACCATGTCTGGGGTACATTTTCGGAGTCACAACATTTTGTTGCAGCTCAAGCTTGTTGAAGCTATCAAAGAAGCCGGAAATATTAAGGTACGTGCATATTCTTTCCATCTTCAGTATCAACTCGTTAGTTACTGGATTAGTAGTATTTCTGTCCACTTTGTGTAAAACAAGAAAAATATATTATTTTGGAGTTTGGTTTAAATTTCTTGAGTTTACTGGTTTAATAAACAATATCAACAGTAAACTTTGAAGATTATAATGTACTTTATCAAAACAAATGATACCAGTATTCTTTTTAGAATTTCTCTCTTAATTTAACCAAAGTATACATAGATCATTTTCATCTTCTGTTGCATGTAGAGTAGGCGTGGGAATGTAAAGGGGAGCTAGCCAGCTGCTTTCGTGATTTAAATTAGTGGTATAACATTATAGGTTGAAACGATAAGTTCATAACATCATTTAGCTAAACGTTTTTCCTAATATTTTTTAAATTAACAAATAAAAATTCAGAACGAACACAAATATATATGAACAAATCACCGCACCAAAAGTTTGGATCTAAAATCTTAGGATTTGTTTTGGATGTTTTATAGCACACATCACACAGCATGCACGAGTTACAAGTCTAGATGAGTAAAACTGTAAAACCACAAAGTTGTGTGCTGTGATCAACATGAATGGTGAACGAAGAAATTCACAATTTTAGGTCAACAGCATATATTCTTTCCCTTTAGTAAAGGTCCTTCCTTACCGGGGAGAACCCGTTTATTTTCATTAAGTATAATATGATGACAACCAATGCTTAAGTATAAGCTTAATAAGCTTTTTGTGTTAGGTGGGATTGGGTAAAAGATCAATATCATGTAGCCAGTTAATTATTATTTAATAGAGATGATGATATATGGTGTTACTCTTTGTTTAATATCACAAACCATATTGATAATGCAAATGGTGTGGATTGCCCTAGTGGTTAGGGTCTTTCTTTTTAACTTACTGCGTCTTGAGTTCAAACGCTTCTCCTCCTCTTAGTGCAGATTAGTGTAGAATATCGCTTGTAATCGAAAAGAAATCATTTGGATACTATAGGGGTGTTGAATTATGTACTTTTCTCTTTATTTCCTTCCCCTGCTTTTCTGTGCAGCGTTTCTTGCCATCAGAGTTCGGTCTAGACCCAGCACGTATGGGACATGCACTTGAACCAGGAAGAGTTACATTTGATGAGAAAATGATAGTGAGGAAGGCAATACAAGATGCTAAAATCCCCTTTACTTATTTATGTGGTGCGGCCTTTGGGGGTTATTTTGCCGGCAACCTTTCGCAGATGGGGACTGTCCTTCCTCCAAGGGAGAAAGTGCTTATTTATGGAGATGGTAACTCTAAAGGTACATATATGTTTCTACATTACTATATTTGTTTGGTTTAATTTTAAACTACGTGCGTCGTACTAATCGTCTTTGTTGATGATGTCCATATTTTGTGCAGTCACTCTAATGGATGAAGATGACATCGCAACATACACGATCAAGACGATAGATGATTCACGAACATTGAACAAAACATTGTACCTTCGTCCACCTGAAAACGTACTCACTCAGAAACAATTGGTCGAAATGTGGGAGAACCTTCTCGGAAAAAAACTAGAAAAGATCACCATTTCTAAACAAGACTTTCTTGCTTCTATGAAAGGTATTTATTCATTTGAAAATCAGTTGTGTTCAAGAAACTTACTAACATATATTCATTAATACTTAGAACTCGTTTGAAAGTACTTTTAAAATAACTGAAAACGCTTTTGGTGAAATTGTTTTTGTGTTTCAAAAGCACTTTAAGTGTTTTTCCAATATTCACTTGCATTTTTACTAAAAACTGGTTCCAAAAACGTTTTTATCAAAAGCGCTTTCAATCATTTTAAAAGCATTTCCAAACGAACCCTTAATTAGGCTCTAGGCTACCCCCAGTTAACTGCATTTATATATGGTTAAACTTTTTGATCAATCAACTCCTTTAAAGGATTTCATTGATCGACATATTAAAAGGAACTATTATTGGCACTCCAAAAATCTCATTTTGCACTTCTCACAAGTGTATTTTTTCTTTCTAAATATAGAAAACTTGGAGTGCAAAATGAGAATTTTGAAGTGCTAATAACTATTCCCTAAAATTGTATGTAATTAGGGATTAACTAACACCACTTAGTGCTAAGAATTTAGATTTGAACTCTCGGATTGTGTGATGTTCAAAATCCATGGTTTAAAATCTAACATAAGCTGCCACTTAGTACTACGTACGGTCTAGTGGTATTCCTCTTCACTTGTAAGTGAAAGGTCTTAGGTTCGGTTCTCGCCAAAGGCGAATTCGAACCAAATTAGTATGGGTATCCCATAGTGAGGTTTAGCCCACTCCCCCACCCCTTAATGTAGATAATATCAAATGTATTAAAAAAAAAAAACTAACATAAGTTCTAAACATAAAATTTCACACCTCAAAGTAGGCAACCATGTAAAATATCACATAGAAAACTTTAAAAAATAATAATAATAGAAATTGCCAACGAGAGTTGTTTGAGTTGGTAAGGATCGTTCTCTTCATTAGACCAAAGCCTACGTTCGAGTCCCGCTGCTGGCAATTCCTCTTGGTGGGTGATCTATAAAAACCAAAAAAAGTGGTCAAGACCCCCTCCGTAAGTCCTCAAAAAGGCTTGTGGTATGTGCTGACCCTGAAATGGGGTAACCTCCCCTCCCCCTAAACTTTTCACTTTACCAAAAAAAAATGATAGAAATTAATTAACGTTCGGTACCTTTAGTTCTCAAAATTATAGGATGTTAATCTGTCAGCGACACTGACCGGGATCAATGAAGATTCATTGCTACTTGTGGTTAGTCAGCATTAGAGAGTTACACATTTGACCTTTATATACCTAGTTTGATTTTGATCTCGATCTGAAATATTATATTTCAGGTATGGACTATGCCGGCCAGGTAGGAGTGGGGCATTTTTACCACATTTTCTATGAAGGCGATCTGACGAACTTTGAAATCGAGGGAGAAGGAGCAAAAGAAGCTTCAAAGCTTTACCCAGAAGTGAAATATACACGCATGGAAGAATACTTAAAATTATATGCATGAGAACAATCCAATGTGTTTAATAATAGTTTCAAAAAAATTATATATGTTGTACTGTAATCCATCCACACACTTTCATGAAATACCATCACTTTTTTTAACTAATTGAAATCATAAATATATATATGTGTGTGTGTGTATAAATAGAACATTACTTGCATAATTGTCCAATTATATTTACTGGGTACAAAATACATCAAGTTTGCCAATCTGTAGAAAGAAGACTGAAAATCACCATGTCCCTACATCGTCCCTTCAAGATAAAGTAGTTTCTCAACACACCTTCTCTCTGAAACCCTACCTTCTCAAGCACCCTTTGCGATCCCACATTGTCCACGTCAACAAAAGCTTCAAGTCTAACCAAATGTGTCCACTCTTTGAATATTGTATCACCCACCAATTTCACAGCCTGGGTTGCAATCCCCTTGCCCCAGTACTTGGACCCCAAAACATATCCAAGTTCACCTCTGCACCGATCATTGCCCGAGAAAGCAGTCACCGAAATGGAACCGATTGGCCTGTTGTCAAGGCAGATTGCCCTGAACCAGGGGTGTGGGATGACAACATCCTTGATAAAGTTTAAGGCTTCTTCTTTGGAAGCATAAGGTTCCCAAGTGCAGAAAACTGTGACTTTCTCATCTGTGCCCCACACCATGAAATCATCAATATCCTCGAGATCCAACGGCCTCAGTGTGATCTTGGACAAGTCAGTCTCAGCGCCTTCTCTTCCATTTGACATAGCAGAAACTTCCCTCCACATGAACAATTCTCAATATATATATTCACTTTTGAGCATTGTCTCAAGAGCATCTGGGGTTATGTATGCATAAAAAGTGAGGACACAAGAAGTTGCTTGGAAATAATGTCCGATTAAATTGAGGACGGTCCAGCTGGGTTCCTTGAATTGGTCAATTACCTTGGAGTAGTGACCAAGAACTAGAAGAACTGCCACAAATAGTATGGCTGCTTGTCGCCGCCTTGGTTGACCAACTAGGCAAGTGGTTACACAAGTTGGATCGTTTGCTTCCTTCCCTATCTTTAATTACTCATCCTTAATTAAATTGGATGTTAAGACTCAAGAGAGTTGAGAAAGAATAATGGATTCTAAAGGATTTTCTGTTTTGAGTTGAACAGTGGGTCTACCAAGCTACTATCAGTGTAAATTTCACAATTTCTTTGGTTAAATCACCATTCAATTAGAAAACTCAACACTGTGACAACCTGTCCCTAATTTTATTGTATTTTATTTCTTGAATTTGTGAATTGAAGAAAGCCCCTGAACGGGCTAAGTGGAAGTCCTACGTGCACATTTGAACTCTTTTTAAATTTTGACTTCTTACTTATCGTATTCTTGTAGTACCCGTCACCACGAATGTGTGAGCGCGAATGGGACATGATTCCGACGTGTAACGAAAAAGTTACGTTCGTTTAAATATTTATTTCCTATTTGGGGGTGTTGTGTTGCGTGCCACGAGGGACCCCTTTCCCTTGCTAATTTTGGAAACCCAAAGCTCTCTTTTCTCTCTTTTTCCCTAAGACTTTTCCTTCTCTCTCTCACTCATTTTTCTTCTTCTTTCTTCCTGTAGAAACACACCCACAGTCAAATAATGGCCACACCACTTTCTTCAAATCAAGCCAAACCACCACCACCACCTTGTTCGTCTTGATGCCCTGAACTCAACGGTACAAACCAATTGCCCAAACTCTCAGCCTTTTGACGAAAATCTCACACGGAAGAACTGAACTTTCCCGACAGTATTCTAGCAAATTCCGACCAAGTTGAGACAAACCACCACCATTAGCTTCCTCTTATTGAGTAGATGAATTTTCATACCAAATTCGTGTGTTTTGGTCATTGTTTGGAGTAAATCCAACCTCGGTGTTGGACTGAGACTTTCCGGCCAATTTCAGGCCATTTTCGACAACTTTTCAAACCCCAAATAGATACAATCTTGTTCTCCTCTCTAGCTTCATTTTGACATAAAGGACGTGAAGTTTGGTTGAGAAATGAAGAAGATATAAAGCTTTGAAAATTTTTCAAAAATCAGCGAGTTCAGACGGCAGCGGACAAAGGCAAACGGTAGCTGTAAGCCGAAGTTGCAGCGGTGACCAGTTCAGACCGACCTGAACCCTGTCCAAATCGGGTCGTGCCGTCAGCAAACCAGTTCAGACCTAGTCCAAACTGAGAATATTCTCAGGTATATTCCTTTAATGCGGTTAGGAATATTCTGTTAGATTTAACGAAGATATCAGAATCTTCTGTTAAATCTAACGGCGTCAACTAACATCGTTAGTTTGACCGGCTTGGGTTGACCGCGCGCACGAGCCGAGGCAGGCCCGTGCATGGGGGTGCGTGGGACCACTTTTTCGACTTCTGTCGACGCGAGGCGACTCGTGACAATGCGTACTACCTAGGGGCAGTACGTATGATATTATTCAGTGTTTCGGACCTCCGAATTAAGCAAACCAAGGATAAGTGTTGTTTATTAGTTTAATTAGTAACCTTTAGGCCTCGTTTGGCAGCTCGGACTGGATTGACTATTTCAATCGGATAGGATAATCTGTCATCAGACAGTACTGACTAAATTAGTCGAGCGTTTGGTGCAGTATCAGACTAATATTGACTATTTATATTGTGTTGGCCGACCCTTGGTGTGTGTAAAGAACACAATTTGTTCTTCATACAAACTCACTCAAATCCTCATCAAATGCAAGAACTACGAAATGTTTGATCTTCGTAAGAGACAAAGTACGTAGGTAACCTTCAATTTGATTCAAGGTGCAACCACAACTCCTCCAAGCAAAGGTGTTCATCCAATATGAGATTGAAGGCCCTCTTGGGTATTTAGCCTTTGCTTATGCAAAGAAGATTCTACAAAGGTATAGGATGCTATAACTTACTAATGTGATTTTGAGTTGTGTCTTGGTTCACAACATTTAGGCTTCAAAAGTCATGAGCAAAGTTTTGTTTTTGAGTACTAATATGCTAGCTAAGAGCCCTTAATTTGTTAATAGCATGCTTAAGTGTTGCTCAAATGAACTTGTAATTCAAATATTTTTCTTCAAGCTAGACCAAGAGAGTGAGAGGGACGGACCCGACTAATTATACGGAGGTTTTTGTGTGTATAATTAGTCGGGTGTGAGGGGTACTAAATGGTGGGCCCGGTTTAAATAGTCGGGCGACTATTTTAGTACGAAGCGCACCAAACACCCGAGACCGGATTATTAGTACTATCCGGTGCGCTATACGACGTACCAAACGAGGCCTTATGGGTTTAATTAGTACAGGGGTCAAGCAAGGCGAGGCGGCTACGACCCAACTACGTATTAGTTCCCACTAGTATTTTGAGAACTATTTTCTATCATGTCATTTTTTTACTTACGAGTTAAGTATAAAGAAAATATTTGTTGAGATTTGTGAAACTGTGATGACATGATCATGTGTATTTTTATTGCTCATCATACATGCATTCACCCGGTGTCCAGTACTCGTTCGAGCCAGGACCAGCCTCCACGTGTATGTTCACATCCACATCGTTATGCTCACTTTGAATCCATTGTAGGTGTCAGCATGTACTAGTTTGCATTAGGCAATTAGGACTCGTATGTGAATCGATTAACGCCAGCTTCACGTGATCATAGTACTGAACATATATTTATTGCACCCAGCCTGTTCCATGTAGCTACTTTCTGCATGGGCTTGTGTGTTTGCATATGTCGATGAGCATACTATATATTTGTTGAGATAATGGTGTTTACTCATATCTTTGGCAGTTGCGCATTTATACTGTTTTGACAGTTTTCATACTATACGTAATATGCTTTTGGGAAACTATACAAGTTTTTCAGAGAGGGGTTACTTATCTTACAAAATGCAAAGTTTTTAGAAATGATTATTTTTGCCTACTCAGATTTTCTGTTTTGCTCTCCTCCAGGTTTTAAGGTTGAACTGGTGGCAAGTGAAGTTTTCATTGGTCGTTCTGACATTCTCTGCAGCTATTGTACGAAATTATTTTCCTACTAGTTGTATTATGCCTATCCTTACCAGGATGGAATTATTCTTACGTTACTACATTTTAGCTATGCTCTGAGACTGGTTACTTTGTACTTTAGGCCCTGCACTGCGCACTCTATTTTGAATTTAATTTCAAAGTAGACTTTAGTTTTAATTTATTTGTACTTGTACACTACACTTACATTGTGGCTTTCGTCATCCCTCCTGAGATGTCAGCCAGCATATCTCGACTCGATATTGATATGTGGATATCCAGGTCGGGGTGTGTCAACACAATTAACTATTAGTAGCACCATCTCTTGTAACAATCACAAAGAAAAATGGAAAACAATTCTTTGGAAATCACACTCCGTGATTAGTCAGCATTAGTGTTTGGACCCGATTTTACATCGTCGGCTCGTGAAATTTAGGCCGTTGGATGGCTCCGAAAATAAAGAGAATTTTCTTGACATTACTATTGATTTTAATAGTAGTAATTATCTTGAAAATATATTTGGAGCTGGGAGATTGAAGTAAAATCTGGAAAGATTATCTAACGAGGAAAAGCCAGTGTTATAGTGTGCTTTGGATTCTATCAAAGCTAATCAAACGATCAGTTTGTTTTGAGATTATGTTGCAAAATTAGGGTTAGGATTGTATTTGCATGCAACTTGTAAGGGAAGGGAGTACATAGAGTCCAACATGAGGAAGGGAATTGATGTTACCATGCACGTGATCTTCAAATGACAATTGTGTTATCTGAGACTAACAAGGAAAAAATGAGATAAAGTTCTAGGAGACTAGGGGTGGGCAATTTTTCGAACAAACCTCCCAACCTGTCGACCCCAACCATAATTGGATGGGTTGGGTCGGTTTTAGAATTCACTAGAAACTGTGCCCGAACGTTGCTGCGGGGTTGAAAATTTAATTAACAAATTTTACACAGGTAGTTTGTGGGATTTTAGTGTTGAAAACCGTTGCATTTCATTTCTTGCAAACATGTTATTTGATATCAAGTACTGTAATTTGGTGTTGTGCGTTTTAAAAGTGATAAAGACGATAATATTGTTTATATACTTTATTGAAAGAACAGTTTTTTGCATTACCATAAGGACAAATTTCTACAGCAAAAGGAGTGGACTTCTAAGTTCCAACTATATTTACAATCATAAATGATGGATTTATGAGTCCCACGTAGAACAAAAAGGGCAAAATTCTAAGTTCCAGGCTATATACAGACTTAAAAAATTGCCCCCATTAACATTAACAACTTATGTACAACAAAAATGATTCATTTTTCTTTCATTCTTATTGGAAACACGGCAAAAGAGTGAACAATGGTGAAGATTGCCCACTTGAGTTGATTCCACTACCACCTCACTGCAATCTCACATGAATGAAGACAATGATTCTCCATCTGCCAAAAGATCCGACCAACAAATTTCTCAGCCTTCACCTTCTAAGGTGGACTCTCAATGAAATTTGACAAACTTTGAATATCCTATAATTGTTGTAGAATATCTTGATCTAAAGAAAATAACAATCCTTTAATGACAATGATTCAAAAGTCAAAGAAGCCAATTGATAGAATGGCTTGACTAAGCTCACAGACTTACACCTAAAATTGTTATTGAAACATTGGATTTTTGCTACAAAATTGACATGTTAAAATTCAATCTCACTGTCACAAACATCATTACCAGCTAGTAATTAAGTTAGCTCAAGTAATCTGCATAAAGTATGAAATCATTTCAATACTACCATTACGCACACTAAAATAAATTGTCAAAACCACTATTATGTATTTAGTAAAATCAACATGAGAAATTCAATCAAAACAGAAACACTGAAATCATATTTTTGGATAGAACTTAGAATCGCCATAATATGATTGATGGCCCACCTGCATTAGTGGCAAGTTTCTCCCTTAATCTAAAGAAAAAGCACAATTAGCAAATAAATGAAGTAAAAAGGTCGAAAACCCTTAGCCAATTGAAAAACCACTACCAAATTGATAATGTAATTGTAATGCCACACTCAGATTGCACTAAATCACTAATCATTTCGCCTAACAAATTGAGACTTACAACCTCTGCTTGCCCATTCTCATGGAATCCAAAAATCACCTATTACGATAAGCATAACTTGTTTGTGACTTTTCAGTTTTGTAGTTTATATGGTGTTCGGCATTATCATTGCCAGTAAAATAATCTTATTCTCGAGATATATATGCACATATACAGCTTATCTACCAGTACATTCAAACACTAATTACACAATCAAATATATTGCATTACGAAACACTTGAAAGAAAACTTATTTGAAGCAAAAGTAAGAGTTCAAAGCCCAAACTGCAAACTAATACATAAACACACATACCGAATACAATCTAAATGCAATGATAAACAGATTAATCAAAAGGAAAACCGAATTTTATAGAAATGAGAAAATGAACCGACCTGTTCAAGCACAGCCTCAGTGATCAAATCGCCAGCCACTCCCTTTGATTCGGAGATAACTGCCAGGTCCTCCGAAACCCACTTCCTTCCAGTAGGCAGATACACTATCCCAATTAGCAAAAGCACAATTACCAAAGTAAACAATAAATTTGGGGCAATTATTACGAAATAGTAATCACAAAAAATAAAATAAAATAACTGCTGCATATATGCAATCTCAGTGCATATGAAGCATGACCTTCGGGAAGCATGCATGTTCAAAAACAGATAAGTAAATAGCCACCATTTGAACAATCATAGGCTAGAAATTTATATTAATATATATGTATAGAAGAAATTTATATTAATAATTTATATATTAATATAAATTATACCAGTGACCAAAATTCTACTTAAAAAAATTATTCAAGGAAATGGTAATTCATTGGTTTTTGTTGTTCTTGCTCTTATATCAATCATGATTTTCCGACCATGATTTAGCTAGATTAAGCATAAACAAAGCCAACGTGATTATTCTATGAGAATCCAATAGCATCAAAAGGCAAAAAAAAAACTTAAAGAACACAGACTATGCACTCATTTGGCTGCAAATGGTGCAATTAAATGGAGATAATCCACAATCACTCCTTCTCCATCCTAAAACCCCAAAAATTAATCAAATTTTCCGACCCTAATTAACACAACGGATAAGAAACACAAAACACATGGATCAACGATCGAAAGATGTCGGTGGTGAAATTGATTTGGCTCAGTAGTTTTTTGTTTGGATTCGAAGTGGAAAGGGAGAAAGTTGAATCAAGGGTTGCAGAAGTTACCTTAGTTGACAGGGAGTGAATTGGTGACAACCCCGAGGTCGATCGCCACCAGGATCGTCCAAAAATTCGCCTGAAAAGTCAAACCGAATTGGCTTGGTCATTCTGGGGCTTTGGCTGCTTGTTTGCCAAAACGGAGGGTTGGATTTGCAAAGAAGACAAAAACCGTAGTGGTTTGCAGTCTGGATTCTCCGAAGAACCGCAGCAGCGCAAAATTGGAAAGGAAAGGAAAGGAAATAAAGAGGCAGTGGCAGAGTTGTAGTAAACGAAACTAAGCGAGGGCAAAATTGGAAAGTAAACAGTGATATGAACAGTGTTTTCCAACTAAAGTTTTGTATATATAATTTATTCAACATCGGACAAAGACCTGCCAGTCCAACAATAAATTTTCTGAAGTACAGTTTTGAAAACTCCAACCCGTAGTGATCCGAAACCACCCGATATATAACATTGTTGCACTTATTATAATGGATTGTGCTATCCACACACTTTTTTTACTTTCCACACATCATTCATAATCTCTCTTTAACCCACAAACCCGCCCACCCAAACTGAAAACTAATTGGGTTGGGTGAGTCGGAGTAACAAATTGTCTGGTCGGAGATGGGTTGGTTGAATGATGACCCGAGCATGATGGGTCGGCATACGGGTTAACTGTTAAACCAGTCCAATCCACCCGATGCCCAACCCTACATGAGACATGGTGCAATTGAAATTATTTCTGCAAAATAGGGAGATTCAACTCAACACACAAATCAACACTCTACTAACCGTCAGCACAAATTTCGATTGGATGGACGGGTTTGGATTGGCAGCCGACAGATGACGACCGACTGGAAATACTAGGTTTTTTCATAAGCAACCAGTGAAGGCGACCGACTGGATAGACGGGGTTGAAGTTGTAAAGTCAGTTTGCCTTAGGTATCTCGACCGACTGGATAGACAGGGATTCTCTCTGAGTCTCTAGCTGGCTATTTATCCTAAGTCTCAGCCGGCGAAGAATTTTTTATTCCTTTGCTAAAAGAGGTCATCTCATCAGTCTTCTCAGTGAAGTGAGGTGTTCTATGATTGGTTATTTTCATGTCACATTCAAAGTTCGGCACGTAGACAGCCAAGCTGTTAGTATAAGAGAATTTGGCTAGGATTCTATTGGGCCAGGTCTTGTAAAGCTTGTGGACTTTGTATTACTTGTACTCCAAATCATAGACTTGTATATATATGTACCTTGTGATATCACTACAAATCATTCAATTCTCATAATTCTACATGGTACCACTCGTTAGGTTTTCTTTTCCTGGCGTCTGAACCCTAGCCTTCTACACAAACCACTTTTACGGGAAAGACACTTATCTCCTTTGAGTATCTTTGCCCATTCAGTTTGATACCGATTCAGCAGACCTATATGTTCACCAATATAGTTGAGGCTGCCAAACCATGTGCACAAGATCCATAACTTCACATTGTTTTGCATAACCTTGTCTTTAGGTTTTAGAACTCAAGGTCGAGAGTGTTCTTTCCTCAGCTGGAGTCGCTCGATTTAAAAGTTAGTAGTGCATTCCATCACATCACTACATTCAAGTTATTCGTCCAGCCGAGCTTGGCGGCGAATTGGCACGCCCGCATCAGCATTCAAGCCACCAAAGAACATAGTTAGCTCTTAATTACTCGGCATGCGCACCACGTTGGGTTTTGTAATTTTTAGGGTCAACAATTAGAGAGTTACATTTTATCTTTATATACCTAGTTTGATCTTGATCTTAAATATAATATTTCAGGTATATATGGACTATGCATGCCAGGTAGGAGTGGGGCATTTCTACCACGTTTTCTAAGAAGGCGATTTGACAAATTTTGAAATAGAGGGAGAAGTAGTAGACGAAGCTTCAAAGCTTTACCCAGAAGTGAAATATACACGCATGGATGAATACTTTAAAAATTATGCATGAGAATAAACCAAGTGTTGGAATAATAGTTTCTCAAAATTATATATATGGTACTGTATCTAGTTATTATTTGTTATTTCAATAAAATTTCTAGTTATATTTGTTATTTCAATAAAATTTCTATAAAATTCTTAGCTACTATTAGACCCATAAATTCTTCATACATTTTCTGCACTATTTAAATTAATGTCTGATGTAGGGCAGATGCGTGGTGGTAAAAGGATTGAACCACCATTTGATAGGTGTAAGCCTAGAAACAGTAAAATTCAAAATTTAAGATTTGAATTCTAAGCTCCAATGTGGTACCACTTTACAACTAAAGATTAATTGAAAATACCCAGAAAAACCACTTAATTGTAAGGACGATTTATGAAATACTATCACACGGTTGTTATAAATATATATAATGAAGGAAAACTTAGTTCATTTCAGCAATACATATAAGTATATAATTAACAATTAAAAGCTCTAGCATGTTTCTAGGCACTCAAAAACAAAACTTTGTCCATGACTTTCAAAACCTAGTAGTTGTGAACGAAGACTCAACTCAAATCACAAAGAGAGTTGAGATTTCATATACATTTGTAGATTTCTCTTTACATAAGCAAAGGCTAAACACCCAAGTGAGGATCTTCAAGATCACTCCTTAGATCTACACCTTTACTTAGGATTTAGGTTGTGCCTAGCCATCTCATGATAGGTTGTCTACGTACTCTGTCATCTATGAAGATCAAATCAATGTAGTTCTTGCTTCATAAAGAATTTGAGTAACTATGAATGAAGAAAACTGAAATTCCCCATTCATGGAGTTTTGACCAAGAGGAGAGGAAGAGAGAACAATTTCCTTCTTTCCTCAAAATGTGGGGACTGGCTACAGTGCTCGCAAGCATTGAATGCTCACACCAATCTCACCCTCCTTCCCCCCTCTCTCCTCCCTCCTTCCTTCTTTTAATGGTGAGATCAGTGTGAGCATTCAATGCTTGCAAGCATTGTAGCCTACTCCCAAAATGTGACCGTATATGAATAGTGACCTTAACTTACACTTTATAGTCATTCACACTTGAGTGGCAAAAGTGTAAATAAGACAACATCTCTCTATGGCCTGCCAAGCATTGTTTGTTTGGCCTTTTGGGCTTCTTGAGTTATATTTGTTAAGTTGTCATACAACTTAATTCATTGGGCTTGAACTATTCATAACCCATTGGGCCTTGTAGCTCAAAACTAACCCAAGGTCTAAAATGAACTTTTCGTATTGACTAGTTAACATTTAATTAATTAACCACAAACAATTAAATCATTTAATTGTTCATACTCAACTCCAATATATTCTTCAATCATTTCCTTATTAGGTGTACGATCATTTAGGTTCTAGTTAGCGACGTTGTGGGTGATTAAAACTCTTACTAATCAATTGTGAATTGAAACTCCTTTTCAATTCTCCTATAGTGAAGATTAGTGATCTTTAATCTTCAAGGGTTCCACAAGCCATTAACAATTAAACCATTTAATTGTTTGTCATGGCTATTCAAGCTAAGCATAAGAGACATAGAACCTATTATGTTTGGGATTATAATGCAATACGGTCATTCTTTATATCAATACTCTTAATCACATTGTTTAGATGATAGTTTAATTATGTCGACTATCCAATGTGATTCTCTTTTCTATATGATTACCTTGAATGTGATTTGGAATATATTTCCAAAATCGTATTCGTGTGCTATGGCTATATAGACTCTTAATCATATCATAGAGTATTCTCCCTCAATGATTTGAAGGTTAGAGATCCCTTGTTGTACATTCACTTGTATCCATGATTAGGTAGCTTAACCCCAACTATGTCGTGAACACTCTCTCACATTGGAGTGCCTTTAACACAGTCAAAGATTAAGGACCTAACTACAAGACAGCTTTGATGTCTCACGTCAAATGACTACTTTACATTATCCCAACTAGTAAGCTCTCATAAGACATGAGTATGAGAACTCTTGGTTGATCGTGTTCAGTGAACTCAGTCTCTATTGAGCACCTACATACTTGTCTTGGTGTCATTCACACCATTGACTCGAGACTAATCACTCTCTAGAGAGAAGACATAGTATGTACTAGGGTTGCAACTCGGGTGGGTTGGGTGGGTTGGATGGTCAACCCAACCCTAACCTAATCTTCACAATTCGGGTTTGGGTTCATATGGGTTTAGTCGGGTTCGAGTTTTAATTGGGTTCGGGCTTATTGGGGTTGGGTCCAGGTTCGCCCAACTTTATCGAGTTCAATCTTATAACATGTTATTTTGCATGATTTTTCAAATTTTAAACCAAACAACGTCAATATTAGTTAAAATTTCATTTACACACATAAGTTAAAGCAAACAACTTGAAGATTATTTCTAATGTTTTAACCATGCAAAGTTGGAATTAAATTATAAGACGTATACCAAAGCTTCAACAAAAAGAAATGTAAAAGTAACACTATCATTCATTATCAATATGAAAGCGGACAATAAACTTCAAGTATAGTCATTCCAAAACTTATACATAACTTATATAATATAAAGTGAGATGGGTAATATATGCATAGGCAAACTCGGGCTCAAAATAGGGTTGGGTTTGGGTTGACATGGGCGGGCAAGGCATCAACCCAACCCAACCCAATAAATGATCAGGTTGAGGTCGGGTTAAGTTTGGGCGGGTTTTTTCTTCATTCTAACCCGCCCGATTGGGTTTGAAATCGGGTTGGGCATGGGCGGATTCGGGTAGACCCAACCCAAGTTGCACCCCTAGTATGTACTAATCTATCTAGATTGTCAAATCCCAATTGGCAATCTCGTGATCAAGAACTTTTAGGATATATGTCTAGAAAAGAGAAAGATCTCATGAGTCTAACTTATTTAGAACATTCTCTTAACGACATATTTCTTGTACTTATTGTTTAGGCGTATAACATTTAATGAGACGACCTTAATCAATTATTTTTGCCATTATATTAAACTAATACGTCCGTAAACTGTCATCTCATAATTGGATTTATGGCACATTTAATTCCAACATATAAATAGAACATTACTTGCATAATTGTCCAATTACATTTACTGGGTCCAAAATACATCAAGTTTGCCAATATGTAGAAAGAAGACTGAAAATCACCATGTCCCTACATCGTCCCTTCAAGATAAAGTAGTTTCTCAACACACCTCTCTGAAACCCTACCTTCTCAAGCACCCTTTGCGATCCCACATTGTCCACGTCAACAAAAGCTTCAAGTCTATCCAAATGTGTCCACTCTTTGAATATTGTATCAGCCACCAATTTCACAGCCTGGGTTGCAATCCCCTTGCCCCAGTACTTGGACCCCAAAACATATCCAAGTTCACCTCTGCACCGATCATTGCCCGGAAAACCGGTCACCAAAATGGCACCAATTGGCCTGTTATCAAGGCAGATTGCCCTGAACCAGGGGTGTGGGATGATAACATCCTTGATTAAGTTTAAGGCTTCTTCTTTGGAAGCATAAGGTTCCCAAGTGCAGAAAACTGTCTTTCTCATCTGTGCCCCACACCATGAAATCATCAATGTCGGCGAGATCCAACGGCCTCAGTGTGATCTGGAGAAGTCAATTTTACTGCCTTCTCTTCCATTTGACATAGCAGAACTTCCCTCCATACTAACAATTCTCAATATTTTCACTTTTGAATATTAGAAAATACTATTGTCTGAAGTTGTAACAGCCTTTGGAGTTTATATGTATACGCCAAAAAAGTGAAGGCGCAAGAAGTTGCTAGAAGGTTGAATTATAATTGAGTTGGGTCCAGATGGGTTCCTTGCATTGGTCAGTTACTTGGAGGTGAAGCAAGAAGTAAATGGACAAGTGGTCAGCAAGAATTAGAAAAACTGCTACAAATATTATGGGAGCTTTTGGCCGCCTTGGTTGACCAACTGACAAGGCACCACTAGGCAAGCTTCCATGAGAATAAAAAACTCACAAAAAAGGGTTTCACAGATGGATCCTGTGCTTCCTTCGGTTATTTAATTGCTTAATCTGTTGAACAGAAATGTACAATTTTTTTAAGCAATGATTGGCTCCTCCAGATTGAAGAGAAGTTTGATTTATAGAACTTCGAGTTTATAATCGGAACTATTTATATTAATAATTTTTTTGTAAATATTATATTTACAAAAAATTAATTAAAATTAAGGTCATTTAGTTAATCAATTGTAGTAAATAGATTGACGGTTCTTAATGCTTTTACTGAAGCCGTCCATTTGTTTTTATGCAATTCAATGACTAAACAATCTCATATTTTATCAATTTTTTACATAGATGATATTTACAAAGTGCTTTATAATATGAACGGTTTCGATCATAAACATAAAGTTCCGTAAATCGGCCACGTAGTGAATTGAGGAGGAACTCTTCCTCATCTATTGACTTTTTTTTTTACGTCGCCTTAGTGCAATTGGACTAATTGGTTATGTTTTTTGGAGAAAGAAATGTCAACGGTACAACTACGTTAGCATATGTGGTATGACTATGTTTGCAGGTATGAATGCGAGAGACAGACACAATGTTTTAACAAACTAGCCTAATTAGTAATTAACATTTGCAACATGAAAATAACTTTAACATCGACTAAAAAACGAACTCCAGCCTTTCTCTTAATTTGAGATTCTCCAAACTTTTACTAAATGAAGTTCAATGTTAAGAGACAATAAGAGTCTTACCATAGTAGTAGTGGTGCTTATATGACTTGAAGAATGGAAACGTTGATGTTAAGAGAAGTTTGGTAAGAACGTTGGGTTCTAAAGCATTTTTTTTGTTTTACAACGATATTTTACTCTATGAGATATCAATTAGGCTGAGTCACACAATACGTCAACCATAATGAAGTAACGAACTCAATACAAATATTATAGGTCATCCCCATAGAACTATATGAGTCAAACCTGAGATATTTTACTTACAAATAAAAAATAATACTATTAGACCATAGTACTAGTTAGTAAAGCATCTTCTGTTTTGAAATGAAAGAATAGCATTTCACAATTGGTGAATGGTTGGTTTACCTACTATCAGTGAACATTTCACAATTTCTTTGGATAAGTCACCATCCAAATACCGAAACCTTGGCAACCATAAAAATTAAAAACAAAAAACACACATTTTATATATTTGTTATGGAAATTTGCTAGCCAATCAATGTAGAAACTAGAAAACTCATCACAATTAATTATTTTTTGCACCATCGATCTCTTGTAACCATACAAAAGGAAATGGAAAAAAGTTCTTTAGAAATCACACTCCGTCCTTATAGGCTCTCGGAAGCTGAGAGGACTTCTTGAAGTATGCTGGGGATGAAAAGGTAACACAATTCACTCGTTGGAACACATTCAAATCCAAGGACGAAGCACTTTCCTACATCAAGGACTTTTGTATTCCTCACCCTTATTGCAGATCCATCTGCATCAATGACCGTTCGATTGGAATGGTCTTCGTCAAGCCACAAGGTGGTGATGACAAGTGTCGAGCGGAGATCGGGTACGCGTTAGCAGCCGAGTGCTGGGGACAAGGCGTTGCAACCAGAGCTGTGAAGATGGCCCTCACTGAAGGGTTTAAAGAGTTCACTGATTTGGTTAGAATGCAAGCTTTGGTTTTGATAGAGAACATGGCCTCCCAGAGAGTCTTGGAGAAACTTGGGTTCCATACGGAAGGTCTCTTGAGAAAGTATACCATTCACAAAGGTATAGTTAAAGATGTTTTCATGTATAGTCTTCTATCCACTGATTTTATGCCTTGAAACTGACCATTTTATTTCTGTAAATCTGGATTTAAACCAGTTGATAAATACTTTTACTATATTGCTAGGCAATTTATATATATATATATATATATATATATATATATTTACATGATAGGTTTAGTGACAAATATTGTTTAGTTAAAACATAAGCATGTGTTACAAAATACAAGTTCTTTTTGTATAATTTAAATTCCCTACACGTGTTATAGTTTAACAGGACAGATTTTGTCACAGTGACACGAAAGTCCTGATCACGAGGTTTTATCTAATAATTGACTAGTTGCAGAGGGTGATGTTAGTGACCAATTTGTTTACTTGTAATAGTACTAGGCAAGTTCAATGAATCCAAATCTATTATTGGAACAGATTTTGGATCACACACAATCGAATGACTCACTACTTTATACCCCCTATTTATATATTCCAATTGAGCTTGGAACCATCTCAAACTTCCTGAAATTTTATGGAGTCCTCAAGAATTTTCCTGCGTCCTTTCAAAGTATCCGATGCTGATGACTTCCTGAAATGGGCGAGTGATGACAAAGTGACGCGCTATCTGAGATGGAACACCATAACCTCTAGGGAAGAAGCCTTGGCATACATTGAGAAGGTTGCTATACCACACCCATGGCGGCAGTCCATATGTTTGGACGACCATTCGATTGGATATGTTTCGGTCAAGCCCGAACTGGGCGACGAGACGTGTAAAGCCCATGTTAGCTATGCCGTGTCTGCAGAGTACTGGGGACAAGGGATTGCCAAACAGGCACTGAGGATGGCCATGTCTAGAGTGTTCAAAGAGTTCCCATGTTTGGTGAGGGTTGAGGCTTTGGTGGAGGTTGAGAATAAGGGTTCCCAAATGGTTTTAGAGAAAGTTGGGTTTGTGAAAGAAGGTTTGTTAAGGAAGTATGGTTATTGTAAAGGTGAGATTAGAGATATGTTCATCTACAGCTTCTTATCAACTGATACGATTATGTGATTCATTTGTTTCTTATCACTTTGAGGAACATTGTGTTGCATTAAGAATCTTGGTGTATACATTGTGATGGATCAAACTGATTGAATCAACCCCCTTGAAAAACAACCAACTAACTGCGAAAATTTTTTAATGCTACGCATCATCAAGCACTACGAAATAATGAACGGCTATAATTGATTCATATTTAATCTAACAGTTGCATTAATTAAAATAATAATAAAAAGTAGTTGTATTCAATATTACTAAGTATTGAGGCAATACACAACTAGCTGAATCAACCCCCTTGAAACAATAAGTGTAGTGGGCCTAGTGGTAAATGATCAACTATACCCGTTCTTAGTTAGAAAAAACTTGTAACTCGAGTAGTTAAAAGTGTTCACTTTAGCACCCTTGAAATAATAAGTGTAGTGGCAAATGACCATGAAGTTTTATATTCGACGAGAGAGTAAATTAGTGTTGATGTAATTTTTTAAGCTAAAGGAGAGGCTTTGATGATTGCTACAATGGAAGTTAATATAACGGTGTTCTTTAATCTTAACTTGAAATCATTGAACTTGTGTAAATTTTCTTTTTTAATACGTAACCCTGAGTGGTACGAAAAATAAATGAATGGGCATAAAAATAAAAAATTTTAATAATTATAAAATTAAATTAAATTAAATTAAATTTAACGGTTAAAACACTCGTAACATTAAGTTCAACGTAACATTGACTATGACTAATCTACTTGAGATATTTCTCTGCCTTTTTACCTCAATTCATGTGCAGCACAGTAAGGCCTCTTATTGCTGGGCTTAGGTCCCCATTATTTTGTTAAGCCCAAACAGATGACAAATATAAGTTTTCAGAATGATAACATCAATCAGATGCTAATGAAGTCTGATTCAATTGAAATATGTGTCTATGATCTCTCATGTCGTACCACTTAGAATCATTGGCTTTCCTTTTATGATATTTGTCTTGAATCCTGATGCTGATCGATCCTGCAACATATGCCAAGAGATTGATTGCTCCATTGGGGAAGGCCATGAAAACTGGTTTTTATTTGAATTGGCCGGGGAAAAGGACCCCAACTAGCATCTGACAACTCACTCAAAACAATCTCACCTACAACTTTCTAGCTTCATTTGGTAGACCTTCTTAGACCATTTCCAACCGTTTTTCTTCTCCAATGATTTTGGGTTAAAATTTTAGCCCGAAATTAATAAAGAATGATTTTAGCATTTTTTTTTTGTACCTATTTTAAAATAAAATTTATGTAGATTATCCTAATTTATTTTTGTGAACATTTTAACCTAAAAAAAAATTAATTCTGATAAATAATGAAAATCACTAAATTAGGTGCAACTACCACCATCATATTCCTCTATATGACAATTAGATGCAACTAAATAGTTAGATAGTCCAACTACATAGAAAAGTGAATTTTGTGTGGATGATTGAACAAATACATAGGTATTTATAGATTTTTTTGGTGAATTTTGATTTAAATAATTTTTTTAGCCGTTAGATTTAATTTTGAACCGTTAGATCTGTTTTTTTACCATTAGATTAGATCACATTCGATCTCAGCCGTTAGATTTAATGTATTTATAAATTAGATTTTATTTTGTAAAAAAAATTGCATCTGGACCGTAGGATCAACCAACGGCTCATAGATCCTAGCCGTTGGAATTGGACTTGGTTGGTGGCCGACAAGGCTGCAAATGTTTGGGGGACCCATGCTGACAAACCTTGCGTGCAATTGATGCGTGGAGCAAGTGGGCGCGTCAACGCCTGCTTTGCTTGAAAATTTTGAGCGCATGGTGGACCAGGTCCACTAACCCATGTGGGAATTTTGGTCTAAATTTGACCCAATTTTAGAATTTATTCCAAATCTAAATTTTAGCCCAACTGTTGGAAGAGGTTTGAGGAGATTTAGGTTCTAAATTTTGAACTTTAACCCAACTATTGAATATGGTCTTAGAAGGAATTGGCTTAAGTGGGATTATAATCCCATATTTGTTTTGCCATGGACTAACTCAAATGGGACTAACTTGGACTCGTGTAGACTATAGGCATCCTTAGGTCATCAAATTTAGTCCAACTCAGAAGCTCGGAATTACTAAGGAGCTCACTAACTTAGTAGGCAGTCCTTCGCGTAAAACCTGGTTCTTCCACTTCCACGGCTGCCTTCTAGCTCTTCCACTTCCGCAGCTGCCTTCTGGTTCTTCCTCTTCGCTTGAATTCTTCTTGTTGCTGCTGCCTGGCGAAAGACGAGTTCGTTTCCTCTCTCGCTCTCTCTTTCTCTTTCTCCATTTTGGATTTTAGGATTATTAGAGACCGACCTTCAATCCACCCAAACCCTAGAATTTTCGATTTCAATCGCGAAGAGAGATATGTCGAGGAGAGCGAGGGCCATCAGAGAGGGTTGGGGGTTTTGCTTAGTTGTGGCTAAGGAGACGAAAGAGAAGAAGTAGACTAGAGGGCGATTTTTTCGTCTTCGTCTTCGTCTTCTGGGTCGATGACTTCAAAAATTGAAGTACCTGAGGGATGGCTAAACTGGCAATGGACACCAAAAATGATGTCTGATTTGAGGAGCTTGAAACTATAATTAGGGCCCCACTCAAGTATTGAAAACACATACTGAGCTCCAAAAATCCATTTTTTTCTTTGGTGGCTGACCTTTGAATTGGTAGAGAAGGCCACATCTGGAAAGAAGGTTTCTTTGAGCCTGGCTAGCAGCTTCCATTCCAAACGATGCCGTTTGGTTCAAGACTCCAAATTCCCAAATAACTTAAGAAGAAGGGGCTTTCTCCTTTGGTAACAGATGCGATTCGAGGTAAAGAAGATCATACTGGCATTGCCAAAAAACTTAAGGAGATGAGGCTTTCTCTTTGGATCAAATTACTGTGCTCACACTTATATTGGAAAAGTCACACAATGTAGCAGTTTTCAAGTCTTTAGATGCTGAGGTAAAAAAAAGTGTTTATCCAGAAGCTGATAAGTGACAATGCAAAAGGATGATGTGATTATGTCATGTAGATGTCAACTATATTTTGCAAGAAGATGATTTGATCATGTGGTATTTTTGGACATTGAGTGTATTTTGGCAATCGTAGTATTAGATTGTGGCGTCTAACTTAACCTTGATGTCGACTCTATCTTTTGATGGCTACTAGTTTTTCGTGAATCATGTGGACTATTTGTTTTGTGATCATGTTATTAACTATTGAAGGATATATGTTGCCCTTGTTATGGTAATTGTGAATCAAAATTATGTAGTATTGGTTCCTTAATTTATGTGTTTTGATCTTGGACATGTTTCAACATGAATTCATATGTTGTTCGTGCTGATTTTGCTCCTATAAATCATGATACATGGCAAATTTTGATACAATTTCGTTAAAGTCAGTAGATATGGACCACAGAGCCATAATTTGGTTATCTTATCAAAATTATATATTCTCATTGTAAACATATCTTTAAGAAAGTAACCCAATTATACTTCATTGATGTGTTATCATAATGTTTATAATCTTTGCCTTGCAACTATTATACAAAATAGTTATAATAAAAAATGTCTAATTTATTTACAAATTAAAAATATTATAGTCCAGTCCGAGCAAACACCAAACATAGGACAATATTATTTTCAATATCCAGCTTGTTAGTTCAGTATTGCATCAAACGCTTCACTATTCTTATCATGCTTAGTCCATGTCAATCCAGTCCGAGCTAATCTGTTGTAACAAACGGGGCCTCTCTTTACATCAGCAGAATTCACTAGACCTTGTAAATGTTGGAAAAACAGTTTTATTATTATTGTTATTTTATTTGTTTTCTTATGAGCGAACGATTAGGATTTCTTGCTCGTTAAATTTAGGATTTCTTGCCCATTAGAAATTAGGGTTTAATTTCGTTTTATCTTATAAAGAGGAGTCTTGCATTCATTATTTGATAATAAGCCAGCCACAATGTAGTTCTATGATTTGTTGCCGTCATGGCAACCTTTCTTTTCAATTAAAAAAATTATTTTCGTTTGTAGTCAATTTGTTGTTCTTCGTTTGTTTGTTATGCATACTCCGATTTTCAAATAAGAGAAAATCCTTATGACATTTCCTTTGTCTTAACCCATCTACTTTAATTCTTACTTGTTTGCATTTTACACAAGACAGGCCATTCAAGGAAAAAATGTAGAAGCAAAGACCCCCTAAAAAAAATTGGGAAAACTAATGAAACACCCAACTTTTGGGCTATATTAATTTTAAGGACAAAAATTTTTCTTAATACCCAAAATAGGTATAGAAGAGCAGACAAAGAGAGGGGTCTATAGAGCATAATTGAGCAAACCAAAAGAATAGAAGTGACCCAACAACACAAAATAAAGAAAGCAAAAAGACAACTTATCATTTAGAAATAGTGACATCCATCAACATTGTGGGGAGAAATGTGGGGACATATTTTTCAAAAGTTATTTTGTTTGATAGTAGACACACTTGTATATATGTAAACGAAGGCTTTCCCTTCATTTACAGAGAAACCAACACACGAACATACAGACTCTCAATCCCAGAGAAACACAGAGCCTTTCTTCAGCATTTTTCCAAGCTGTCTTCTATAATTGTAAACATCCTTTGTAAACTTTTATACATCAATAAAAGAGCAAGTGTACATATTCAAGCAATTCTCCAGTCTTAAGTAAGTTTTCTTTCTTTACTTTAGTGTGTTTGTTTAATTAGACTTCCAGTCCAAAACAGGGAAACACTATTGTAGTTATATTATTATCTTGCTAAATTGACGATCATACTTTGTTCGAGCACTCTGTTATAGTTGAATGCTTGCCATACAAATAACTAGACATTGACCAGGGTACCTCTGAGTTCTCAGTACCTCTGAGTTCAGCCCTTGTGGCCTATACCTGCATTGTGAGTGGCCTTCATGCTGAAACATGTCGAGTTCCATGTGCAAGGTTATATGTCTAAGTTGTTATAATGGCCATCCGACTATTTTACAGTCCGGCTTCGAATTTGGTATCAGAGCCTAGTTTGGCATTATAATAGTATAATTATAATAGTAAAGTACCTTGAGGACGGAAGTCATCAACACAACTGATATCACAAACACTTATTTTGCATGAACAATATCGTATATTATTGTCCTTGTAGACCTTGTCAACCAAAATTACCAGGAGTTCATTGTTATATACATCCTACTATCACTACTACAAAGAAACATTTAGCATATATTTATAAGAAAATAAGAAAGAATATTAAGAAGCAAAAGTTTTATCTTAGTGTTATTGAACATCCCAGTTTTTTCAGTAAAGATAAAGAAGTTCAACATAATATATTAGCAGTAAGTAACGCAATTACTAATACTTTAGAAAATTATAGAAGAGAAAAAGAGTTTTTAAGAAATCAATTAGCAATAATTTTAGAAAAAGGAAGACTTTAGTTTATGATAGATTATCTTAATTTAGAAATTAGTGAGCAACAGAAAAGAAAAATCACTTTAGATCAAAATAGTTTAATTTGTTATTTTCCATTAAGAAAGCATAATCATATTTTGCATAGTGAAGAAAATCCACAAGCAAATAGTATTGTAGATCTTATTATTAGTCAAGCTGAAAATATAAAATTAGAAAATAATAAGCATAATAATTTATTAAATCAATTATTAGATTATTCTCAGAAAAATTCAATAAAAACTGTTAGGCAAAATTTAGATTATATTACATCTCAATTAGAAGATAATAATAAAAATATTCAGAGATTTCCAAGCAAAAGAGAGATAAAAGAACTTATTGAGCTAATAGAAAGTAAGCCTAAGCAAGTAGAAATTAAATCATTAGAGATAGTTGAGCAATTAAAATTAGAAGTTCAAAAAATTCAATTAGTACAAAAAGAGTTAATTGAGCAAGTAGATAAGTTGCACAATAAAATAGATAGATTATTAGTTTGATGACCGATTCTCGAACTAATAAAAAATATATTCAAGCTTTACAAGAAGTTGGTAAATTAGATAAAGAACCAGTTGGTTTAACAGATTTTTCACCACAAGTACTTAGTAGTAATATTCCAATTAGACAAAATAATTTAATTATTCAACTAGTTTTAAATTTATCTGAAAAATTAGATCAAATTGAAGAACAAATAGCAGAAATTAATAAAGTCTTACATAATACACATTCATCACTTCCACCATCTTTATTACAAAAATTAGAAAAATTAACTTTAACTACAAATAATCATACTAGAAGACCTAAAATTAATCCCTTTGATAATAGAAAATGGAACTCTTCAGGAGAAAAGGAAAAGAAATAGTTAGAGCAGAAGATATTTATCCTACTGAGGAAGAAGCACAAGAATTTATTAGAAAAGGATTTGAGAGAACCCAGAAAAATAAATATAGTTTGTATCAATTAGGATTATTTGAAAATAAAAATAAAATTGTAAGTAGCATCAGTCAACATGAAGTTAGTTGTATTGATAAAGAAGTCACACTTAATTTATTAAGTAATGAAGCAGTTAATCAATTAAGAAAATCACATTTTAGTCAAATTCATATAGGCACAATTATGATTGGCATAGCAGGTTTAACTAGAGCACAAGTAGGCACAAAAGCTTTAGTTTACATATATGATGATAGATGGGATAATCACCAACAAGCATCAATAGCAACAGCTGAAGTTGATTTAAGTTCAAATTTAGCAGTCATAGGTTGTATTCCAAATTATGTTATGAATATTAAAGAATTTAGTAAATATATTAAAGTAAGCATAAGAACAAAAAATTATAATATGAAAGGAGAATATAAAAATTTGTGTATTAGCCTAATGTATATAGGAAAAGTGTCAGATAAATATAATCATAAGTTTAATTTAGAATTTCAAAATTTAGTTTAAACATTTGGCAGTAAACATGTTAATATGATAGAAGCAAAACCCGTAGACAATAGCTTTTTAGAAGGAACCCAATGGACATTACTAAATTTACAAGTAGCAAAAAATAGACAACCAGATCATGCTCAAATTTATGAAACTAATGCAGGAGAAGCAACAATTAGATTTAGTAATTATAAGCAAATAGATAATTTAGAAGATGATGAGAGTGAAATTGAGAGCATTCGTGAGAGTATTCATATGGCTTTTGATAATTTAGATATTAATTTAGTTGACCAAAATTTTGATCGTATTGTAGATAAACTCATAGAAGATATTGATAATTTAGATGAAGAACAATATTTAGAAAAATATAAAACATATGATTTAGAGTTGCATAAGATTTCAGATGAAGAAATGAAAAAATTAATTTTGGATATAGGTGTAGAACATATTTTAGGAGCAGAAGAATACAATAATTTATTAGAATTAAAAATTGAATGTAATCTAGCAGAAGAAAGTGGAGCATCAGCATCAGGAGTAGATAGTGGTCCAGGATACACAGCTAGAACAGATCAACAGTTTTTGAGACCATCAGGTGAGCAATATACTGAACAAGGAGGAGTAAATTATATGAATGAAAATTTGATTAGACCACCTAAGAAAAACAGGATACCATATATGAAAGGACTTGAGCATATTAATATTGCAGGAAATATATTAAATTTAGACAATGTAGATCCACAAGATTGGGAAAAAACAATAGAGAGATGGGGAAAAAGTTGTGTGCATGCAGCATTAATGTTAGATTTTAGTAATTCACAAAACATGTTAGATTATTTTGAGCATACTCTAGATGGCTTAGTTTTTTATTATTTTCAATCATGGAAAGTACTAAATCCAGAACAACATCAGCTAGCAAAAACAAGTTTTAACATAGATGGTTTTATTAATTTAATTAAACAAGAATTTTTAGATCATAATAGATTAGATGGAAGAAATGAAGAAGAGCAAATAAGAGCTATTAGAAATTTAGAACAATTACAGATTTGTGATTTACAGTATATAGCAGATTATACATCAGATTTCTTTAAATATTTAGGAAGAACAGGAAGAATTAGTGATATTAATTTACTAGATACATATATGACAAAGATAAAAGGAACAATAGGTGAAAAAATTTGGAATGAATGGCAAAAACATCCAAAGAAAATAATATTGCAATAGGACCTAGAATTCAACATGTATATGACATACTTAGACAAGAATGTAGTCAAATAAAAGCAAAAAGACAGATTAGGAAACAATTTTACATGAGTTGTAAAAATATAGATTTACCACAACAATATGGATGTCATAAGAAAAATAAGCATAAGAAAATTTATAAAAAGAATTATAAGTCATATAAACCCTATAAGCAAAATAAAAATTTTAGCATAAGACCTTCTAGAACATTTAGAAAACGAAAATATATTCCTAAACAATTTAGGAAAAGAAGTAGTAAACCTTGGATAAGAAGATATAAAACACCTAAAGATAAAAGTAATTGCAAATGTTATTTATGTGGAGAAATGGGACATATTAGACTCAAATGTCTAAAATTAGGAAAGCAACCACGAGATAAAGTATATTTAATGGAATTATTTAAATTAGAAGAAGATGAAGATATACAATCAATTTATAGCTTAGATGATTTAAGTGATAATGAGAGTATTTATAGTGTGGAAAGTATTAATATGATAGATTCAGATTCAGAGTACTATAGTAATTCAGATAGTGATATAGATGAATATATGTGTGCATTTATAGAAGAAGAACATGAAGAAGAATTTAAATATGTTAATTTAGGTTGGCCAGAAAAATGTCATAAGTGTAATAAGCTAGCAGCAGAAAAATATTATAATAAATATTCTATATTTTGTAAGTCTTGTTATAATAATAGGTTATTAGATATTAATTCAGCAGAATCACTAGAAAATACTGAAATATTAGGAAATAGTGTTCATAATATTGAAAAGCCAAAAAATAGTTCACTAATTACTATAAATTGTGAAATAGAATTAGCAAAAGACTATAAAATACAAACAATAGCAATGATAGATACAGGAAGCACAAAGAGTGTCATAAGAGAAGAATTAATACCAGAAAAATATAGACAGAAATTAGCAAAACCAGTAAGAATAACACAGTTTGATGAGAGACCTGTTTATTTGACACATTGCATTAATAATGAGTCTATTAAAATAGAAAGACAACAATTTAATTTACCATTAACATTTATTTCACCAGTTGGATCATACCCATTTATTATAGGTTTAAACTTTTTGAAAAGTATACAAGGTTTTTTGTTTATGAACCCAACAATAACATTTTTTAAGAGAGGTATAACTATAACTGACCAAAGTAATACTTTAGAGTCCTATAAAAGCTTAAGTATAGAAGAGTCTAGTAGTCAAGATCATTACTATTTAGAAAACTCAAATAAAAATGAAGAACATAATAATATAAAAGACTTTGATGAAGAAATATTTGAGCATGAATATCCAGTCATAGAAGAAATAACTCCAGTAGAAATATTACAGCTAGATAGACCACAGAGTATAGATAGACCAAAGAGTCTAGAAGAATTGTTACAATTAGCATAACAAACTAGAATTATAGGAGAAGACCCTCAATTACATTGGAGTAAAAATAAAATATTAGCAAAATTAGATATAATTAATCCAGACTTAACAATTAAGACGGCAGACATGCCTTGCAGTTTACTTGATAAGCAAGAGTTTGAGCAACAAATAAAGGAGCTTTTAAATTTAAAAGTAATTAGGCCTTCAAAGTCTAGACATAGATCAGCAGCCTTCATAGTAAGAAAACATTCGAAATTAAAGAGTGGAAAGGCTAGGATAGTATATAATTATAAAAGATTAAATGATAATACATATGAAGATAGTTATAAATTACCAAATAAAGATGAGCTTATAAATAAAATTCAAGAGAGTAAATATTTTAGTAAGTTTGATTGTAAATCAGGATTTTGGCAAATAAGATTAGCAGAAGAATCAATTGAGTGGACAGCATTCACTTGTCCAGAAGGACATTTTGAATGGTTTGTCATGCCATTTGGATTGAAAAATGCACCATCTATCTTTCAAAGAAAGATGGATCAAATTTTTAAGAAATATGACAGTTTTTGTAGTGTATATGTAGATGATATTTTAGTACATAGTAAAAATAGAAATGAACATAGAAAACATTTAGAAATAATTTTACAAGAATTTATCAATAATGGTATTGTGATTAGCAAAAATAAAATAGCATTAGAAAAACAAGACATAGAATTTTTAGGAATGTATATAAAGTCAGGAACAATACAATTACAAGATCATATAGCTAAGAAAGTTTTAGAATTTCCAGACAAATTAGAAGATAAAAAACAATTACAAGCATTTTTAGGATTATTAAATTATGCAAGGAATTTTATTCCTGATTTAGGAAGAAAAATAGCAGTATTACATAGTAAAACTAGCAAAACAGGACAAAAGTATTTTAATAGTGAAGATATTAAATTAGTACAAAATATCAAGCAAGAAATTACAAAGCTTAAACCATTAACTTTACCACTAGATAATAGTTATAAAATAGTTGAAACAGACGCATCATCATTAGGATGGGCAGGAATATTATACCAGAAAAAGCATAAGGAATCACCAAAGTCTGATGAACAAGTTTGTAGATATGCATCAGGAAAATTTAGTGATATACAGTCTAGATTGCCAGCAACAGATTTAGATATTTTAGGAATAATTAATTCACTTGAAGTATTTTCTTTATTTCTACATAATGAAGTATTTACAATTAGAACTGATTGTCAAAATATAGTTTCTCATTATAATAAAATTCACACTAACAAGCAAGCAGCCCGAAGATGGGTTAATTTTGTTGATTCAATTACAGGAAATGGTTTTAAACCAATATTTGAACATATTAAAGGTAGTGATAATACATTAGCTGATATTTTATCAAGACTTATTCATTGAACAGGATGGAATATTATAGAGCATCATCATCAAATAGCAAAAGGTCGCAAAGCAGCAGCAGACCACCTTTCAATAGCATAATGATGAATCACGGACCTCCACCATTTGCTAGATTCCAGAATACAATGAATCGACCAGCATCACCACCAGTACCCACTTTCAACTTTAATGGTACTATAGTGGAAGGAGTAAAAAATCCCACTCTGAGATACAGGCCAAGAGTACCAGGACTCACTGATAGGCAACAAGTACTTCTAGATAATTTCTGGAATATCCAAATAAAACAACCAAACATGAGGTTAGGACATGAAAAAATAATTAGAGCTTTAGAGCAAGAATTTGATGCATTTAATTTTAATTTCAACCAAAGTCAGCATCACATCCATTCACTACAAAACAGTTTAGAAGCAATTTGAAGAGATCATGATGGATTAGCAGCACAATTTACTAAGGTATACCAAGAGCTACAAACCCTTAGAATGCAACAAAAAGCCAGTGATACTTTGAAGCAAGAACTCAAAATTGGCATAAATATTGATCAGCATAAAAATAAAGAAAAAGAGAAAGAAGCTATTGAACAAGAGGCTAATGAGCCCATAGAAAATAAAGAAATTACTATTGAGCTCATAGAAGATACTAATATGGAGCAGCATCAGACTGAAGAAGCAGAAAATAGCATAATACAACATAGAGATATTTCAGTAGAAGAAAAGTTTGAGCATTTTATTAGTACTATACCAATAGAAATAATAACTGATGAAATATTGCTAGAAGAAATCTTGAGGGCAAAATTAAGAGTGTTACCAATAGATATGCATTATGAAATTTTAGGCAGAAGTTCACAATCTATTCAAGAACTGCAATTACAATTACAAATTGCCTTGTATAACTCTATCTTTGATCCAAAACCAGGGATGGATGTTAGTACAAAAATATATCCATCATGTGTTTGCAGTAGCACCGAAATTTGTAATTGTGAGCCAGAAGTAAGTATAGCATTAGCTAGGATTAATATGGTAGATTTTTAAAATTGGCATTTTAGTTATGAGCATAAGGGTCAGCAGAATGTAGTAGAAGTTACACCATCTTTATTATTAGAATTTGGTTATCTTGAGAAAGTTTATATTGACAATAATTCACAACTAGAAACTTTCCCAACCAAGCTTAAGAAAGTAGCAGAAGATTATTTAGATTTATGGAAGCAAATTTGTATAAGTTTCATTAGTAGTCCTCCAGAATGGTACAAGCACATGCACAAAGAAGAGGCAAGACATATAGCCATGATTAACAAGGAATCCTTCAGATTATACCCCATATCACATTACAGGTGGACTCCTACAAAACAACATATCCAACGATATCGAGGAAGTCAGATACTGGCATTAGAAGAATTTGAAGATTTCAATTATGATATGTCATTAGTAGCAGAAGACAATGAGATGTATATTTACAGCAGATTCAAAATTCGTCATCAACCCTACTGGAAACCTCAATATCCATTAGGAGAAGCAGAAGTAACATATTTTAGAATAAAAGAAGATCATGAAAAGCAAGAAGAACTAGAACAAGGAGATGAAGATTTCTGGAATAATATGACAGAAGAAGAGCTGCACAATATGGATAATATGATGGAAGCTTAGAACACGTGGCAGCAATAAGCAAAAGTTAAAAGGCAGAAGTTCCAAATAGCATAATACAAAACTTTGTATAATAATTCAGATATGAAAATAATTGTGGGACCCGCTATGATGAATGATGTAATGGCATAAGAGTAAATAAAGAAAAGAGTTCGACCCGATATAGACATTTTACAACAAAAATGTCCTTATGATTAAAAATGAATAGTAAAATGTCCTTTTAATTAAGACTCCCAAAAAAATTTGAGAGCTTCTTTGTACACCCAAAAGTGGTATGTGGACACCCAATTTCTTTGGCCACCCATGTTTCATTATTAAATTTCTTTGGACACCCCATTATCTTTGCAAATATACCAAACCTAACCCATAACAAATTATGCTTTATTTCTCTCCAGAACTCTCCTAGAAAGCTCCATGAGATTTAATGGGTGGTGGGGTTTTGTTCTCAAAATCAAATTTTTCCTCCGTCAGATTTATAACTCTCCAAATTCAGATTTAATGTAATTGAGTGAGAGTTTTGTCCTCCCTAACTTTGTGATAGGCTTTTGTTCACCCTTGCTTTTGTATGCTTTCAACCGGTATTTGTTGGCCGGAATCTGGTTTTGTTTTGCGATAGATGTCTTTATTTTAAGCCCTTTACTTCGATTGTTTAATTTCCTTCGTTGGTGTAGGCAGATCTCATTTTGATTGGAATTGTTCTCTCTGAATCATGATTGATTTGGTGGAGAGCTTTTCTTATTGTGGGTTGATCTATATGTCTAATCAAAGAAAATCTCTTTTTGGAGGGGTGTCGATTTATCAATGAAAAATCGAGATGGTGAAGCATGCATGCGGTTGGGTTTGTTGAGAGAATGCACAAAGATGAGTGGGGGATGGGCAGAGATGGAAAATGGGGTAGGGAATGCGGTTGGATTCTTCATTTTTTGGCTGGGTTTTTCTTTTTTGTTTCTTTTTTCTTTATTTGTTTTTTATATTTAAAAAAAAAATAATGTTAATTTTTCATAGTTAATTTCTTTATTCCAACAAACAAAGAATGTTAATTTCTTTACTTTTTATTCCGAAATATTTAATTGAACTTTTGAGTCATTTTACCAAGGGATTTTTAAAAATTTTAAGTGTCCAGAAATCATTTTTTTAGGCGTATAATGAAGCTCTCAAAATTTTTTGTTACAAAACAAATCCACCAATAGGGCCAACACCACAAACGAAAGTAAATGCTCAAGGGATTGACATGGTCCACATCTCCTTGGAATTTCAAGGATGCCCATTGTTTAAGTCATCTTAGGGTCCCTATCAATCTTTTGTCATCAAAATGTTCTTGTTTGTCTAATAATTTCTCTCTTTTTCCTTTTCTTTTTTTTAAAGGAAAAAAAAAGATTTATAAAAGTATAATCTTTTCTCCATCTTTCTTTCTTATTACAAGTTTTTGGGCATCTTCCCCTTTCCCATTCCGCTTTGCTTTTTTTATCTACTCATTTTCTTCTTTTATTGGAATGAATTTTATCGCACGTATTAAGCTTTATGTAGACATCGGACACATAATTATTAAGTTGGAATCCTTCAAGGCACAAATCCAAAATGAGGTTGGAATCTTTGAAGGCATAAATCCAACTCTATTTTCATTAATTCAGAATTAAATTGGTTTTTCTTTTTTGTCATACACTCTCTTTCATCATGAATCATCTTGTTATGAGCTTCTTCATAGTAAACATGTCGAATGTCCTTAGGCTAAGGTTATATGGCGACATTTCATCCCCCTCGGCTTTCCATTTTGGTTTGGAGGCTTTTTCATGTTAAGTTTCCCACAGATGATGCACTTCAGCATCATGGTGTTTGTTTGGCATCTAATTGCCATTTATGTCATGGTTAAGAGGAATTTGTTGCTCAACTTTTTTTTTCCGTTGTCCGTTATCGAAGCAACTTTGGACGTAATTGGCTTGTCAGTTTGGTACTTCTTTGTCCTTTTCTGATTCTTTAACAATGTTCTAGGACGCATTTGTGCGTAAGCCTTTTTCTCATCAGTTACATAATCTTTGGATTTTTGTGGGCCTTTTCACCATTTCTATCATATGGAAGACACACAATAAGTCTATTTTTGAGAACTAAACAGTTTCTTTACGTCACTTATGCATGTCCATAAAATCTGGGATTATTCATGTTGGGAAGTTTATTCCTGAATGCTCACAAGGTTTGGATGCTCGTATAATTTGTGCTATGGGTATTCGACCTATCCCTCATAAGGCTCCTCATATACGTCATGTGCTTTGGTCTCCACCTTGGTTTCCTTGCCTTAAGCGTTCATTTATGGCTTATCTAAGGGAAATGTTGGTCCTGCTGCTTGTGGGGGAGTTTTTAGGAATTGGCATGGTCAGTTTCTTGGAGGTTTTTCAAGGAATTGGTCATCATAATTCTTTTTATACGGAGTTATCAACAATTAGAATTGGTGTCGAATTTGCTTATCAGCGGGATTGGCATACGCGTTGGTTGGAAAATGATTCTTTTAGTGTTATTGCTTGTTGTTCCTCCTTGGCCTCTTCGTACACAATAGTTAACTTGTTTGGCTCACATTCGAGTGATGACTTTTTGTTGCTCTCACATTCATCAGGAAATGAATGTGGTTGCTGATAGTTTTTTCATAACATGAGTTTATCTTCCTCAAATCTGGTCTAGCATGACTCCTTTCCCTTTGGCAATTATTACTTCTTTGCATTCAGATTTCCTTGGCTAGCCTGGTTTTTGTTTTTTAGATTAGAGTGCTTCACAATTTTTCAACATTTCGCTTGGCTCAAATTGAGACTTTGGTTCAAGGAATTTTTTTTCTTCGTTTCTTTTTATGATGATGCATTCTTTTTTCTTTGCTAGTCTTGGCTTCGTCCCCCCTCTTGTATTTATTTATTTTTAGGGTTTGTTGGGTTTAATATGGCATTATGGACCAGCCTACTTAATTTCAAATGCAACCTTGTAGGATAAGGATGACTGCTAAAACATATGAGTCTATCACCCCATTATTATAGACATAATTAGTAAACTATGTGTGACGACCCGTCCTTAATTTTGTTGTATTTTATTTTTTGAAAGTGTGAATTTACCAAATGCCGCTGAACGAGCTAAGTGGAAATCCTACATGGACGTTTGAACTCTTTTTAAATTTTGACTTCTTACTTGTCGTATTCTTGTAGTACATGTCACTACGAACGCGTGAGCGCAAATGAGACGTAATTCTGACGTGTAACGAAAACGTTACGTACGTTTAATTATTTCTTTCCTGTTTTAGGGGTGTTGTGTTGCGTGCCACAAGAGACCCTCTTTCCTCTACTAATTTTAGAAACCAAATATCTCTTCTCTCTCTTTCCCTCAAATCTCTATCTCTCTCCCTCATTTTTTTTTTCTTCTTCCCGTGAAAAACTTTCACTCAGACAAACAGTGGCCACACTACTTACTTCGAACCGAGCCAAACCACCACCACCACCTTGTTTGTCGCAACTCACTGAGTTCAACCGTACAAATCAATTGCCCAAACTCCCCACCGATCGACAAAAATCGCACACGGAAGAACAGAGCTTTTCCAGTGAGATTCTCACAAATTTCGACCAAGGTGAGACTTCTAACCACCACCATTAGCTTCCTCTTGTTGAGTAGATGAATTTTCATACTAAACTCGTGTATTTTGGTCGTGTTTTGGAGTAGATTCAACCTTGATTTTAGATCGAGACTTTCGACCATTTTTCAAACTACAAATTGTACAATCTTGTTCTCCTTCTCTCTAGCTTCATTTTGACATGTAGATTGTGTAAAATGGTTGAGAAATGAACAAGTTATGAAGCTTTGAAAATTCTCCAGAAACCGGTGAGTTTAGACGGCAGCGCTGGCAACAGGCTCGAGTTGCAGCGGCAACCGGTTCAAACCCGGTCATGACGTCAGCAAGTCCGGTCCAGACAGTGAATATCCTTAGGTATATTATTTTAACACCGTTAGGAATATTATTTTAAATTCTAGCGTTAACTAATGTCATTAACTTTGTCAGCAGCCGCGTGTGCCAGTGCGTATGGGCTCGTGGCGGCGCATGTGACAATTTTTTGACACTTTTTAGCCCCGTTTTGAGCAAACAAAGAGAATTTCAAGTGTCCTCCTTAGTGTTTATGAACTTTAAGTAGGTTAATGATTTGTATAGTTATTTCTCATACATAAGAGAGTTACCACAAGGAGTACAGGAGTTAGGCAAGGTAAAACGGCTACGACCCAACTACATATTAGTGAGTGGGCTCTGTTTTGAGAAACTTATATTATTTATATTAGTTTCAACTATGGTTTTGTGAATATTTTCTATCATGTCATGCTTTTACTTACGAGTTTAAGTATAAAGAATATTATGTTCAGATTTGTGAAATTGTGATGTCATGATCATGTGTATTTTTATTTGCTCATCATACATGCATTCACCCGGTGTCTAGTACTCATCCGGGACAGGACCAGCCTTCACGTTTATGTTCACATGTGCACTGTTATGCTCACCTTGGATCCATTGTAGGTGCCAACCTATACTAGTTTGCATTAGGCAGCTAGGACTCGTATGTGATGCGATTAACGCCAGCTTCACGTAATCGTAGTACTGAGCATATATCTATTACACCTAGCATGTTCCATGTAGCTACTTTCTGCATGGGCTTGTGTATCTGCATATGTTAATGAGCATACTATATTATGTTGAGATAATTGTGTTTATTGATATCTTTGACAGTTGTGCCTTTATACTGTTTTGACAGTTTTCATTCTATACATAGTACGTTTTTGGGAAACTATACAGGTTTTTCAGAGAGGGGTTACTTATGTTACGAAAAGCAAAGGTTTTAGAAATAGTTATTTTTGCCCACTCACACTTTCTGTTTTGAGCCCCTCCAGGACTTAGTAGCTAGACTTGTGGCGAGCGAGACAGTTCTGGTGTTTACGACTTCAGCATCAGATAAACGTAGGATTTCCTTCTTCCGCTATTATGTTTCATCCATCCTACTCAGGATGGGAGTAATTCGTATTTTCTTTATTGCACTTTAACTATGCTCTGAACATTGCATGCTATGTATTAAGGGTTCTACCCGTACTTCTGCGCACTTTTACTCTTAGTATCACTAGTTCTAGACTTTGGTTTTATTTTAACAGGAGTTTTCCACATCATCTGCATGACATGGCTTTCGTCACCCTCTGGGGTATCGGCCAACATGCCTCAATTTCGGTATCCTTCGAAATATCCAGGTCGGAGTGTGTCACTATGAGACATATATAGTACGTAAGAAAACATGTGTATCATCAAAAATTTATAAAAATATAGTGAATAATTTAGTCATCGTGTACGTAAATATGGATAAGATAAGCTAACAATACATGTATCCTTGTCAAATATGCACAAAATATGTGTATTATTCATGAAAATTAATTAAAAGAAACTCGGTAATAATAAATTTACTTCAAACTCAATATTTTTAGGTAAAACTAACTTGAAATATTTTTTTTTTTGGATAATACTTGGGTACTCACTAGTGAGTACTCTATATACTCACTTTCTGATTTTGCTCAATCAAAAGATGACACGTGTTCCTTATTTTTAAAAGCTCAAGAAAAATTAAATAGCATATGTTTTATTTTTTAAAACAATAAAATAAAACATGTGTTAAAATATCCAAATTATTAAAGTGAATATATAGGATACTCATTAATGAATACCTAAGTATTGTCCTTTTTTTTTTTCAAAACTTGAACCATTTTTAAATCTTAATTATGAGTTCATTAAGAATGCATATAGCTTTAGTGTTAATAATGGTTCCAGCAATATTTATAAGAGACGTTGAATTAAATGAAAGGTTTTCTTGAAAATTTATGGATAATACTTGGGTACTCACTAGTGAGTACCCTATATACTCACTTTTTAATTTTGTCCAATCAAAAAATGATATGTGTTATTTATTTTTAAAAGCTCAAGAAAAATTAAATAGCATATATTTTATTTTTTAAAACAATAAAACATGTGTTAAAATATTATTGGGCCAAATTATTAAACTGAGTATATAGGGTACTCACTAGTAAGTACCTAAATATTGTCCTTTCTTCAATATTACGTAGCATTGAATAATATGGGAATGAATGGTTGAATTTGAAAATATAATATCTAAACAATTTCTTTAAATTAATAGCTAAAGTACTCGTACATAGAATGATACGTAACATTTGAAGAAAGTCGATATAACATTATTGGAGCAATTAAAACAGTACATGAGATGAGCACCTGGAAATTAATAAAAATGAAGAAGGTTGAAGGATTAGGCGAGTCGAACTACTCATAAGGCTTGGCCATCAAGATACCAAGTAGCATCTTACTCTCTAACACACCTAAATTGTTTAGAAAGAGCCAAGACCCTGAAATTTAGTCATCAACTACATAAGTAACATTGATTGAAGCCACACCTTGCACAATGTAAGCCAACTGATACTCACATCCCGTAACTACCTCAAAAACCCGATCTACAATGGAAATTTTGTGTGTATAACCTATCCTCATAGACTGTTAATCATCCATATAGAGTCAATATATTGCTCAAAGTCCATCAAACCCTAAGACCATCTCCAATCGTTGCCAATGGCCAATAAGTTTAGGTCTTTGGTCTTTGCATTTCATTGTCCAATGGTGGCCAATTTTTAGGTCCGAGCAAAAATAGAAAACAAAAAGCAAGAAATAGGCCAGAGAATTGCCTCAGCCAAAACAGGTGGGACCCAGCGCTGCTCTTGGATTTGCGTGATTCACCCCAAACGCCTCCAATTTGACTCGCGGAACGCGCACTGCGCGCCAAATAAGAGCATGGCAGACAGGGCCGGCCCTATGGGAGTGCAGGTGGTACACCCGCACAGGGCCCCGAATTTTGAATGTATATGTAATTTATATAGGTTATTTTATATATATTTTTGTGCAATAAATTAGCAAATGTTGTTTTTGCAATGCAACTTTCACGTGAGGTTGTAAGTTCAAACCCCAGTGATTTGCATTTTTTTTTATGCAAAATTTTAAGAAAGAAATATAAAAAAATCCAAAACAGCATCAAAGCTGTTCGAACCCAAGACCTTTTTGAAGAACTCAAAATTCATTTCCAACTCAACTAATTGTATTTGACATATTTGTTTCCACAGAAATTAAATTTATATAAATTTGAAAAATCAATCTGTAAATTTAATTTATGATGATTTTTTTTCTTAGTAAGGGTCTCGATTAAATTTTCGCTCAGGGCCGGCCCTGATGGCAGACATGCCTGTTGGGCAATAAAATTTTTTTTTTTTTTTTGTAAATTCAAATTTTAAATTTCTTTTAATTGTTGTTTGTTTTTTATTGTTTTTAATTAAAGAAAAGTACACTAATAATGGAATGCACCAATCAATAAGCCATGGCTACAGTCAATCAATACGATATGTGGGGAAGTATTATTGGTAGGACGTGTGTAGGAAGAGATTGAAGTATGATTCATATGTGTGTTTTTTTATACTTTATCGGAATTTAAATATTTTTAAGTATAAATGTTTATAAAATTAAGTTAAGTTAATTTAAATAAATATTATTTTTTTAAAAGTTAAAAAGAAAAAAAATTAAACTAAAATAATATTTAACAATTTTTTAGCTAAAATTTAGGCCACACTATTATAAAAAAATAAAATAAAAAACCAATTTATTTAGTCATAGGCCACTAGAGTTGGTGTAACAGGTAAAAGGCAATTGGGTTTGATTACACACAACCAAAAAAAAAATGGTGGACCAATCAGAAAGGACACGGTAGTTAGTGGAGAGGGTGGGACCACCACTGCTTAAAATCTACATCTGAAGAGGCCCCCAATTGGTTGATTTTCCATGTGGCATTGAAGCTGTGCCATCTACTGCTTTTACTCAACTGATTTTAGGGTTTCGGTGAAAGGTATCGGTCTTTATCTTCAGACTATATGGCTATAATGCATTATGCATGCAAATAAAATTAGAAACCATAAGAAAAAATATAAATAAAATTAGAAACCATAAGAAAAAATATTTTGGACTGGATGCCCAAATGCATGATTTTACTTTATTTTGTTTTGGTACAAAACATATGCATGATTTTATCATTTCATTTGACCGGTTGAACCATGCAACAAAAAGAAAAGAGACAACTACATTACTTTTTGCTCTTTTTCCAAAGAAAAAAGGAAGGGGGAGGGGGGTTTTAAAACCCGGTGTTCGAGAAATAAATTCACACGGCGCTTAGTTGTAGGCCTAGTGATTTATATGAACACTGATTGGGAGATTGCGAGCGTGCCACTACTAGGTACCGCTAGCAGACGGTGTATGTGTGTGATTTGAGATTGCGCTATTTAACTTATAACCAAAAGATTGTGTCTTTAAGTGAGAGGCTCAACTTAGGTTCTTTATTTGCCTTGCCTGTTAAGGACTTTAATTGTTATGTAGATATATATAACAAGGCTTATATGTTTGAAATATAGATTGGATATAAACTGGTTATATTCAATCCGAATGCTTTAATAATAAAGACAGTAAGCAGTAAATAAAGAAAATACAGTTTGCATCAAAGTAAACATATATAAACTGAATTGAAAGTTTACGAATAAGTAAATACAATAAGTAAACAAAGCCATCGAATTGGCTTTTATGCCCATCGGATTGAGACAAAGCCATCGACAAAGCCATCGGGTTGGCTTTTATGCCCATCGGATTGAAGACAAAGCCATCGACAAAGCCATCGAATTGGTTTTTATGCCCATCGACTCTTTGGGAAGAAGAGAATAGCCTAAAGGAGATTCTTTCCCAGGCTTAATCGATACCACAGAGAGAAGTGGCAGAGCTAATTCTAAGATCGGAGATTTCCTGATCTAAAAGCTTTAACACAAGTTGTCAAAGCTTTGTGAATGGTTGCTTAAAGCCTTATGTAGGCTTATGAAAGCTTGTTGTTGGGTTGTATGAACTGATGAATGCCACTTCTTGGCTTTCAAGAGAGAGGTTTTCCTCTTTGGTGTTTGAAAGGTTGGCTTTCCTTAGAACATGTATGTTCTGAATTTTGTTTGATTGGTTGAGTGTCCCCAGCTCTCTGTCTTTGCTTCTAATATATAGAGAGCAAAACCAATGTGAAAGCAACCTAACTTGATGCACGCACCTCAACCTAATTCCACTTGCACAAAGATAGATAACATTAATTAACTATCCACTTGCACAAAGATAGATAACATTAATTAACTATCCACTTGCAGATACCCAAAATATCTTGGTGTAAGTTTGGCCTAATTTCACAATAACCCCCACATAATGCCATAATTTGGCTTTAGACCAAAATAGGGGTAAACATGACAATTTTGAGTGTAAACACCTAGTTGAGTTGATCTGGTGATTAAGTTGTTCATGTAATTATTATGCAGATATATATATATATATATATAATTATTGTCGCATATGTAGAGTTCAATTATGCTTTACATTTGAGACAAAGAGATTCTGTCATGTTACCAATGTCATGTTACAGTTGTTCATTGGACGGATAATGCACATTTTAAACACATGTCAAGTGTTTATTAGACAACGTCTCACTGAAACTAAAACTTAGTTGCATGAGAGATTTTCTCCCTTAAGACATTGAACAATAAGTATTTACTTTTTCTTTCTTTCTTTTTTATTTTGGCTCGAATTTTAATCTTTCTTGTTTAGCTTGATTCGGTGAGAATTGTTAGCCAGGTTTGCATTAGATTCTTGAGTCGTATCAGTAATTAGCTCAACATCTCAATCGCAAATCTTAAGATTCAGCAGTAATTTCAACTGGGGCTAACCCACTGATTTAATTCCCTGCTTTGATCACTTACCTGAAAATTTTCTTGGGTGGTGTCTCATCTTCATCTTATCAAATTAACCTTTTTACCTTTTTCCATGGGATGATATTGATATATATGGACCCCCGAGCTAGCTAGCCCTATATATCATAATTTCATCAAATTAAATCGTCCACAAAGATGCTGACGTGAATGCAAACAATAGGGACCAAATCAATGTGGGTCATTTCGTTGAATAATTATTACACAATCCACTCCACTCTACGGACGATCATATATTTGGTCATGTGGATTGTGGAGCTTGATCAAGAGGACTCAAGAGCTAGCAGCGCACTTCACACTAATAGCAAGGACTTCTATATAACACCAGTACACTATTATTACATAACACCAGTACACTATTATTACGACTTTTAATGTCAATAATATGTGAAAAAAAATTTACACATATTGTTGTAACATTGACACAATAACGATGTATATGTGTCATATAAGTTGCTCTTTACACACGTATATATCCAACCCTTGTTGGTGGACAAGACGGTTACACCATTAGGATTTAGGAAAAGAACCCTACCCCCTAACAAGGAAACCCCACCCCTCCCAATCCCAGCAATGACTTCACTTAACAAGGATATGGGATTTGGGTCCCCTTCCTTCAGATCGTATTTGTTTCTGTTTTGTCAAAAACACAATCAAGCTTCTCAAGAATCTAACAAATCTGACCATAAGCCCCTAACTAAGGTTACTTCGTGAAAGGAAGTTTGAGGTATGTAACCCAAAAAGGAAAAAAGTAGTAATTGTGCTTATAGTCTGCCACTAAGTAAGGTTACAGTTGTTTGGTGACATGATGTTCATTTTTTATAATTATTACCTTTTTTTCAATTTTGGTTAATGTTATTAGCATTTCAATTTTGGTTAATACTACTATTTCAATCTGAGCATTTCACAAATTTTAGAGTGAAAATCATTTCTTTTTCAATTTTTTGTGCTAGAGATAGAAGGTAAGTCTATATTAAGAAAAAGAAGGATGAAGAAGGGTATAGGGAGGAAGGAGGAAGAAATGAAGGAGAATGTATGAAACAAAAACTTGAGGTTAAAACAACTTTTTCGTGTTAAGTTTTTGTTTTGTGTACCATTGATTATTGGACAACCCTAATTAACCAATCCAATTGTATGTGGTAACCATGATGTAAATGAGTTGGGAAGGAAAAATGGGTGGCTGTTGTTTTCACTTTCACTCTGCTTGTGAAATGATGAGATTGATCACAAAATGTTTGATCGTGCAAGTTGCATCATCAATCAAACTTACCAGAATTATAGATTAAAATTTGATAAAAGTGACACATTGTCAAAATTTTGCAAGCATTTCTTTTTTAGTTTGAGTGTTAAACACAAAATCTAAGTGTCATTTGTGCAAATTTTTATTTAAAACAATAGATTTCGTTGTTTGTTTATATGATATCATCCTTGTGTTAAGTATTCTTGATTAAGGACTAAGGTTTGAATGTCTTACAGTTGACATGTTCTGTTAATTAGAAGACTTTAAAAGTTTGTTTGTGTTTGACTAGTTCTCAGTTATAAGTTGGTAAGTAATGTAGACATACCCCTATGGCAAAAAAAACATGTAGACATACCCTTATATTTCATAGTGATTTTTATTTAGGGTAAACTGTCGTTTGACCCTCTGAACTATTACTCCAATTGAAATTGACCTCCTTAACTAGTTTTTTGGTAAATTAACTCCCTGAACTATTTGAAATCAGCCCATTAACCCCTCACCGTCAGATTCAACGAAATTTCATCCACTTTGCTGTCAAATACTAGCACGTGTCATATTTTAATTGGTAGCTCTAGTTGACATTTTAACGAATTAATAGCAAATTGGATGGAATCTAGCGGTAGGGGGTAAATCTACTAATTTAGAAAAGTTTAAGGGGTTAATTTACCAAAAAAATAGTTCAGAGAGTCAATTTCAACTAGAGTGATAGTTCAGGGGGTCAAACAACAGTTTACCTTTTTATTTATCATTTTACACTTATCCAGGTGGACCTTAAACCTTCTTGTTGATAAAGTATATCTTCGAGTGGTAGCTAATACAAACTTGCCGTTCAAGAGAGGGAAGATGTCAGTGCTGTCGACCTATATAGAAGTGTGGTACTTCTTAATTAAACCATACTTAACCTTAGCTTAGACAGCCTAAGGAAATTAAGAGCTTTGAACTTAAATTTGTCAACGACATATATATAGATGACTAAGATGAGGATGGTTTATTGTTGTAGGAAGGGTTGACACAAGGAGAATGACTTACTTGTAACTGGAATACCACTGTGAAGTATCTCAAATCAATCACATTGTTATGTGAAAAAATTATAAGTCATATCAGTGCGTGAATAATCTATGGCTAAAATGACGCTCGCGTTGTGGTAAGTTTCTCTCCAATCTTTGGCTCTTAGTGCTTATTTGTGTTTTAAAGAAATTTTTTTCTTATAGAGAGGTAATACAAAGCATAAATTTATCACGAGTTATATGATAGAATAAACTGCTGATTTGACCTTAAATTATTATTCAATTAAAAATTAAGTCTATAACTATTTTTTTTTAAAGAATAAATCCTGAAACTTATTAAAAACTACCAATATCGTCCCTACTATAAAATTTGAAGCTATTTTATCCAATTCGCCCACAAGCCATTAACGTTACATATATAGGTTTGCGAATCTAACTATTACTTTACACTCCAACGTTAACTCCATAGATTATTTTTTCGAAGTCCTTAAACACATTAAGAATTGTCAATCTATCTTCCAAAGAGTGTGACATGCATGCAAGTCACGCGACTTAAATTGATGGAACATTGAATAGAATAACTTCGAGTCTTATAGGGGGAACTGACAGTTTTTAATGAGTTTAAAGAATTATTTTTTCTATAAAAAAAAGTACCAAGTATGAATTTTCAGGGTAAATTACATTTTACCCCCTTAACTTTTAGTCCAATTTTCAATTTCATACAACATGTTCTAATTTTTTCAAATTCACACAATGACTCTCTATTTCGTACCACTTTTGTACATCTGTCAAAAAAATCTGTTAACTTGACTATTAAGTAAAGAGGTGGCAGATGCATATCCTATATTTGTGCTAACGTTGACACATCCCGACCCGGATGTACACGTGGACACCCAAAAGTCGGATGTGCCGGCCGACACCACGTAGGGTGACGAAAGCCAATTTGAATAAAATAAGGAATAAATTGAACAATTGAATACAATAACAGTCGTACAAGGTACAGAATACTGGAAATTTACAATTTCAAGGAGATTCTAACGATCTTCATACCACCGGGTCTCGATGTCGACAACTTCAAGCCGCTAAACCTGGAGGGGCGCAAAACAAAAGGGTGAGTGGGCCATAGTAAGTTATTTTGTGAAAACCTTTCTTTTTTTTTTGAAAATACTAACCCCTCGCCGTAAAACAGGTACTTGGTTGAAAAACCGTTTACAGAGAACGTACTAATATAGTAGGTAGAAAAACAAAGTAAGTACAGAAATATACTTACCGTCCAAAACGGGCAGAAAGCCACCGTTCGGCATAAAACAATTTGTCAAAAAGCTCGTAAGATAAAGTTATACGGGAAAGCTGTAAATCCAATAGTAGTATCTGTGGCATCAGTGAAAATCCAAGATAATATCACAATCCAACTACAAGATAAATGCTCGGTTAGGCAAGGCAGACACACGAGTTCATACAGATATATTCTGTCATGAACAGGCTGGGTGTATAAATAAAGTTACGCTCATGTACTACGATCACGTGAAGCTGGCGCTAATCGCATCACAACGAGTTCGGGCGCCCATGCGTCCTCGAACAGGCTGGCACCTTACTATGGATCCATAGTGAGCGTATCGGTGCGTGTGAACAATCACGTGAAGGCTGGTCCTGGCCCGGACAGTACAATAAACACCGTGTAAGCCTCCCAAGTTGGGCGTATAAAAACATGCCACGAAGTAATCTTAAATAAAACAGTATAAGGTAATTTCCCTTTTTGGGATAACCTTTAAAACTACCACTAAATAAAGTATTCTCGGGTACCGTACCCGAAATACCAAGTAATTAACCACTATTCGTAAAATACCAAGAATACACCATACGGGTACCAAGGTATAGAAATACCAACTTAATGGTAGATTAGGTGAACCCAAAATATGATAGGAAATTATCGTTTCCAATGTTCACCCAAATACGGCCCAAGGCCCGTCAAACGAATATAAGATCCAAACGCATAAATAGGGAATTAATTTTTAATTCCCTAAACCCTCGAAGATAGGGTTGGTACGATAATTGTAATACGCATACAAAAAATAATACGGAAATTACCAATTTAATGGTGTAATTCCCAAAATGGAAATGTAGGCGAAAGCCCACTAATTTCCATGGTCTAACGAAATACCGAGACGATATAGTAAACCAAGTATTTGCCATGAAATACAAGGTCTACTAACCATACGAGATAAGTACCAATCTAAAGTCACTAACTAGTGTAGGCATAAATAAGTTTTGCTAGCAAGTATAACAATAATCAATTATAGCATAGGTAAAACCCAAAATAGTATTTAACACAAGTAAAACATTTAGTTTAGGTAAGGAAAGGGCCCACTCACAAATAACGAAGCCGAGAAGTCTAAATGCACGTCCTCCGAACGCCACGGGTCGCCAAAACCTAATTTAGAAACCCACAAATTAGTAAAGTATACGAAATTACAAGAAAAACGGCGTTCGGAAACCCGAAAACGGAGTTTCGGGGTCGGAAACCCCAAAACCGCCGCCGCACGCGCCGCCACACGCTGCCGTTTGGCCTCACGCGCCGCCACGCGCGGCTGGAAGGTTCCCACGCGCGGCCACGCGCCCCACGCGCCGGCCACGCGCCTCACGCGCCGGTCACGCGCGGTGACTGACGCCGTTACTGTTCCGTTAACGCCGTTAAGGTTAACGGACGGAATATTCCTTGGAATATTCCCGGTCCGACCGAGTTGAACCGGTTTGCTGACATCAGCAAGACCGGTCTGACCGGTTTGCTGACGTCAGCGCCGGTCGTCTTCAACAATTCTCCGGTCGCCGGCGCCGGCGCCGGCCGCCGGAAACTGAAAAAACTGCGGGATGCACAGTTCTTCACCATTTTTCACAAACTTTACACAGAAATGAAGCTTAGGCTAAGGAGGGTTCGATTTTTACCTGAGTTGGTCCAAGATCGGCCGGAGCTGGCCGGAATTAAGCTCGAGGTTCTCGGCCAACAATGGCGATCGTCGATTTTCAGCCAGAAGTGGGCATGCAGGGCCTGGGTTCGAATCCCAGGACTCCCAGAAGTTCGATGGTGAAGAATTTGGGTCGAATCGTGGCCAGAACAGTCGTGGCTGGCCGAGAGAAGCTCGCCGGAAATTTCGAAGTTCCTGTGTTCGACTGGTTTTGAGCTTTCTGGGTTCCAGGGGTGGCCCAAGACTGATGAGGACGATGATGGTGAAGGTCTGGAGCCCAACCAGGTCGAAAAGGAGTCACGGGTTTGGACAACAGGACTGTGGGCGTGATTTGGAACTCGGGTGTGTAGAGTAAATCTACAGTTTTCTGGGTTTCACTTTTGGTTCGAAAACAAGCCTCGGTTTTGTTCATCCTGGATTCAATTTGAAGGTGAAACAGGTGATGATGATTTGTTCGAGGGAAGGCTGATGAGATGAGGGTGGTGCCCTCATGGGTGCCTTGAGGAGTTTTCTAAGTTTTGGCTAACCTGCAATTGCATGCAGGTAAGAATGGGTAACTCGGGGAGGTGAGCAGAATGGAGAGTGAGGTTGTAGTTGGTTTGCAGTGTGAGTAATTCACACAGGTTGTATGTGTGTGTGCTTGGCTCGGGAGAGAGACAAGGTACAGAGAGTGAGGGAACATGAGTGACAGAGACACAGTGGGCTGGGCCCACAGAAATTATTGGGCCCAAGGCCCAAATACGAAACACAACCAACTTAACGTCCGTAGAACGTTCATTCGAACTTCGAATGACGTTCCGTTCGCGTCGACGAGTTCGTATCGACGAGCACATCGAGAAAATACAAGTGAATGCGTCGTACGAGTTACGACGCAAAAGTCAACCGAAAGGTCAACCAAGGGCAAAATCGTCATTTTGCACCTCCGGGAATAAAATAATATTATTCTCCGGTACGGCTGTAACAAACGTGGCAGACAAATTTGAACCACGTGGATAACAAACTTTTTTTTTTTTAAATTATTAGGGGAGGGGGAGTTTCGAATCCGAGATGCATAGGTGAAAACCAACACCTTTTCTACTAAAATATTGGACCACAAAAAACAAAAGAAGGTTTCTTTTTAATATTTACAACAAATTATAAGTTATAAAACACAATGGGCCCTGCTCCCTACCACTTACACCATTCATCCTCATCCTTCTTCCCCCCCTCCATCACGAGAAATAAATTAAATAAAACATAAAGTAGAAAAATGAAAGAAAAAAGGCTGATGGTTCCTCTTCCTTCTTGCTTCCTCGTGTTCATTGGAAAAAAAAATTGTAGAACACCCATTGAAACAAAAACCATTCAAATCAAACACGAGACTCATATTTTCTTCTCAAACCAACATTCACACTCAACCCACCCACATCGAGTAAATAAACCCATGATTTAAAAAAATAAAACTGAGATTCATCGAAGTAATTTTGACCAATTGTCGTCGAGAATTCGTACCCTCCATGTCTCCTCTATCTCCGAATCGTTCGTGGTGGGTAAATCAAGAGGTTTTTGATCTCCATTTTTGCGAGATTCCAATCCCAGACGTCCCAAGTGGTTTTCTATCTCGCGATGCTCAGGTCTAGGAAAAGCCTGCTCTCTCAGAAATCGAATACTTTGTCGAGATCTATCTTTGAGACGAGGCCTGTTTAAGGTCGAAGGAGGCCTGTTTGAGTTTAGAATACGTGAATTTTATGTGTAATATTGAAAAGTTTGTGAAAATAATGTGTTTTAAACATAAAAGTACGTATGTACGTGTATTGTACGTTGGAGTTTTAAAAAACGTGTAATTAATGAATCAGTGAAACATGTATGGAAAACAAAAGTATTGTTGAAAAATACATAAGCATGTGTATAATACGTGTATTGTACACGAATTTACTAACTACGTTCATGAGAGAGCTAAGGTTTTTAGTTTAACGAGTACAAACGGGTTATCCGCGTGTAGACTTGAATTACCTGTTATTTAACGGGTGCTTAACGGGTTGACACGATAACATACCCAGCATGTTAAGCCTCGATCTGAAACTCGATATTTTCATGTCATTTCGTATCAGGTTAATGGGTCGTGCATTAAATTGCTAGGTCTATATATAGTATTATTGAAGTCAAGGTCAAAATAATCTTTCCTAATCTGAATGATTAACATAATAAAAAAAAGGTTCATAAGTGAAGGTCAAAATAATCCTTCCAAATATGAAATTGCTAGGTCTATATATAGTTTGATCGCCGAAGCGGTTGCAATGAGAGATGCGATGCTGTCGTGTCCAAAACGAGGTTATAAGAAGGTGAAGTTTGAATCTGAGGCTAAGATTTTGGTAGAGATGATAGCTTTTAAGCAAGTCGAAGATGTCTCAGTGGAGGGGCTCATCCATGACATTCGTTGGCTGCAAAGTCAATTTGAAATAGTGAGGTTTTGTTTTGTTCCTCGAGTTTGTAATAAAACAGCTCATGCAGTCGTGACTTTTGTTTCTAAATACAAGATGTATTATATTTGGAATGATTTTGAACTCGAATGGTTGTTTAATATTCTTGCATCGATTGTAAAATTTTCAATTTATTTATAAATGAAATCCATTACCTTTGACAAAAAAAAAAAAACTGCCACAAGCGTTGTTATGATTTAAATAATGTTTTATTAATCATTTCTCGTGGACCATTATTATCATTAACAAATTCACGGGTTTAACTTCAGTGGTACGTACCATTCAATGGTACGTACCGTTGAATGGTTTAAGATTCATTTGGGACCCACTGCAAATTAATCTGGACCATTCAATGGCCGTACCATTGAATGGTACGTACCACTGAAGAATTTTTCCAAATTCACTCAGAGATGTGGTTGGCCTTTGCCTTCGATTTATTTATGGCTAATAATTGAAAAAAAAGACTTATCGCGTTCAACAATATTATGGTATATATAATGGAGTGCTTTTTTTTTTATATTGTTGTTGGATTAGATTAAATTTTAAAATTTGTGTTTTAAATCAATTAAACAAAATTAATTTAACGATAATTAATGAGAATGTAAACATCACCCCACTTTAAAGTGATAATCAAGGTTACACTCGTTGAAGTATATTTTGAAAGAAAATGACTCGTGAAAAGATTGCATTTACAAATCCAAGTCACAAATACTCATCATTTCCAGTTACGGTTGTCCAAATCTACCTCTTTAATTCTGAATGTGAAATTTGAATAGAACCATTCCTTTACATTCGATATTCCTGATATTGAAACCTAATACCTTGTATTTTTTTTGGAAAACTATATATTTTATTTAACAATGAAGAAAAATATCACTAACATGGAGAAAAATAAGTAACAGTATTGTAGTACTAAACTACGTTTTGTCATCATATGTACTCATTAATTAATTAAGCAGCATCATTCCCAAAGGGCCCTCCAGGCTCGTCATGCCCCCGTTTAATGAAGCAGGTAAGGTAAACTTTCTTTTTTCCTTTTGTAAATGGGTTATTATACTCAACTTCTTCTAAACGTCAATAATATTAATGCATATGTAGTCAATTCAATATAATTAATGGACCAAACAAAGAAATTGCAAGATAATATTACATGATGAGGTGTAGGCCCATATCTGTGGGCCCCTGACGGGTCAGAAATCAAGACTCTTTAACTGGAGTTAAGTGGGACCCGCATTGGGTTTACGTTAGCTCAGGAGTCAGGATAATTCGGGTTCCAACTATATACACAACTTCACAGAACCGCCCGTGAACTTCCCACTGTGTTAAAGCACAGAGATTTTCTGTTATTGGGATACAGTCTGGTATACTACTTGTCATAATATAAATAAATATTTTTTTAAAAATATTTTTTTATTTGTATTATAACACGTAGTATACCAAATCGTGTTTTGAATAAAATAAAAAATCTCTTCTTAAAGCGAGGGCCCCACCAAACTTCAAAATTAGCAGCTTTTGAGCCGTTAGGCGCCTAGCCATATCAATGGCTTGAAGTGAGAAAGTACAAAAAAAAAAAAATGTGATTAGAGGCAAGAAAGATGAATTAGGTTATTTGAGCTCAACCCAAATCATTTACTTGCGGATGGAATTTGATATGAACTCACCAAGGTACAAAGCAACACCGCAATTAAGTATCTCAAGACATGCAAATTAATATATCAACTAGTTAATATTAATTGGTTGATCGAGTCATCTAACACAATAATTAAGCTCTTGAAAAGTATGGTCCAATACATGTGGATTTTTTTCCAAAAGAAAATAAATAAAAGACTCTGAAATTTTTGTTGAGGCAAGCTCTTGGAAAGTAATGATACAATCCTAGTATAATAAACCACCACTTACTATTTGCTTAAATAATTAAAAACATTTATTCTTACATTTTCGGTCATGTGTGTGGTTGGTTCTTCTTCTCTACCAAAAATGTGTTATATAAAAAAAAACACAATATCATAACCCAATTGTCACAGTACTTGGATTAGTCTTTTTCAAAACGCCGCTTTTGAAAGAAATATGATGTGATATTGTTACATAGTACTAACTTACGTGTTACAACACGAGTAAGTAAAATGATTACTATTCTATCTACTTAGGGCATAACATTAGTAAATAGATACAATTGTTACAGAGCGAGTCAAATGCATTTATGTGCCTAGGAATGTGTTTTTCTCTATGCACCTAAATTTTCATATTTCCTCCTTTATACTTGATAAATATACAAGTAAATCAGTAACTTCCCGTGTGAGGAACAGTTGTAGCTTAACGTAACGTAAGCCGAGCGGAGCCAGAAGAAGTAGAGCTGGTGAGTGTGGTCAATCCTTCGCGTATCGCGTCGTTGATTCTGTGAGATAGGATACCCAATAATGTAGAAAGTGGACTGTAGAGTGAGAGGGAGTGATGAGTAAAATTGTTGGCCAAAAAAAAAAAACTTCCGTGAAAAAAACTGCCATCGATTTGATCGATCCATCCATTACCTGGACAGACCCCGGTGGGTGGGTGGTTTTAGCAAACCCACTGATTCTCATGCACACCCACACGCTTCTTTATATTCACCCCCACCAACCCCTAAATCCCACGAGCTCCCTCTCTCCCTCTCTCTCTCTCTCTCTCTCTCTCTCTCACTCACTTTCTCCCTCTAACTTTCTCTCTGCAACTCCACTTCGATTTTTCAGGTTGATGATGGGAAACTGATTTAGTGCGCAAATAAAAGAGAGGAGAGAGAAAGAAGACACATAAATCACAGTTCATGTGACGAGCTAGCTAGTCCTTTTGTTTTCATATAATTCTGGGTTTTATTCGTCTGTCTTTTGAATTTCTAATCCTGGTTTGCTTCTCGTTTGCTTCCAAATCCTGAATCATTTCTTCTGAAAAAAATACCAATTTTGCTGACAGAAAAAATACCAACAAGAAAATTAAGAAAGTGGAAAATAAAAAAGCTGAGCACCAACAAAAGAAGGAACAAAAATACAAACTTTTTTTGTTTTCTGATGCGGTGATGCATGCACGTCTTGTCCTTTGATCATGACTCTTGAGGGTCCGTTTGCATGTCGGTTCTGAGCTTTTCGGGATTCCTTCTTTTTCCTTCTTTTTTTTTCTCTGTTGATTGACAGAGTGAAATTTTTGAGAAAAAAAAGCAAGGAACTCGCGAAGGAAGTGAGCTTTTTTTGCTCTGTTTTTAGAGATATGGAGGTCACAGAGTTGTAGCAGTAGAGAGAGAGAATAGTTTCATGGAATCTTTTCTGCAATTTCTGGTTTCTGGGTTTTTTCATCCTCCATTCTCTAACACCACAGAGCTTAAAAGTCTGCAACTTTCTGCCATTTTCTAGAGCTTCAAAGCTTGTGAGTGATTTTACTGGGTAAAAATCAAATTCAAGTTTTAATTTTGGGTGCATTTAGTAATTATTTTTCTTGTTTTGCAGAGGGATTTTATTTTAATAGGATATTTCAAGAACCAGAGCAAGCAAGCAAGCTCCAATGGCGGAAAACAGCTCTGTTCTCTCTCCCAGAGAAAAACACACAAAACCCACTTCCTCTTTCTTCGCGAATCCGAGATTGTTCACCAGCTTCACCTCAAAATCCGTCTCTGAAACCGACGCCGTAATGAGCCCAACCTCCATCCTCGAAACGAAGCCCTTTTTGGGCCTCCGAAACCCCTTCTGGTCCGAATCGAACACCCCTAGAACCCCGGAACCCGAATCCAGACGCATCCACTGGGACAAACTGGACTCCAAAGGCATCGGCCTCGCCATCGTCGACTCCCTCAACGCCGACGACTCCGACCCGAAACCGTCAAAGCCCCAAACCCGAATGGTGATTTTCGGGTCGCAACTCAAGATCCAAATCCCTCCTCCGCAACCCTCCCCTTCCGAATCACCGAAATATCCGGCCGATTTCGGCCCCAAGACGGAGAATTCCCATCTGGGTTCTTTCTCCTCCGTCTCGTCTCAGTCGGCGGAGAAGAAATCGCCGTTCGAATCCGCGTGCTCCGGGCTCGAGACGATGAATTCGACCCGGGTTTTCACGAGCTGTCTCTCTGTCAGTGAAATGGAGCTCTCTGAGGATTACACGTGTGTGATTTCCCACGGGCCGAACCCGAAAACCACGCACATCTTCGACAATTGCATTGTGGAGAGCTCCGATGGCGTCCCGGAGTTTTCTCCCGGCAAAAAGTCAAACGGGTCATGCTATCTGTCTGAGAGTTTTCTCAGCTTCTGTGACAATTGCAAGAAGAATCTTGGCCATGGCAAAGATATTTTCATGTACAGGTTGGTTCAATTTTTTTTCCTTATTGTTCTTTTAATTATTCCTTTCGGAAAATTGGTAAAAACGGTCATTTTTCAAATCTCAAGCGGTGATATAATTGGTTTTCTAGTAATTGTTAATATTTGATCGCTATGTTATTAATATTTAATGTATAGTTGTATACATCGTTGATATTTAATTTTGATCCGTTAAACAATTGAATTTGAATTTGATTTCTGATTGTTTTTTGTTTCGAGTTTTATCACATGATTGATATTTTGTTCGGTGCATAATATTTTCTTGCCAATTACATGAAATTAACTCCATATATTTGTTATGCCTTGGATCATGTAGAATCTTATATTATACTGACTTGTACCTTATACTAGAATCATAAATTGATATTATAATACAATTATGGATATGTACTACTCATATTAGAAAAGGGTTATACAGATCCATGTCATGCAGGGTATCTTCTACTATAAAATAAAATAAACCCACCTAATCCCTTTCAGCCAACTAATCAATTTTCTCATTTTCTATTCACTTCAATCATGCAATTCATTTTGGTATTCTGTAGCAAAAAGTCTTTTACCATTTTAATCTTCCATACGATATTCTAATCTAATCTACACTACGGAAAAAGTGACCCGAACTTGGTCCCAGGCGGACACCCTGCACTAACTTAGGTGCAGTCTGTGCGTTAGCTAACTTGGCTACGCTGAGATCTCTGTGTCAATATCTACTATTTTTAAGCATTCGATTTAAGTGTTGAAATTTGTGGTTGCAGGGGTGAGAAGGCATTCTGCAGCCGTGAATGCCGTTATCAGGAGATGTTGTTGGAGGAGGGAGTGGATAAACTGGAAGCTTGAGTAGCTGATAGTAATGTCCATGGGAATTGTTCCTGACACTTCACTGAAAAAGCTTCAACAGAGAGAGGGTCCCTTTTATTTTCTATTTTTTTTTAATTTTCTATTTTTGTTTTGGAGCTAAATAATAGCGAAGGATAGTCTTTTGTGTCATCAATATAGTCCATGGATTGAAGATACATGTAAGACAATATGGTCGTTGAATTTTCTGGGAAATTTTCTCTATTTTCTTTTTCATTTTTTCCCTACTTTTTTGAGCTACTTTTGTAGGCTTCCCCCTTAATTTTCTTCTTTTTTGCACTTTGCTTTTTGCTTCCCCTCCTTGTAGAGTTGTAGAGGGAATGAAATGAAAGGCTGAGATGTTGTAGAGCTGAATTTTGTTGAATTGTTAATTAGATAATTGCTGTTCGATTTTCTGTAATGTTGCTCGTTTGAGCACTGCTTGTCAAAAAGCACTTGAATTTTTAATAAACATTTTATTGTGTCTTAAATAAAAGCTCAATGGATGAAGGTGTTTCTAGCAAAAAACGCAAGTGCTTTATCTATCCTATCCTAGTCTAGTTTGAGATTGCTTTATTGTGAACGAAACAAAAGTGCTTTTATTGAAAATGCTTAAAAATAAAAGTATTTTATTAAAAACGCTTACAAGTAAAAGTGCTTACAGAAAAAACAGAAAAGCACCTATAGTTTTTGGATTTCAAAGCTTGGTGTGGTGAGGATCATGATGTGTGACTAATTAAAGCTTACATGATCTCTGTTTACTTTGTTCATAGCACCAATGATCTCGGTTGAAGTAGATTCTTTTCTTTTCATAAACGGCGTCTATTTCTACATGTCACTTATTTCCATATTTTTATCATTTCAAACTTTCTCGATTAGATTATTCTGGTAGCTTTGATTAGCCTACTAATGGAAGAGTGCATAATTTAGGGAAAAAGTTTATGCGACTGATTTCAAGGGAATAATTCTATATAAAACTAATTTAATTTTTAAACACACTAGACAACTACCTTTCTTGGTAAGACTTTTGTATTTATTTGCAAAATAGGCTTGATTCTATTTTTTTATTACAACTCTTCATCACAACACTTCATTTTAATCAAATTTCTTGTCAAATTGAAGCTGTGTTGTCTAAATCATGACAATTGGTTCACATTTCTTAACCAGCAACATTATTTTGTATATGCCAAAAAATGGATAATCTTTTAAATTGGGTAAAATTAGATCATACCTATAAATGGAGGATATTAAACATCCTTTCAGAACACGAAATATTGTTTAAGATCATTTGCTTATGTTTTTATTGCTTATATCGTTCTTATGTTTAAACTATATCGTTCTAGACTTTTGTTTTGGTCAATCGTTTCAAACAATATTCTAAATCCTCAAAACGCTTAATCCTCAAATTCAATGAGGAAAACATCCTCTTGGACATACGAGCACAAAAAAAAAAAAGAAAAAAGAAGATCATATTTCCTATAAACTTATCAAAGTGCTCTCTCTTATATGATGTAGGTATGATATGAATGTGGGTGCATTATATTCCATATTTTAATCTTAAGATTCTTTACCAAAACAAAAACACAATATAAAGATCAAATTATTATTTCTTAATTATGTTTTCCTTGTGTCAAAATCTAGAAGCGAAGACTATGTTGGATGTATATTGAAAACGAGAGTCGGGCCAACTTTGCTTGCATGATCACTCATCACATCTCCAACTCCAATCTATATGAATAACCAATTACTTTATACTTGATATAATAAGTGAGATAAAACGAGAGTGACATTTCAGAGAAAAACAAATTAGGTTGACATGTTATTGACAATGAGCTTATAGCAAACGACTCTCCAATAATAATAACTTGAGGTAGTAAAACATTCCATATTTAAATCCGTGTAGATAATGGAGCTACCCGTCATTCTTTTATAAGAAAAAGAAATTTACATGTAACAGTATTATACTTTTTTTCTCGCGCAACTTTTTAGCATGTGAAGATGGAGTTCAGTGTATTGACTATTATGTTAGAGGTTATTGAACCAAAAGCCTATCATAGTACTAAAAGCATTACCTTACCTCCCTCACTTTTTAACCTACCCTAGACTTGTTACTAATAACTAATAAGTTTCACATGTTCGTTATCATATTCGTTCTTTTCGATCATACGAAAGTATCCATTTGGTGCCAGCTCTCAAGGGCAGATTCGACCAACACAAGTTTCTCTCTTTAGCTCTAAGGCTTTAAACCCTCAAGTCGAACCTAAAATAAAAATATATGGTGATTTTACACCCTTTTACGATCGGCACTGTCAAAAAATGAGATTTAAAATGAAGAAAAATTTGTCGGAATCAACTACATGTCAGAGCGAGTTGTGCCTAGCAACCTAAGACCTAATAAGCTAAGCTGGTCAATCGACGTCGACGTCTTCTTGTTAGACATAGGGGATACTCATCGTGACATGATGGATTTTTTCCGTGATAGGAGTGCAATTAAATTGGGCCTGGATCCGGTACTTTTTATCATTGTTGAGTCAAGTTGGCCCAAAGGCACTTTGTTTGGCCCATGGGCTGATCTACTTGAGCACTCATGGCGGCAAAGCAAAAGCCGAACGCGTGCATTTGTTGCCAGAAACACCTAAAACGATAGGGGTACTTACGTCATTCCAAATATCCCAATAAAGAAAAATTTAAAATCATCATCCGGAAGAAACAGCGTGCAAGTACACTTTTGATATTAAATAATTTTCAAATGGAGTCACCAATCTTTGGTTCAATCTCAATCTTGCCCTCGGGAAATCCAATTTTGTCCTCGGCCTCTTCCACTCCGCCTCTTCCACTCCTCTTCGTCCCTCGGATCCGCCGGAAGCCGTGCACTCTCGTATCCGGCGCCCACAGAAGAACTCGCCACCGACGCAGAGCCCGCCGGAAGCTTCCTCCGGAGAACGACATGTCGGTCGCCGTTCCCATGTCCTCGCCCACTCGCCGGCTCGACTTGGACGACAAGTCGTTCATCGATTCCAGGATTAGTATGTCTCTCTCTATTTCTTTCTCAAACCATTAAATTTAATTCCGTTTATTGAAACGTTACAGTGATTATTCTGCAATTAATGTGTAATTATGAATATCCAAGTAAGTTTTTACAATTGGGTTTTAGCTAAACGTGATAAAGATTGAAGCTTTACTTAGTTTTGGTTCAATGCGATAAGGTGCAGGAGAAAGGGATGCGTTGATAACTAATAGGGATAAAGAGGCAAGCATGCCTTCTCCAAGCAAGAGCAAACATAGAGCGAGCAGTGTGAAATTTTTCGGGGTCGAAATGTGCCCTGACAATGTGGCTGTTGCCATGGTGTATTTTGTTCAAGGTGTTCTAGGCCTTGCGAGGCTTGCTGTCAGTTTTTATTTAAAAGACGATTTGCATCTCGATCCGGCTGAGGTACATTTACATTCACACTTTTCGTTGTTTTTCGGAACTGGTTTGCTTTACATTTGTAGCTGTAGTTATTAAAAGTGGCATGCTTGATGAACTGTGAGCTTAAATTGATGTTATTATGCACTGATCAGTAAAGAATTTTACTTTGAGGATTCCGATTAGTATGAAAAAGGTGCTAACGGGGTTATAGATAATTCTAGCTTTGAATTACTAATGTGAGGGTACATTTTGTTTTGCTTTGATAAGTGAATTGCTTCTCTTTGGTGTGTATAATCTTGGTTATTGACAAAATTATATGTGGTTGACTAGACAGCTGTGATTACCGGCTTTTCTGCATTGCCATGGCTGATTAAACCTATATATGGTTTTATTAGGTGTGAGTCTATCTGTCATCTCTATCTCAATTTGGTATCTGTCAGTTACTCTATTCCGCTATTGTTGTTTTTGAACAGTTTTTTGGTCCTTGCAGCGATTCTGTGCCACTATTTGGTTACCGAAGAAGGTCATACTTGATTTTGTCAGGGCTTCTTGGTGCAGTGTCATGGAGTTTGATGGCCACTGTTGTTGATAGCAAATTCAGTGTTGCTTTCTGCATAATTCTTGGATCTCTTTCTGTTGCCTTTTCAGATGTGGTAAGTATCTATTAGTCATTCCGTTTGAATGTTATGGAAGGTATATCTTGTTACATGTCACAATATGTGCCTAACTTAGGTTTCAGCCAGAATTTGAAGTTGATCATTCATTTAGATTGTTTTCTACCTGGAAAGTCCTCAGAAAAGTATCAGATTATGTTTTGAATTAAAGTGTATCTCAACAGTGTATCTGATCGAAGCGATGAGACGTGTTCACTTAAGTAGTTAAGTCTGAGACTTATCAGATCAGTTACATAATATATATAGAGATATTATGAATAAAAAATTAAAATGTTCCTTAAGAGAATATATATGAGGAGGTTCTGATTCCCAGTTCTCTCCTTTGAGATTACAAATAAGAGAACATTCAAAAATTGGGGAGAAAAAAACCCTAAAATGATTCCAGAGGAAGAAAGAGTCAAGACTCAAGAGAAACTGGTTTAATTTTAGGGAATGAATTAAGACGAGTTGTGTTCATTTATCAAAAGCACCAATAGCAGAATCAGAACCTCTGCTTTGAAAGGATAATTGCCTCATTTTTTGTTCAGTTTCTTCATTCTGTGACATACGTTATAAACCATGTCAAAACTGAAGTATGGTGTAGGTTGTAGATTCCATGGTTGTGGAGAGGGCTCGTGGCGAGTCACAAAACATGTCAGGTTCTCTTCAGTCTTTGTGTTGGGGATCTTCTGCTTTTGGTGGGATCGTGAGTTCCTATTTTAGTGGCTCCTTGGTGGATGCTTATGGCGTAAGGTACACAGTTTTCTGTTCAGAATGTAGTTTCCTATTGCTGATAATCATCTGAAGCAGTCTTTGTTTGTATCTTTTTCAATTTTTTCTGTTTCAGGTTTGTTTTTGGTCTCACGGCTTTGCTACCACTGATGACATCTGCAGTTTCTATTCTTGTGAATGAGAAGCCTGTGATTGGTGCAACAAAGGGGCCAATTTTTCCTCTGGCTGGTCATAACTTGCTTGAAAGCTGGAAACAGAATGTTCTTCAGTTATGGGATGCTGTTAGGCAACCCAATGTATTTTTTCCCACGTTATTTATTTTCCTGTGGCAGGCAACCCCTCACTCAGAGTCTGCCATGTTTTACTTCACGTACGTGCAATTTATGGACACGATCATTATCCTTTACTTTGTAAAAGTTTCATGGCTGCTTTCAATTTGTTTCAATAAGTGCTTCCAATATGTAACAAGGGTTTTTCTCTTTTCTTTGTTTCAGCACAAATAAACTTGGTTTTACCCCAGAATTCCTTGGACGTGTCAAGCTTGTTACCTCAGTAGCATCATTGCTTGGTGTTGGACTGTATAATGGATTTTTGAAAACTGTTCCACTGCGGACAACTTTTCTAGTAACAACCGTTTTTGGTTCAGCTATTGGGTTGACTCAGGTTTGTTATATGAGTTATTTGATTTAGACTTCCGGATTAACTGTGCCTAATGTAATTAATGTGTAATTGTTATTGATCTTATGTCTCAGGTTCTCCTTGTTACTGGATTAAACCGAAAATTCGGTATAAGTGATGAGTGGTTTGCAATGGGGGATTCATTGGTTATAACAGTTCTTAGTCAGGTACACTATTAAAACAGACGTAGTGGTGACTTTTGCTGTGCCCTGTAATTTGTTAGAAAATGTTTCATGTCCTTGGATGCTTGCATTCGATTATGCCTTTGAGTCTTTGACAATTTGGTCGAATGCTGCTTGAAGCCTTAGAAATAGAAATCACTCTTAGAAAAATTAAGCCTGCAACCTCTATTCATGGTTCCTTTGTCTTTAATAATGTTTGTTTTTGGTATATTCAATCTAATTGTAACCACATGCATGGCAGGAGATATATTTATTGTTCGTTTTGCGCAGAACTGATTTTGTGAATGGTTCTACTGCAAAACTAATTCCTATTTTTCGTTGCAGGCTTCTTTCATGCCTGTTCTTGTGCTGGCTGCTAGAATATGCCCAGAGGGAGTGGAAGCAACACTTTTCGCAACCCTCATGTCCGTATCAAATGCAGGGAGTCTTCTTGGGGGGCTGATGGGTGCTGGTCTTACCCAACTCTTGGGTGTAACAAAGGACCAATATGATAACTTGGCCCTTTTGATCATCTTGTGCAATCTCAGCTCCTTGTTGCCAATACCACTCCTTGGCCTCCTTCCCCGGGATCATCCTGATGCAAACCCAGAGGAGAGCGAATCAGATATTGAGATGAAATCTAGTTGAGTTTTGGTTGTTTGCCTCTACCTCATCCAATCAGTGGTTACGTGCATCCCCCTTTTAATGTGTTCCTTGATCCCTAAGCTAAGTTGTAAGTTTTTGCCTCGTACCTTAGCGTACGCATAAACAAGGGAAAAACGATAGGGTTTTTGTAAATATCACATGCTAGGTGTAGTATAGATGGATCATTATTCTCTGTTTGTTTGAAATGAACTAATTCATTGCGTTTCAACTTTCAAGTGTATTGGTTGGAGTTTAGGGCCAAACGGAATGCAAAGATATGCTCAAAAGGAGCAAAATACCCTAAGTGGGAGGCCCGAATGCACTAAATCAAAAGAGAATCAAGAGACAAAAAATTCGGTGTGCAGAGAGAAAAATGGCTCGGGAAAATCATTTAAAAAAAAAACCCAGCTAATATAACATCCTAATCATTTTTCTATAATTGACAACAAAACTAACAGAAATCTGGGCTGTTCCTGAGATTTGGCTAATCTATTAGTCTACTAATACTGATGTTTAAGCCAAGTGGATCTGCGGTGGTTCGGGCAGCACATGCCTAACCAATTAAATTGGAGTCATTGGACTATGTCATGTCACATGTTTGATAAACTAATAAATGATAAGCATGTAACTTATTAAATAGGACAACATTTCAATATATTACAGCGGATAAATCTTTTTTAGAGAGGTAAGATTTTATTATGACTAGACTGGACTTGGTCCCAATTGTACGCACTTTCAATCACCATAGGGCAGCCGACACACCAATTGTACGCACTAATACAAGGTCATGCAGACAAAGTTTTACACATAACGATGTATTAGTGATTGAAATTTACACATAACGATGTATTAGTGATTGAAAAAACTGCTGCGGTGATGAACCCTTTCGTTACGTGTAAAAATCTCTCCACCATAATAGGTTACAATGATTTCACGTCCGAATGGTCTGCACTCACATATATAAATCAGCATTATTATAACAATTAAACAAATATTTTCTTTTCTTGTATATGTAGGTATGGTTTCATTGGATAATGCTAGATCTGTCTGCATGTTTTTAACCTGGTTTAGAAAACACTATTGTCTCCATCTATGAAGATATGTACGTGTGTGTTGTTTATTGTTAGAGCAGATATATTGGAACTTTGGAAGTGATTGGTTTCTAGATTGTTCATGGCTCATGCATTTGATCAGACATCATGGCCAGCATCCCGAAAAGCCTTAAGGGAGTTGACGATGGAGGTTTCAAATAGTATTTTCCAGTCCCAATGATTGACGATGATATAACTATTAACCAAAAAAGGTCAAAAATACCAGGATATGTACTAAAAAGATTTCCAACATAATAATGTAGTGCAACAGACGCACAGGTTCATAAAAAATTCTTGGGTGCTCCGGAGTACGGGGTACTCCGGATTTTTTAACCGTTGGATCTTGATTTTTATATTTTAAAACAAAAATTCAACGATTAAAAAACCCGGAGTACCCCGTATCCCGGGGTATGCAAGAAAGACTCCAGGTTCATAACCAATGTTCAGCCCACAGTTATTGCTCCTGGTTTTTCTTTTTCAATTTTTTTCCCCTAAGCGGTATATAATCAATCATTAATCGTACTTTGATCCTTATGGATTGCAATATATCTTGTTTTATAAAATTGGAAAATGCAGGGAAATGTAACGCTATTGATTATAGAAAAATACATGTGAAATGCTACAGAGCGAGCGAAAAATAGGACATATATCTAATGATATACAATTTTATCTCCTAAACATATTGTTTCCTAACTATTTATTGGATATTTTTCTTGTTCGAAATATCCAACGTACGTGGAAAAATAGAAAATCTTGAGATAATATGAGTTCCTAAATATTCGAGTTTTTCCGCAAGAACAAATTCTCATTATCAACCTTCTTGAGAAAGTTCTAATTTCCAACCCTGGTAATCCTTTGAATCATTTACTTTTGTGAAATACTAATTAAATTTATAAAATTTTGAGAAAGAAAAGCAAGAGAATGATTCTGATGATAAGAGGGAGAGCCATAAAATAGTTGGGTATTCTGCTAGGGTTCTTAATTATTTCAGTCACAGAATAATTAAAAATAATTATGACTATATAATCAATAAGTATGAAGATATATGGATGGCCTATGCATTTGGACTGTTCCCATAAAATTGAAGGACAAGAAGTAGGTTGTTTGGCCTAAAACTAGAGCTGCAAGTACCCTTAGCAGAAAAGAGTTGCAATTGCCAAATGATTGATTTGATCAGCCATTGGGTGAGTGGAAGAGAAGAATTCTAGGTATAATGCATGTGAATGCCATGTGAAGCAAATTAAATTTTGAACCAAACTCCACCTTCCCCTATCAAATATATACTTAAACACATATAATGGGAAACCAAACAAGAACCCCCATGTGATTAATCATTGACCTCAGAACAATGTATATAGGCATATATAATCCCTAATTAAGTAGAAATTTTATGCACAAGAAGTTAATACACTTTGTTAAAATATATTAAGGGTATCTAAAGCCCAATACAAAGGACATGATTAAGGTTATGCCTTAAGATAAACAAGGCAAATTGATCAAGGTAAAACATCCTCCACTCCTCAGCGGCTTGTCTGCTTTGTTAAGCTAACACTTAGCCGAGAAGCCATGACTTATATTAGGATATCATACTAAAATGAAACCTTATGAAGAATCTAGGCCATCATTCTTATATATTAATTGATGAGATGCTCGTTGGACCGTATACATAAAAGGTTTCCAATTCATAAATCTCTCGGTTTGAGAAATAAAGTTAGTGGACCAATCAGAATACATAATATAACCCTCTCGAATTCGCCACAGTACTCCATGTCAACCACTTCCTTGACTCTTTTCCAGAGTTAAGGAATATTGTTTGATCACATATTATTACAATCAATCCTATATTCATCAAAATAAAAATGATTTTCTCGGTCATTTGCAAGAAAAAGAACACTTAATTCGAGCGAATGCTCTTAAGCAACACTTATTTTAAGTGAATACTCTTAACCATTACTTTGAGTTATAAACTCTCGGTGTGCAAAGTAAAAATACTGATTTAGGATATTACCTAATCACTCCACACATATTTGTTATTACCTAATTAAGCCATATAAAAGTCACATTCAACTAATCTGAAACTCATGAATGAAGTGATCAGTTGGTTATATATATATATATATATAGTAAGGATCTTTGACACCACAAAATAGACACAACTTTAAACACAAATTTTTAGTCTTTAGATGTAATCACTTTTCAATGGCTGAAATTTAATGTTAATTTTAATTTTAAAAAAAATGAATTTAATTTCTTTTTCACCTTGGTAACTGTAAATACCATTAACTTTTCTTCTCTCCCCTCACTTCATTTTCCTACCTTCCTTCACTTCGTCTTCTCCAACTGACCTAAACCCTAAACCAAAAACCAATCAAACTCTCCTCCCTTAACGTACAAGGATGAGATGTAGAATCATGGTTGCCATGTTTGTAATTGGACGAATAATCGATTTGCTTTTACTGACATCCCAATCTTGTTGTTGGGAGATATAATCCATTGCCATAGTAAAAATCTGACAGCATTTTTTCTTATATTCGACAACCAATCTCGTTAATATTGAGCCAACACACCCAAGTTGTGTATTTTCATGTTAAAATTTCTTTGTCTTGAATCTCCAATTAAGCCCTAGTTTTTTATGTAATCTTATGAGAATTTAAACAAGAATTTAAACAGTTCATAAATTATTTTGGTTGCAACCATAAGAAAAATCAAGGACCTCCAACTCGGCTGTGTACGGTGGGCGAGGAAGTTCTACAAAATTGAGCATGAATGTTGAAATGGAGATATAGAGTTGTTTTTAGCAAAGATTGCTGGTTCAGCTAGGCTTGGATTGTGTGCAATTTATTATTAAATTTTTTTTTTGAAAGGTATTATAAATTATTTACTTTTCGCTAAATGTGTTTTTAAAACAATAATAATAAATTAGTTGTCAGATTTAATCTCAACCGTCTATAGTGCCTCAATTTAAGGACATAAAATTTGTGTTTAAAATTGTGTTCATTTTATGATGTCATGAATCCCTCCCATATATATACATACACGTACAGAAAGAGTAAGTTATAATCCAAATGAATGGCATATATATATCCACTAATTCCTTCCTGCTCAAGCAACAGTTGCAGGATATTGGTATTTGGGCCATATCTTGTGAATCCCACAAACAATATCAGTTGCAATTGAAAAAACTATGGTGGCCACTAGAATTGCCGGACATCTACCTGACAAGTACTCAAACGTCGGGTTTCATGACTAGGACTAGTCTTTATCTGGCCACGGTTTTAGGGCAAGGAGGCTCTTCATTTGGGCAACCCCACATGCTTGGCCATGGCTTGTCCATGTACCTTCGGTTTTGTAGGACCATGGGACCTATTATATAGACAGAGAATACTTGGGTCCAACTTCAGTGGTACGTACCATTGAATGGTACATACTGTTAAATGGCTAAGATTCATTTGGGGCCCACTGCAAATTAATCTGAACCATTCAATAGTCGTACCATTGAATGGTACGTACCACTCAAGATTTTTCCGAGAATACTTGGCTCTATATTGAATGCAGTCACTGTATTCCACAGTTTGGCGCAATATATTGTATTCCGAATGAGTTATTAATTTCTTTTTATTGACTTACCACATATAACACTTTAATTGTGAATTTTACAGTATAAATCGCAGCGTGGGGGGTGTTCACAGTCTTCATGGTGAATGCTCGCACCCACGTCTCGCCTCACCACCTCTCTCCTCCCTCACTCCCTCCTTTTAATGGGTGAGATCGGTGTGGCGTTGTCTTTGCAAGCAACGCGTAACTACTATAGCATTGATAGCATAATACGTCAAATATGAATGGTAGATATTCTCTCTTGTACCTACGCATATGTCGAATGAACTCTAGCGAAAATGTATTATAAAAGTTCGGATGCAAGTCATGGTCATGCATGGTGTATTTATTATTAGAAAGACAAGGGCGACATGTGTGTATGTCATCGAGTTTGCTATAATTATACTGTAGAAATGTACAAATCAAATTAAAGTTATTAATTGTGACGTTCCCTTTATAATTAAAACGCGTGCATATTCTAGCCTTCTAGTTTGGTTTAGGCTGTTGGCTTAGCTATTTGAAAACCTATTTGGCTCACCATTCAAATCTTTAGTTGCGTGCATGGCAGTTCAGTGTGCTTATTGCTAACATTGCTTAAGATGCACTAATCCATGATTAAGTCGTAAGATTTCTGTGCAGGCACTTGCACATACGTATGTGTTTTATTCAATGATTCCAATTATTGATATGGTGTTTTCTTTGTGGTATTTATTATTTGTTGGAAATATGCCTGAAAGTCAATCTTTGGAAGAAACTTTTCGGGACGTGTGTATGTATGGATAACCCTAAATACGGCAAAGAGGCAAGAGAATCACATTAGGACAATCTCAATAGTTGATATATGTCCAAATAGTGAATCCATGGACAATGGATTGATGGAAGAAGTAATCTAATGATGTTAGGCTACTTGACAACCTTACCATATATGATGTTCAAATGTTCACGGTCATGGGATTGTCGGAGGATGCCGACAATCCATAGACTGAACGTCTTGTGTCGGCTTCAAATTGGAAGGATGGAAAGTCTCGGCCATTCGTGTAGTGACACTATGACAAGTATGTAGGTGCTCATTAAGGAATGAGTTCCCTTGAATACAATCGAAGGGAGTACTTGCATGGAGTCTACTCACATGTCAAGCAAGTAACTCCATTGATTGGAATAATGTAAGTAATCCTTTGACCTGAGACATCATAGTTGTCTTGTGGTTAAGTCCTTGATCTTTGACTATGTCAAAGTCACCCCAATCTGAGGTGTCCACGGCGTAGTTGGGGTTAAGCTAATTATACATGGAGGCAAGTGAATGATCAATAAGGGATCTCTAATCCTCGTTACGAGAGGAAGGAATACTCTAAGATGATTCGGGAATCTTCGGCGAAGTAGTGAGCGTAGTGATGGAAAGTGTTCCTTTTACGACTCAATTGAATCATATAACATGATATAATCATTAGGGTTTGGCAGTATGTATCCATACCCTAGTAATATATGATTGAAGAGTATTGTGTTAGAAGGATCGGAGTACATTGTAATTCCAATTGAATAGGTTCCCGAACAAATTCTACATTAGCTTAGGTAGCCATGATATATGTTTAGATGTCACTCATGGCTTGTGGGATCTTATGGATGATTAAGTGTAATCATCAAAGAAGATAAAGGTAAATAAGTTTTAATTCACTAGATGATTAGTTAAAACAAATCAATTGGATTGATACCAATCACCTCACGCCTTGCTAATTAGAGACCTAAAATGATTGTACACCGAATACACTCTTGTGGTGGAACAACATATGAATGATGGAAATAATTAATTGGATTAGTGAGTGTTATGATTAATTAGAAAGTCTAAAGAAATCATAGAAGCGATAAAAGATCGTTTGGGCTTAATGACAAGTTCGGGTTCATTCGGGCCCATTGGGCCCGAGCCTCTTTGGCCTTTATTCCAAGCATAAGATGACTTGAAATTATAAAAAGCCCTATAAGCTAATCAACACTCCATGGCCGGCCAAGATTGAGGTGAGAGGGAAAGGGTCAAATGTTGACTCACTTCTCTCCTGCCCCCATATGGAAAGTTTAATGGAAACTTTTTCAAAAGTGCTTTTTGGTGTGAGCTTTCAACAAAACAAAGAAAACAAAAATCTCTCCCTTTTCCTCTACAGTAGGCCATCCCAAGAGAAAGAGATAGCTACTTATCTCTCTTTCTTTTGGTGATCAATCATCCATTCCACTACTAGGGTGGGTGTGGATCTTTAGAGGTCTTCAACTTTGGAGGCTAGAGGAAATCCATTCTAGGCAATTCGGTCAAGGTGGAGGAAGCAGGAGGGAGGCTAGGCTCGAGGAGTTCCAAGAAGAAGCTTGGGGTGGTCCATCCTTGGTCTAAAGTTTAGATCCAAGAGGTATAAAACTACACCTTCACTTTGTTCTTCAATTTTGGTAGATCGCATCCACAAACCTATGCTTCTTGAAGGGGATTTGCATGACTATTGCTTTGATTTTATGCTTCCGTTGCTCATGTATATAAATTGTGAATTGTATATGCATGTTAGTCATTTGAAATCCCACATAAATCTCATAATTTCCCTTCATTATTACGATCTAAATCCAATTGATTAGTAGTAGGTGGTCCATATCACTTGATATATATCTAAATCTAAAGATGTAGCAAATTATTAGAGTATAGGATGATTATATATGATTAACATTAGAAGTTACTACTGATCTGCTTTGGATTTTCATAAAAAGAGGGTCTTGTTTCAGTACTTAATTATATATCATTACCTTACAACCACTCAAATTAATCAAAATATGCTAATAAAAAAAGAAGATCGATAAGGATCTGATTTAGCCATTTATGTCTTTATCAGATGCACAAATGCGACATTTGGTGTGTGAGAATAACTAAGAAAACCCTTTCGAAAAGGTTTTCTTTCATTGGACAGAATGATGAAAGTAACGTTTCATCACGACCATATATGTCCTCAGTACAGCAGTCTTTTGCAATTAGTATGGATAACATAATTTACAGAATATGCAAACTTGCAAGCATGACCTGGTTCTTGGAGAGGTTATGTCAAGCCCATTGGTGGATCTAGGAAAATTTTTATGAAGGGGTCAGTGAGGAAATATTGGGAGTAGCGCCCAAAATTTTTTAAACGAAAAACAACACGTAAATTTTTCAATGTTACATTTTTTGAAACATTATCTCTCAAGCCATGTTGTGCGTTTGTTGACTAGTAATATAAAAGATTAAAAAAATATTTATATGAAATAGAAGTAGTTATTCAGCATTAAATAGTTTTATGCTTTACTGTATGGTATATGATATTTTATATATAATTTGAGTTGCTTTGGTTTTATTATTTTGTTTTACTTTTTATTTTATGAAAATATATGCTTTGGTTGTTAGGTAGATAAAACCATAGAAATATGGGAGCTTTAATGAAAAGTCCTTGAGGTTATAAAAAATTAATCATAAACACTTAATAGCAATTTATTAATAATAAGGACAAAAAAAAAACGGTGGTGACATTTTCATAAATAAGTTGAAGTTTAGTGACAGTATCGTAATTAAGTTGAAGTTAAAAAAAAGAGGCGGCAACATTTTTGTAAATAAGTTGAAGTTTAGGAGGTGGTGGCATTTTGGTAAATAAGTTAAACTTTGGTGACACCGACTATTTATACACGATTAGGTCAACTGTTTATACACATGTCACCTGTGTATAAACAATTAATCTAATTATATATAAACAGTCTCACATATGTATAAACAATTAACCTAATTGTGTATAAATAGTTAGTGCCACCAAAGTTCAACTTATTTACTAAAAATGCCACCGCCTTTTTTTTTCTTTTTTTGTTCTTTTTTCTTTCTTTTTTGTTTATTTGTTGTCCTTATTGTTAATAAATTATTGTTGAGTGTTTATGATTAATATATTGTTTGAATTAATTTTCTTATTATTAATAAATTGTTATTGAGTGTTTATGATTATTATTTTGTTTTGATAAGGGCTTTTTGTCATATCCAGGACCGGCTCCGCTGTAGCACGATATTGTTCGCTTTGGACCACGCCCTCATGGTTTTGTTTCTGGAAACTCATGAGCAACTTCCCAGTGGGTCACCCATCATGGATTGCTCTAGCCCAAACTCGCTTAACTTCAAAGTTTCGATAGAATTTGAAGCCAGTGAGCTCTCAAAAGGCCTCGTGTTATATGAAGGCAGACATGTACATATAAGGCACATCACCCCCTCTCCATTGGTTGATGTGGGATGTCACAATCCACCCCACTTAAGAGAAACTTGGCGTCCTCGTCGGCACATCTATACCGAAGGGCAGAGTGACTCTGATATCATTCTGTCACATCCTAAACCGGCTTCGCTATAGTACGATATTGTCTGCTTTGGGCCACGCCCTCACGGTTTTGTTTCTAAGAACTCACAAAAAACTTCCCAATGGGTCACCCATCCTGGGATTGCTCTAGCCCAAACTCACTTAACTTCGAAGTTCCGATGGAATCTGAAGCCAGTGAGCTCCCAAAAGGCCTCGTGCTATGTAGAGGTGGGCATGTACATATAAAGCACATCACCCCATCTCCATTGGTTGATGTGAGATGTCACACTTTTCATTAGTTTTCTATAGAAATATTAGTGGGACAGGAGAGGTGGGGTCTTAAAAGATAAAAAAAGGGATAGCAATACATTTCTATCTGCAATGTTTCATTAAAGTAAGTAACTCCTTAAATGACAATGTTTTTGTAAAAGGTAAAAATAGGGCAAAACATCTTCTTCACGCCGACTCTGCATCTTTTTCTTTCAGCGGTGCTTCATAAACAGAAAACAGGGCTGCCCAGCCGTCCTATACATAGCTCTACCCCTGGATCAAGGGGTCATTGGAAGAGCTCCCAAGCCACTTTTTTGGCCTCCACAAGGTCAATTGACCTCGTTGACCCCCTGGTGGATCCGTCACTAGTCATGCAACCAAGTTTAGTTCCATTAGCATGACTGTCTAAGAAACGTTTGTCATACATTCAAAAATGCACTACATATCAAATGAATGATAGTCATGTGGTGAGATGGTGACGTAAGAGAATCTCTCATATTCTTGAGTAGAATGAGGGCAAATGAAACTAGCACCTAGGTTGGCTGAGTATTCCCCTTTAAGGTCATTCACATTTTTCACCTTTGTATAATTTGGGACTCATAACATTTGGTCGTATGGCTCATGAAATTAACCAAAATGATCTTAAAGTTGCAAATTACACTATTGACCCCTTCGCCCGTCTGATTGTAAAGATGAAAAAACAAATGGCTTGGAACTCATAGTGAACATTTCAACTCTTGAAGAATTTAACATAAAAAAAAAAAATTGTTGTTTATATGATTTTTGTGGTTCCACATGACATTGATATGACGCTTATAAAATAAATTATGTACCCACCGGGAGCTACATGAGAAAAAAAAGGAAAAACTAATAAAAAAAGTTTCAAAACTTTGAATTTCTTAACCAAAAGCACTCTAATAACTTTATTTAATGGTTAGGACAAAATCTAACATCAAACTAGCCCAATTAGACTAGCCCAACTAAAATAATTGACCGAGGCCTGATTTTGCTCTGACAATTTTAGTCCAGCTCATTTTCTTTTACTGTCTTATGTTCTTCCCTTTCATTTCCTTCCTTCCAATCTTAGATTCTTCACAAGTCTCTCATACGGTAACGAAATCACGCAAGGTCAGAAGCTATGAGTTTGTATCGATGCCCTCTTTCTTTTAATATAAGGCTCACACATTGAAACTCAATTTTCAGATAGATCGAGCCAGTGGCGAAGCCAGAATTTCTCGAGGGGGGGGGTGAACTTAAAAGAATGCAAGGTTAAAGAAAAATGGCAACAACTAAATCTTTTTATATAGTAATGTCTTCCATAATTAAATAATACAAACAAATTACAATTGTTGCCGGCGAGGTTTCATGTCATGAAAACGTCGCATAATAGGCTCATTATCAATACAAGCAAATACATCTTTTTCAATGTAAACAAGCATGCTATCACTCAACCATTGATCTCCCATTTTGTTATGCAATGGTGTTTTCACAATCTTCATAGCGGAAAAAGCTCTCTACACCGAAGCGGTTGCAACTGGTAACACCAAAGCCAATGTAAGAAGCTTATACACTAACATATAGCTTTCAGACCTCCCTTTCTTCACTAACTCTTTTGCAAGATCACTAATTCCTCTCAATGATGAAAACTCACTATGCATCTTCATATCATGAATGTAATTGTCAAGTTGAATTGGAAGATTCATGAGGTCCATATGATCAAAATCTTGAGGATAAAGTTGGGCTAAACGAACAATTTTTGCTTTGTCAAAAGATGCAAAATTATTCACCGGACTCAAACATGCCATACAAAGAAGTAACTCGGTGTTTACCTCATTGAAGCGATCATTCAATTCCTTTAGTTGCATATCAATGACTTGAAAATAGAGGTCCACACGATAGTAATGGAAGTTTGTGATTTTTGGAGCTTTACGCCTTGATTTTCCAGGTAGGAAATGCAAATCCTCCATGTTAGTTACGACAATATCATGCTCCTCACAAAACTTTTCTACATCATGAAACAAGTCCCCAAAGTCATCATCTATCAAGGATTGTAGTCTTTGCTTGCATACTTCCACTAACGTCATCACATTCACAATATCTTGATCTTTCTTTTGCAATGCTTGTGATAACTCATTTGTAATTCCCAATATAAGTCTCATCAAGAAAAGGTGAAATGAAAAATCAAAAGTTTGTATGTCTTTGAATAACCTAGTTGCTTCACCGAGATTATCTTGGTTGCGATCAGTTTTAATCCATTCAACCACCTCCACCACGGCTTCAAACATAACAATAATACTAACTATAGTACCATAATGCGAGTTCCACCATGTATCACATGGACGCATGAGACTACTTTCTTGATTTAACCCTTTACCCGTTTCAAGATTACCAAGATCAATAGCTTTTTGAATTTGTTCTTGTTGTTTCTCTCTAAATGCATCACGACGCTTACACGATGATCCAATAAGATTCACCAAACTACTAGCATTGACGAAGAAATTGGCAACATCCTCATTTTTCTTTGCCACGAATACAAGAGCTAGTTGGAGTTGGTGTGCAAAACAATGAATATAAAATGCTTGAGGGTATTTGTTCAAAATCTTTGTTTTAAGACCATTTAATTCACCTTTCATATTACTAGCTCCATCATACCCTTGTCCTCGTAACTTGGACATACTCAAATTTGTTGTAGCAAACAATCTCTCAATGGCCTCTTCAAGCGAGCTACTAGTTGTAGAGGAGACATGTTGAACACCCAAAAACTTTTCAATTACTTCTCCTTTTTTATTCACATAACGCAATACCACCGCCATTTGCTCTTTAGTGGAAGCATCACGTGATCCATCAACCAAGAGAGAAAAAAATGTACCTTCCATATCTTTAGTGATTGCATTAATAGTTTCAATAGCACAAGCACGAACAAGATCCTTTTGAATATTGGAAGAAGTATACCTGAGATTCTTGGGAGCATTCTCAAACACAACCTTTCTAACTTTCTCATTATGATTGGCAAGTAATTGCATAAGCTCTATATAATTATCCCTATTGCTTGATTTCAAAGATTCATCATGCCCACGAAAAGCCAAACCCTGTCGCAACAACCATCTTGTGCAATCAAGTGCTCCACTCAGTAAAGTGTGATAATCAACGCGAGCTTCATCAGTTTGCTTGATCACAAATGTTTCAATGTGTTGTTTTTGTGTCATCAAGTTTTTAGCTTGTTGCATAGGTTTATTATGAAGACTTCCAACACCTCCCTCATGGACTCGAAAATTTTCGGGTCCTTTCCTCCAATTTGTAAACCCTTTTTCAGTGAAGACATCACTTCCACTACCACCCGCTTTATCAAAGTCACATTTAAAAAGATAGCAATAACAGCAAAATGCAGCATCTTTTACTATACTATACTCCAACCACTTAAAATGATCAAACCAACCTGTGATAAAACATCGATTGTCGCTAGCTTTCCTTGGCATGATGTGAGATTTAGGTTGACAAGGTTCCTTTTGGAGGTAGTATCTACGAATTGCTTCACGATAATTGAGTGGATAATCAAGCATTCGACGTCTTAGTCCAGGGTTTGCAGGAAGATTAGCTAATATTTCATCTAACTCAGTAATCTCACTTTGTTGTGCATTACTAGTACTCGGAATATTTGAAGATGAAGGAGGACTACTCGGAATATTTGAAGGAAGATGAGGACTATCCGGAATATTTGGAGAAGGCTTTAAGCACTGTTTCTTATAATACCTTTCCATTACGCAACTGTATAACGAAAGAAAAACAAATATATCTTAGACTCTTAGTCCTATAGTAGAAAAACAAAAAATTGTATTCAATAATCAATTAGGGTTTGAAATAAATTAAAATTTTACCTTAATTGGAATTTGTAGTATAATAGTATTCAAATGAATAATCTATAATCAACAACCATATAATGTATAACCCTATATCCTACATCAATTAAACAAAAATTTGTATTCAATAATCAATTAGGGATTGAAGTAAATTAAAATTTTACCTTAATTGGAAATTTGGAATTTGGAGAAGATGTCCTTAGTGGCCAACAACTAATTGAACAAGAAAAAAAAAAGGGGGTGGGATTTGATAAAAGAGGAGTAAAGGTGGGGATTGGACTGGGTGGGTGGGTTGTGGAGGGGACGAGAACAGTGCTGCTGTCAGCTTGTCATGCTGTGCTGTTGCTGCTGTGTTTGGGAAAAATCGAAAAGGGGATCGGGAATTTGGGGGGTGGGGAATAGATTATAGAATATATAATTTGTGATGGGGACCAGTGGTCCCCCGGTTTGTTCCATTTTTTTTCAGATCCAAAACAACGTCGTTTTGTAAAAAAAATTAATTTTTTTTTGCCAGGCCCAAAACAACGTCGTTTTGGCCTGGATTGAAAAAAAAAAAAAGTTTTCCCAGAATTGCAGCACCGCCTGGCTCCTTGCGGGCTGCGGCGCTGCTCAGCCTGCTCTTCCATTTTCGGTCTCCTGCCTCCAGGGGGGTTCAAGGGCCTTCAGTAGCTTGGTTTTCTGCCGAGCGGAGGGGCGACCGCCCCCCTCGCTCTGTAGCAGCTTCGCCTTTGGATCGAGCTCTCCAAAGGTGACGTTTTTCCAGCGATTTTTGCCAATTTTCGACCAAACCTGATGGAATTGGTCCTCGACCCAAGATAGAAATATAATCCTCTCATCATGGGCTTCCTTTCCATATAAGTGCTTCCCCAAAATTGATACTTTCATATTCAGTTCTTGAAATAGTGGCAGTGTTCAGTTATAGAAATAATGGTAGTGTTCAGTTATAAAAATAGTTGATGTGCCAGTGTTCAGTTCTAGAAATAGTGCTAGTAGTTTGACGAATCTGGGCTAATGCCCCTTAGGGGCAAGGGTTGGAAGAAAAAATAGGAGGGTTGCATGTTGGGCTATGCTTCTAGCCCGTGAGTTTTAATATTTAAGGCTTGATGTATGTAATGTGCCTTTTTTATTAAATAAAGCTATTAGAGTGCTTTTAGTTAAGAAAAAGTTTGGAGAAGCCATTTTCATTAAAGCTCCAAAAAAAATTATTTGCCTCCATAGTTTGACAAACAGATGAGTACTTATATTGGGTAACGATTCGTAACTTTATGGATGCTTTTGTTGATATTTTTTTTTAGAAAATGACCAAAATTTTACGAACTCTATACCAAAAAAGTGTAAAATGTACTTGACCTTTTTAATTTGTTATTGCATTATTATTTTCGTAGTTTTATCCTATTAGGGCCGTGGGTTTAAATTGTAACTTGATTTTTATAAATGGAGGTTATCTTAGGGCTCATTTGAAAGTGCTTCTGGTGAAAATATTTTTGAAACCAATCTTTAGTAAAAATACAAGTAAATCATGGAAAAACACTTGAAGTGCTTCCTGCAATAAGGACATTATTGGTGTTTCTTGCTAGAAGCAGTTCAAGTGCTTTTGGAACCTAAAATCATTTTCTCTAAAAATGCTTTTAGTCATTTTAGAAGCACTTCCAAACGAACCCTTATTTCTCTAATTTTTAACTCTGTACCAAAAGAGTGCAAAATGTACTTGACCTTTTAAATTGGTATTGCATTATTATTTTCGTAGTTTTATCCTATTAGGGACGTAGGTTTAAATTGTAACTTGACTTCTATAAGTGAGACAACTTCAAAGATAAATGTTTGAACATATGAGGTATGTAATGCATCAATAATACATATTTGCTTTCATGTTTCTATACTCTCCAGTGTTAGTGCATATCTATTGTAATTGTCGTTTTTTTAGCCTAAACCTTTTTGTGTAAGTTGAGTCTTGAATGTTATGATTGGTTCTACTCAAGTTATAAAAGATCAAGTCCAACCGATGTTCATTTTTCTACGGGAACTAAGTCACAATCTCAAGTTTAGAATAGTAAGTGAGACTTAGGGACTTACATGCATTCTTAGGTGGTTTAGATTCATACAAATATTTTTCTGCGTGTGCATGATTGAAGTGTCATTTCAATCATACGATTTTTTAAAGTATTTGGGTCTAATTTAATTTAAGCTAATTAGGTTAATTGATATAATCATATATGCTTTCTTTTTTGGCTTAGAACTTCGGCATGAATTATTTTAAGTGATTGATCCTTATTTGTTTAATTGTAAAGTTTTGAAATTAAAGTCCATTAGACTAATATTTAGGTGCTAGGGTTTTGTTATGATTCATTATATATATGTTGGTTTGTGTTGATATACATAGACACACATAAACGCACAGATACACAAAGAATAGAGATAAAATATTTTGTGCGTACAAACAGTTTTTGAGTGAGTTCATATGCATATGTGTGGAAGATCTTGTGGAGAAGAATCGTGAGGTGAGATTGTCATTGTGGCGAAAGGCGACGTAGAGGCAGTGTAAGTCCTGGGAGTCTTGGAGGGTGTCCTTACGTGCTAGGCTGAGGTTGCGTCATGGTGCTTGAGTAAGTCCATTGGGTAAGTCTAAAGTTATTTTTCTCATAGTGAATTTGTTTCACTGACTGTGTGCCCGAGGATGTTTCTCCATGTGTTGGAGTTTTACCTCGCTAAATCCTTGTATTCTGTGATTTAGTTTTCTGCAATTTATTTATCTACGTAACAGGATTGATATCCGCTTTCAATCCTGTTGTCTGATTGTTATTTGCATTCGCTCATTGCACTTGTTAATCACATCTTGTTTTCTATTTCTGCTGCATACTTGATCAACGTGATTAATAGTTGAAGTTTGTGAAAGTTAGATTAAGCCTATTCACCCTCCTCTAATGTCACATCCCGGACCGTCTCCGCCGTAGCACGATATTGTCCACTTTAGGCCACGCCCTCACGATTTTGTTTCTGGGAACTCACGAGTAACTTTCTAGTGGGTCACCCATCATGGGATTGCTTTAGCCCAAACTCGCTTAACTTCGGAGTTCCGATGGAATCCGAAGCCAATGAGCTCCCAAAAGGCCTCGTGCTAAATAGAGGCGGGCATGTACATATAAGGCACATCACCCATTCTCCGTTGGTCGATGTGGGATGTCACAATCCACCCCACTTAAGGGGAACCCAGTGTCCTCGCCGGCACATCCGTACCGAACGGCAGAGTGGCTTATCTGACACATCCCGATCCTAACACGCCAGGTGTCGGGAAGTGCTGGCCGACACGTTTTAAGTGACAAAAGCCAATTATGCATGTAAAAGTGAAAAAGTAAGTAGATTTAGAGTTGGAAGCGGAAGTAAGAGTGCGGTGAAGGGTAAAACCCATTATTATAAGTGCATAACAGTCAGAGCATATAATATAGTGCATAGAGTAAAAACATTCACATCCTTGTGAGGATGGATAAGTAGAAGTTAACTAAAAGTAGGAGCAAATCCTACATAATCTGGAGGTAATTGTTAGAACCGCTAACCACAGCCAAAGCAAGCCCTCGTTTCTCTAATAAACGTATCCGCCTCTAAGTCTTGGAGGGGCACAAAACATAAAAAGGTGAGTGGGTCAAAAGCAAAGTTTGATAAAACCTTTGTTTTCAAATAGCATACTATCCCCTAGCTGGAAAACATGTATAGTTTTTGAAAATACGTCATACTCCCCAGTATGATCCTCAAAATACTATAACAATAATACGGGTACTCCCCGAAAATCAAACCGACTGCTCATCCATATGTAAACACACAAGCCCAAGTAGATAAGCTACGAGGAACAGGCTAGGTATCTAAGAAATACGCTGAGTACTACAATGACGCAAGTCTAACGCTAATCGCTGTGTACAAAGTGCATCACACAAGCTCGAGTTGCCTAGTGCAACCTAGAACATGCTAGTACCTACAATGGATCCAAAGTTGCGTAGCGGTACTAATAGTGACAACTCCAAACGTTAAGGCTAGTCCTAGGCATAGGACTGAGTACTGATACCCGGGGTGTTATACATCTACTGATAAGCAACAATATAGAAATATGTATGGCAAATATAATACGAATGTTCTACCTCCAACAATCATATATGATATGAGTCATGCTAACAGTTAAAATAAAGCAGTGAAAACCATACATAGTAGTATCTTTATCAAAACAAAGACCCACTCACTTACCTGTAAGTAGCCAGGTCGTAGCCCCTTGTCCTGGGTAGCCCCGGTAGTCCTCTGGATAAGTCTCACCTATATGAGATATCACTGTACTAATGATTAAACCCATAAAGGTTACTAATTAAACTAATTAATTATACATATCCCTTGTTTGCTCAACACGAAGGTCCGAAACACTCCGAAAAATACCATACGTGCTGCCCCTAGGTAGTACGCGTCGTCACGAGTCGCCTTGCGTTGACGGAATTCAAAAATATGGTCCCACGCGCGGCTCACGCACTGCATAGATGCGAGGCTCACGCACCAGTCAACGCGCCAGTCAACGCGCCGATCAACTAATGGCGTCAGTTGACGGCATTAGATCTAATGAAATATTCCAGCATCTTCGTTAAATCTAACGAAATATTCCTAACGCCATTAAAAGGAATATTCTAGGAATATTCTCGGCTTGCTTACGTCATCGCTGACGTCACCGGCCTGATTGGACCGGTTGCTGACGTCAACGCCGGTCGTCGCTGCAACTGCTCTAGTCGCTGGCGCCGCCGTCGCCGTCGCCAAAATTTTGGCCGGTTTCTGGAGAAAATTTCAAATATCCATAACTTCTTCATTTCTTAGCCAAATTTCACGTTCTTTATATCAAAATGAAGCTAGAGAGGAGTAGAATGACAGTGTACCTTTGGTTTGGTCGTACAAGCTCGTGAAATGATCTGTAATTGCCTCGAAAGGCCGCGGCTACCATAGCCTTGTCGAATTACGTCAAAACTCAACCAAATCAAGCAAATGACATATAAAAATTCATCTACTCAACGAGAGGAATCCATTGGTGGTAGTTAGAAACATCACCGCGGTCTAAAATGGCGAGAAAATCGCCAGGAAGGTTTGGTTGTTCCGTGAGCTTTTCTCGTCAAACGGTCAGGAGTTTGGACGAACGGTTTGTACCGTTGAGTCCAGGGCGTCGAGACAAAGATTGTGGTGATTTTAGTTCGCCTCGGTTCGTTAGTTTTCGTCGACGTCAACAAACGATGCAAAGAGAGAGCGAGAGAAAGAATAAAAATGAGAAAAAGATAAGGGAGAAAGTTCAGGAAAAGTGCAGGAAGAAGATAAGGAAAAAGAAAAATATTTTAGGTTTTGGGGGTATTGTGCACCCACCAAAACAGTAAAATTACACAGTTTCATGTACAAAATAATTACGCACGTGTCCAAAATATCCCATGAAAATTATTTTATAACAAACTTTTTATGGAATGTTACATCTAAGCTTTGTGTTACAACCTATTGCGTTTTTATCCAGTTAAAACAATCTTAACATCACTTTCCTTTTGTAGTTAAACGCTACAAATTAATAATAATTGATCATGCCATAACAATTGACCAATTATAATCCACTACGTGGCCGAGTTAGTGAACCGTAAACCCAAATCAAGTCCACATTTCGGGACGTGACAACAAATCTACTATAGAAGCAGTGATGGCAGCTTCGCAGCATGCCAAGAACGTACCTTCAAAACCACCAGAATACGACGTGAACAAATCCTGATCATAGATTGCCTTCCTTCTCAATGATGCCATAACACAGTCGCATTGCATCACCAACCAAAGAAACAATAAAAATAAAATTATTGACAAAGATTTGCAGTGCAATTGACCAATGAGCATGTCAACAATGCATCACAAATGTTATATTTTTGGGTTAACTACATTGTTATATTTTTGAGCTAACAATATTTTACACTCTTCATATTTTAGATGATTTTCAAAATGGCTACGATGTTTCAATTTTTTCACATTGACACCTAAGGTTTTGAAATTATATAATTTACATTTTTTATCTAATGAAATATTTGAATTTTCATTAAATTGATGACACGGTGAGCATGAAACGCGTAATTGGATTGACATGTAATCCATATTTGCAGCACAATGACTAAAAAGCTCATCAATTTGATGGATAATTAGACGTTCAAATATTTAAAATGTGTAAATTGATACAATTTTTAAACCTTAGAGGGTAATATGAACTTATTTTAAAAATTACCTCAAACTTTGTGGGTTTAAAATGTAATTAGCCCATTTTTAAGAAAAAAAATTCTTTACGTGAGATTTGTTGGAGGAAACACAAGAGCACTTGTAATTGTAAATATTGACTACAGATCTTTACCTTCTCTCTTGAAGAAACAAAAAAGGAGGAAAAGGTTGTTTGAATTATTGCAATAATGGCTGCATAGTGATCAAGAATGATCAAGTTTCATGCCATGATCACATTCAATTCTGTTGACCAAAGGATGAAACTTGAAAGGTAAATTTTTGTCGTCAATACTGAAAAACATTAGCAACAGGTTAGAAATAGAGGTCCGACTACAATGTCACGTTTCACTTTGTGATATAAATTTTACACAAAATTTAATTGTTGCAAGATTTATTAAATCTTTATATGTAAGATCTAAACCATATTACATAGTATTATATGAATTTTGTAGAAATTTTCAGGTCGACGGGCCAAGGGCCCACTCCAACAACACCGATACTGTCCCCACTTAACCACCTATACAATCCTCAGGCGTGGAGTTTTATCACAAAAGGCCTCGGTATTTGTTAGAGTGGGGTAATTCTATTTATAGTACTCTTGCTCCTTCCCTCTGTCCGATGTGGGACAATTGGTTTCAACAGTCCCCTGCACGTGAGACCCATTTTTATGGGTCACACATGGAGATCCACACATCGGCAGCCACGTGGAGTCATGTCGGGGCTCACCCATCGTGCGGGGCCAAATGGGGACCCACCCAATCACGTGGCATCTTTGGCTTACGTAGAGCCATGTCGGGACTCACCCATCGTACGGGGCCAAACGGAGACCCACCCAATCGCGTGGCAGTACGGGCCCGTCCCCTGGCTCTGATACCATGTAGAAATTTTTAGGTCGACGGGCCGAGGGCCCACTCCAACAACACCGATACTGTCCCCACTTAACCACCTGCACAATCCTCAGGTGTGGGGTTTTATCATAAAAGGCCTCGGTATTAGTTAGAGTGGGGTAATTCTATTTAAAGTACTCTTGCTCTTTTCCTCTGTCTGATGTGGGACAATTAGTTTCAACAAATTTCTTGAGTATATATTGTTGTGTGATATATATGTACCCTTGTCATAAAGTATGATAGGACTTATCACATAATAGGAAGTTTACTCATTGGTGCGAGGAGAAAGTCTTGTACCAGGGGACTACCACATATTACAACACACATCACAACAGGTGAGACCCCTAATATGGATCTCACTCCTTTTTTATGACTAACACAAACTTACAGGGTGAATTCTTTTGGGATCTCTACCTGCCTTACATTATATAACACTTACGAGCCACACTAGGAAGAGAGTCATCGTGAGAGAACTTCTGTATGCGACAGTCCTATAGAAGAATCTCTCCTCACCTGAGAAGAGGAAGGCAGTATACATGCAGTGAGCACACACACAATCATAAACCCTAATAATGCACATCTTCATCAATCATTGGCCGTTGAACCACCCATGGCCTCTTGGTCAACAAAGCATGGTACTGATGTTGGCCTTATTACTATAGTAAGCTCTAAATTCACACATGAAAGTCAGATGGTCAGCAGTCAACACGTTCATGGAACCAAGATAACCAAACAAACTACCAAAATTAATAATCCCAAGCCTCACTCGTCAGCCAAAAGTTTAGAGCTAAGTGAAGCCACATCCAATACAAGCCAATTATTTCAACCCATTTCAACCGAAAGTAACTGTCACTAAAACTACCAAAAAGCTACAAACATATTTTATACATAAACCCAAGAATTAGAGAGAGAGAGAGAGAGATGTAATCTACTTACTACACCAAAACCTACAAACATTGTTTATTTATGCGAGGGGATAAGAAATAAGTATTTGCATATGATAGAAAGGGCCAGCTTTGAGGACCCCTCCGACCACTCTTGTCTCATTTCCCACTGCCCCATGTCCCTTAGAACATGGAGGAAATTATGGCAGTTTTCCCTACCCCGGCCTTATAAGAGCTCCCTCTCTCTCTCTCCCTCTCTCTCTTCCCCCCGCCCCCCTCTCTGTCTCTCTCATCTCCTAAATTCCTAATAACCAATAGAAAAAGAAAATCCCAACCATAAAAGCTCTCATACATCAAACACTTCTCCGTTTCTGAAGCAACCGAGTGAGCACATCTCAAGAAAGGAAACAAATGCAAAGAAACCCCACTTTCTGCACCATCATTGCAATCCAATCCAACAAATAAAAACATCTCACTTTTCTCTTGAATCCCTTCACAATTTATCAGAGTTCTGCTACTCAGCTAAGCAGAAAACAAAAGAAAGAAAAAGAATGGAGATTGAGATGGTGAGGTGCGAGTGTTGTGGACTAAAAGAGGATTGCACACAAGAGTACATCACACAAGTGAAGGCAAAGTTTGATGGGAAATGGCTGTGTGGGTTGTGCTCAGAAGCAGTGAGGGATGAGGTTGGCAAAGGCAGCAAGCAGCCATTTAGCATGGAGGAAGCTGTGAGGGCACACATGTCATTTTGTGGTAAATTTAAATCCAACCCTGCAGTTAAAGTGGCAGATGGGATGAGGCAGATGCTTAGGAGAAGGTCAAACATGTCATCATCTTCTTCATCGCCCAAAAAGTATACAAGATCAGCAAGCACATCCCAAGTCGGTGATTCATCATCTTTCTCATTGGACTAATTGCAACCAGACTCCTTGGGTTGGAATAATTAATATAATATATGAAGGTAGTGGAATTTCTGTTCGCGAGCCTTTCGCAGGGGTGCAGGCTAGGAGCACACGGGTCGGCTCTTAGTTATGTCTCTCACTCAATCTAATTAGTCTTGTACAGTACAGCAGTACAGAGAAGGTTTATTCATGGAGTTTTATTCCTAGTTTTGCTTTATTATGTTCCATTTGATTGGGATATGTTTTACTTTTATTTCCTTGGTTGGAAAGACAAATTGTCAGGGAAATCTTAACTTTAACTGTAATTTTTTTTAAATTCATGAGGTACGTAATTAAAACTATCTTCATTCTTTTCCTTTAATAAAATATTTTTTGAAAAACTCATTGCACTCGAGTTCGAATTGCTTTCTCCATAAACATAGTAGTTTAAGATATCACTTGTATGAAAAGCTTCACAAGATTTAAATCCACTTTCCCCTCATTTTGCTTTTCTTAAAGCATAAGTCTAGTGATATATATTATTTTGATGAGTTAAAAGTTGCTTCAATAAATTCTACACTAAATTTCCCTATTTATAAGAAAGCTTGTTTTACCTTGTCAGTCAAATTGCTAATAAAACTACCAATTTATCCTTCAAAGTGTATCACATGTAAGTCAAGTGACTTAAATTGAAGAAAAATTGAATAGAATAGCTCCAAATCTAATATTAGAGATGTAATTGACATATTTTTATTAGTTTAAGGATTGACTTTTCTGAAATAATAATTTAGGGACCTAATTTTCACTTAGGTAATAATTTATGGACTAAATCTGCAGTTCACCCTTGATTTATTAAACAAAAAAAAAAGAACATCATATAAGAAAAATCTTAAGTGATACGTACCATTCATATGATATTTCCTGTGTATACCTTAATTGCAATAATAGTATACCTTAATTGCAATAATAGTATGGGTCAACCTCCTACTCCACTAGAAAGGACTAATAAATAAGACTCAACATGTATTACCTAATGCATGACTTTTCCCACTATAATATTCAGTTGGTTGGGGAAGAGAATTTCAATTTATCATCAAGAGTACCATAATGTTGCTAAAGCTACACTTGCCACGTATGAATACCATTTAGAAGTCCTTCCTTGATTGCAAATAAAACAAGTCATCTCAAAAACATGTTATTCACGGGCATCAATCCAATTAACAGTCGTTGATCAGCCAATTTTAGATAGAACATAATCAGGTACGTTATGTTGAACTCATCTCTTGTACGTATTCCCTAGCCTCGCATGAGGAAGTATTATGTGGGAGTACATTACGCTGATTAGGGTCGTGAATACTATATGAACGATGATGCCGTGCACATACTTATTAAAATGTACATGTTACTAAGGAATCTTAACTACTCCAACATATCTCTATATTATCGAATTAATCTAGTCTCTTACACATACTATAGTTATTTGTGACATAATTAGGTTTAGGATCGGTCCAGTCCACATGTGATCTGTTACCGTGCTTATTCAAATGTCAATGTTAAATATCGTATTTGTTTGTTAGCAAAACATCTGAACAGAAGATGCCACGACTGACTTGAATTGTCAGTTCCTTGCTACGTCGCATGCGGCATGTATCACGTGAATCTGATTCCAAAGTTTTTGTGTCGCGTGCAAGAAACCCTAGATATCTCAATAAACAGGAGCAAACTAAAGTGTGTGAGAGATAATTAGTTCAAAGAATAAAAAGTTTACCTAAAACTCAATAAACATGCAGAGGAAATCAGATTAAACGAGTTTGGGCAAGATGAGTAGTACTAGAAAGGGTGACTTCCTAGAAAGTTCTCGTGTTGCATCTTGTAGCAGCAATTTTTTGAGAGAGATTCATTTCTAAGTCAAAACAATTTAATCTTCGTAATTGTACCGCTCATTAATTTGCATTATGCACTTATTAAAATGATTGTGAATACATTCACTAGTAGAAAAAACTACTTGCGCGACAAATATTTAGGTGACGACATCAATTTCGTTGCCCAAGAAGCATTTAGGAGACGAAAATTTTATTTCGTCGCCTAACATGTGTAAGACCCAAAAAAAAATCAGAACCTTTAAGTGACGAATTATTTGGTCACTTAAACAGTGTATGGGTGATGAATAATTGGATTTGTCGCGCAAGACATGGAAAAACTGGCGGTAAAATGAGGATATGGTGCCAAATTGTGCGCGACAAACTAAATTGTGCGCCTAAGACAACTTGCGGGACGAATGTGTTTCATCCTTCGTCGCTCAAAACCCCAACAAGTTGCGACGAATTGAAGGACATTGGGCGACGAACATCTTCATCACGCAAAACCTACCTGTTTTAATCCTCTTCCTCAGCCCCGAGAGGTAGTTTTTGCAGAATCTGCAAACTGCCTCTCTCACTCTCGATCTCTCCTTCCAAATCTGTCTCCCTATCTCACTCATCTCCATCTCTTTCTCCCTATCTCACTCCTCTCCTTCTTCCCATCTCACTCTCTCTCCCTTTCTCTCTCTCTCTCCCTAGCTACCATCACCTCCTCCCTATCCTTAGTACCTCCTCCTCTAGCACCACCATCTCCTCCTCCAGCAACACCTCTCCTCCTCCAACACCACCATCGGGCCCGGTAATTGTTAACGGTAATTTTGATTTTTTGATATTATTTTATTATTTTTCAATTAAAAATAACAAAAATTATTTATTATTTATAGGTTTGTTGCATAGGAATTTTGTTGGAGGACCAATTTGAAGGTATTTTCTTTATCACGTACGAATTTACTTTATATTGTTGTGTATGCAAATAATTTGTATATCACACATGACTTTATGTTGTGTTGTACGTACAAAGTTAATAGTAATTAACTTCCTACGAATTTATTTTGTGTTGTACATACGAAGTTAATAGTAATGAACTTCGTACGCTTTTGTTCAAGAAAAACTTAGTTTCCCGTTTGAGAATTAGTTGAATTTCACGCATGGATGCGAAAAGCATGATTGCGATCCAATTGATTCTTGAATTGTCCCATTTTTGGACAGTTTGGGAGTGCACATTTGTGTGTCGTAGTTTACAAAGACCATTGTCAAGTGATCTTGTTTAAGTGTCATTGATTTGATACAAACCCACATAGGAACGGGAGTATTAAGCGGGACGAAGGGTTAGTATCAGTGAACACTAACACATGGTGCTATGATGAAGACCCTTACATTTTGACAACTATGGCGAAACCAATTTTTTATCTGGATGACCCTAAGGCTTGAAGTGGTTGGAAAGTTATTTAGAAGATTCATCATAGGAATATATATGATATTCCTAACCTAGATAATAATGACGACGACAACGTCGCTGACCGACAGCTTCCATCTTCGATAGAATTTGGTATGGAAACACCTCTTGGTACCAATGTAATCCAAGAAGCGCTTGAGGTAACTGGAATGCCTGAAATCAAATACTGATAGATTCCATTACAATTGACCTCAGTGATCTTAGACATTATGATCCACATGACGTCTCGCAAAACAAGGATAGTGATGAGGAATCATATGCAAGCACCGAGAATGAACTACAAAGTGCAAATGATGATAGTGACGACTGTGATGTTTATTGGAGTTTTGATTCAGATTAAGTTCAGATGTCGGGAAACTGTAAAATTGTAGAATTGAAAAATAAATGAAAGTTGAGATTGGTAATTCTTTTATTTTATTTTAAAATCTGATTTGGTTAGAATTAATTACTTCATTCACAAATAAAAAAAGTTATTTTTTAAGCAGTTGAAAAAAAAAATAATAATAAATAAACCTTTGTGCGATGGATTATTTTGTCGCCTGAACAATACATGGGCGACGAATAACTTTATTCGTCGATCAAAACCCCATAAAGTTAGGTAGGATCCAATAATGGCAAGGGTACACTGCGCGATGAAATAAGGGTCTTTAGGTGACGAACATCTCGAGCAACGAATTTGTTTCGTCGCCTAAGATAACTTGTGCGACGAATTTGTTAAGCATTTCGTCGCTCAAAACCCTATACAGTTGGGTGGGACAATAATGGCATGGTATATTGGGCAACAAATTAAGTAGTTTAGGCAACAAATATCTTCGTCGCGCAAGGGTTCACGAATTCTAGGTTAAAATCTTAGAGCCGCATTCATTTCTTCCTTATTTTCAGAGTTTTCATCGTTTTCTCCGAATTCTTCTCTTTTTTTCTTCTAAATTCTTCTTAACTTTTTCCTCATTTCTCGCTTTTTCATTCTCTCCTCATCTTATTTATTCCCAAAACTTCATTTTCTCTCTTCTTCATTCTCTCCTCATCTTCATTCTTCCCAAATCCTAAATTTCTTTCTCCCCCAAACTCCAAAACTTCCTTTTTCCCACTCTCATCGTCGACGATCAAAGGTATCCATGGTAAGTCTCTCCATCTTTCTCCCAATTGCGAACAATTGTGTCTCAAATTTTGTGGGTTTGTTCATTTATTGAAATTATAATTTTGTAGATGTCGAGTTCTGGAAATTCAGCGTGTGCAGGAGAAGGATCACAAATAGGTAATACCCAATTTGTATGAATTTTAAGGTTGTTTTTTGTTGAAAAATTTAATTGCATAATTAAAATAAATATATTGTTATTATACTTGGTTGGTTGTGGAAAACGTGTGTTAGATGTTAAAATAAATATACTGTTTTTATTATGGGAAATGTTATATTTTTAGGAGAGGTTATGCCAAATTTTTGGTAGAATTTTATGTTAGGTTTTGAACAAATTTGTTTTTTTCCCATGCAAGAAAAAAACAGAGGGTCTCGCGTTAGCAGACGTATTAGCACTACAAGAAAAAACCCAATTAGCGACCAGAGTTTTTGCGACGAAATGAGATTTCGTCAGTGATTCTATAATCTGTGACGAAATAATTTGTGTTGGTCGCAGTAATTTAGTTGCATTTTGATGCGCTGAAAGAATATCTGTAATTGTTTCAGCGACGAGATTAAGAGGATAGGCGACAAAATCTTTAGTGGTAGATACTTCTTTTGGCGACCAACCTTAGTTTGGTCGCCATTTTGGCTACCCTAATTGAGCGGGGCTGAGTTAAATAAAAAATAAAAAAAATCGAGCGGGCTAATTGGCGCCCTAATATTTCCACACAAAACACCAATTTTTCAAAAAACACGGGGTTCTGGGATTTAGTTAACCCCAGCTGGTTGTTACATAAAAAAGTTAATAATAAATATAAATAAAAATAAACTAAAGTGTGTAAATCTAGACCCATTTGGTCTCTTCCAATTCCCCAGCCTCCTAAAAACCCTTTTGTTTTTTTTTATCAGCCTTGTCGCTGTTTCTCTCTTACTCAACTCTCGCTCCTTCTTCCTCCCTCCCTCCTTCCCTCTCTCTCCCTCTTCTATCTACCTTTTACAATCCAACCCAGCCAATCCTCTAGAGTCGCACAACTCCTCCGTCTCCACAACACCTCCTCTGACCGTCGCGCCCTTCACTCCGACAAGGTATCCCTTTCACAGATATGGTAAAAAAATTGAACTCTTTTTCTCTATTTTGTTTTTTTTAACTCTGTGCACAAATTACAAATCTGGGTATTTGGTTATTTTTGTAATTTTTCCTTGCTTAAATATCTTATGTTCAACATATGTAAAGAATTTGCCTTTACAACCTTTTTTTATAACTGGGTTCTATCAATTTGTTGTTGGTTGGATCGGATTTGTACTGGCACTCAATGGTTTGTCATATAGTTGCCCTTTTTTCAGTTGATATAATATTTCAAATTAGAATTAATATTTGAGTCGGGTAAATGAAATTTGTGCAGCTTTTTGGTTTTAAAGAAGTGCGTTTCTTTCGTTTCTGATTTGGCTTACTATTTAAAAACATTTGTGCAGTTTTCCTAATTTAATAACTTCTAGTAGATTGGTGTTTTCTATTATCCTAATTAACTTGTAAATTTTTTTAAGTGCCTGCGTGATTTTTCTGTTTGGTGTTAGCTCCTGCAGTTTAACAACAATTTAATTATTTGGTGTTTTAAACTCTAAGGTGTATTGTCTCGTGCACAAGGTTCAAGTTTGTGGATAATGCATTTGTTCTCCTTAACACCAAATATGTGTGGTAAGCAATTTTCTTTTTAGAAATTAATATGATACAATTTTTCAATTTTTTAGCTCAATTTTTTTTTTGTAGATTCGTATTTAGAATTGGTAATAGATGGAGAGTATAATTGACTCTGAATTTTCTACCATTTATGTGAGTTAGTCTCAATGGTTTAGATGATTCTGGGTTTGTGAAGCTAGTAATATAGTTGACTTATTCAAGTTCATTCAACCTTGTGCAGGTTGTGATATGACTAGCTTGGGATTTTCATACCTGTGTTAGTCTTGATTCGAGTGTTTGGGTTTTGTTTTGGCAAGACTTGTTATTATTCTTGTATCCAGTGAAACAGGGGAAGATGAAAGCTTCTTCTAGCTTAGTTAATAGTAGCTCTTACCAAAATTGTTTTACTTTGACTGTTTGCTACTAAGCTTTTATTTCGTTTAATTTTTCCATTCTGTTTTACTTGCATGCCATATAAAACTCAAACATGTTGGAGTGTATTAAACCACTGAATACATTCCCAGGTATATCCAAATGCTTGAGGCTCTTTAGTTATTAGCTTCATATGAGTTTAGGAAGAGTTTTAAGATCATTAACCCAATTCAAATTTATGAGCTTTGGAAGTAATTATTGAGTTGGATTGAAATGCTGGTAACAGATTTCTTTGCATACAATGTTCGTATCAGATGCCTTCCTTCACATACATCTGTTTGATCAGATGTATTTATTGTTTCTGAAATATACTTGTCATGTCACGTTTTCTTGAATGTGTTCATCATTTTTTATTTCTTGAAGCTTCATTTGGTCGTAATGTGAAATTTCGTGTTTTCTGTTTTTGTTTTCTAGGTTGGCAAAGTATGAAAGGTTTTGATTGCATGGCGTGTCAATTATGATAAACCACTTGACGGTAAACTGCTTGAGTTTTATTCTCAGAATTTTCTTATGTTTTCTTTTTGGACTCCAAGAACATGTCATGCTTTTTATTACTTTATCGGCAAGTTCACATTCTTGCAGTTAAAAATGCTAAATGATTTTGTGTAAATTTATTTCAGGAATTTGAGGAATATCTTCAGCTTTGACGCCCATTGCATTGATGTTAATTTGAGAGACTTTATTCCTTTTTCCTCTTTGTATGATGATGAATGTTATAAGAACCTTTGGAGTGTTGTTGTCTGTCTTCTCTTCAATTCGAAGAGCTTGTTTTTGTTACTTTGTTCTACCAGATGATGTAATTACAATTATAGTTAATAAAAAATTTTGGTCCATTATTTACACATTATATACGGTTTCTGTTCATGTAAAGAATGTTCCCTTAATAGTATATTAATAATAGTATAGATGAATTAAAAGAGTCCATTAATAATTATAATTTATAAATATAAATAATATATTACAAAAACAAAAGAAACTGGCGACAAAACTGATTTGGTCGCTATTGGCCACTAGATTTGGCGCCATACTGGTAAGGAATCCCCGACCAAATCATATCATATGGGCGACTAAAATATGAAAGTTGCCAATCACCAATGGCGACTAAATAATAAATTTCGTTGGCGACCAAACTGTTTTGTCGCAGATCACATTTTTCCTTGTAGTGTAGGGAAAATGAGCGGATGTGCATCGAATATGATCTCATGCGGCACACAGCTTCTTCGGCAGAGGTGCGCACCAAGCTGGAGCACAACATAACGTCCATAGTGCGGACCCATTGCCCTATGGTGTGGTTGTCTTGGAAAAAAGTGCCAGGGAATAGGAAGAAGTCATTGTTCGAGGAGCTATCTATAAGTGTCAATTACAAATTTTATAGTTCTTTTTTAATTAAAAGTATTATTACTTTTAATTAATACTATTGTTATTAGTAATAATTTCATAATTTTGATAATTGCAGCTGGACTTTGATGTTGATGAGATCGATACTGACACGATCGAATAGATTGATAACATCTTCAAGAAGCGTTATCGGGAAGGGAAGCATTACAACGATCAAGTTGCACATGCACCACCACCACAATAACGGCTTATTTGGATTAATGTAATAATATTTTATTTGGTTTGTGTTACATCCCGTCACGGAAATATCATTATTTTATTCCCGGAAGTGGGAAATGACAAAAATGCCCTTGGTTGACCTTCGGTTGACTTTTGCGTCGTAACTTGTACGACCCTTCCTTTTGTATTTTCTTATCGTACTCGTCGTTATGGACGTGTGGACACGAACGGGACGTTATTCGGAGTTCGAATAATTGTTCTACGGACGTTAATTTATCGACGTTTCCGTAATTCTTTTAAATGGATTTGTGTTTTGATAATTTGGGCCTTGGGCTCAGTAATTTCTAAAAGCCCAGCCCATTTCCTTCTCAGTCACTTTCTCACTCAATCTCTCAGTCACTCTCTGTCTCAGCCCCTCACTCTCACCCACTGCAAACAAATCCCTCAAGCCACCCGAGCTTGTTTCTTCACCATTCTCGGCCTTCCTTCGATCAACCATCATCACTGAGTGCAGCATCACCATTCTTATCAAACTCAGGGTACTGTAAGCTCAGGAATTGAGCCAAAACCATACCCGAGCTCTGGGCTTCAAACCCAGAAAATTTTTCGGCAACTGTTAAACCTTTCCCGGCTGAACCTCACTGATTCGAGCCTCGATCCAACTCGAAAACATCATCTTTGGACTTCTGGAGACCTTGGGAACACAACCCAAGGCCTGCATGTGAAGGAAACCCCGAGATCGGCAAGTTTTGATTTTGGCCGATTCTTTCGAGGCAAATTCCGGCCACCTCCGGCCAGAGATTGGCCTCCAAATGGGTAAAATCTTATTCCCCTCACTCCCAACTTCAATTTGACACTTGAATCGTGGAAAATGGTTGAGATTTGAATGTTTTAGGACAATTTACAGGTTTCCGGCCAAAATCCCAGTTTCCGGCGAAGCTCTGGCCGGCGGCTCCAGCACGGCGGCCGAAAAATGCAGAGGTCACCGGCGAGCTGACGTCAGCCGGCCTGGCCTTGACGTCAGCGAACCGGTGATGACGTCATTAACCCGGTCCGAACCCGGTTGGACCGAAATATTCCAAGGTATATTCCGTCTGTTAGTTTTAACTCTGTTAACGAAATATTCTAACGCCGTTAGAATATTCCGTTAACTCTAACGGCGCGTGTCACCGGCGACTAGCCGGCGCGTGTGGCGCGTGACCGCGCGTGGTGGACTTCCACAGGTGCGTGAAGGCGCGTGAGGCCATTTGTCAGCGCGTGGTGGCGCGTGCGACGGCGCACGGCTGCCCACGGCGGCGGTATTGGGTTTTCCGACCCCGTAACTCCGTTTTCGGGTTTCCAAACGCCGTTTTCTTCGTATTTTCGAATACTTTATTATTGATGGGTATTCTAAAATAGGTTTGGCGACCCGTGGAGTACGAAGAGCGTACTTTTGGACTACTTCGGCATCGGTATACGTGAGTGGGTCCCTTCCTTATATAAATTAAATATTTCTTGTGTTTTGGAAATTTATATTAGGCTATGCCATGCTTTTAATTCGTATTTTACCATATTATTTTAGTGAACTTAGTATTATTATGCCTGTGCATTTAAATGGGATTTATACTCATACTTAGTGAACTCGTTTATTATTTATATTGGGTGAACCTTGAGTTTTATATTTGTATCGTACTTGGTTCACTAGTATATGACTCGGTTTAAGTATTTTAAGTAACTTTGGTATATTCTTGGTATTCCGGATACGGCATCCGTGAATACCTAATTAGAGCCTATTGAAGTTATTTTAGAGAAGAAACTACCCCACTTTATTTTATTGGGAAATATTCCGTGGTATGTTTTTACACGCTCAACTAGGAATGCTTACACGGTGTCATTAGTACTGTCCGGGGCCAGGACCAGCTTCACGTGTATGTTCACACGCACCGACACGCTCACTTTGGATCCATCGTAGGTGCCAGCCTATTCTAGGTCGCCTTGGCGACTCGAACTCGTTGTGATGCGCTTAGCGCCATCTTCACGTGATTGTAGTACATGAGCGTAATATTATTCGTACACCCAGCCTGTTCATGACAGAATATCTCTGTATGAACTCGTGTGTCTGTCATACCTAGCGAGCGTATCCCCTACTGTTTTATATTGTGATTGTAATACCGGATTTCACTGATGCCACAGAGACTTCTTTTGGTTTTACGGGTTTTCCCGTATTATTTATTTATATGGATTTCTGGTAGTATTTTATACTTAAGTTATGGCTTTCAGCCCGTTTCGGAAACTAAGTACATTTCCGTACTTACACTAATTTCTACTTAATATTGTAGTATATTTTCATAAAGGCTTTTAACTGAACTATTACTTGTTTTGACGGCGAGGGGTTATTACTTTCAGAAAGGAAAGGTTTTACAAAAATAATTACTTATGGCCCACTCACCCTTCTGTTTTGCGCCCCTCCAGGATAAGTGGCTTGGAGCTGTCGACGTCGAGATGCGGTGGTATGACAACGTAGAAAATTTCCCTTACATGTGTAATTATCCAGTATTCTTTACCTTGTTCAAACAATTATTATTTTTATTATTTCTTTCCACCCGCACACTTTCATGCACTCTGATCTTCATTTAATTCAAGTTGCTTAAGTTATTCCTTATTTCTCCAAAATGGCTTTCGTCACCCCACGTGGTGTCGGCCAGCACACTCGACTATTGGGTGTCCACCTGTACATCCGGGTCGGGGTGTGTCAGTTTGTATGTACGCTTTAAATATTTCAAAGCGACGAATTTGCTTAATTTGTATTAGGATTAAAATAAAATTATATCTGCTTTAAATAAATTATTCGCGTAATTTGTTTTAGAATTATAATAATAAAATTTAAATTAATAAATATAATTTTAAAAAATGCGGAAAATGTTGGGAAACGAAGACAGTTTTCATCGCCCAAGAAACATTTGGGTGACGAAAACATGCACACATTCGTCGCGCGAAGACACTTTAGGCCACAAAGAGTGTGGTTGTCGCCAAAACATGGGAAATTTATTCTAAGTCATTCTTCTTTTGAGCTGCTAAAGAATGACTTATTCATTATTGAATGAAGTAATTTTTTTCAAGGATGATCATGAAGAAGAGCTTTACATATTGCACGGTTAAGATTTAAAAATAATTATTAGCTATGTGTGTTTACACATTCACATTTGTAGGAAAAATTAACTTACGATGGAAAATTCATAATAATTAATGCACAAGTATGAAAATTTAAAAAAAAAAAATACAAACGCTCATAACGAGAAGGTTTAAAACTTTCGTTAAGGGGTCATCTCCAAAATCGAATACCAAAAACCCTGAACCTTAGATTATTTTTTAACTGTCAATTAAGGTTTACGTATATGCTCCGTTATTCTAACCGAATTTTGTTTTTTCAGACGGCTTCTTTTTTGAAAACATGATCTTTTACTGAATTCAATAAACTGAATGGGGAGGATCATTGATATCACCACCCGATATTTACAGTTTGGAAAAATATAACTCAAAGTAGGCCTGTTTTTCGGTCGGATCGGAAACACATGCTCCCAATTCCAATCCAAAAAAGTTTCAGAAATGAACTTACGTTCTAAATTCAGAATTTCGGAATTCTATAAACTCATGCCAATTCGAAATTATTGGCATTTCGAATATTTCATAATCGGATTAATTTTATTCCACGATAAATTAGACAAATCCAAAACCATTAAGACATTCATTTAATCCAACGGTCATATGGTTTCGGATTTGAGTGATTTTTGGTAGATATGATCTTTGAGGTAAGGCATAAAAGATAGACGGTTGGATTGTTGAAATACATTATGGAGTGGGTCCCACAAAAACGTGTGTCAAAAGCATGTGTCCCCGGATCCTAACTCATTATTATATGTTAAGTATTTGTAAGTGTATCTTTGAGACTTTGAGCATATCTACATAAAAGGGAATTGCAGATAATGCAACCAAATTAATATACATATATATATTTGTAAGTATATTGCTATAAATTCGGCATATTTTGGCACATTTCGAAATTTGTAGATCAGAATGAGTTAGGCAAGTTTCTGTTTGGAATTCATAATATTCAAAATTTTCAAATACATTCCAATACCTATCCAATTTTTTTCGAATTTCAGAATTTTGGATTTCAGATTCATTTCGAGTGCGCCAAATATGGAAATTTTCGTTTCGGAGTTGGTCGGAATCGGAATTTCCTACCTAAGTTGCACCCCTAACTCAGAGTATATAAAGTTTATAGAAACTATAAACATGATATCAACGACCCGAACCTTTCATCTTTTTGAATTCAATTAAAGATCATGTATTCAAAAAAGAAGCCGTCTGAAAAAACGAAATCCGGTTAGAATAACAAAGCATAAACGTAAACCTTAATCGACGGTTAAAAAATAATCTAGGGTTCATGGTTTCTGGTGTCCAATTTTGAAGATGACCCCTTAACGAAAGTTGTAGACCTTCTTGTTATGAGCGTTTGTATATTTTTAAATTTTTTTTACATTTGTGCATTAATTATTATGAATTTTCCACCGTAAGTTAATTTTTCCTACAAATGTTAATGTGTAAACACACATAGCTAATAATTATTTTTAAATCTTAACCGTTCAACATGTAGGGTTCTTCTTCAAGATCATCAGTGAAAAAAATTACTTTATTCAGAAATGAATAAGTCATTCTTTAGCAGCTCAAAAGAAGAACGATTCACAATAAATTTCCCATGTTGTGGCGACGACCACACTCTTCGTCGCCTAAAATGTCTTCGCGCGACGAATGCGTGCAGGTTTTCGTCGCCCAAAAGATGAAAATTTTGGTGGCCAGCCCAAAATTTCGTGGGCCACCAAAATTTTTAGGTTTTGCGCGATGAAAGGTTTTCACTTTTCGTTGCGCAAAACCTAAAATTTTGGCAGCCCACGAAATTTTGGGCTGGTTTGAAAATTTCAAATCACCTTGCGCGACGAAAAACTCCTCCGTCGCACAAAGATCTGTGTCTTAAATCAAACCCGAGCCTTTTCTTTTTCTTTTTTCTTCTTCCTCTTCTTCTCTCGAACTCTAAAAACCTACAACTCTTACTGCCTTGATCGAGCTGCCCATCCTTTCCTCCATTCGTCTCTCTCTCACTCGATCTACGTCCTTCTCTCACTCTACCTTCGTCTGTCTCTCTCACTCTCCCTCCCTCCCTCCCTTTGACTCAAAACCTCGGGAAAACCTAACTCCGGCCTACTCCAAACCCCTCCAATCCTCTCTTACTCTGATTAAGCTAATTCCTCACCCAAATTAAAGGCTTTTTTTTTGTTCATTTTGTCAATTGCATTAGATGTTTGCCAGATTAGGATTTAATACTGGTTTAGGGGATTAATTACAAATTGGGGTTTGTTTGATTAGATTAGGATGTTTGATAGATTGGGGTTTGTTTGATTACATTAGGATGCTTGTAGATTGGGGAATGCAGCTTAATACGTTTTAATTTCTGTTTGTTTGACTAGATTAGGTCCAATTTTTGAAGATTTTTATGGATTTTGTTTATTACATTATGGTTATTACATGTTGTTTATTAGGTTCAATTTTTTAAGCTTAATTTTTATGGATTTTGGCCATTATATTTGTTTTTAACTAATTTAAAAATAAGAAAAAAATATAAGAAAATACCTGAAAGAAGAAAAAATTGTAAGTAAGTTGAATGTTTACTGACAATTTATTTACTATTTATTCATTTAACTAATTTCTAAATGGGTCAATTTACAGATGTCGGGTTTGATTTCTACACACCGTCGCTCATTTTCTAGTGCAGCTCCCACACAACCGGTTACTTCTAAGAAGCCCGCGTCGGCCGCTTCGGTTACTTTTGAGGCATTTGCGTCGTCCACTGCTTCGGTGACGCATCCCCCAGTCAGCGCTCATCAAGTTCATTGACGACATCGTGCAAATGACCAGGCAACTCAAACTGCCGCGACATCCATAGTCGAGGGAGAGGGCTTGCAGACAGGTAATAAACCTCTTTATCCAATCTCTGTTTTTTAAAATATTTTTTTATGATTATAATTGATTGCATGTTGCAAATATTGGTACGATGTGGAAAATATATGAATATAATAGTTGAAAATGTTGTGTGGATGTGGATATGTGTTGTATTATTGTTTGCAGGTTATGGGAAATGTTAGACTTTTAGGGGAGATTTTGCTGATTTTTCTGTAGCATTGTAAGTTAGTTTTAACCATGAAATTTTTTTTTTTTTTTTGGCAGGGAAGAAAAAGAGTCGAGGCCCTTGTAGACAGCTCAAGTCTGCGAAGGTCACACGTGTGTCTTCTGACCGAATCACCATCACTTATGATCCCCGACACCGTGCTATTTCTACGTCTGACCAGCACATCACCCTGGTCCACGACATAGGGGCCATAATGCATGCCCATTGCCTTATGCAATGGGAAACATGGGGAAAAGTGCCAGAGGAGACAAAGCAGAAAATGTGGCATGAGTTGTCAGTGAGTGTATTCAATATTTACTAGTACTTTTTATAATTAAGTCAAATATTATTAATATTTTAATAAATTTTTTTTATATTTGCAGGTGAACTTGTATACTAACGACCTTGATGAAGATCGGACCACGTACATAGAAAAGCTCTTCACACATTAGTACGCTGAGTGGAAGAGCAACCTTCACCACCATTTTGAGTCTTACCCAAACACGGAGACTGCTCTAGTCGAAGGATGCCCTCCGGAATTGGTGACGCGGCTTGAGGATTGGGAGTGGTTATGTAAACACTTTTAGAAACCTAAGTTTTTGGTAAGTATAATAATTTTTTTTATAATTTTATTCCAAATTAATATATGCACTAATAAATTTTGGGTTTAATAGAAGCGATCTCGAGTCAACAAGCTGAATAGGCCCAAAAAGAAACTTCCACACCACTCCGGTTCGAAGCCTTTCTCCTATAGATTGAAAAAGCGACGAGAGGTAAAACTATATTATGTTTTAAAATTGTAATATAAATGTTAATATAAATATAAATTTTTGAATTTTAAATTTTAACATTCTTTGACTATTTCTATAACTTTTTTTTAGGAAGGTGCAAAGTTTTAGAAGATCGACATGTTCGTGGAAGTTTATGTTCACTCTGGGGATGAGACGGCTCAACATCTTCATGTAAGTTTATCTAACTAGCTGTTGCTTTTGTTTCATTTATAATTATGAAAAATATTAATATTAATTTTGTTATTACAGGCTACTATGATGGAGAAGAGCAATGCTTTTCTCGAAGAAGTGGCATCGCATCTTGCCCCCGAGACCCCTATCGAGCAGGTGACTCCGACCAAGGATGTTGGTCTTCAGATATTGATGGAGACGCTAGACCACACCCTTGGTCGTCGGCCTGGTAGGGTTTACCGGGGGATAGGGAATGCGTGACTTCGTGAAACGGGTGCCTCATCTTCTAAAAACAATTCGGGAGAGGTCACCTCATTGAAGGAGAAAGTTCAAGACTTGAGGTGGAAGCTCGCGGCTCAGGACAACTAGATGAGCCAAATCTTACACGCTCTCCAGTTTTTCTGCATTACATTGAATATGCCATCATCCGATTTCCAGCTACCGGGTTTCCAGCCGCCTCACTCAGCAGATTTCCAGCCGCCACCTTAATAGTCATTTTGTATTAGGATGTATAATATTTTTTAATGTTAATTTGTACGTACATTTCTATATATAATATAATTAGGTTTTGTACATTGTTTATTATATTTTTTTGTGTTTTAAATACCAATTCATCAAATTAATTAAAATATCTAATTTAATAAAAAAATAATTCAATAATTCAATTTAATTGTAAAAGAATTCATTAATATTTTACGCGACGAATTTCCTATCATCGCCTAAAACTCATAGCTAGTACAACTTTCGTGGCCAAAAAGTTCGGGCCACAATTTATTCATAAATAAAATAAACAAAAAAAAATAGAAAATCAAATATGTGAGGTTAATTTTCATCGCCTAAACTCTAGGGCAATTAACTCATGTCGTCACTTAAACCTTAGGGCAATGAAGTCTTTTTGTCACCTGAATGTTTGTTTAACGGACTCTCTTCGTCGCCTGTATTTTATTGCGACGAAGTATTTTGTCGCTATAAGTTTAGACAGACGGATTCTTTTGTCGATTTTCAGACCCACAATTCGTCGCGCAAAGCACATTACGCGACGACTATATTTTTTTCGTCTTCCAAATGCTTGCTTCACAAGCTTTGGGAGACTACAAAGGGGAGACAAATGTTTCATTGCACAAATGTTTAAGCGACCACATTTGTCCTTGAGCTACGAATTGTGTTTTGCTCAAGTACTTTTTTCTACTAGTGATTCCTCTAAACAACAAATAGCACCAACTTTTTGGAGGATGAACGAAAAGATTGCACAAGAGAGACAAGCTAACCCGAGCATCTTGATTTTTTCCTTAATTTATTGAGTGACTTTTATATATAGTATAGAGAATAGAGATGGCTCTCTGCCTATAGTATAAGTAAAACACATAACATACATGTTACACTTAACTAAATATAGTACCAATTAATTATTAATTTAGACTTCAGTGATACTTTTTTTCATAATGTTGAAATATGTCTAAGGGTGTTTTTCGGAAGGATCAGATCGGAAACAATGTTTCTAATTTATGTTTCAAAATTTCAGAATCGAATTGGATCACAATTTTTAAATTCGAAATTTTCGGCATATGCGAAAATTTTGGAATCATAGTAATTTCATAATATAACTCAATAATTCATATATTTTATAATTTTTTTTAATATTCTCTAATTTTTTTCGTACATGCAATTTATTGTTCTTAATATTTGGTATATGCTTATGTATAAATTCAATTAATTTTGTAGTATACTAGTATGCTTATCTTTTTTGATATATAAGTGTATGTTTAGTATAAAAACAATGAAAAAAATGTATCCAAAACTAACTATAAAAAAATTATAGAAGAATCATAATATTTAGGCAATCTTTTTATCGGAATAAGTTCGGAACACTTCAAAAAAATTCAGAATTTTCGGAATCTCTAAATGCATTCCAATTTCTGTTCCAATTTTTTTGAAAAATATTCGGATTCGGAAATTTTACTATCGAAATCAGAAACACCTTTCCAACTTGCACCCCTAAATATGTTAAAAGTCAGAATCTCTAAATACATTCCAATTTCCGTTCCAATTTTTTAAAAAATATTTGGATTCGAAAATTTTGCTGTCAAAATTGAAAACACCGTCTTGCACCCCTAAATATGCCATAATTTGGAATATTACACCGGATCTTCATTAGTCCTATTTTAGGTGCAAAGCCTATTCAATAAAGACCTCTTTTTGTCGGTCATGGGTTGGTCCAAAGAACAAGAGTCGGCTTCCTTAAGTCCGTTGTTCCTCAGTAGCTCAATGGTAGAGTGGTTGGTTGTTAACTGACTGGTCGTAGGTTCAAATCCTACTTGAGGAGAACCTTATTGGGCTTGTTTTTACTAGAGTTTCTTTTATCACTGCCCAAATGAATAGACATATTAGACCTTGTCACACCATTGCAGTGTGAGCCAAGTACTCTTCAGTACCTTAATTAAACTTAGAGAGTGAATGTGAATTCAAGAGTTCGAGTTTCTTCGCAAATGAACATTCTCATGGTTGAAGATCATGTCCTTATATACTAGTACGGTTGAACTTGAAGATGATTCATTAGGGTACGCATGGTATATTGTGATTGATTAGTTTGAGACTCATTATCCTGCTCATCAAGTCTATTAGCCATTAGACTTTGAAAGACATAATAAGTGGCACCATTAAGAGTCTCAGTAGGGATCTATTATCGGGTCCAACTTCAGTGGTACGTACCATTGAATGGTACGTAATGTTAAATGGTTAATATTCATTTGGGTCCCACTGCAAATTAATCTGAACCATTCAATAGTCGTACCATTGAATAGTACGTACCACTCAAGATTTTTTCATCTATTATCCCATCATTGATCTTGAGGAATCATTCTTTATCCAGTCTTGTTGGGCTTATCCTTTCATTAGGCCCTGTTAGGTCTAAGTGAGGGGTTTACACTTTGCTAAGCCATCTAGGCCCAAAAACTCTGATAAATTAAGCGTCTCGCGGGTTGGATGAGGCGTATCCAACACGCTAGTCTAGCATAGGCAAATTTATCGAGGCCACGTTGCTTGCATTTAATGCAAGAGCAACCATGAGCTCAACTTTCCACTTGTGGCTGGAGAGTATTCTTGGGGAAATTTTATTTGAACCTAGTTATCTTATTTTTACACCCAATTAAACAATTTTCTTTATTAAACTTCCAAATTTGCCCTTAAATAATTAAGAATAAGAAAAAAAAATAAACATTGGTGTTTCTATCTCTACACCCAATGACCCAAAATCCAACACACCACTGCACCCCTTCATTATTTCCGACTAAAACAAACCCAAGTGCCGGCAAAATTTTCTCTCGAGGGTGTCGACAACCGTTATCTTCTTCTATTCTTTTAAAATTTCAAAGTATATTAACACAAATAAAAAATTATAAATCTTAATAGTTTAAAAACCCTATTCAAATCGGAATCTCTTATTTCTTCCTCAGTAGTAACCAAAGAAAGCTTGAAGAAGGTAACTCTAAGACCAATGTATTTTCTTCATAATTGCAAGTTTCTGATATTCATCCTAAATCATACCATCAAAGTTTTAAAAGATTGGATTTAGATGAAATGGATTTTCTCTTCTAGGGTATGGTCTTGTTAATTTACCCTTAACAAATTTAATAATAATCCCCAATTGGAGGATTTGGAGAAACACCATCATCCTGATTTCCATTCGTGTGTGTCACATATACGCATAGATATTCGACCTTTTATGTTGTGCTAATAGATTATGAAATTTTAAAATAATGAAAGGAGATAATGGTCGTCGATGACCTTGAGGGAATATTTTGCTCACACTTGTGTGGGTTTCTCTGGAAATAATGGACAGGTGCAGTGTTGTGCTAGATTTTGGGTTATTGAGTGTAGAGATAAAAGCACCAATGTTTATTTCCTTATTCTTATTTATTTAAGGGCAAACCTAGAAGTTTAATGGAGAAAATTTTTTTGTTGGGTGCAGAGATAAGATAAATAGGTCCAAATAAAATTTTCCCTTTTTTTGTCTGCTTGGACTTCTTTATCTACATGTTTAAATGTTACTAGGTGGTAATTTTCTGATTATCACAGTAATTTTTTACTCCTCGCATTTACTTTGCCTTACCCATATGGTAAATTTGAAACGCCAAATTTCCTAGCTTTTCTAGCTTTTATGCTTGAAAAACAACTCCCACCTGATCATGCCATATATGACCGTTGGGGATTCGAATTTTAAAAACCATATCTTTCCCCACACAGCATAGTTGTAAACGCTTCAAAGACCATGCAACGAAACAAACCCTCTCTCCTAAACCCGAAACACCCAAGCAGCCATGAAATCCGTCCTCTCATCATCGCCGTCAACGACAACGACATCATCCTCAGTGAAATCCAGCACCACCACCGCCATGGACGACGACAGATCTGAAAACCGCGACAGCTGCTACTACCCAGGATGCCGAAAAGATGCCAACTGCAACTGCGAAATGTGCTTGGCCAGCATCAATGCCACTCTCGATCTCATGCCTTTCAGCATCCAGAAAAGCTCGCTCACCAAGTTCTCATCTTCAAAGCCCAAGAACAACCCGACTGTCGAACGCACTCCCATCTCTTTCGATGCTTCGATTTTGTCCACACCCACGTCGGGATCTACTCCGATTCCTGTGTCGCCGGAGCTTAAACCGGCTGCCAGATTGAAATCGAAGGAGAAGATTAAGAAGAGGGAAAGAAAATGGGGTTTTGGGTGTGAATTTTGGAGATTGATTTTGGGTTTAAGCTTGGTTTATGTGGCGATGTGCGGGTTTTCTAAGATTGTTTCGGGTGCTTTGAAACCTGTTCTGTCGCCGGAGATGGTGAGAAATGTTGGTGAAAAATCTCAGGTTGTGGATGATATGAATGGCAGGCTGAGGTTCTTGCAGAAAGAGATGCAGGGTCGTGTTCCTGGCAGGGTTTCGAATTGCAGCTATCCTAATTCTATTTGGGATATTAGTCAGGTACTTAGTAATCAAACATTTCCTGTGAAAGTTTAATCAGCATTATTTGGTGATAAACTTGAAATTTCTGTTCTAAAAATTCACAAACTTGTTATATGATGAAATGTTAGGATGGTTTGCTTCTAAGCTCACATTGCACATTGTACAAATCTGCAATTGAGGAGGTGAGGATATGGGGATGGCCTTTGCAGACCGCCGGGTTGCTCACGAGTGGGTTTTCTTCCCGGTCTTTCACAATCTTATCCGGCAGAGTCACAGAGGTAAAGCTAAAAACTTTTTAGCTAGATGAGATTTGTACTAGCATCATATTGTCATGATGTGCAAACATATGCTACTTCCTTACCCCATTTTTGTTGTTGTTGAGAAGTGGTCGGATGGAAAGGTTGGCGGCTATGTGATTCGGAAGCCAAACACTTCCTGGGTGCAGAGAAGTTGGGGTGCCTCAGCTGTGCAGCTAGATCCGAATACATGGATTCTTGAGTACCGGTGGAGCACGACATTTGATAACCAAAGATTGGTTTCAGCAGCACTAGCCTTTTTGAAGAATATGATGTCAAGAGTGCTTGGAAAGATGCAGCAGAAGTTTTGGCTCTTATCTACTTTTGGCAACAACCAGTACCTTCAAACTACTGCAAATTACAACATCAAAATCCCAACCTAAAGAGACTCAGCGGACATCATTGGAGGTGCAATGTCTTCTCTCAGCAGATATCCGGATCTCATATCTCGTGAGAAGCTTCGAAAAAATGTCACCTTGTTATGTGGTATTGTGGAACCTGTGGAGCTTAATTGTTAATCTGATCTCGAACTGTATATGTTGCCTAACGGTGTACTGTAACCGGAAATTGTTGTTTTCCTGATTACGATTAACTAGCAACAAACTAGGTTCTGTTTGGCTTTAGGAATCCGGATAATGAAAATCTTCTTTCGTGTTTTAGTAAACGAAATATCTTTTTCAACACGGCTCAAAATGACTTGTAGCTGAAGAGTTTTTACCTTACTATGTCCTTCCTCTGAAAATACTGCATTTGTAAGTTTCTCCGTTTGACCTGCAAATTTCCAGAAAATACAATTTGTAGGAAGTGTCTGTAAATATTAGAGGCCACGTACGCGTTAATCAATCAAAAGTTAGTAATCAGCAAGAACATTAGACCAGATCCTTGGGATAATATTCTTATTACCTACATTGATTTAATTGAATGAATAATTTCGTATTCACGTTTTAATAAGTACAAGGTTTAATCTCGTACAACGAATACAGTTACCAATAGTCTTTACAAGAACATAAACCATGTTTGTAGTGGTGAAACCGAGTCCTATCTCTGACAATAATTTCTCTCTCATACACCTTTGAAGCCAACTTCATGAAAGTATGGCAGTCTTCGCAAATCCGGAGATTCTTAACTATGTGAATGTTTGAACCTTGCTTCTTACTTATCAAACCGTAAGAAAGAGCCAACTTCTCACTGTGCAAGAGAATCGCTTCCTTCTTTTCTTCCTCTTCTAAATCAAATAAAACGCAACTCGTGTTGGGAGTATAACCAACCCGCTTCACCTCACTAACTACCTCGTCTAGTTTCTGATAGATCCGATCTGCTTGTTTATGACTTCTATCCGCCATTAAAAACTCGTGTACCTCGTTGTGTAGTTCTATCCTGCTACACCCCCTCTCCTTAGAGATACCGCTGTTTTTCATTGTTTTCCTCACCATCCCAACATCTTCCCATCTTCTTTGTTTCGCGTAAATGTTTGATAACGCCACAAGGGCTCCATCATGATCTGGTTCCAGCTCAAGAAGCTGTCTTGCAGCATATTCTCCTAATTCATTGTCACCATGAATCTGACAAGCAGCCATCAAAGATCCCCAAATGACAACATTCGGTGCAAAGGGCATTGCCTCTATAACTTGAAGAGCTTCTCTCAAAAGACCGGCACGACCATAGAGGTCAACCATGCATCCATAGTGTTCATGTTTCAGAGTGATGTTGTATTCATCAATCATTGATTCAAAGACTCTTCTACCCTCCTCAACTAACCCCGCATGGCTACAAGCATAAAGCACGCCCACGAATGTAACCCCATTGGGCTCAAACTTCTCATCTTTCATTTGATTGAAGAAGTTTAGTGCATTGCTAGCCTCCCCATGCATTGCAAAGGCGCTAATCATAGTGGTCCAAGATATCACATTTCTTCTTCTCATGTTCTCAAATACCTCTCTTGCCCTTTCCAGGCTCCCACATTTGGCATACATATCAATCAGGGCATTGTTGACAGACAAAACTCGGCCAAATCCGTTCTTGTCAACATATAAATGAACCCGCTTGGCTTGATCCAGTGCACCAAGATGACCACAAGCTGAAATGACACTCAACATGGTCACTGGATCAGGTCTTAACCCCGAAGCTTCCATTTCAGCGAACAATCTAAGAGCCTCTTGAGGTTGATCACTTTCAGCATAACCAGATATCATAGCACTCCAGCACACCAAGTCCTTCTCAACAATTTGGTCAAAAATCCAACGTGCTTCTTCAACCCGCCCCAGTTTTGAATACCCAGAAACCATGGCGGTTGCAACTACAAAATTCTTTGCTGACGTCTTGTCAAACAACTGCTGAGCCAAATCCATAGAGCCACTACCTGCATACATGGCGATAAGTGCACTCTGTAAATGAGAGTCAACCACAATATCGTTCTCCCTAATGAAGTCATGGATTGCTTTCCCATAAGCCAACTTTCCAGCACGACCACAAGCAGAAAGAATGGCAGAGAGAATCATCTCATCTGGGTCGGGCTCCGAGTTAGAGTTCTTCATCTCTTCAAAGAGGCGGAATGCGGTGTCGAAATGGCCACTCTGACAGTACCTGTTTGCAAATGCACAGGTGAAAATCCTTCAAAAAAAGTTGTTTTCCCGCGTAAATTAAAGCCATAAGTATTGGGATTCTCGATATCGTTAATAAGATAATCACATTGAATAACTTGAAAACATTAGAACAATTCGTACCCATTAACCATAATACTCCAGGCAACGACATCTCTGCAAGACATTTTATCGAACACCAACCGTGCTTCCATGATCCTCCCACAAGCCGCATACATTCTGACCAACCCGGTCTCCACAAACGGGTCCGAATCAAAACCAAACTTCCACGCAATCCCGTGAATCTCCATCCCTTCACTCAAAGCCGACGCTCTGGCCACCGCCTTCAGCAGCGGCGGAATGCTGAACCTGTCCACTCCCACATCCTCCCTCCTCATCCTCTCATACACCAAAAGGGCCTTATCGGGCTCGGCGCGTCGCGAGAACTCGCGCAGGAGCTTGTTGCACAGATGGGTTTGGGGTTTCGGGATTTGGTTGAAGATGGAAAGAGGGTAGTGGAGGCTCGGCGACAGAGTGCAGGAGGAGAGGAGGAGATTGAAAAGGAGGGAGTCGGGGCGGTCGAGGTTGGATTTTAGGATTTGAGCGTGGACTTGTTTGAGATGGGTGAGGCTTCTAGCGGAGGAGACGGCGGTGGAGAGGGTTGCGGGTGTGTACGGGTGCGGGTTTGGGTTCGGAGGGAGGGCTAGGGTGGTGTGGGGAAGGCTGGACATTGTGGTTGGGAAGTCACTAAGTGAGGAAGTGAAGGAAAATGGCTGGTTCGAGTGATTTCTCACTTCTCAGGACTTCATCGCCATTGAAATTTGTTCAAAGTTCTGGGTTTGATTTGGAGGTGGGGATGCAAGAAATGGAGGGAAGCAGAGGCACTTTTCAGTTAAACTAAAATCTAAGCCAAATTGCATTAGTGTCCCTGTATTCTCTCAGATCTAACCATTAGATCATGTAGCTTATTTGTTTTGCATTTTCATCTTAGTAGCATTCAATTAACGCCGTTAGGCCCCGTTTGATATTTTTTTTTTTTTTCACAAAAAATTGTTTCACTTTAAAGTTAAGCAGATAAAAAGTGTTTGGTAAAAATGAAATATACTACTTATTTTAAAAGTTATGGCATTAAAACATCAACTTTTAAAAGCAACCAACATGGAGGTTGCTTTTAAAAGCTGCTTCTATAAGCAATTTTTTTTTAAAACACAGTAACTTCAAACTGGCCCTTAGTCTAATCCGTGAAATACGGTAAAATCCTAGTTGTACAAAAATTTTGAGGATGGATAAACTATAATAGAAGTGACTTTTGCACTTGGTCGGTCCAAAAGTCTTGTATTGTTTTTTCTTTTTTGAACTGACAAGATGAAGAAGAACCTTTATAGGAGATTTGAAGTGGAGTGAGAGTAATAAGTTTCTCCGTTTATTTATTTATTGAAAAATGGTGTGATCAAAGTGTTACAAGAGTTCATTATCTGGTTCGTGACTAACTTAACAACACCAAATGTCGTTTGGGTTACAAGTCCAATTGAAGCACTAAACGGGGCTAGTCCTTTTTATATAGGGAGTTAAAATGTAAAACAAAAACTACAAGAACGAAAGTGAAAAGCTGAATAAACTACAGACACCTAGGCTGCAATTTTGGCAAAAATCTAATCTACAGAACAAACGACATGTCGTTTATATGCGTGACCCTCCTTGTATATACAAAGAGGAAACGTTATGATTTGAAAGCCCCAAAACAGCAAAATGGGAGAAGCTTTGTTCGAGCTGGAACAACATCTCAGGTACAAACAGGTATAAATTTCCACTCCCATTTCACAAATTTCCCAAATTTCAGGCACCAAAATCCTTGAAACCCTAATCCCAATTCAGGTTTACCCAAAGATCTGCTAAGGTTGCTGTACTACATGTGTGTATATATGCAGGTAAAATTGACGCCTGAAGAAAGTAAGCTTCTTTTGACGTGCAAGTCCAAAGCTTTGAGGGAGTTTACATTCGGAGGTCTTGCTGCTGCCACTGTTGCCTGGACAGGTCTGTCTCTCTCTAATTTGGCAATTTTATTGTTCTGGGTTCTTGTCTTTTTTGTTGATTTTTATCTTCCAACTGTGTATTTCTGTATATTTTGAATATTGGGAGGTCGGAGTTTGGAATGTCATTGATTTATCCTAAGCTTGTAATTGTATGATAGTGGTAGTGGTAGTGGAACAAGTGATCGACTTTTTCGATATTAGGCAATTTGGCACACAATTTGGATTCGCATTCAGCAAAAGCTACAAAACCCACTTTTGATTTGGTCGTTTTATGTTACGAGAGTTTGCATTGGTTTCGGATAGAGAAATGTGGGTTCGATTTCTCTTTATTTGGATAGAGTGTGCATTGGTTTTGGATAGAGAAACTTTGGTTCTCTAGTATTTCGAGTTTTTCGTTGTTCCATTTAAGGTAGTTATCATGAGATGGTTACAGATTGCCGCACGTATGTTCAGGTGAAAAAGGATATGTACTGCGTACAGTGTAGAAATATGTTGGCTTCCCTGCTTGGAAAATGACAATCCATTGCATTAAAGTTAATACGTTTTACTATCCTGTTCTTTTTTCTTCTTTTCTTAATTATGCACTTTTTGAAACAGTACAAGGGAAAGGATATCAGCTGTGCAATTGATATTGTATGATTTACAGAATTGTAATCTTACACATTTCCTATAGCTTTTATGAATATTTACCATCTGCATATCACTTTTATACTCATTTATAATCATTTGAGTGAGCGGGCTGGTGAAAAGTGGTAGGATTCTTTAATAAACAATTATCTTAATTTTTTGTTCCATTTAATTTACATGTAAAGGTTCTTCTTTTGGGGTCCAATAATGATTCAAGTTTTGTTTATTGTAAGTTTGGATGGTTATTACTTCGTTTTCATCATTGTCGTTTATTTATATGATTCATTCTTTTAACAATCTCAATTTCTTACTCGCAGCATCAAAGAAGCTGAATAATTTTATTCGACTTAACCTTTCAGGAGGTGTGTTAACTCTCTCTCTCTCTTTCTCTCTCTCTATATATATATGTGTGTGTGTGAATCATACCTATCTATCAATTTCTCCTTTGAACAAGTTTTATGCTTCTGCAGGAGCTGCTGCTATATTTGGACTATGGAGCTTGTCAAGGTCCTTAAATTCATGTGTTACCCATATTCTTTCTCAGGATGGAAGTCGTATGCAGGCGGAGTTAGCAACTATGTATGTCACCTTACTACTTTTTAGGATTTTTGATGAATTCACTTTGTGCAATTTTCTAGAAACGTTGATTTTCTTCTGGTATGCATGAATAGACATGTTAACTGCCCATGGTTACTGATGTAAGATAGTCAAAGATCTTAGCCATCTTGGTGTGGATCTATTCTTCATGAGTTGTAACTAGGAGTTACTAATTTGAAAATTTTAAGTTCATTATCTTTCTTACACTTATCGAATTGAAATCAGACGTCAGAGTACATTTATCCATTCACAAAAACTTCATTTCTGTATATGACTAATGTCTGCCCTTCCATCACATATCTGCCATCCCGTTGTTTACGTGGTTTTGTACGTAATTATCTGAGTATATATGGAACATTTACTGTACATCTATTTATCCAGGAAAAAAAATGCATTTTAGTATATGACCAACATCTGTTTGTTTGCTAACTTTAATTGGAATTCTTGAACTATGAACTGTGATTCAAATAACAGAATGGTGAAAAAGTATCAGAATGATCCTTCTATGATGCGGCTTATCTCTAAACAGTTCTACTCCGAGAAAGTTTTTGATGATGCAAACTCAGATCAGCCAACACTGAGGTGGCGTTATCGGAATTATTTTAGTGATAACATTACCCATGGTCGAAGAACAGATTACGACTCTGAAGGTGATTCGGACCAGGCTTCCCATGGTGACCATCAGAGTACCTCTGACAGTGATTCCCAGAACACCCAGAATGACTCCGACAAAAAAAGTTTTGCTCCTAAACAAGTTCCTGTAAGAATACTTATCTAGTAATTTCTTTTCTTAGAAATGGTTAAATTACTGATGAGTTTTGTTTTATAAGTAGCGCTAATAGTGCAGAAGAAGATTTTGAAATTTAGATGTAGCAGAAACTTGTCACTGTCGAGGAATGTGAACGTATAAGTAGCGCTAATGATGAAATCGACGGTCAATATACTATTGCAGGGGATCATTTGTACTCTGCACCTTCGGAAGGGATTCTCACTCTTACCCGTTGTCTAAGTAGATACCTTAATAATGATGAGGAAATTACTCTTGCTTTTCATGGCATATGGAAAAGGTCCCTTCTATTCTGACGCCATTTCTTATTGTAGATGAACTCTAATGTTGATGCAATGGTCGACCCTTTTGATTGCGTGTTTGGTAATACAACAAGCGAGGAGATTCTTCTTCCGAGTACCTCTAGCACTGGCAGTCCCCCAAAAGTACATACTCGTAAACATAGAAGATCTCACCGTAGGCGTCGTATGCACCATGAGGAAGGCGTACCAAAAATGCAACACATGTAACAGTGACTTGAATGTGGTTGAGCATAGGAGAAGATCAAAGGGGAGAGCTTAAGGGAAGTTCAAATTGCTCTTTCAGTTGTTTTGTGTGTTTGTCAGACTTCTCCAGGAAGAGAGCATATCTGTCTGAATTTACAACAGTATCAGGCAAGTTACTGTCATTTACTTTTCACCGCTGTGTAATTATTGATGAATCAATCGTTAAGTTCCGATGCAAAGTGCTCCTTCAAGTTCAACGAGCAACAAAAAAAATAAGTGGTTAGTTTGGATATGCACATATTATTATCCCTTTTCTTCATTTGGTTGGAAAGATGCTTTATTCAAATGTCCCCAATTAGGAAAAAATCACCCTCTAATCTCTGGATTAATTTCAAAGATTTTATAAAATAACAAGAAAAAGGGAAAAAAAAAAACAAATCTATACGTGCTGGTTTGGAGTTGTTTCAATAGACAATGGTTGTTTGTCACCGAGCACCATGTATTGCTATATGAAAACTACAAGAAGCACTGTCTCTGTCTGCATTTGATCCAAAACTTTATAGGGATAATAAATTAAGATTGTTTTGTTGTTTTAGTTGGTCACCCCTTCTGCGAAGGGTCGAGGAACCTTCATTCTCCGTCTTTATAGTTTTGCTCACCACGTCGTCACTATTTAGATGAGTTTAAATTTTGAGACTTGTATAATAGATAGATTAAATCCGACTTATCTAACGACAATAATTGCAGTGGTGAGCAAAAATGCACCCTTATATAAATTTTCTTATATTTTTCTAATCTATGTGATAAAAGAGCTCATGCAAAGTTGATCGATTTTAAATTTGTAAAATGCCAAATTAGACAAGGGTGGAGGAGGGACTTCAAAGAAGTTGCCAATGAATATTGGAGAGAGGAAATGTCCCTTTCTTCCTTACTCTTAGAAATAAGAAAATTGCAAGATATATGGAATCACTTGTTTTTTGTCATTTTTTTTTTCTCACTTATATATTGTATTGTTGTTGGAGTGAGGAGTTAGAGCTTATGTATGAGCTTGAACCAAAAAAGATAATGATGGGAGATTATTGTATTTTATATCATGACTTTTTAAAAATGTGTCACCATCAGTTATATTAATAAATAAATAAAGTAGTAGTGAGGAGTTTGTAACTTAAGTGATTAAGATTATTTATTGTGTTACTTAAAAGGATAGAGATGAATGACTTATCATTAGTGCTTTAAATACAAAAAAAACAATTAGTGTAATGTGCCCATAATGCAATGTATTTTGTTCCATGACACATGTATATAGTCACCGTAGTGTCATGTGCTTATAATGCAATGTCATGTGTAAGTTTTTCTTCATATGTCGTTGTATCATAAGCATGAGATGTCATAGTGACAGTGTACTCATTCCATGTTAGTTACTTTTTCTCCTTAAACAAATTCCTCATTTTGCTCCTCAACCTAGAAAATAATAGCAAGGAGTCATTTCCAATTGTTGTTCTTCTCACAAGGACATGTTCTTAAGCATTAATTACCCGTTCGCCACTAAAAACACGTCTTAAGAAGTCCCAAAACATGTTTACGAAAACAACCAAACAAAAAAACAATTTCAAAACGACAACCCAAATTGTGTCATGAGTCGTGAGCTTAGAAGGTGACTTGCAATTACTAAGAAATTAAACCATATGTATCTGTACATTATATAATTACAGAAGAATAGTTTTTTTTCCTTTGGCCGCCATCTCCTCTTTTTTCTGTCAACACTCTTTCTCAAATAATAAATTTGAACAATCTTCAATCTCCATAGGAAAAGCAAAACATATAGTATACATAGAAAAAGGGTATAAAAATTAATTATTAAATTTGAACAGTCTCCATATAATTATATTAGAAAAAAAAAATCTAGTACCTAGATCACACACTCATAAATCATGATGCTCAAGAAGAGACATTATTTTTCATAGGGTACTAGTAAAACTCTCATTTTCTACTCGTATACCTGAAAATCTATCGTGTTTAATGCAAGATATATCTCTATAAGTCTACAACTCTCAATAAGTCAAAACCCAAATATTGTCCAGGTTATAAAGGGCAATTTTTTCTCCCAAAAAAAAAAGCAACTTTCTTTGCAAGTCAAAAACAACAATTAATACAAGGGAGTTTTAACATGCTATACACTATACAGTATTTTAGCCCCAAAAAATGAATAACTTGTTTGAGGCTGTAAAAATATTTCCAACATTAAAATTAAGTCAATTAACATTTTATATTGTTTAAGAGGGGCTAATGAAAAAAAAAATTGTTTCAATTGATTTTTGTTAGGAAATGAAATGATCATCGACGATTTAAAATATAAAACTATTTATTAATCCAAACCAAATTTCTTAAAAATTAATCTGTAATATATATGCTATTTGTAAACACACTTTACTGCTTCCACATACCCATGATATCCATCACCCATGCATATACTGACAACAAAACCCAGCCTTTGTAATTAAAAATTTTAAAAATATCAGACCAAGTAAAAAGCTATAAACATTTTGGATGGTCCAAAAAAGTTAATATGGCCAAAATTGTAATTACAGTAAACTCCAAGGATGAAACCCAAACCATCTTGCGTTTTATCTATGCTACCCAGAAAGGGAGATTTCCTTAACAGCCTTTTGCAATTGCAACCAGCATTTCTTTCTTTCTCCCCAATTTCTACATTATCAGAAAGAAATTGGGAAAATTCAAGTCAATCCAATTCAATTTCAATCCAATCCAATCCAATCCAATTTCTAGGGTTAGGGCATTTTCTCACCAAGCAAAACCCAAAAACTCCCAAATCAATTTTCCCACCAATCCTTTATTATTATTTTTTTTGTCAATCCCACCAATCCTTTATGATTCCTCCTTTTGGTAAAAACAACAACCCAATCAGGATTTTGATTCCCACTCAAGATTGGCCTGCCTTTTCCACAAGAAGGGCATCTTTCATCTTTCTATTAATCTTGTTCCAATCCCTCTATTTCTTCTGCGCCACCACCACCACCACCTCCGCCACCGCCGCCGCAGCAGCTGCCACTGAAGCCGCCCAAACCATGAAGGTCCACCCCATGCCCAGGAAGCGCAACATCACCGCCCAATACAGCTCAAGAAACCCACTTTCTGAAGCGCAGGCACTTTTGGGTCTGACCCACAAGAAGCTCCGCCGTCTCCCCCATGTCTTCAGCCGGGTCCTGGAGCTCCCCTTTCGATCCGACGCCGACGTTCTAGTCCAGGAGAATCCCGATTGCTTCCGATTCGTCGCCGAAGCTGATAACATCGGTGACGGCGTCAGGGCCCACACCATCGAAATCCATCCCGGGGTGACCAAAATCGTGGTTCGGGAAAGTGAGTCGGCAGAATTGATGTTGGACGAGCTGGAACTCGACATGTGGAGGTTTCGGCTGCCGGAATCGACTCGGCCCGAGTTGGCCAGCGCGGTTTTTGTGGACGGGGAGCTTATCGTGACGGTGCCGAAGGCCGAGGGGGTGGAGAATTCGGACGGTGGTGATGGTGGCGGAGAGGTTTGGGGCGGTGGCGATGGGAATGGGAGTGGGGGTTTCCGCGGAGGTATGGGTAACCGCCTTGTGCTTGTACAGTAATTATCTCTGTTTTTTTAACCTTTTTTACTTCTTTGGGCTATAATTTTGGTTGTTCCAATTAAGTTGGATTGAGCTTACAACTGAGCTTTTGATGCTGTTGTTGGTGGAACTAGTTGTATGCTGCTGTTCTTGTTGAATGAAAGAAATGTTGGTTTTGGCAATGATGATACAATTGTGTATTGAAATGGTCTTTAGATTTAGCTTATTGATATTGCTTTTGCATGTGGTTTTTACGCCATTGCGATTTTCACACTCCCGTTTTCTCCTTTTGACACTGTTCTCCTTGTTTCTATTCCTTGATTCTCGTTTGATTTATCAAATCCTAAGTCTAGAATAAAAGAGGAGTGAAGGAGCGAAAAGGGGAGTACGAAACTCACTTCCCTTTTTTTTTTCTGCCGATCATATTGGTTGTATGATTGGTTTTTCAATTTTGGGCAGCATTTTAAATTCTAAAATATGGTCATGAGATATGTGTGCTTTTGCAGTTCATTAATATCTAGGCAAATAGTGCTTTTGTGCTCATCCCTTTTCTCTTCTCTTGTTGTTGTTCTTACTTAAGCTATTTGCTTTCCCCTAGTAATATGTGAATGCTGTGTGTAGTAAGATAGGCACACAAAACAAACTTATCGTCTTTTCGTGTTTCCCGTGAAAATATTATTCCTTCAGCTACAGATCGAAAGATTATTCAACCCTATTCGTTGTTTTTCTGGAATTATGCCGTAGTTCTTTTATGCGGGGTTTCGTTTCTTCGACCTAGTTCTGGAGATTCTGCTATTCAGTTCACTGCATTCTTGATTTTCAACTGCATGTGAAAACCCTTTTGATCTGCCGTTATTCCAATACCAGCAGCCAATGCCTGCATTACTTGATGGTTAAGAATGTATGCTTTCTGGCCCACTGAGTGGACCTGTAAATGGTTTACTACCACTAGTCAACCCAAAGCATTTCTAATGTGGGCTGGAGTGATTTGTTTCACTTTTCACTTTTAGCAATCAAATGAACATCTCTCTGCTTTTCTTACTTCTTTTCTGATGAGCTGTCTCTCATTTTCCGGACGATCATCGGCTGAGTACAATTGATGAGTTGCGTTGAAGGTTCTTTATGTCGAATCTTTGTTGCATCTGATTCTCCCGCTTGATATGCTACCGCCCTTTTCTTCGATTTTCTTTCAACTCTTCTATGCTAAGCCTCAGTTAGTATGGATTTGGCATAATATGGTTGGCTTTGTTGTGTGTTTGCTTCTTTTACGCTTCTTTTACGGTGGTGTCTCGGTCGGAGATTGAAAACTGGGTTGTTGTTTTAGTTTCATTCTTCTAAAAGTGGCATGGCTTCTGCATTGTGTGATATGTTTGCCCATTTGTTCCACTTCCACAACCCAGCCGTGCCGATATGTTATCCGTTAACTTTTTACTCCCCCATCAGTAAAAGAAAAATGATGAAAAAAATAAGGGTTTGAACTTTGAAGTAATATGTGGATGCAGAATCATCTTTTTACTATGTCCTCAAGTAAATATACAGCTGTTAGTGAGAGAGTTTTTCATCAAACTACTAGCACAGAGTGTTTATTTGTAACTTCATAACCTCGTTTATGGTTCGCGGAAAGAAACAATCGGGCTCATTTGCCGGAGACGGTGATTGGATCCCGTGTTTGAAAACGCCGGGAAACGGTAATTGTGAAATACCTTTTTCATTCTCATGGTTGGTTTATACATTAATGTAAATCAAAATTTGTAAAGTGAAGATATGCCCTACGAGTATTAATCAACTGAATATTTACGCCAAGTCATCTAGGGGTCTTTTAAGTTGCAAAAATACCCAAGAAAAATGGCTCAATGTTGCATATGGTATGTTTTGGCTAAATTTTTTACCAAAAAATTGGAGGCGGTACATTCACACTAAAACACGAGTCCGGATGGTCAAATGAAAACATTTTTAGTTTAGATGGTATTTGCATACCTAGTTCTTCAAAACTTTAAACAAGATCCTCTGGGGTTATATCATAGTATTCAAAATTTCACCTTATCCAATTGAGATTGGGGCCAAATCTATGGCATCTTATCGTATCGTGGCCAAATCTAGGGCATCTTATTGTATCATGAAATGATTGAAAAAGTTTAGGATTTTCTTTTACTTGACTAGTTTGGAATAAACAAGTAATTTGGAAAGAGTGCGTTCAGGTTAAAGAATTTGGTAGCCTATGGCTACGTTTGATTTTCAATTTTCATTTTGTAAGTTTTAGTTTTCAAATAAATGAAATTTAAAAACTAAAACCAAGCCAAATTTTAAAAATTCCAAAAAAGTTGCTTTCATTCAAATTGAAAACACTTACCAAACAAATTTTCAGTTTTCAGAAAACAAATGAAGATAAAAACCAAAAACGAACTAATTATCAAATGGCCCCTAAACAATAAGCAAACATATGTTTTTACTGAATCTTTCTGGACGAGTTTTTGCATGATGCAGCTTGTGGTGACAAAGTAACTAAGGACTCGTTTGAAAATGCTTTTAAATTGACTAAAGACGCTTTTCGAGAAAATATTTTTGGATTTCAAATGCACTTGAAGTGTGTTTCCGAAATTCACTTGCATTTTAACTAAGGATTGGTTTAAAAAAAAAAATTCACTAAAAACGCTTTCAGCTATTTTAAAAGCACTTCCAGACGAGCCCAAATAAGCATGCTTAACAAAATCATTTAAAAAATAGAAAGGTCCATTTCATTCCGAAGAAACTATATTCCTGCATTTTGCATACATTGTACAGGAAATGAAAATGCCTACATCTGCAACCTATTCACACAAACGAAGAGTAGCAGTTGCGCTCCGAAGTGTTCTCTACTTGCCAAAATTTCCAATTCCCCAGTCAGGCGAACCGCCTGGACAAACATAAAAAGCAAACAGAAAAGAAAAACCTGTGTATGAAAACAGTCGCAGAGTCTGGGAAATTGGGAGGTTGAGAACACACTTGCCCGACGCTTTGAACAGACTAGCACCTGCGACAACTTCTCATGCGTTGTTTCATCAAAAAACGCAATCACTGCAAGAAGGTGCAGAATCTTTGGGAGCTCATAGGATACAATTCACAACATAAGAAGGTTCCTTGAAAGTCCTTCAACGGGATCTTCATCCCCTTGTTCTGCCAGTATGCACCGGCCCATTCTACCAGATGCCCTCATGCTTACGAACCTCACACAAATGTGACAGCACAATTGCACAAAAATCTAATGCTAAATCTGTTCAAACCATGAAGAAGCCAGTTCAATACCAAAAGTTCATGAAACGACGAAATTAAACCATCATAATCCAGCAAGGTTTACTTCATTCCCTAATTGCCAAACTGAAGTGCTCCTTCAAGACGGTTCTAGAAGTCTTTCCAAATCCATTGGCCACTTCTTCCATATCCTTGAGCTTTTTGACTTCGCTTTTAATCTGCTTCACTCTGCTCATTACAGTACTCAGTAAAGCATCCGAGTCAGTTGATGTGTGCTGTACCAAATCAGACTTCTCCTTCTCAAGTTGCTGATACAGATTACAGAGATAGTTCTTCTGTGCATGAAGGCATTCCTCCGCAACTTTAAATTCAGTTTCCTGTGACTTTCTTAGTGCATGGAGAACCTGATCAATCTCTTCCTCAAGTTTTTGAGCTTCAGTTCGATAATAAAATTGCGAGCCCCTCACATCCAAGGGTTCTTGGTAGCCAGTAAGTTCCAGGGCAGTGTCTCCATGATGAGAGACATCTGTATGCAAATGAAAACGGTAGAGAGAGAGAGAGAGAGAGAGAGAGAATTAAAACCTTGTGCAAATTAACCAAATATATTTTCATGCTGCACCCAAAACGTTGCAAGTTATTCAGAATAACATAATTACTTAATTTTATAGGGGGAAGATTACCAGTGGAGATAGTCGAAAAATTGTCTCCCTCTTTCCAAATATCTTCGAGATTAGTCCCACATTTGAGCTGCTTAAAATAGAAAATATTATATTGCTGGAATTTGGGAAGTGTAAGTGTGGGCAAGGCTAAACTACTGTAAAGCTATTATTTTTACCTTTTCAATCACCACTTCAATACGTTTCAGCAGCTCCTTTGCACTGGTTTTCTGTGAACCACGCAAAATGCAGATACCAAAATTTAAAATCTTCTCAACAGCATCCCGAGAATCCAGAGATTCACAAGCAAGTAAAAGCCTTGTGACATGTGAAACCAAATCTGTTTTTGCATCACAGCGCCGGCAATAGTATTCAGAATCCAAGCCAATGCTTCCTCCTACAGTGCCAGCCATGTAACATCGCAGGGCACAATCAATGTGGGCAGCATGACCACATATGCTACCATCATCCATCAATGCTTCACATCGAATATAATCATAGCCTGCACAGGACGATTTTACAGTCTTGCAACAAAGAATGCAACAACAATCACGGCAGAACTTAGGTTCAGTGCAGCAAATATCACACTCCATTACTGCTAAAGCTTGGCTTTCTGCTTGTTCCAACAGACTGCTGCACATCTTATTTCCAGCCTTACAACGCTCGGAATCAGACATGTAATCAGGTTCTGCACACTCTTCAGGGGGTAGAACACGTGACACATGCTTCAGCTTTGCACTACCTACATAAACCCCACATGAAAGTAATGCTATTGATTCTCCAATAAGTTGAGAAGTGAAAATCATATTAGAGTCGTAGAAAACTAAATTAGTAAATTCTTGAACATGAATTTTATGTTTTATTTATGAAAAGCTTTAAAACCAAAATGAGGTATATTGTTCTGACAGCTTGAATTTAATGTATACACCTCACTTGCTGTTCACTATGCATAACAAACTCAAGAATCTTGTAAAGGCGGGGAGAAAAGATCATGATAAAAAAAAAAAAAAAAAAAAACAGACTCAGTTTGGATGATAGATAGAAAATGAAATTTTAACGTAGAGGAATGTTGATCACAATCTGACAGCCTTTAAATACACTACTTTTTTTCCAAACTTGACACCATTAGTCCAGCCATTCACTGCAGTAAATACAAATTAGAAAAGAAACAACCAAACACACGTGGCTTGAAGACATAAGTCAATAACGAAAAGGAAAAGAAAACATAGGTACACAAACACCAGATCATTTCAAAGACAGACAAGGACGTTACTATTCTATTTATATAAATATGCCTAACCTAGATATGAATAACCCTAAAGACATAAAAGCACAAAACTTGAGAAAATAAAATATAAAACTCAATTTTGCTTATGCTTACGGCTGACCATTTGTCAACGCTGACTGGTGTGCAGGGATCCTCCAGGAGAATTTTGCAAAAAACTCATCAAGATTTACACCAGGGAATGTTCCTTTGATATATCGTTCAACTGCAAGCTTGCTTGCAAAACCATATTTCCTACGAGTTGAATGATCATGATTGCGAAGACTCTTTGGAAGATAGAGATACCTATCCAGAAAGTGTCCGGCTGCAGAAACTCTCTTTCCCACCTTCCAGCGCCAATTATCGCCAGGATTAGGCCAATTCACAGGAGCATAAGGCAAACCTTCCCCAGACTCGTCAGGTAAAACTGGATTACAAACAACACTATTTTCATTTGTCTCAGGTGTCCTATCACTTTCAGCATCAAAATCGATCTCCATTATTCCTGTATCAGCTGACAGGTGGGTGAGGGTAGTGTACTTTCAAACAGTTAAAGAGTATGATAACCTACGACCAACATTATTTATTCTACTTACAAAGTAACACAATGGAAATACAATGATCAGTCATCAGAGCATATGCCAATGATTCATTTTATTCTGAGAAATAAACTTCTTGATATTATAACTACATGGTATCTATGGTGTTGAAATATTCATAATACTTTGAAATTCAGACAGATATCCAACTTTCAGCCTCCACGAATGGATAGGCCTAAGTTAGGTCATCAGTTTGAGTAATTATGTCTTTTATCATAATAGTTGACCTAGCATTGTAATAGAATATAACTTCACATCTATCTGTAGGCAAAGATTTCACTCCATTTATTTCAACAAGTAAAATTTTGAGCAAAGTTTGTTTGATACTGATTTTATATTTGAATCTCCCACTATCTATTCAACAACTGCCAGAAGCCCAAAAGCTAAGCCATCAGTGGCGGCAAGCCAAGCCTAGGTCAGAAGTGGCCATGCCCCCGAACCCAATTATTAAGACCGTTATTGTATCCTTATTTGATATGGTAGAAAATTTCTATTATCCCCCCTATACGCGAATAAAGACGTGTCAAAATTGCATTCCGACATGAATATATAGAAGTAAAATTGTGCTACATTTGGAAAAAAAACAGTTATATAATTAAGATTTGGGTTTTAAGTTTAGGGAATGGTTTAACAATATTATCAAGCTAACACCCTTTCCCACGCACACCCATCATTTTGCACGTGGAGAGATATACAGATGTAGAAGTTTTTGGTGCAGCCACACCCTTAACACGATAAATGATTAGCGGAGGCTTGAGGGTTGGAGGTTTCCAACTCAAGCCCTCTAGGATCCAGAACTCTGATACCGTGTTAGGGAACCACGTGGCCGCGAAAGTTTAGCCTATTAGGGTATATCAATCTAACATGATCTTCATTAATGTGCATTAATCAATCACTCAGCTGAAGATTTCAAAACAAAACTGACATTCCACATTACTTCTACAATTGTGACAATCCACATTACCTCTAAACAACATGCATGTGTAAAATGTAAGGTTTTCGAGTTTTACTCATGATTATAATTTCATTTGCTTATCTCAGTTCAATGACCTAAATCTAAACCTTGATTGGCTCATCCAAATCAACACAGAAATTCATCAAACACAATAATTAAACAAGAATTAACAACAAAATATAATGCTAGGATTAGATCATATACCTCAGAAGAATGTTTGTACTGAGAAAATATGGATAGAGAAATTAGGGTTTCGGATTCCAGCAAGTCAGCTAGTCACTGCCTGACCACATCAAATTCATAGAAAATCAGCTAAAAAAATTAAATTAAATAAATTATTAAATTATGAAAAAGGCAATGGGTTTCAGAGAAACAATTTGCGGAAATTAAGGCCAAGAAATGAGTGGCAAAACGAAGATAAAGAGAATAAAAAAGACAAAAGAAGCAAAGTCCTTGGAAAACCCTTGGACCAAAGAGGGAGGGTCACTGTGGGCGTACAGATCGGATGGAGTTGCAGCGGAAAAGCGACCGGGGATCACCGGAGATAGGCGGAGAGGGACAGGGAGAAAGCAAATATCTGGAAAATTGGGGTGTTGGGGTAATTAGCAAGAAATGGGCAACTTGAGAATATCCAAAAAGAATGGGTAATCCCTATATATAAGGGTTTTTATGGGCTGGGCTGACCCGCGCTGAGTCAGGCTGAGTTGGGCTGAGTTTACACAAACAGGTCTGACGTGTCAAAAAATAAATTGGTAGATTGTTTCACATATACATGAATCTAGGTTGGCCACGACTAAGTTAGGTTGAATTAAGCCGAGTTTACACAAACAGGTCTGACATGCTTAGAAATGAATAGGCAAATTGTTTACATAAGCTTAAATCTAGGTTGGGTTAGGCTAAGTTAGGTTGAGTTAGGCCGAATTTACACAAACATGTTTGACATGTTTAGAAATGAATGGACAAATTGTTTTACATAAACATAAATCTAGGTTGGTCGAGGCTAAGTTAGGCTAGGTTGGGCCGAATTTACACTAACATGTCAGACTAACATGTCTGACATGTTTAGAAATGAATAGGCAAATTATTTACATGAGCTTAAATCTAGGTTGGGCTAGGCGAAGTCAGGCTAAATTGGGCCGAGTATACACAAACAGAGCATGTCTGACGAGTTAAAATTGAATACTAAGGTGGCATCATTTTAGTGTACAAAAAGGTGGCATCATTTTATATAGGACAATACTTCATGCCTTCCCTTCCACACTAAGGTGACATCATTTTAGTGTAGAGAAAGGATAATCAAATTGTCATTCTCTTTATTATAATTTAATGATCATACCTAGAAAAATTCGTTCGATTTAGAGACCGTTTAGTCATTCATATGTGTCAAATAAATCGGTGATTATGATAATAAGTGATGAACCATCTATTTCTTTGATTCATATGAATGACTAAACGGTCTCTAAATCTAATAATTTTTTTTAAAGATGATAGTTATATGATTGTAAAGAGAATTAATAGTTCCAATTATGACGTTTGTGCGGTGAAATTATGTCTCATTAGTGTGGAACTTTCCTCCTCCCCAAAAACATAAATCTAAGTTGGCCCAAGCTAAGTCAAGTTGGGGCGGGTTTACAGGAAGAGTCGTTGAAAGAAGGAAAAAAAAACTTTGCAACAATCAAATAATCTATAATGTTAGATAAGTTTTAAACCGAGTCAACATGCATATGATATAAGTTGTACAATCACTACTATGTTTTGGTTGATGAGTATAAGAGCACTTCCACCCGTTAGAGGAGGGCAAGGGCGAGGGCAGGGCAAGGGCAACTGATTGCCCTTCAAAAACAGTACTTGCCTTTGTGTAACTCCACCCGTTGAGCAAGGACAAGGGCAAGGGCAAGGAAAAATATTATTTTTTTAAATTTTTTTTATGCTTTGTTGGCCTTATTCGGGACTTGTCATTATCCCTTTAGATTTTCGATGAGATTTTCAACCACTCTCGTCACGACATGCGTCATTATCTATTAAAAATCTTATAGCAGATTTTTGATGAGATTCTCAACCAATCATGTAGTGACACGTGTCATTATCTATTAAAAATCTCAAAGCAGATTTTTGATGAGATTCTCAACCAATCATGTAGTGCCACGTGTCATTATCCGATCTCTTGAATTCCTCAAATTTCTCCATAAAAACCCTTGAAACCCCCCATAATACTCACACCAATCTTCTGCATACTCCCCACTCATCTCAATTCATAGTTTTTTACAAAGAAAAGTTCTTTCAACAATGTCTAACTGGAGGAGGTTGGAAGACAGTGATGAAGAAGAAATGGAGCAAGAAGATGAAGCACGAACAATCTAAGAAGCCCAACACTGAAGGCGGAGAAATGCATTAACCAGTCAAGTGATTCAAGCGGTGGCAGCAATCGATGCAAACTACCAACAAGCAGATGGTTCAAGAACCGGTCGTGAGCCCAACATCAACCAAAATAGGGGAGTTCGAGGTGAGAATCTCTTAGAAGATTACTTTAACCCAAATTCTTTATACCCGGAAGGTTATTTTCGAACAAGATTTAGAATGCAACCACAATTGTTCAACAAAGTCATGGTTGCTATTTGCAACCATGATTATTACTTTGTTCAAAAGAGGGACGCTGCTAATGTTTTAGGTCTTCTTCCTGAGAAAAAAATTACGACTGCCTTGCAGATGCTTGCTTATGGTGCATCTGCAGACTCGGTTGATGAGATCTACAGGATGGCAAAGTCCACTGTGCTGGAGGCCCTTGGTAGGTTCTGCAAAGCAATCGAGGAGTTATACACTGCAGAGTACCTTCGCCGACCCACCCCAGCTGACCTCCGAAAGCTTCTTCAGAAAGCTGAGAGACGAGGATTTCCTAGCATGATTGGAAGCATTGACTGTATGCATTGGCAGTGGAAAAATTGCCCAACTGCATGGCAAGGGGCTTACGGGAATCGAAAAGGTACAAAAAGTATTATTTTGGAGGTGGTAGCATCATTTGATACATGGATTTGGCATGCCTTCTTCGGTGTACCGGGAGCTCAAAATGACCTTAATGTTCTTGGTCAATCCTCTGTTTTCAATGACTTGTTAAGAGGAGAGTCGCCACAAACCACCTATGAAATCAACAACAGAGTGTACTCGGGAGCGTACTATCTAGCTGACGGAATTTATCCGAGGTGGACCACATTAGTCAAAACAGCGCCAAATCCACACACAGAGAAGGAAAAATATTTTGCAGCGATGCAAGAAGGGTATAGGAAGGATGTGGAGAGGTGTTTTGGTATCCTCCAAGCTCGTTGGGGTATTATTAGAGGAGCTGCTCGCTTGTTTGATGATGGCGCGCTTCGAAGCATCATGATGACGTGCATCATCTTACATAATATGATTGTGGAAGATGAGTATGATTATGACATCGAAGAAGTCTTGGACGAAGACACAATGAAAAATTCAAGAACTAGAATTTATACTGCTCATGAAAACACTGATGAACCCGCCCATCACGACCCATTAGAAAGGGATCGACGTTACCACGAGATGGTCATTCAATGTTACAATACAATCCATTAGTCTTTCCTCCACAAAGAGCGTCAGCGTGATTTGATGGAGCACTTGTGGGCAAGGAAGGATGCTATTAATGAATGAATCTCATTTTTATGCTTTCAAGTATGTGTGTTTTTTCTCTTCTTTTGTTTAATGTTTTTGGTGTGTTTAAGTATGCCTTGTAAGTGTGTTATGTGTAAGTTTGTTGAACTTTATTTAAGTATGTTTAAGTGTGAATTTTTTTAAGTGTGGACTTTGTAAGTTTGTTCGTTGAAAATAAAACGATTGTCTAATTCAAATAATTTAATTTCAAATACAAAGCAAACCGTAGCATTACAACAACCATAATTAATTAAAAATAAACAACAACCATAATTAATTAAAAATAAACAACATTATTCGTAGTACCCTACTCCTCAAGAATCCAATTGGTGGTGCTAGGTCCGTCATCCCTTGGAACGTATGGAACTTCCTCGTCTTGCTCGGGAAAATGTCTTCTCATGACGGCCACTCGTTCTTTTGTCCAAAAACATTTTGAATTAGGAGTCATTTCTTTAGGGCGTCGGGACATGGTATTCCGATCCTTCTCCTCTTGTCTTTCTTGCCTTTTTAACTCCCTTTCTCTTGCATTTGCTTCATCTCTAGCCTTGTTTAACTCAACCACTTTCCGTTCATGCTCCCGATTCAGTGCATGTTGGCGAGCCAATTCTTCAACCAATTTTGAATATTCAGTATTCGAAGAACTACCTCTTGCGGCTCTTTTCTTAGCAGCACCAATAGGCCTCTGGGTTGCTTTGGTCGATGGTACCGGTTCATTTGGGGTCCCCGATGCCTCCTCCAATGGTGATTCTTGAGTAGTTGATTTGTGTAAGGGAGTCTCATTTAAGACAATGTCTGGACCAACATGTACAATTTTGTATTTCGGAGTATGCTTGACAATGTCCCATAATTCATGCCTTGAGAATGATCTGTTGTTGTTAGCATGATTGAACCACATGGCACAACAGTAACTTTTTAAATTTTTTCCCATTGCAAATCCAACGGTCCAGATTAACTAGCAGTTGGAAATCCAACGGCTATGAAGCCGCCACGTCATAAAACCGTTGGCTCTGGCTAACGTCAGTCGACAGGCATGGGTCCCACGCGACAGAACCGGCTTCCCACTCTCCCCAGCCTGCGCGTGTTTTGCACGCGCCTGATTTAAAAAAAAAATGGTCGTGGCTGACGTCACTCGCCTGCTGGCGCAAGCTCGGGCACAAATTGCTCGGGCTTGAGGTTGGGCTTCCTTGGGCCCACCTCTTGCCCTTTGCAATTTGCACCGGTGGAGCAAAATTTTTGGGTTGGAGGGCAATTAGCCTGCCTTGCCCTTGCAATTTAAGCACCGGTGGAGGTGCTCTAAAGAGTCAAATTTAATTGACTTACCCACTAAGTGATCAAAGTATAACATAAAGGATTACCATACGTGTCTCTCAATAGAGCTACAATCACAAGATTGCTTGAAATATTCAATTATGAAACTGCATATTTTTATGATTTGCTTACAATCCAAAGTAGGTTTTAAGAAAAGTGACTATGAGAACAATTTATGTTGGAATCAAATTACCGCACCTCTTTGCATGGTTGAGCAATTGTTTGATTGGGCCTCAAGTTTTCCCCTTCTTAGGGGATCACGGTTGAGCAAATTGTCGAAAATTTGCAAAGAAGAACAATCAATTGTAAAGAACCTAGACACCAGTTTGGTAATGGCCAAGAACTTTCTAACGGTCAAGACAAGATTTTTATAACTCAAGCAATAGGATGTGATACCTTTGATATGAACCCTAGGGATGTATTTATACTAGTTAAGAGAGTCCTTGTAACGATGTTAAGCTGAGAGAATCTTAGAAGGAGATTAAAAAGTAATTTCCTTCCTCGTAGGATTGTGATTACTTGCGAGGCAAGCTAATCCCGACTAGATAGGGATTCTCAAGACAGTTTCCTAATTGCAATTAAGAACCTGTCACTTAAGGGACAAGTAGGTCATTCTCGACGAGGCAGATCTTGCCTACTGTACTTGTACTTATTGAAATGACATGCTCTGATAGCCTTGACTTTGGGATTGAATCCAATCCAGGCAACCTACTCCAGACTTTATTAGCCAATCTGGTCATCCCAACCACCACACTTCCATAGTCCAAAAATCATGGTCCCACAAGTTCAATAGTAAGTTTGTGAGGTGCCCTTAATTATAGGAATATGAGTCTTTTGAGGATCAGTAGTTACCTTGGATAAGTCTTCTTCAACTACAAGTAATTCAATATGATTGGTTGTCCTTAAAAATTATGTCCATATATTTAGGAGATTATTGATATTTAGGAGAATTAGTTGTTACCTTGGGTTTGATTTGTTTAACTTAGCTCTGGCTTAATAAAAACTCAAACAATAACTATAAAAAATAATAAACACACTGTTGTGGCCTATTTTATTGAGAGGTGCGGAAAAGAGAAAAGTAGAGAGAAAGTAAGAAGGGATTGACGAATTGTAGTACATATTCCTCATGCATAGTGCCTTTATTTATAGTGAAACAAGTACAATCATAATGGAACAAGGATTTTAGGATGATCAGAATATCTCAATCCAAATCTGCCTAGGATTTACACAATCACATTTATCACATGTCAATATTATCTACAACACTCCCCATTGAATGTGCAAATATTGCATTAGATGTAGAGATAGTTGATGAAGTTGTCTCGTAGGCACGATAGAGAACACTCTAGTCTCATATAGGGATTTGCATAAAAAAAAAGTAAAAAATCTCACAAAACCTGGCTATGGTAATAACCAAGGCGAGACAAAACCCATAGTTTATGGAGAAAAGTGAGTTAATGCAATGTCGATACTTAACATTTTCAAGACGCAAATAGTAAGAAAACACACAAGGGTATGACCAACCCAGAATGGGTGTCTCGTTAAAACCTAGTCAAGCAACAAAAATCCAATGGGAAAAATGATCCATGAGTTCAACGAAACTCCCTCTGAGAACTACAAGCGTTGCAAATGAGAAAATTTGCGCATGCCAAATCCTTGAACAAGCTTCTTCGGCAGTGACTTCGTGAAGAGGTCGGCAAGGTTGTCTTCGGATCGGATCTGCTTAACTTCAATCTTCTAATGTTCATGTTGATGTGATGTAGACGCAATATCCTTGGTGTTGACTTCTTAGATGTATCATGTTATAGTCTGGTCGATACATGCGGTGTTGTCTTCATAGATAGTCATTGGGATTCAACGAAGGATGAAGAATTACAGGTGCTTCGAATATGCTCCCATGTACACGGGTGGCTTTGTGTATGGTGATGAGCTTGAAGACGTTGCAACTAAGGTCTATTTGGTTGACCTCCAAGATATTGTGGTGTTCCTAACGGTAAAGACATAATCCATTTGGAAACGTGTCGTGTGCGAATCAAACAGATAGTCTGTGTCAGCATATCCCACAAGGTAGGCATCATTCCAATAACTAAGGGGTTGTGGTTATTTCTGAGATGCGTAGGGATAGAATAAGCCAAAATCCATGGTAACGGAAAAACGTCTTTAACACCTATTTGGTGGTAGCGTGTAGGCGCAGTGTTGTATCTTACCAAAAGATCAACAACGAATGAGATGTCATGCCTAATGCAATGAGCTAAGTACAATAAAGCGCTAATTGAACTTAGATATAGAACTTCAGGTTCCACAACCTTTTCAAGAGTCTCATTTGCATCTAGCATATGAACTGTCATGGGCGTACTCAAAGGCAATACCTTCTAGGTGTAGTTCGACTGGTGGACCAGAATACCAAATGAACTTTGCTTGAAACTTCAGGTCGAGACGGAAACGAGTTTTCCCAAGACATTTCATCTCAAACTCCGACTTCATGTGCGAGACAGTTTTCTCAAGCTTTTCCAGAGTTTAAGTGAGATTTATGTCATTGACATAGACTGCAACTCTAGCAAATTCGGTTTTGTACACGTAGGGGCATAGTTTATTCACATATCTCTAACTGATCAAATATTCACTTAGTAGGCATACCACATCCGCTCAGATTGTTCAAATCCGTAAAGTGAAAGCCTCAATCTAATAGAGAGGGTGTTTTGTGGTCTAGAACTATTTGGATCAATCTATGAAAGTCCTTTAGAAACTTCCATGTAGATTTTCGTATCATCATCCCTATAGATACGTTACAACCACATTCATAAGCTACATATTCAGTTTTTTGGAAACTACCAAATTGATAACGTAACGAAACGTTATGACGTCCGGTACAGGGGAAATAAGTTTCCTCGTAATCAATCCCAGGGCGTTGAGAGAAACCTTGCGCCACAAAGCGTGCCTCGTATCGCACTATTTCATTCTTCTCATTATGCTTCCTTACGAAAATCTACTTGTAGCTAGCGGGCTTCACATGTGGAAGTGTAGGAACTACATGCCCAAACATTTTACGTTTCGCATGTGAATCATGTTCGACCTGGATTTCTTGTTTCCAGTTTGACCAATCGGTTCTACGTCAACATTCATCAACGGAACACAGTTCGATATCGTCGTTTTTTACTATTTCAGGTAGCTACCATATACGTGAATATCATCGATGATAATCTCATTCCAATTCCATAACTCATCCATGCATGCATAATGGACCAAGACTACAGGTCTCGGTATAATCCGGATTAATTTCATAAGGTGGAATAGTTGTGATAGCGATGGAGGAAGGGATTCGTTTTGTGTCATGTTTCTCCACTTCTAGGGAGGTGAATCCTTCGAACCGAGTGATCTGTCGCACTTCAGGCCAAAAACATATTGATTGGCTAGCCGCCAGTGTACCGAGCCATCCAACAAGAGCGGCCAATAGTCCTTTAGGGGCGGCACACCCTTCGGGGATGTTGATTCGACGTCCGTTGCGTAAGTCTATCCTTGCAGGCATGTTTATAGCTGGTATATGTGATCTCGTCACTTTAGCTAGATCAGAGAAAGCGTCTAGAGCAACAATATGAAATTTAGAATACGGGGATCAAGATGAGCCATAGTGGGGACGTCCACAAAAATTCGCACCGTTCTTAAAAAATGTTGACATTTTTATCTCCCCTAACGGAGGGAAGACTGTCTCATCGAAGTGACAATCCGCACATTGGCGATAATGAGATCGCGCGCAAGGGCTCTAAGAGCTAATTCGTAGGAGAATCACAATCGACAAAGATTCACATCCTTCTTTGAGGACCCATATTGGTACATTGCGATGGCGCAATATGGCATAAGGTGCATACCCAAAACCAACTGTAACGCTAAAAAGTATCGGGTAGCAATGGGCCTCAGGCAGACCAACATGGATGCATACAAAATTGCATAGCCCTATGCAGAAATTGAAAGCTTGGTGCATTCACCAAGGTCCGGGCGATGAATTGATAATGCGCTTTATGATTGCTTCTGCGAGGCTGTTTGGGGGTTGAACATGGAGAATTCAATGTTCAGTTTCAAACCCAAACGACGTGCAATACTTATCGAAAACTCTTCGATATAAACTCTCCGGCATTATCCAGTCTTCTAGAATTTATGGGATAATTAAAGTGGTGAGCCCTTAAGTAAGAAACGATCAGGAGTTTAGCAGCAATATGCGTGGACAAACATGTGACCATTGTGTTGATATATCAACCAAGAACCATATTTACATGACCCGCATTTTGGTTGGATTAGTCCACATTATTCCCTTGAATCCATTCCCTTGAATCCACTGTGAAAAGAGGGTTATGTAGTAGCTTTGCTAGGGATGATATAAAAATCCAATTTCCCCAACGAGAAAGCTTGGCAAAGTGTGCTTGTAGGCATAAAAATCCTTACTGCAGGTAAGGTGATGCATTGTGTAAAATGTTGCGTCGTGTTTCGACCTGAATGTCCCAAACGGTTGTGCCAAAGCAAGTAAGCTGCTCGAATCACCCGACTCCATGCCGGCCTATATGTGGCATGGCACTGTTGGGGGGCAGCCCATTGGCTCGTAAACATAGCTTCAAGCTTCATATTTTGGAGGTGATGTAAAAATACTTCACTCCATTTTCTACAGTGGTTTTCATGATCATTGTTCTCTCGAATATCCTTATAACTCAATGACATTCTTCCGGAATAGAGAATATAAGGCCCTTAATGGTAATTCAGTATCATTAATACAACGAGGACCAGTGCCAATGCCCTTAATTAGGTTAGATAGATCTGAATTCGTTGCTAGAGGGGTGATTTAGGTATGAAGTTAGTGTGCATAGTAGCACATTCATCCAAACAACTAACTTCCCCACATTTATACCTTATCACATGTTAATTGAATTCGGTCACATGTACAAGAAACATAATTCAATTAACTCATATTCGAGGACAATATCCATAATAATATCCATAACTGAAAACAAACACCAAACTTGAATTCGAGAACATAGGAAATTGTTCACAAAGTAAACCAAATTGGATAGGGGGTTCGGCCAACATGGCCTTCCATGTCAAAATTCTGCTTTTCCATATGTGTTAGGTGAAGCAAAATTAGTCTCATAGATTGACTATGGGAATGGCACGCCTCAACAACATTGGTAGTGGCACAAATAAATGCATAATCAATTATCTATTCTATCAAAATGGAAGTAGATTTTGCACGGTTGAGATTCGGGAATACTGTCCCTTATTCTTGAAGTTTTAGGTCTTAGGTGCCAAGGGATCACGTGTTTAGTCATGATGCCACCCCCTTGGTAGACCTTGATTCTACTACTATTCAATACTCTTCAGCCGAAGATAGATGAGCAGATTCGGTAGGCGTCTGTCGAAGCAGAGCCTTGTGTCCGGTACACCTCTGCCGAAACAGAGCGTGACCTTCGGTATATCCCTGCTGAAGTAGGGCATGCCATTTGGTAGACTCCAATCGAAACTGGGTCTATACCATTCGGTACCACCCAACCAAATCACTAGGATGTCGTTTTCACTGTTGTGCTTTTTAGTGAGCAATGTGGTAATAATCAGATCCGAGAATTTAGTAAACTTCTGCTCTCTACAGTTGAAGAAGCATTTTAGAAGCATGGAAGGACGAGAAAATCTTCTCCAGTCAAAATTCAATTGGATTCTATAAACTTCAGAATTGTACCTATTCACAGATGGGTTTAATCATGTTTTGCGTCAGGCAAGATATGTCTTGCTTTGGGCAAGGTATGTCTTGCTTCGGGTAAGATCATCTTTGCATGATTAGAACGGTCCATAGAGCGAGTCAAAGAGCCATGGAATCCTCATCATCGAGGTACTTCCATTTAAAATGCTTCAAGCATAAGTCTTCGAATGAAGATTATGGCGGAGGCTTATTTAGCTTTATCCACGCCATTATTGGCTTCAATGTTTCTCAGCTTCTCGATAGTCAAGTGGAGCTTCACAACTTATGCCCACATAAAGTAGTTTCTGCTAGAAACTTCCATGTCAGTGAAGTTAAACTTGTTACGATTCGAAAATCCACTGGATATAGAGAACAAGATTGTGGTTGGTGCTTATAGGAAATAAATTCTCCATAAGTATCAAAGTTAGAACATTCGGGTTTTAAGACATGGTTTGGTTTAGTGGATTACTCATGGAGAATTTCGGGTCTCTACATGAGTGGTGAGTTTTAGGAAACATAAAAATGTTTCTATTGCACTTTTTCGAAACTACGGGTTCGAATTAAAAACATGAACTTCAAGTTCATGGGTGCCTGCAAACAAACGCAATATATATAACAATAGCAATATATATAACACAAACAGGTAGATGATCGTAGGTTTACGAGATGTGAAAATCATGGCCCAAATAATTTGGGTGGGTCAAGTTTGGAGATGCATCCCAAATAAGAAGAAAACTGAATTGCATGCCATCAATAAGGTGCGGGCTACAGACCCGAGCCCAACAAGGGCTGGAAAAAAAAATCAGAATCGGGCTACAGGCCTTTAAAGACCAAAAAATAAAATAATAAAAATAATAAAAAAAATAAATGGGATGGGTCCGACCCAAATAATGTCGATTTAGGTGACAGGATCGGTTCAGCAGGAACCGCTGGTTCAGGTTTGCAAGCCGGTCTACAAGACCAGGCGAGGCCTGGGAGTGGTGGGTTGAGCCTAGGGGCTGGTTTGCTGCAGTGGGCCAAGCCTCAAATGGTAAAGGCCCAAAGGCCTGGAGGCTGCAGAAGATGGGCTAGGCCAGCGTGACAGGGGCTCAAAGGGCTGTGGGTTACTAGGGCGGCTTCAAGCCAGCTTGGCGTGGCTCGGCGCAGCTGTAGGCTGCGACTCGGCTCAGCTACAAGTCGCGGTTCGGCTCGGCTCGGCTTCTTCTGAGGTCGTGGCTCGGCTTCTTCTGGGGTCGTAGGCTGCGGCTCGGCTTGGCTACAAGTCGCGGTTCGGCTTCAGGCTGGCATGGCTCGGCTTTAGGCCAATGCAGCTCGGCTCGACTTTAGGGTTTTTCCTTTGTTTTTTTTTTCAAAAATACGAAATTTTGTTTTTCAAAAAAAAAAAATTGAAAAACCAGAAGAAAAAAAAAAACCCCTAATTTTTCCTTTGTTCACACAATCATCAATTCACTTAATATACATGGCAGATATATTAAATTTAATGCGAACACAATTTTTACAGAAGATCATAATTCGTTAAAAGCAGAAAAATTGGGTTTATGCATTATGGTGAAGGCATGCAATCAAGGCTGAAAAAATATCGACATTGAGACCGTGTTTTAGAAGTACTTGGATTGTTGATGATGATGGTGGAACAATTTGTTTGCAGAATTGCCTTCAACTCCGAATTTCCATCTTCAATGCTTTGAATCTCGTTCAATATAAAATAACAGGGAGAGAATTGAATCAATAGCAAGTATATTAATTCAATAAAATAAAAAGTAAATCAAAATAAGAGTTATTGAAAATAATACTCCCCATGATTGAAGATGGCCAAAACACCTGTATAATTCTCTTTTGCATAGCGAAAAGAGCGTGTTAATAACGTGTTGTGGCCTATTTTATTGAGAGGTGCGGCAAAGAAAAAAGTAGCGAGAAAGTGAGAAAGGCTTGAGGAATTGTAGTACATATTCCTCATGTCTAGTGTCTTTATTTATAATGAAACAAGTACAATCATAATGGAACAAGGATTTTAGGATGATGAGAATATCTCAATCCATATCAACCTAAGATTTACACAATCACATTTATTACATGTCAATATTATTTACAACACACACTATTTTTCTTTTGATTTATTCAATAAGATGACTAAAAAAAAAAATATGTTATAGACTAAAATATAGATGTGTGAAAATTAGCTTCCTAAGTATATAGTAGCTAAGTGGGATTACTACACTAGCTTTAGCAATCCTTTTAATAGGGACCAATGAAAGAAAGAATTACATTTGTTGTTTGTGTAAATAGACCAATGACAACCTTCTTTTCTTTCCAAAAGCATTTGGTTCACCAATATAAAAACTAGAAAAGAAAACCGTAGAATAGTGTCGAGCGATCGACAAATGATCCTGTAGCTCAAAGTAACACTCAGTTATTCCACAATTGTTTTATTTTACTAATATATCTCTAATGAAGCCTATATTTTTTGTACCTTAAACCCATAAGACTCCGTTTATTACGGCGTATTAATTCGAATTGGACTAATTTTTAAAAACTAAGCTAGACTAGCTTGGCTTGAACTAAGTAGGAGAAGAATAGTGAAGCGTTTGGTGCAGTATTAAACTAAACTGTAAACTAAAATATTTTTGAGATCCAAATTATTTATTTAGTATTTTAATTCACTTTTGTCTGAAAGAAAAAGCGAAAATGTAAAAAAAAAGAAGTTGAGCCAAAGAAGACAGAGTTTGAAATTCTCTCTCAGATTGCACCAACTCCATTTCCACCACCACCAAAGCCTCAGTCACCTCTTCGCAACCCTCTTTCTGGCTGATAGGTTGCTTCAAGAAATAGCATCTCTCCTCCCAATTTCAATTTAGTTGCCCTTCTTCTACTTGTGAATATTTTGGCTCAAACGCCAGAATCCCAAGCTCGCCTCCATCACCAAAAATCTCGTCTCCGCTTTCCCGCCCCCAATTTCGTTGACTCCTCCTCGCCTTTGTTCTATCTTGTTCTCCCCGTCTGGTAATTGGCAGGCAAGAAATTTCCAGCACGAGGCGTCGGCTCAGAGTTGGCGACTGGTGGTGGTTAGAAGATGCGCAAGTCGGCCCGCAACTGCTGCAGTTGATGTATGAACGAGGAGTAGAAGACGGGATTAACAATCCCACGCTCAAACTTCGGATTGCTAGTATCGTGTTAGTGAGCTATGCAGTCCAGGTGAGTTCTGGTTAGTCTCATTAATCATTAGTCGCAACTCCAACAAACGTGAGATTCTAGTTCCAATTAAGACAGTTCCTTCTAAGAAAGTGTAACAAATGCACCCTAAAATCCTTAAACGAGACTAAACCATACCTAACAGACGTATATAAATCTAATAAACTTGAAAAAGTTTTGAAAGTAAGAAGAAAATAGAACATATATACACAATCATCCCTTGTCATTGGTTTTTGCACCAAAATTTGTCTAAACGCAATTGCTTTTTAATCTCATTCTGGGCTCCGCTTGTAACTTTTTATTGATTTTTCATTTTCCGGCTTATAAATTAGATGATGAGTTGTTTATGATAAATTAGATGATAAATTGTTTATGTGACACAATAAATGGTAAAATCACTTTTAAATGTCTTATAATTTTTTTCTTACTGCGCACGTAAAAGAACTTATGAAATCTCAACTATAGCAGTTTAGACTTCACCGTATAATAACCGTTGCTCAAGGTTTTTAACATATCACATAAGGTATTCATCAATCCAAAGTCTCCCTTTGTTCTTAGTTAACATATTTCATTTGTTCTAGTTAACATATCACATTCAAAACTTTTATAAGAAATTAGAGAGGGTTGTAAACTCTGTTGAGAATGAATCTCACATTGATGGGAGAATAGACCTTGCGTGTACTTCTAAGTAAGTTGGACTACTCCCATATTGCTAATTGATTTTATGGTGGAATCTCAACTTTTTTCAAACTCATACTATGAATTCCAACAGTTCTTTGAAGTATCGAGAAAATTACTTGCACATGCAGGTGCTAAGTTTTTACATTGAACTGTAACAAAGAAAACCTAAAAGGAAAAGTCAAACTATATATAGGCTTTAATAATCTGGCTTATCAGTCCATATTCAATCCCCTATTGAAACTTCAATCAAATCCACCGTTGTTTCAGCCTATATATTCACTCTTCCTTGTGTGTAATACTTTGTCATCTGCACCCAGAATATAAAGGAGCATATGTCTTAAACACTGTATACTCAAATTAGGGTTAGCATTTCATAAAAACCTAAATTCATGGTGGTTTTGTTCTTAGTATAGTCAAATTACCTTTGTGCAATTTGTTAACATTTGGAGTTGGTTTTCCAACTCGATTTGCTGATATCTAATGGTTCCCATGCAAGCATTCGTCATTTACAACCATCAATTGTTCTGCCACCTGCTTCATCGAATTAATAGCAAAAAAGAAATGATATTTAAAAAAACTGCACCAAAATAAATAATTATGTATGGACAAGATTTGAGTCTAGTTAGATATTATTAAATAGCAATAGTAAAAACTAATCACCCCAACAGATGACTATGCATATACAGGAACATCTATTAATTAATTTTAATGTAATGCTATATCAACATTAATCAAAGCCTATATATATATTCTAATTAATTATAGTGTAATTATTTATAAATCATATGAGAGAGTAATAGTGTAGATGTATACATATGATTTATATATACCTCCTCGATGCTTCCATCCTCAATGTCTGTGTTGAAAGAGAGAAGCATACGTTCGTGGAGCAAATTTTCTAGATCTTCCACGTACCGTGGCGCTGCACATTAACACATTGTTGTTACACATACAAAAATGTTTTCTTGCCAGACAATCTGACTTTGAAAACGACAGTGAGAAAGATTTATAAGCTAATTGTAAGTGATGCATTGAATAAAATAAAAATAAGAAGAAAGAACCTTTGGATTGAGAGAACCAAGAGAGAATATCGGCAGAGAGTTGTTGAGCTTTGCTGGTGGAGTCTCGGCCACCCCACTGGTTCTGGACAGCCATTTCCAGGCCATTCCATCGTGACAGAACCGCCGAGACGCCCTCTTGCAGACGATCATGGTCATGGGACCGGTCTACGGTAGATGATGATGAAGCTGTTATCACACGTCCACCGTTGATGGATCCCATGGCATTAAGTACGTACTAGGCCGTCTCCACCCTGCTCGATCGAAATGCCCTAACGAAACTTTCTTTCTCTCTCTCTCTCTGTCTCGGCGTTGGAGGATGATCGAGTGCAGAGAGAGAAAAAAGAGGAAGAGGCTTGTGATTGAGTTTTGAGAGAGAGCGCGAAATGCGTGGAGTGAAAAGAGAGGGACTCGGGGAAAGTGTGTGAGATGTTGGAAACGGAACAACTAAATTAGGCTTTTTTGTCTGAGGCGTTCGTGAGCATATTACCCACATGGATTTTTCATGTGTGATGCTTCGTAATAAAAGAGCTTATTAGGTCGATTTTTATTTAAATAAGGAAACTTTGTTTGTGTGCATGAGTTGGCCTTAACCAGCCTGGTAAGGATGAGGTTCGGATTAATTGATTATTCATGGTCCAAATCTGATGATAGGTGCGTTGTATTATGCTAACTAATTTGATTTTCTTTTTAATTAGGCCAACTGAAATTCTTTATGATCTCCTTTGTTAAAATTTTAAGAGAGATGGCAACAGTCTATAAAGAGAAAATGACAAGATTGACTAACTCTATTCATTTTTTGAAAAACTTTTTGTTTCTCAAATTTATCACGTGTTACTGCCTATACAATTTAACAATCTAAAATAACACTCACGTTATTTACTCAAATTATAACACGTAAGTAATTATTAATATCCCAAAAATGAACGATCATAATTGAACATTGAGATCTAACTACTACATAAAAGATAAATCAAATAGCTATAAATATGAGGCATTCAATGGCATTGTAACCACACCCAAAAGGTTAAGGTTTTCTTTAGTATAAATTCTTATTTTTCGTCCGTATGGCATCTGGTAGTTGACGTGTCATCAAACTAGCATATATTTTAGCAAAAAACGGGTCAACTATGTGCTACGTTAGAAAACAACAAATGTTAGATTAACAATTAGATTGATGAAGTGGTCAATGATGTAAGAATTTATTATAGAAATGAAGAAAAACTCATAAGAATAGAGAGAAACAGAGAGAAGAGAAGCAGGAACTAATAGAGAGAATTCTGGAGAGAAAGACTGTGAATTTTTCACTAATATTTCACACTGGAAAAATATCTCAGTACAACAAATATATGGACTTCTTTTCTTACAGACTAAGAAAGTCTTAATCTAACTACTTTAACAACTATTACAACTGACTTAACAACATTCATTTCTAATCTTATGACAGTTGGCAGCATCTCAACCATTGATATCTTTACATCCCCCCTCAATCTCATGCTTTGAGGAGCAAAGCATAAGATTGAAACAATGTTGACGAAAAAGTGCTGCAGAAAGCCCTTTAGTCAGAATGTCTGCAAACTGTTATGCAGATGATACATGCTGCACATTCAAATCTCCTTTGGTAACCCTTTTTCGAACGAAATGATAGTCGATTTCAATATGTTTCACTCTAGAGTGAAAAAACAGGATTAGAGGATAAGGCAATTGCTGATATATTGTCACAATAAATCATTGGAGGAAAATATAATAGCACATGAAGATCACAAAGAAGTTATCGAATCCAGGCCAATTCAGCTGCTACAATGGCAAGTGCCCTATATTTGGCCTTAGTGGAAGACCGAGACACTGTGTGTTGTTTCTTGGATGACCAAGAGATAGGACTACAACCAAAATACACAATATGACCAGAAGTTGATCTTCTGTCATTGGGATCACCAGCCCAATCAGTATCACTGTAAGCTTGTAAATGAACTTTTCCAAGTCTGAAAGGAATGCCATAATCAATGGTGCCTTTGAGGTACCTGAGAATTCGTTTGACAGCTACAACATGTGATTCCATAGGTCTATGCATAAACTGACATCATTGATTAACTAAAAAAGCAATATCAGAACGAGTGAAAGTCAAGTATTGCAGAGCTCCAACTATGCTCCTATATTGATCTGGACTGTGATAAGGTTTACCATCCTCCTTAAGAAGCCTATGATAAGGTAAGCATGGAGTAGCACAAGGTTTGGAATCCTGCAAGTCCACTTTCTTCAACAAATCAGTGATATACTTTGATTGAGAAACAAAAAGACCTGTGGACTGATATATAATTTGCAACCCCAGAAAATAATTCAGCTACCCCAAATCTTTCATATCAAATTCCTTTGTCAACTCCATTATAACATTATAAATAAGACTAGAGTTGCTGCCAGTAAGTATAATATCATCGACATAGAGAAGCAAGACCACAATACCAAGAGAAGAATGTTTGACCAATAGGGAAGGATCTGCAAAAGAAGGTTTGAATCCCAAACCAGGTAGAAAACTTGTAAATTTCTCATTCCATGCCCTAGGGGCCTGCTTTAAACCATATAGAGATTTTTGAAGTTTACAAACATAACTAGATGGATGTTCTGTGCTTGCAAACCCTGAAGGTTGTGCCATGTACACTTTTTCATGTAAAACACCATGAAGAAAGGCATTCTTGACATCCATCTGTCTCAAAGGCCAATGAAATTGAGTTGCCAATGCTAGAATTAACCTAACAGTGGTTGGTTTGACCACAGGGCTAAATGTCTCACTATAATCAATGCTCTCATCTTGGCTGTATCCTTTAGCAACTAACCGAGCCTTATGTCTAGCAATAGTGCCATCTGGATTGCGTTTTATCCTGTACACCCACTTACATCCCACCAAGTTCTTGTCAGGTGGAAGAGGAACCAAAGTCCATGTAGATTGAGCATGCAAGGCATCAATCTTCTCTTGCATTGCTAATTGCCATTCTGGAACTTTACTAGTTGATTTAAAAGAGCTAGGCTCAGTTGTAGAAGGACCACTGTTGTTGAAAGTTGCTGAAAAAGCTTTCCTCTTGCAAATCCCACTTTTTGATCTTGTTTGCATAGGATACAAACTAACTGAAGGGACTGGAACTACAACACTAAGGCCCCGTTTGGTATTTTTTTTTCACTAAAAACTGCTTCATTTTAAAGTTAAGCAGATAAAAAGTGTTTGGTAAAAATGAAATATACTGCTTATTTTAAAAGTTATAGCATTAAAACATCAACTTTTAAAAGCAGCATGGATGTTGCTTTTATAAGCAGTTTTTTTTTAAAGCACAGCAACCCCAAACTGGCCCTAAGACTTTCTGTTTGAAAATCAAGATCCACAGGGATTGGAGACTGTGTAGAAGCTGGAGAAATTGGCAGGGGTTGTGGTATGGATTGAGAAGCCAAACACTCTGAGGCACGAGTAGTATGTGTTGGAAAAGACTCGGAGGCACTAGTGGATATGGATGGAGCAGTGAGAGTTGATGGGAAAGATGGTGGATGTGCTACTACTGTGTTGTTTATTGCTATAAGTGGTGTAGGTGTTATATTAGGTACAGATGTTGAAGATTGAGTCGTAGTGTGGAAATTTTGATTTAAGTTTGTATATTGAAAATTAGACTCATCAAACAACACATGCCTAGAGATATAAAATCTACCATAAATTGGATTTACCCTTATATTGACCTGCATAACCTAGAAACACATACATAGTAGTTTTTGGTTCGAGTTTGCTGGTATTATAAGGTTTTAGCAGAGGAAAACAGGCACAACCAAACACTCTTAAGTGTGATAGAGATGGCGGTATACCTTATATAAGCAAATATAAGGTGATTTCATTTGGAGATTTTGACATGGCATTCTATTTATTAAATAGACATATATTACACAAGCATGAAACCAAAATTTTGATGGCAAACTGGCAGTTTGAAGTAGTGTGATTGCAGTTTCAAGGATGTGCCTATGTTTTCGTTCAGCAATGCCATTCTGTTCAGGTGTACGGGGAGATGATTTTTGATGTATAATACATTTTTCAAGTGGAAAAAGTTTAAACTTATGACTAGAATATTCTCCACCCCCGTCACTTTGAAACACCTTAATTTTTGCAGAGAATTGATTGACTAAAAAAGCATGAAAATGGACAAAGATATTGAACACTTCAACTTTATTTTTCAATGGAAAGATCCAGGTAAACCTGGTACACTCATCAATGAAATTAACATAGTATCTGAAACCTTCAATGGACAGTATAGGAGAAGGTCCCCATACATCACTGTGTAACACTTCTAAAGGTTTTAGAGATTTATTAGTAGGATAAGGAAATGGAAGTTTGGTAAATTTGCCTTCTAAACAGTAATTACAAACAGAGGTAATGTGGTCTAAAGAGATGGGAACCTGAGGTTGTTGTAACATTGCAGAGGTTACAATGTTTGAAGGATTTCCTAATCTTTTATGCCACATATTTATCTTTACTTGTTTTTCAAGGTAACAGGTTTGTTGCTTTGACAGTTGAGTGGCTTGTGTAGCTTGATTGAAGATATGGTGAGGAATGTTGAAAGGAATTGGATACAAGCCAGCTCTACACAACCCGTGAAGAAGTATTCTCCCTGTGATCTTGTCCTGAATCCAAAAGCACAATTCATCACATATAAATCGACAATTGTTGTCTTTGCACAATCTATAAATGGATAACAGATGCTGAGACACTTTGGGAACATGTAATATTTTCTTTACCTAAAATGTATATTGAGGAACTTGTAAAGTAGCAACTTTAAGTGTCTGTTTGGAATTGATTCTAGAATGGCTAATAAGTGTTTTCTAACAATCGAAAAGTACTTTTTCGAAAAACGCTTATGAACAGAGAAGTTACTTTTAATAAAAAAAAATTATACTTTTTTTTAATAATAAAGTACTTCTAACAAAAGGGTTTCCTTCCGATGCAGTCTCAAACAAGCCACAGATAAGGACGAATTTGTCATCGACCCTAAACAAGAGAGGTGCATAGTGTAATTATCCAAACTTAAAATTGAACCCCCCAAATATCTCGGTTAGAAAATCCAGGCCCACAGGCTTTTAAACGTAACTAGTTCGTCACCTCTCCCGCCGCGCTCCCACCAAATCCAAACACACTGACTCAACTGAACAGAACGCAAAGCCGCCGCCACAGTCCACTTCGTTTAAACAACCCAGTGAAGAAATTTCACAAACGCCCTTCATGCTCCCCTAACTTCCCTACCTACCCCTCAACCATGACCCTAATTACCAACAATGCCATTCCTCACTCCCAACTCGCTCGCCTCCCTGGTCGAATCCGCCGTGTCGACTCACTCCCCTCTGCTCGGCCGGGCGGCGCATGCCCGCATGATCAGAACCCTCGACGCCCCACTCCCTTCCTTCCTCTCCAACCACCTCGTCAACATGTACTCCAAACTCGACCTCCCCGACTCAGCCCAACTAGTCCTCCAACTCAACCCCTCTCGCTCCGTCGTCACCTGGACCTCCCTCATCGCCGGTTCCGTCCAAAACGGTCATTTTGCCTCCGCTATCCTCCATTTCGCTAACATGCGCCGGGAATCCATCCAGCCCAATGACTTCACCTTCCCCTGCGCCTTCAAGGCCTCGGGTTTGCTGCGGTTGCCTGTCACCGGAAAACAGCTCCATGCGCTCGCTGTCAAGGCCGGGCAGATATGCGATGTATTTGTTGGGTGCAGCGCTTTTGATATGTACTGCAAAACGGGTCTCAGAGACGAGGCTCGGAAGGTGTTTGATGAAATGCCCAAGAGGAACCTTGCGACGTGGAATGCGTACATGTCGAATGCGGTGCTTGACGGGCGGCCACTAAGTGCGGTTTACAAGTTTATTGAGTTTCTGAGGGCGGGTGGGGAGCCTAATTCGATTACGTTCTGTGCGTTTCTCAATGCATGCTCTGATACGTCGAATTTGGAGCTCGGGAGACAGTTACATGGGTTTGTAATGCGGTTTGGGTTTGGAAAAGATGTGTCGGTTTTAAATGGGCTTATTGACTTTTATGGGAAGTGCCGGGAGGTCGGGTGTTCAATGACGGTTTTTGATGGAATTAGTCAGCGGAATGCTGTTTCTTGGTGCTCTATGGTGGCTGCGTGTGTGCAGAACTATGAAGAAGAGAAGGCATGCGAGTTATTTTTGTGGGCGAGGAAGGAAGGTGTTAAGCCGACTGATTTCATGGTTTCGAGTGTTCTAAGCGCTTGTGCTGGGGTTGCATGGATTGAACAGGGTAGGTCAGTTCACGCAGTTGCAGTGAAGGCGTGTGTGGAGGGAAATGTATTTGTTGGGAGTGCACTTGTTGACATGTATGGAAAATGTGGGAGCATAGAAGATGCTGTGCATGCCTTTGATGAGATGCATTCGAGGAACTTGATCACTTGGAACGCAATGATAGGCGCATATGCCCATCAAGGACAGGCCGACATGGCTTTGGCATTGTTTGAGGAAATGTACGCCCGGAGTCACGAGTTTAAACCAAATTATGTTACATTGGTTTGTGTATTATCGGCATGTAGCAGGGCAGGGGCCGTGCAAATGGGGATGCAGATCTTTGAGTCAATGAAAGCAAAGTATGGAATTGAACCAGCGGCAGAGCATTATGCGTGTGTTGTGGACTTACTAGGGCGAGCTGGGATGGTAGAGCGAGCTTACGAGTTTATTACAAAGATGCCAATTGGTCCAACTATTTCCATTTGGGGGGCACTTCTAGGGGCTTGTAAAATGTATAGGAAGCCAGAATTGGGGAAGATTGCAGCTGACAAGTTATTTGAACTCGATCCTAATGACTCCGGCAACCATGTGGTGCTTTCTAATATGTTTGCAGCTGCTGGCAGGTACTAAAACTCCCATTGTAGTATTGCTATCTAGAATCCTACACGCTTTGTGGCGTTTATTGCCCTTTTATTTAAACAAACTGATTTGTGGTTGGCAATGAATCAATGCAGGTGGGAAGAAGCAACTCTTGTGAGAAAGGAAATGAAAGATGTGGGGATCAAAAAGGGTGCAGGCTACAGTTGGATCGCAGTCAAGAATGCAGTCCACGTCTTCCAAGCAAAGGACACCTCCCACGAAAGGAATTCAGAGATTCAGGCAATGCTAACCGAGTTAAGGAGGAAAATGGACGAAGCTGGGTACATTGCCGACACAAATTTTGCTCTGTTTGATTTAGAAGAAGAAGAGAAAATGTCAGAAGTTTGGTACCACAGCGAGAAGATTGCACTTGCGTTTGGACTCATAGCCATCCCTCCCGGGGTGCCCATAAGAATCACAAAGAACCTTAGGATCTGTGGAGATTGCCATGGTGCAATCAAGTCCATCTCGGGCATTGTAGGTAGGGAGATTATTGTGAGAGATAATAATCGCTTCCATCGCTTTAGAGATGGTCATTGCTCGTGTAGAGATTATTGGTGACAGTTTAAACTTTTAAAATTGTTTTACTAAGAAATTATTGTGCCGCGAATATCTTGTAGATAACAGTAAAACTACTACGGCCACCAACTTTACCTTAACTTTTTAAATTTCTATGTCAGCGTTTGACTCAGTTTGAAATGTCTCTTAACACACAGAAACTTTGATTTGAAAACCTCAAGATTTTCTTTCAAATTCTTTATTTGAGGATTGTAACTACACAATTATTAATTGGGTTTTCCTGGTTCGTGATGGTAGGAGGGACGGCGGGCCTGGCTCCTTCCATTTCAATTGTAATCCTTGTTTAATCAATATATATGGTCGTTTTCTAAAACAAAATAAAAGGCTAAATATATACAAATTGTAATAACTTGCAATGCTTGATTGGTATAGCTGCGTATTTAATTAATTTGCCAAACGTAAACAATGTTGTTTAATTTGCCAAGAGTAAACGAATAATGTTCTGTAACTTGCCAAGAGTAAACAAATAATGTAATGTAGCTTGACAAGAGTATAAACATGCCACGAGTAAACAAATAATGTTATGTAAATTGCCAAGAGAAAAAAAAGGGCCCTTCTCATAACAAACCATGACCCACGATCCACCTATAAATTAAAGCAGCCATGAACGTAGCTTCAAACTGTTCGATTCTGGGTTGTATTTTTGTGATTCAATGGAAATGGTTGGTTAATTATTTTGGAGGGATGACGAATTGCATAAAGGTTTTCATTCAGAGAGAATTTTCAGAGAATGAACACACACCCAGCATGTTTCCTACATTCACTCTCTCTGCACACGGAATATTACCGTTGCAGATATTTTGCAAAAGGGAATAACTATCCTATGAGATAGCTACACACAAGTAATCTAGAGCATCCATTTGGACTGTAATCCAAGGGCTCTAGTTAATACACAGCTTAAACTAAAGGACAAAATATGTTTCAGCTAAAATACTTAAACACCAACACTCCCTTCTAAGTTTTTAGCTGAAATCACTCCCAAGGCTTTCCTCAAATATTCAAATCGATCCCTTGCTAGAGCTTTTGTAAATATATCAGCAACCTGTTCCTCAGTTTTGCAGTAGATCAGATCAATTTCTCCATTCTGTAATGCATCTCTGATGAAATGGAACCTTCTGTTGATGTGTCTGGTCTTGTGATGAGCAATCGGATTCTTTGAGATTGCTATAGCCGAGGTGTTATCACATAGTATCTGAGTAGGCTTCACTTGTTCCTCTCCAAAATCAAATAAAACAAATCTCAACCAGATGGCTTGAGCAGTTGCTTCTGCAGCACTGACATACTCAACCTCTGCAGTAGACAATGCTACACTGCTTTGTTTGATTGAGGCCCAAGAAAACATTCCTGAACCAAAACTGAAAGCATAACCTGAAGTGCTTTTCATGTCATCCTCACTCCATGCCCAATCGTTGTCACAGTAGCCAATGAGCACAGCATCTTTACCCTTTTCATATGCAATTCCATAGTCCAGAGTTCCTTGGATATACCTTAGTACCCTCTTTGCAGTTCCAAAGTGCTTTTTGGTTGGATTGTGCATGAATCGAGCTAGCAGACTTGAAGCAAACATGATATCAGGTCGTGTAGCTGTTAAATATAACAGACTTCCTACGATCTGTCTATACAGGCTTTCATCAGCCATTTCACTCCCATCTTCCTTGCGTAACTTTTCATTTGCTGCAAGTGGAGTTGCAACAGATTTGCACTCCTTCAATCCAAATTTCTCCAACAAGGTCCTTGCATATTTCTTTTGATGCAGAAAAATGCAACTTTCTATTTAAATAACACCAAGTCCCAAGAAATGATGCAATAGTCCCAAGTCAGACATTTCATACTTTCTCATCATCTCAGCTTTAAACTCATCCATTAATGCAGAAGAACTCCCTGTGTATAATGTCATCAACATACAAAGAAACAATGAGAATTCCTGCCTCAGTTGCTTTGATGTAAAGGGTTGCCTCACTTGGGCTTCTGTGAAAACCAGAACTGCAGAAATATGAATCAATCTCCTTGTACCAGGCCCTTGGAGCCTGTTTCAAACCATACAAGGCCTTATTTAGCTTGTAAACCTTGTCCTCCTTGCCTTTAATCACAAAACCAAGTGGTTGATCTACATAAACTTCTTCTGTAAGCACCTCATTCAAAAATGCAGATTTTACATCAAGCTGGAACAACTTCCATCCTTTCTGTGCAGCAAGTCCAATCAAAGTTCTAATAGTATCAAGCCTTGCTACATGGGCAAATGTCTCATTGAAATCAACTCCAGGTTTTTGAGAGTATCCCTTAGCAACCAACCTTGCCTTATTCTTCTGTATAGACCCATCTAGGTTCAATTTTGTTTTGTAGATCCACTTGACACCAACTACTGGTTTATCAAATGGTATGTCCACAAGCTCCCAGGTGCAGTTCTTCTCTATCATACCAATTTCTGCCTTCATTGCTTTCTGCCATGATTCATCTTGAGCAGCTTCCTCATAGTTCTCAGGCTCAACAATGCACAAATTGCATCTTGCATACACATCTGTCAAGCTTTTGAACTTCAAAGGAGTGTGATCAAAATCATGAGGACCAGTGTGATCTTGCATTGGAACTATTCTCGAGCCATTCTCAATTGACTCACAAGTTTCAGTTGCAGATTCACCATTTACATTGCATCTGTCACTTGAGCTCCCTTCTTCTACTTGTTCAACCATCCTCACCTCAGGCAGTGAAACTCTTATGGTCTTCTCAGATTGAGATTTCCAATCCCCAACATGTATTTTCATCAACTATCACATCCCTTGACACAATTACTTTCTTTGAGACAAGGTCATAAAGTTTATAACCTTTCTCACATGTGCCATATCCCAAAAATATGCATTTTGTGCTGGTTTCATCTAGCTTCTGCCTATGCTGACTTGGAACATGAGCATAACATACAGAACCAAAAATCTTCAAGTGTTTGATTCCAGGTTTCCTCCCACTATATGCCTCAAACGGAGTCTTCTTATCAAGGGACTTAGTGGGACATCTATTTAAGATGTACACTGCTGTGTTAACAGCTTCTGCCCAGAATTCAAATGGAACACACTTCTCAATCATCATACATTTTACCATTTCCACTATGGTCCTGTTCTTCCTCTCAGCCACACCATTCTGTTGTGGTGTATAGGCAACAGTTAGTTGTCTTTCCATGCCCATGTCTTCACAAAACCCTCTGAATTCAGCTGATGTATACTCTCCTCCTCGGTCACTTCTTAACTTTTTCAACTTATAACCACTCTGCAATTCAATTGTAGCCTTGAATTTCTTGAAAATACTGTAAATTCTAGATTTATTAGTTTTTGGCTTTCCTTGTCAAAATTGTTATTAACTCCACACAAGCTCTTAGATGAATCCAAATTAGTCTAGAGTAAGAAGGTTGCATCAGTTTGAAGAACCTGGCATGAACTCAAAAGAGGTATGGTCATGCATGTGCATTCAAGTTTCATTACTGGTTAATGCATTTTACGTCAAAGTTTTTTTGTCTTTCTGACTAGTCTTTTTGTCTAGTCAAATTAGAGTCTGTCTTTTCCAGAAAGCTGGCACACCAATTAAGAAAACCCACATGGGTCTCTGACACTGTTCAGTTCCCCAATGCAGCTCCCCACCGTTGATCTTTAGAGATCTGTTTTGGTTGTGACACGTGCCCTCCTTTGTGTTTTTCTGATCCTTTAAGGTTGTCTGGGGCAAACAGAAACATTTGGTGGTTTTACACAGAAAAAATCAAAAGATTGCAGAGAGTGTTTTTAGCTTTCAAGCCTCCTCTCTGTTGCTTTGAAAAACCCAGCATAAAACAGTTTTGAATAAGCATCAAATTCTTGTGTTTCTTTACACAAATCTTTTGGAAAAACTGTTGTGTTTATTTATTGTCTAAAACCTGAATTTCTCCAAATCTTCTTAGACAATTGTTTTTGGATTCACGTTAGTTTTCTCTTCAATTATTTTGAGCGGGAAAAACTGACTGGTCAGTTTTGAATCCACATTTGCATTTCATCTTTATACCTTCATTCCATTTGCTTGGTTCATGCCTTGATTCGGTGCCACAACAAGTTGAGCTCGTAGGACAAGCTGCCCTCTCGTGAAGACTGAAGCAAGATCCATTTGGTGCTAAGTAAGGTTGCACAAAGGTACAAGCTGCCCTTTGAACATGTCTAGGATTTGAGCTTGTTGTGTGAAACTTTGTATGAACCTTATTCATCACTAGTGGACAGGACTCCTTGGAGTCCCCCGGTTTTTTACCCAGTTAGGGGTTTTTCCGGGCAACAAAATTACTGTGTGTTATTTGTTATAACTTGCTTAACCCTTCCTATTAAGTTATTGGCATGCTTACTTCATGTTAACAAATCTGTATGAGATGTTAAATGTTTATCTGTCCTCCTGAGTTATATATGTGGTATATTTGATTACTTGGGTAGTTAGGTCTTTTAGGGTTTTTACCTGCGTTAGGGTTTGCTGTCTGTAACATTCTTGTAACTAGTTGACTAGTTGTCAGACTAGTCAGATAGACAAGAAATTCTGTTTGTTACAGGTTATTCCGCCTGGTACCAATTTCAAATACCAAATACCTCAGACTTGTTTCTCAAGAAATAGACCCAACACATTCGAGTGCAGTCATCTATAAAGGTAAGAAAATACCTATTCCCTGCCATGGTTGCAGTTTGCATAGGTCCACATATGTCTGAGTGAATAAGCTCTAGAGGAAGAGATGCTCTCCATGATGCTTCCTTTGGAAATGCATCTCTGCAGTGCTTCCCAAAAACACATCCTTCACATATCTCATCTGTCATCTTGAGTTCAGGCAGTCCTAGCACCATATCATGATCTTTGAGTTGCTTTAGACTACTAAGATTCAAATGTCCTAGTCTCCTATGCCAGATTGTAGAAGACTGACATACACTAGCTTTTAGTGCAATCTGCATCTTAGGTTGAAATTTCAAAGGAAAGCTTCTATTTCCCTTCATTGGTACTGTAGCAACTAAGTTTGACATAGTGCCATCATCATATATCTTAGCCGTGGTACCTCCAAATACCAGAAAATAACCATGTTCCATCATCTGCCCAACACTAAGCAAATTTTCTTGCAACCTTGGAACCAGCATCACTTCCTTGATATATCTTCTTCCCATTTTGGTTTCAACCACCAAGCTTCCTATTCCTGTGACTTCAACAAGCTGACCAGTGCCCATTTCAACTTTAGCAGTTACAGTTCTATCAATATTAATCAGCAAATCCTCCTTTCCAGTCATATGGTTGCTACACCCACTGTCTACATACCAAATATCTTCACATTTCTTCACAGTAGCATTATTGCAAACATAAAACATTGTAGGAGTGTCATAGACTTGATTTACAAAATTTGCATGCTGAATTACTTTCTTTCCACGGCAATTTTTTGCAAAGTGCCCCAACTTATGACAGTTATGACATCTGGGCTTATCTTTGAACCAACATTCACCAAAATGCAGCTTATCACAATGTATACAAGGGTTCTTAGCACCTTCAGAGAAACCTGCAGCTTTTCCAGCTTGATTTGCAGGTTTGTTATCTCCTTTCTTCCACTTTGACTTCCAGTTTTTCTGTGATTTGAAACCCTGATTTCCATTATATTTATTTTGCTTTGGAGTGATATTAAGACCAACAAACACCTTCTCAGTAAGAGCCTCATCATGCCTACCAATTCGTTGTTCATATCCCTTTAGAATAGCAACAACATCTTGTACATCCACAGTGTCCAGATCTTTAGTGTTCTCAATGACAAAGGCAATACTGTCATATGATCTAGGCAGGCTTATCAATAGCTTTTGAACAATCCTTTGATTACTAATTTATTCTCCATAACTTCTCATTTGACTAATCAGATCAAATAGTCTAACTAAGTATGCAGAGAAAGCTTCATTTTCACCCATTCGTGTATATTCAAAATCACGCAGTAGGCCTTGAAGTTTCACAACTCGTACCTGTTTATCTCCCACAAATTCTCGCTTCAGGACATTCCAAGCTGCATGTGCAGTCTCTTGGATGGCGATTCTCGGAAAAATCTGATCTGAAACCGCCGTTTGTATGATTCCAAGTGCCTTCGCATCTTTGACCATATTCTCCCTCAACAGCTTGCTCTTAGCTTCAATGAGTCCTTCATCCTTCTTCGCCGGAGTAGCGAAACCCTCCTCAACAATATCCCAGAGCTCATGCGATCGAAATATCGTCTTCATCCGAATCTACCAGAAATCGAAATTTTCACCATTGAATATCAGTGCTCGAAGATCAGCACCACTTGACCCAGCCATATCAGACTCGATTCAAAATCTCAGAAGTTTCTTCTCCGAGATTCTTCAACAACGAAGCTCGACGATCAGTTCGAGTTCGTCTCTGCAATTTCACAAATTCACGCCCAGTTGCAGATGATGCAACCTGGCTCTGAGGCCATGTTAGATTCTGGGTTGTATTTTTGTGATTCAATGGAAATGGTTGGTTAATTATTTTGGAGGGATGACGAATTGCATAAAGGTTTTCATTCAGAGAGAATTTTCAGAGAATGAACACACACCCAGCATGTTTCCTACATTCACTCTTACCGTTGCAGATATTTTGCAAAAGGGAATAACCATCCTATGAGATAGCTACACACACAAGTAATCTAGAGCATCCATTTGGACTGTAATCCAAGGGCTCTAGTTAATACACAGCTTAAACTAAAGGACAAAATATGTTTCAGCTAAAATACTTAAACACCAACACAAACAGCATACGAAAAAGGACAGAAATGGCAGCAGCAGGAGTGTTTCTCAGCCACGTTGCCAGAGAATCCCCCGATATCAGGCGCCTCGCCGAGTTCTACAAAGAGGTTCTTTAAGCTTCCAAAAACCAATTACTTTAATTTTAACAAGTTAATTAGTAACTTATAATAATAATTAATGTGAGTGACTTGAATTTACGATGGTGCACGGTTGGTAGATATTTGGGTTCGAGGAGGTTGAGGCCCCAACTTTTGTGGGAGTGAAGGTGTTATGGCTCATGGTCCCTGGGAATTTCGCTTTCCACTTCATTGAGAGAAACCCTAGTTTTAACCTTCCAGAAGGGCCATTTGCCGCCAAGTTACCTGTAGCTGATCCGAGCCATCTCGGCAGAGGCCACCATATCTGCTTCACTGTCTCCAATCTCCCGTCCTTAGTCCAAACCCTCAAGGTATATATGCAATGCAATGAATGTTTATTGTTGCTGGGTGATTTTTGAATAGTGAAAACCTTTTTATGGACTATCCTTTGGTGCTAGGGTTTGTTCCCCTTTTGCTCCTTATGAGTTATAAGCAAATGCAATAAGTGATACTTCGGACGTGGGTCATTTCTTCACGTCCTCTCACAGTTTGTTCTAGGGTCTTTTACCGGTGTTTCTTGCCGGATTTTTTAAGATTCGAGTGTCTGGGGAACTCTCTATGAGAATTTATATATGGTCCAAGCGGAGATCTGTACTCAGCGGCGGCGGATCTAAAACACATACTTAAATTTGGTTGTTATCCTGCATATTTCAAAGCTTCGCCTGCTTGTTTGTTCTCTTTTTATTTATTTATTTTTCTTCCTCTATTCGACGCGCGAGTTGTCTGAACAAGTTTGGTTGTGCAGGAAAAGGGAATTCAGACTTCTGAGAGGTACCTAGATGATGGTACGCTCCAGCAAGCCTTCTTCTTTGACATAGACGGTAAGCTTTTCGGATCACAATTATTTATGTACGCAGATATTTTCCCCATTTTCATACTATTAGAGAGAAAAGAGTACGTCTTTGTCATTCCTTTCAGTCAAGATTTTTATGATTTTTGGATGTGGGATTCATGTATTCTTCGATGCTTTCCTTTCATTTTCTCAATCAGTCTTTATTGGTGCAGGGAATGGGCTGGAGGTTGCAGCACCTCAATGAACTCCACAGCAGCACTGAGGGCAGCTTCCGAATGGTCGAGTGGGCAGACGATCAATAAATTTTAATTACATATATAATAAGTTGCAAACTTGCAACGTATGCAGCTGTACCTCAAGTGTTGTTGTATCTCTATCATGTTATAAATAATATATATGTTTGCTTTTATGATCGACTTCAATTGTCACCTGGCCTATATCATGAACCAATTCGGATTGCATATATATAATTTATGATGATAAATATGTTGTATCCTTTCGACCTGTTTATGGCTTATGAATCGTGGCTTATGTTCTTGGCTCGATTCTTAGGCTCGAATCTCGATCTTCATTTCTTGCATCACAAGCAATTAATGTCTGCATTGCCTTTTGTGCACTGCAAGGACGTGATTTAAAGATATATAGTGTTTCTGGCCTGCAGGACAAGGGTGTTCAAAAGAATGGTCCTGTCTCATAGGATAACATCTTTTTTGTTGAATATGTTATGTCAATAGAAGAAGAAGAAGAAGGAGAAGAGAAAGTAGATTGAAGTTTGGTACCACGCACTAAGATTACAAGAAATTATAGGGGCCGTTGGATATTTATTTGTCTTTAGTTTTCAATTTTTCACCTTGAGATATATGGAAAATATATGGCGCAAATGAGAGGTGTAAAATGGTGGGGAGAAATAGAGGAAGAGATTAAAGAAGAATCAACTATGAATGAACATAAAATATTGAAAGTGAAAACAATTTAAAATTGTTTGTAGTTTTAATTTTGTGCATCTTTCCTTGGACATTTCTTGTCTACATCGCTCCTCCACTATTGAAGTTTTGGGAAAATTTTAGCAAGGCCCAAACTTAGTACCCTATTCCGATTTGACCCTTGAATTTTTAATTTGTTTATGAGCTCTTAATCTTTTAAAATGTGTTTATTTGCATCTAATGTCAAATTTGTCGATTTTACATCACATTGAGGGTTATTTTTGTTCATTCAGTTAAACGGTTTGGGGTAAATTAGTACATTGTAAAAGATTACAACCAAATTGAAAGAAAAGGAGAAAATCGAGATAAACTATGAGCATCAACTTTCAAATACCAGCTGAAATGAAACAAAACAAGGACACAATCACAATCTAAGAAGTTGAGGTTAAATTTTGTGGTTTAATATTAGGAAATTGTTATTTGCACTCCAAAAAAGACATTATACACTCCTTTCTCATGAAAAACTCTAAAATTCGGCAACCGGACCATATATCCATGTGGACCCAAACTGACACAAAAACTTCTACCCCCCTCCTAATTTGTCATATTCATCTTGACCCACTTTTGATCCACCCCGCTCTCACACCACACCCAATCTAGGTGCCGTACCAAAGACCCTCTACTCTCTCACTTATTTTTTTTTAGTAAAAAATGTTTAAGATAACTCTTTCGGAGTGACACTAACATCTCCTAATAATATTGTAAAGATTGGAGAAAATTAATCTATTATACTATACTTTGCTCAGCTACTAATTATATTACACATTGTAAATTGCAATACTTAATTGGTACTTAGAATAGATGTTTAGATGACAATCTAGGGATTCTATCATCTAGTCCATAATCACAAAGCAATGATGTTCGACGACGTCGTTTTTATATCCCGTATAATCCAACCAAACAAAAAAAATCCCGTATAAGCCTAACCAATAAAATCAGCCGGTGGGTGCCCAAAACAGCGTACCAAAAGAAAGAAATGGCGGCAATTGCAACCGGAGTGAGTCTCAACCACATTTCCAGAGAATCCTCCGACATTCGTCGCCTCGCCGATTTCTACAAAGAGGTTCTTCAACCTTCCTAATTTAATTTCCAATTTTCGTTCTTTAATTACTTCCATTTAAATTAACAATTAATTAATCTAATTGATTCGAATTTATGATCGTTGTAGATATTTGGGTTCGAGGAGATTGAGAGCCCAAACTTCGTGGAGTTCAAGGTGATATGGCTCAAGGCCCCCGGGAATTTCGCCCTCCACCTCATTGAGAGAAACCCTAGTTTTAACCTTCCGGAAGGACCATGGAGCGCCACGTCACCGGTTGCTGACCCGAGCCACCTCCCCAGAGGCCACCACATCTGCTTCAATGTCTCCAATTTCCAGTCTTTTGTGAAAACCCTCAAGGTATGAATCCGTTTTTAAATTTACCCTTTTGGGGTTTTTATGATTTGAAATGAATTTGTGATTGCTGCCGGTTGGAGGCGTCGAAAAGATTTATGCTTTGTGGAGTTTGATTGTTGATAGTGAAAAATGAATGTTTCTATTGACATATTTTATTCACGACACGATATGCTGAAGGGGGGGGGGGGGGGGGTCGAAGTTGCGTACAAGTGGACGAGCACACTGCCGTAGCCAAAACCATTTATGCAAATCTTTATTGAATTGAGAGTCTAGAAATGTGAAATGAAATCGTAGACTAGATGCGGACTTTGTTATGTATGATATGAGCTCTTATTTTTATTTGCTTACTTCCTATTTTTTTCGGGAAGTCTTAAATTTTGAGCATGGTTCACTTCTTTTAGACTGTCCGGGTTCTTCATTTCATATTTATATACATAGAGTTGTATGACTATAAACTGATAGTAATATGAACTTAGGTATATACTAAGACGCGGAACAGAACATGAATGACATAGCTGAAGATTCAATGCAGTGGAAAAGCTTCAAAACAAACTCACATACATAAATTTTGGGAGAGCAAAAACCAAAAACACAATCTTTGGCCTTTCTAAACCTAATGAGGGAGTGGGAGACGACTAGTTAAGTTATTATTGTGACCTCATCCATTTCCTACTAGAAAGCCTTCTTTTTGGTTCTGTTTAGCTTGTTTTGTTGGGAGGGGAAGTTGGAATGCTTTAAGAAGACCTTGAATGGGGCGTTTTTTTCCCCTTGAAAACAAAATTGGTTTTTAAAACGAGGCTTAAATAGGTTGGGGCTTTTGTTCAGAAGGGGTAAAGACAGGGCCATGCTTCCCTCTGTTAGGAGTATACAAATGTAATGAATGGCTTAGATTGTGCCATGTGTCATAAGATTAGATTGTAGTTAGTTAGTGAGATGCTGTGGTTATTAGGAGGTTACACAGCTTCAACTATATAACTTTCATCTGTAATCATTTCTGTAACTTTCTTGATTGTTAAGAAATCTATCAGCTCTCTCTCTCTCTCTCCTTTATAAATCTCTGTAGATTAACACCCTCTCCTCTGAGCAAGCATGGTTCAAATAGTTTATATGTTTGTTGTTTCTCTTTTTATTTATGTATTTTATCTTCCGTTCTTTGGCTTGAGTTGTCTGAACAAATTTTTGTTGTGCAGGAAAAGGGAATTCAGACTTTTGAGAGGTCCCTACCTGATTGTAAGGTCAAGCAAGTCTTCTTCTTTGATCCAGATGGTAAGCTTTTGTAGTCACAATTATTGTATTATCTTGATTTCAAGCTAGTAACTTAAGCGAGAGCCATTTCTGTTCGTTCAAGGTGTTTGAATTTCAGATGAGCATTCGGTGTTTACTTATCACTTAACATTATGAACAAAATGACCGGATCAACATGAGCTGATGTGAAACTAATAGAAAAATTAAAAAGACTCTTCAATTGTATACGTGAGTTTGAGGATGAAAGATCTGCTTGCTGAAAAACATCAACAATACTCGCTCGATTATGGACGATGGATGTCAATCAGTTTTCCTATTATCATACTACTAGTAAGAGAAGAGCGTCATTCAATTTCTGTCAGTTTCTCATTCATTACTTCATTGTGCAGGCAATGGATTGGAGGTTGCGGGTCAATGAACTGCACAGCAACACCGAAGGCTGCTCCGAAAGGTCAGGTAGAATGATATGAAGCAGACGATCAGTAAAGTTTCAGTAAATAGAATAAGTAGCAATGATCAGTTTCATGGAGTAGGCTACAATGCTCGCAAGCATTGAATGCTTACATCGATCTCACCATTAAAATGAGGGAGGAGAGAGGAGAGAAGGGGGAAAAGAGGGTGAGATCGGTGTGAGCATTCAATGCTTGCGAGCACTGTAGCCAGTCCCCAGTTTCATCTATGCAGCTGTACCTCAAATGTTATTGTATTTAGGATGTTAAGTATATTGTATGCTTTTATGCTTAACATCAGTTGCCATCCTAGCCTATCATGAGCCAGTTTGGATTGCATAATATAGAGCGTCGGATATTTAGGCTTGGTAGAAGTCGAACACACAGCTTTTTACCACATGACACTTGAAGTCGGAAATTTTCTGTCATAAAAAGGGAGTAGGCTACAGTGCTCGCAAGCATTGAATGCTCACACCGATCTCATCATTAAAAGGAGGGAGGAGGGTGAGATTAGTGTGAGTATCTAATGCTTGCGAGCACTGTAGCCAGTCCCCATAAAAAAATACGCAACATGACATTTTTAACAAAACGATGCCCCCTCCTATACTGAAGCCCCCTTGTTAATTACATTACCTTTTCAACTTGTTCGGGGCTTATGTCATACACAAACTTGTATTTTAGTTGCAATTTGACCATTAAATAATGGTGTGGTAACTGCAGAGCACACTATTTTGTTGATGTGGCTGTCATAAATATACCATATAGAAAAAAAATATAAAAATATAATACTTTTACAAATGTTAATTTAAGAAAAAAAAAATATTCTAATTTTCTTTTTGCCCATAGTTGCCGCATCATCATTTAACGGTCAAATTGACGGATTGACTAACAGATGTATGAAATTGCAAATTAAACACAAGTTGGTGTGTGACATTGCATTGTTTTAAAATTATGTCTAGAATTGTAATTGGATTCAAACTTGAGGGTACAAAATATAATTTACTTATAATAAAAACTTCAACTACAATCGTATTGTATTTGAAAGGATATTAGTATGTAGATCATTAGCGCCCAATCTCAATTCGAACAACTTGAAGTACAAGTGTTCGTTCTCTTTCACAAATTTTCTTACCGCTGAGTTATTCCGAAAATCAATTAATTAATCTTTTGAGTTATTTCGAAAATTAATTAATTTTTATAATGGTTAAATTTTATATAAAATCCAAATAATTAAGTAGCACATATCAAATTTTGTATAAAATCCAAATAATTAAGTAGTACATATCATTGTAGGTGGATCCCAATTGTTTTTAAGGGTCTAACTTCAGTGGTACGTACTATTAAATGGTACGTACTGTTAAATGACTAAGATTCATTTGGGGCCCACTGCAAATTAATCTGAACCATTCAATAGTCGTACCATTGAATGGTACGTACCACTCAAGATTTGTCCTTGTTTTTAAACCACAAGTATCTTAATCTATAAAGTTAACTAATTTCTTTCATTGTTTAATGGAACTGATAAGTGTCCTAAGGTGATAAGTGTTGGCAACCTCTATAGCGACAAGTGTCGCCAGATTTCCAACCAAACTGCAAATACAACCACCTGCTGACATGCGTACTGCTACAATTCGAACTGTCCTGGCCTTTCTCACGACACGTGTCCAAAAACCCCACGTGTCAATAACGTTCCACAACTATATATCCACCTATATAAAATCTCCCTGTTCTTCCCTAACTTCTTCACGTACGTATAGAACTAGTCAGAACCACCAAAACCATTGAAAAAACGTTGTAATTTCATCACAAATACTGATAAAAAATATTAAAAAAAATGAGCCAGGAACAGCCACGGAGGCCTCAGGAGAACAAGCCGCAACCGATCAAATACGGCGACCTTTTCTCCGTCTCAGGGCAACTCGCTGACAAGCCCATTGCACCGCAAGATGCTAACATGATGCAGACCGCTGAGACCATGATTTTCGGGCAGACCCAGAAGGGCGGTCCGGCTGCTGTCATGCAGTCGGCCGCCACCCGGAACGAAAGAGCCGGTATCGTCGGCCATTACCAGGCTACTGATGTTGCTGGATGTGAAGGTGTCACTGTTACCGAGACTGATGTCCCCGGCAGCCGCGTCATCACTGAATCAGTTGGTGGACAGGTTCCCAATCTGATATCTCATTTTCCTGATCAGTTAGATACTAAAGCTTGATTCAATTAACAATACAACTCACTTTTAACATGTTAATTATGTCTAATATATATGTCATTTGTTTCATACTAACTGTTACGTCGAAGATTATCTTATATATTATGTTGTTAGGCTGTGAATTAATAGTTATTAATTAGTACTATATTTTAAAATATCAATACTAATTTAACATGTATGTTATAGGTTGAATTGATCATTCTGCTACTTGTATTAGTAGTATTTTGACATCGTAATAAAAAACATAACATATGATGTATGCTATGTTGTTATGAATATAAAGGGGGTGACCCTTGTTCTTGTGTGTTTGGATGTGGTTAGGTGGTTGGGCAGTATGTGCAGCCTACCCCGGTGTCACAGGCAACTGCAGGAGGGTTCATGCAGCAGAACTCAATCACCATAGGTGAAGCACTGGAAGCCTCGGCCCAAACAGCAGGCGACAGACCAATTGATCAAAGCGATGCCGCTGCCATTCAGGCAGCTGAGGTGAGAGCGACAGGCAGCAATGTGATAAGCCCGGGTGGGCTGGCCGCCATGGCTCAATCCGCTGCAGCGTACAATGCTGGGACTGAGAGGGAGCAGGACAAGATCAAGCTCGCTGATGTATTGTCGGTAAGTCGATCCTTAGGCATATATATGGATTGTGGGGTTTTATGTATTTTGCTAAATATGGTTTGTAAGGTGTTTGATGAGGTAGTTTTTGTTGCGTGGCTGAAGGGTGCAACTGCGAAGCTGCCCGCGGACAAGGCCGCGACAAGACAGGATGCTGAAGGAATTGTGAGCGCTGAGCTGCGAAACAATCCGGATATGGGAACCCGTCCCGGCGGAGTGGCAGCGTCGGTGATGGCGGCTGCTAGGCTGAATGAGAGTATAAACATGTGACACGCGGCTGTTCATGCTTTCTGGTAAACTGAATAGGTCTTGTAAGCCACAATAAGGAAATTAGTTAGCAGTTTTAAGCCACAATGTAGCTAGCTACATAGTTTCAGAGTTTCCAAGTACTGGTCTTGGATGGGGTTTATAACAAATTTCAACTCTTTGAGCTCTGGTGTACTTTGTTTCAATTAATGTGTTTTATTTTTATTTTTATATATGATGTGTAAATGTATCTTCAAATGAATCGGTTTGAGTTTTGTTAAACCCTGCTCAGTTCTACATATTTATATGAAGAAGGTTACATCTTACGCTCCGTAGTACGTACAAAGCGGCATTAGAAAGCTGGACATAAGTTCGCACTATTACCTTGTTGCCTAGCAAGTCTTAATATATGCTGTTTCTAAAAAAAATTAAAAAATTTGGACTGGGCTATAGCCCATATATACAGCCCATGAAAATTGATAAGAGTTCAACACAAAAAGGCTTTATGATGTAAGGGCTATTGTGCCATAATCGTATATACATGTCTTTATATCAGGGGAGACTGGAGAGTCGTGTTCATGCATGTATAGCATATGTATAGCATATGTCCAACATGACACAGATATGGTTATTAACTAGTTTACACCAATTAAGTAGTTTTTACTCTACTAATCACCCTTACTATATGGTTCACAAATTACAACTTTACGCCAATTAAGTAGTTTCCAATATCACTTTACTAATCAACCTCTTAGTATAATGGACTGAACATTGAACCTCTCCCAAGCAAGGACAATAATTCACACGAATGTGAGGGTGGGGGCTATGGCGCGGTTATATTTCCATGAGTAAATAATCCAAAAGGGTAAAAGTAAGTGTGGGAGTTGTTGGTTTCCTGGAAGAGGAAGAGCATGCATTTGCATGACTGAGACCCACAAGTACGTACTTACATTCATGCGTAACTGAGTAAGTCCCATGCATCATGCTTGGCCGTGAGCCACTCATGAGGAAAGTTGAACGAATAATAATATGCAGGTGACGGAAGTGTGTGCAGTTAATTACTGCAGTAGTACTTGTGTTCCCGGTTGCGCGCATATGCTTCCTTGCAGCGTTGTTTGCGTTGCTCCATTTGGCAATGACGTGATATGATGCTTTTTTTTTTCGCAATAAATCAATCAAATCATTGGCATGGAATTGGTTTTATCATTCCATGGTGGGGATGTAATGGTTGGTGTCATACACAGTAACACATATTTAATTTGCTCTATGTAATCTTATTTGGTTTACATTATCCGTGTCCCTTTCTCCTAGACCTCATGATCCAAGGAAATTGTGGTCACTCACCGTTCGATCTTAATTAACTACTATTAGATTAAGATCGAACAATTGATGATCACAATTTTCTTGAACCATGGGGTTTAGGAGAACGGGATTCCCTTCTAGGAATCAGTAGCATTTTCTTAGAGAATGGGGAACTTAAGTAAGGAAAGTAGATTGAATTCTTTGTAATAGTAAAGTCACTCCGTCACTTACAATGTAACATTGAATTCTAAATACATAAGTGAGCAAAGTCACTTTGTCACTTACAATATAACATTTAATACTAAAAGTACAGGCAATGGCGCATGATAAAGAAGCTTATATACTATGAGGCATTTCATCATACACCTTTTCCTCTCTTTAAAAAAAAAACTCAAATACTTTTGTCAAAGAAAAATGTTAGGGAGACCAAATTTTTAAACCAAATAACGTGGCAATAAAGTAAGACTTCATGATTAATAACTTTAAAAAAGAAGACCAATCGTCAACTGCCACATCATTTGGTTTACAAATTTTGTTTAAAAAATTTGGTGTTTGTCAAATTATATCTTTACGCCAAAATTATAGTATTACTTTTTTTAAACAAAAGCCCAAAATTATTACTTAGAGAAAACAATAGTTGACTACATTGACAACTCAATACGACTCTCTCTACCACACTGGGTCAAGGGACGAAACCATACATTGTATGGTGTGTATGTTTGTATGTATCTCTACATACAATATGGAAACTTTTTGTTTTTCTTGTTTTTCTTTCATGTCTAACAACATCTTACTCAATTAAAATTTCGATAGTGAAATATTGATAATCAAGTTGATTCTTGCTTGAATGCTTAACTCGAATTTTGTTAGATACAAATTTTCCACAATACATTCTGGTCTATATGTCATATGCCATATGGCCGCTTGGTATATATAGCTTGGTTGTTCCATTCCATTTCTATGTTAAATATTGCAATGCGTTGTGCATGCATGAAGTGAATGATTGGATGCTTACGATCCGATGTTATTTCTAAAAGTTGATGTGATGATCAAGCTCCAGGTCCTCCATTTGAAGCTGCATGATGCCTTGAATGGAAGTGAGGAGCGACATTGTAACTTTTGTTTACAGTAACTCAAATATGGTAGACCGGAAGTGACTTTTTCAAAGTGGGGGCATAGAAAGTTCGCCAAAAGCCAACAAAAAGTTTTCCATTTTCATGCAGGGGTTAAAACCATGTTAGGTCTGCAACTTTGCAAGGATTAAAAAGGACCTTCTAGGTTTGACTAAAAGTCATGAAAATGATTAGTTCCTCTCCCTCAATATTCCTACCAAGACTTAATATTTACTTTTCTTGCAAGTAAAATTTTAAATCGATCTATGGAAAGGAATTTTTTTTAATGATAAGAGTGAACAATATGATAGATATGTTCCACTTTTAAAGTATATTAACAAAAAATAAATTTTAATGTTATAATTTGAGTTGAATAATAACATCATATGAGTGTGTTAAATGTATATATACTGAAAAATTGCTTGATGAAACAGAGAAAAGTACTGCTTCTAGAAATTTTTTGCATAAATATTGGACTTCACATCTGTCCCACCCATATCATTATGATCATTAGTAGATAAAATTGTATACAAGTAATCTTATTGTTATTGATAAAAGTTTAATGTTTCTACAAGTAATGTAATAATTTCCAATTAAGGGTAGTTGTGAGAGCTTGAAATTAAGCTAACATTAAATTGATTAATTAACTCTCATAACTCTCTCTTAGTAAGCTTTTGTTTTCTTTGTTATAAATTGCTTGGCATCTCCATCCCACACCAAACATACTGAGAGACAAAGCACACAGTAGCGAATAGTAGTCTCCTAATAGTATTTCTTACAACTTGTACTATTTCAACCAATACCTAACATGCCAAAAAGGAATATATGAAATCTAAGTGTATCCCACTTTAGCAGTAGAAGGATATGTGAGTCCTTTGCTTGAATTTGACTTTTAATGTGAATTTGTAACATCCATTTACAATGCATTGATAAAAATAAAGGAATGCTAAAATCAAGTAGGTGTCATATGGCCATTTCATGCTAAATTCTAAGTGGCCACTTTGTATGTAAAACAATTAGTAAAAAGATGAATCTGGTTGAAGGTCAATCTTTATGCTTACTTAAGTGAATGAGGTCACGGACAATTCATGTTGTGGATATAGATTTTACATGAAAGCTTCTATGGTTAGTCGTTCATATGAGTGGGCTGATCCTCACCATTTGATACATGTGACATTAACCCATACGCGTTCGTGTGCACTATAGCACTGCTTATATCCGAGGCTTTCACCCAACAAAAAAGAGCAACGTTTTTCTTGCCATCCTAAAAGTAGAATTATTATAACTAGATTAATGATAATTGCACACAAACTAACCACATATCATCTTTCTAATACAGATGCATTTCATATACAACACTATATATTTTTTTATTTTTTTTATTGAGAGATGAAGAATGTGATCAGTTTTATATGTCTTGTAGCATTATTTTTATAAATGATATTATATGAAGAAATCGAACAAAACAAAGGGAGAACCTTTCTTGTTTGATCGGACCAACAAAGAGAGAACACAACACAAGAAGATCTCACGATTCTCACCTCCCTTCCCTCCCTGTCCTATGGATCTCTCTCCCCCCCCCACCAAATAAAAGCCAACTTATAATTCCACCCTTTATCTTATCTCCAACTCTCATTCAGCTAACCCATATCCCATAACTCACAACAATAAACTACACACCCTCCTCTCTCTCATCTTCCTCTCTCTATCTCAAAAACAATGTCAAAAATCATATGCAAGAACTTCCACCTCTGCTTCCCCAAATTCATCAAATGCCTACCCACAATCCAAGCTCCACCAGATCAAGCCTCAAACGAATTAGACCACCAAAACCAGCCACCACGTCCCTCCACCGCCACCATCACATGTACGTCCCTCATCATCAAGAACTTCAACTCCCTCTATCATGACTTCAACTTGATCAACTCATCATCAGACCACTCAACCTCCAAATCCCTCACAGCCTCCTCCTCCGCAGACGACGATCATTTCTACTCCTCCGACGACTCAGACTCCGACCAGTACTCCCCTCCCGACTTTGCCACCATCTTCGCCTCTCAACGCTTCTTCTTCTCCTCCCCTGGACAATCCAACTCCATCGTCGAGTCTCCAGACACCGCCACAAAACCCAAGTCGTCTCAGAAAAGAATGTTGGTCACCAAAGGCGTGCGCGTTCCCAAGTATTCCTCAAACCCTTACATGGATTTTCGGCGTTCAATGGAGGAAATGCTCGAAGCGAATCGAGATCATATATCGGAAGGTGAATCAGGTGATCATGTTCATCATACTACAAGCGATGACATGGAGTATTTACATGAGCTTCTCTTGTGCTACCTTTCGCTCAATCCGAAACACGCCCACAAGGACATTATCAGTGCCTTCACCGACCTTGTCATCGACCTACTGTGTGCTGAAGATTCATCAGCACCAGCTTCAGCAGCCGATGACCGTCAAGAAAAGCCGGAATCTCATTAGTGGCGACCCGACTGACATTTTGTGGCGGTTAGCGTAACGGTTGTTGAAAAGGAGAAAAAAGACAGAAAGAAAAGTCGTTTGTCTTGGCTCTTCTCTTTCAACGGACGATGTTCATGTTTTCTGTATGAGGACAAAAGGAAAATACGTATTTTGATGATCACAAAACCAAGGAAGGCGTGGGATATGTTGAGGTCTCGAGATGTATGTTTATACATTTTTCTTGTAGTATTTGTTGATTGTGTTATGTAAAAAAATGCCTTAGGTTTAACAAATGTACTTTTTTGTGGTTGAATGTTCGTCATTGGCAATAGTAATTGGTGACAAGAAAAGTAAGGTTTACTATTGTTGGTCTGTGGTGGTCCTGCTAACATTATTAAGTCCCTGCATGTAAGGGGAGTTATCCACAAGTAACAAGAAGGAGCATAACTATTTCTTAATTAAAGGCACAAAGGATTTGAATAATCACATCAAACTTATCATAAATAAATAAATAAAGTTTAAATCCTAAATAAAGAAGTTGGTATCTTCTGCCACCCCTATTAACATGCATGAATGAAGTGAAATATGGAACAATGCTGCTGCCCAAGGAGAGTGATAGATGTGTAGCCAATTATGGGTGATTATATATATTTTATTCAACATAGAACGTATAATAGCATGACTTGAATTCAAAACTAAATTATTAATAAGTTAGAACTTAACAAAAAAAAAAAAAAAAATATTTGCGTGTTGGAGTTGATCATATCTTAACATGAAACAATAAATACGTGATTTGCTAACACATGCTAGTGAAAAACAAACCGAGTAATTATTAGGAATAATGTTATTTAGACACACAAAACTGACTCACTTAATAATATATTTTTTAATATATATATATATATATACATATATATATATATATTTCATCTACAATGGTAGCACGGCTCACCATTAAGATTTGGAGTTTAAAATTTATGTATCAACAATTGTGTTTTGTATATCCAAATAGAATTATTGAATTACTACACACCTATGATTTTACCGCAACAAATAGGTTGAGTTAGGAATGACTAGTATTTTACACGAACAAGAGATGACATTGTTGGTATATGGTCCACTCCCATGATGAATGCTCTGGGACATTCTAGTGTGTTAGAAAGCAGGTGGAGCCGGAGCATGCTAGACAATTCTAGCATGTTATTAAGTTGATGGAAGAAGCTAGAGAGTACTAGCTTCTCCTTGGTTGCAAATGGAAAGATCTAGAGGCTACAATTTGTGGCTAGTCTAGGAATTATCTAAGTTAGAGGATGGTAGAATATTCTAGGAACTTAGAAACTAGTTTTAGTTTGTAAAGTGGACTAGAAACTAGTAGAATACCAAGCCCTCACCTATAAATACGGGTGTAGTGTTGTAAGCAAGCAACCAAGAGTGAGTAGCAAAGGATCAAGTCCAAAGCTAGAGTTCCACTCCAAGAGTGAGTGAGAGTGTTCCACTACACATTGTGTGAGTGAGTCTAGAGAGATAGAAAGTGGGTGTTATACTTTCTGTATTTATCAAGCCCTTGCATGTGGCTTGGTAAGACTACTCTTGTTGTACTCTTCATTTTCATATAGTGAAGATTGATCGTTGTTCCGTGGACGAGGCATAAATTGCCGAACCACGTAAATTCTTGGTGTCCATTCTCTACTTTACTTTGTGCATTTATATTGTAGTACCGACATTCCTAACAATAAGTGGTATCAGAGCCGTTGGCTTGTACTACGAGATGGAAGGAAGTGGCACTATGATCAAACCTCACCAACTCCCACTGTAAACATGGAAGCCAAGGACGAGTGACATTCCTCCCTATTGCAAGGATCCGCATGAGCCACCTCGAAGGAGAGATGCCGCTAAGCCCGAGAGTATGTCCGATGCCGAGTGAAGAAGATGAATCGCAAGTTAATTGGCACAATTAGACAATGGGTGGACGTATAGTGTTTTCACCATGTGTCTAATGAAACCAATGCCCGCGAGTTTGACGAAGCTTGGAGTCCTTGTTCGAGAAGAAGACCCTACCAAGAAAGCCTTCTTGATCAAAGAGCTCATCAATGTGAAGTACAAGGATGGTTTAAGTGTAAAGTAACACTTGAACAATTTTCGAATATCATTAACCAATGGCTACTATGAACATGACGATTGAGGATGAAATGCAAGCATTTTGTTATTTGATCCTTACCGCATAAATTGGGAGACCTTTGTATGAGTGTAAGTAACTCGCTCTAATGGTGTTCTTTACTTGATAATGTTAAAAATAGCATGCTCAATGAAGAAAACAAGGAGAAAGACTGCATAGATAGCGGCCTGGCAAGATTGTCACGAGAACCGCAAAAGAAGCAAAAAGAAAGGGCAGGCCCGCAGGTGTATGAGTCCTAGCCGATCCAAGTCAAGGTTCAAAAGGTGCCACCATTGTGGCAAAGAAGGCCATATGAAGAAAAATTGTCGAGTTTGGAAGGAGATCAAAAGGAAGGAATCAATCGTAAGAAAGATGATACCGCAATACCACCGCCGTCCTATGTTAAGGATGTACCGTAAATATTATCTCGCAGAATGTCCCGCATACGGGTGATTCTCGGCTGAAAGACATTGAATGGATTTTTGACAATGGAGCTTCCCTTCCATGCTACGTCCAAACGGGAGTTCTTCAAGACATACAAAGAAGGTGACTTTGGCATAGTGAAGATGGGAATGAAAGTTATTCTAAAATTGAATTGGTGATATTTGCCTAAGAACTAATCTCTACGCGCTGATGTTGAAAGATGCGAGACATATTCCTATATAATGCCTTCAATCTAATGTCCATCGGTACTCCTTGATCGATATGTTATTATCACCATATTGGTGAAGGAAAATTGAAGCTCACTAAAGGCTTAATGGTGGTAGCAGAGCACGACTTTGTTGTACGTGTAACTGGCCAAATGCCAAGGTTTTGAAAGGTGAGTTGAATGTCAGGTGACCTCATCTCTAGACTTGTGGCATAAGAGGCTAGGCCATGAGCGAGAAAGGCCTACAAGTTCCTGCAAAGAAGTCTCACATTCCCTTTGCCAAAGGTACGACATATTACACTCTTGTGAGCATTGTTTATTCGGTAAACAAAGAAGAAAGGTTTTTCTCGTCTCCATCTACAAAGAAGGAAAATTTGTTAGATCTTGTTTATTCGTATGTGTGGTCCCATGGAAGTCGAGTCACTTGGAAGAAATAAATATTTTGTTACTTATATTGATGATGCTTCCCCACGAAGGGTCTCGGGTGTTTTTGTTGAAATCCAAAGACTGTGTGCTCTTGCACTGTGAGTTTCATGCCATGGTGGAGAGGGAAACTGAAGCCTCCTCAAGTGCCTTCAGAGCGACAACGGCGCGAGTATACATCTCACCAAGCTTAGAGAGTATTGTGTAAACACTGCATATACGTCATGAAAGGACGTGCCTCAACCTACAACATAACTAAGGTCAAAGAATGAATCAACCATCATGGAGAAAGTCGTGTATGCTGCTGACCGCAAAGTTACCCAAGGCTGGGGTGAAGCCGTAAGGATGTTCTTGTTATTTGATTAATCGATTCCATCATATCATTAGGGTCTTTAGCTGCTCCGTAGAGAGTATGGACCGGTAACGATGTGTCTTACCTCATCCGAAGGTGTTTAGTCATGAAAGCTAGGCATGTGCCCAAAGAGCGTAGATCGAAGTTAGACTACAAAGCTACACCGTGCATCTTTCTTGGCTATGGTGGTGAAGATTTTGGTTGCTGCATTATGGGATCCATAACCAAGAAGTTTATCAAAAGAGAGATGTGATCTTGCGAAGATCAAACACCTAGGATTCGTATAAAGAGGCAATGTAACTGCATGGCGCAGCCGAGGAGTTGGATCCATTAGCTTCGCATGAAGAAAGTCACTGTGACATCCCCGAAGCAACCGCCAATGAAGTGTCTCTAAGTAATGCCGATCGGGAGCCTAATCAGATATGCCAAACATCATGAAATTCGCCGATCGCGGGAGCCCGAATGTTGCATTCAAGTGGAACCCACCGTGGGAGCCTGCACTCGCAAGAGAATGAAGATCGTGTCGAAGATCTAGCAGGTCGAAGACCATCTACCAAGTATTCTTCATCGTAGTATATCATGTTGACTAATTATGGAGAGCCCAAAACTTAATGAGTGAGGCCGAGCTCATAAGGGACATGGACAAATGGATGAAGGCAATGGAGTCGAGATGGATTCCTTATTAAAGAATGATACTATGAGCCGGTGGAGCTCCAAAAGGCGTAAAAGAAAACAAGTGGGTGTTCAAATTAAAAGCGATGACAACATGACAAGGTACAAGGCTCGTTGGTCGTCACAAAGGTTTCTACTAAAAGAAAGGAGCTGGACTTTGATGAAATTTTCTCAACGGCAGAAGATGACTCTATTCCGAGTTATCCTTGGTATGGCAAAGCTAGCATGGGATTCAGCCGAGCGCTAGGGACGCTAAAACCGCATTTCTCCACCGCACTTAGAAGAGAGATATACATGGAGCAACCCAAAGGCTTTGAAGTCAAAGGTAAAGACAATTTGGTGTGCAAGCCGAAGAAAAGCTTATATGGTCTTAAGGTGCTCCGAGACAAAGGAATGAGAATTTTAACTCATTCATGGTGAATAATGGGTACAAGCAGAACTCATGCCGACTCTTGTGTCTATATCAAACGATCTTCCTAGAGGTAAATTCATCATTTTATTACTTTTATGTTGACGCATATGTTGATTGTCTGGCCAAGATGCTTCTATGATTAAAAAGCTCAAATAAGAGTTATCTAAGTCCACATGAAGGACTTAGGGGCCGCCCAAGCGTGATTGGGCACGGAGATAATTCGTGACGTAAAATCCAAGAAGTTGTGGTTGTCACAAGAAAAGTATGTTGAACGGTGTCAGGTTCAACATGAAAGCAAACAACCGCAAGCTCACCTTTTAGCCAATCATATCGTTGAGCAAAGAGTCGTGTCCAAAACATATGAAGAAAAGGAGAAAATGGCGCTTGTTCCCTACCAAATGGGTAGGAAGTATCATGTATGCAATGGTGTGCACACGCCGTATATTGCTCATGCAAGCTTGGTGTGGTGGAGTGTGTTTTCTCTAATCCGTGGAAAGACCACTGGGAAGTCGTTAAGGGATTCTCGCATATTTTGAAAGGGACTTCTAAGATGTGCTTGTGCTTTGGCTGCCTCGAAACCAACCTTGGAAGGATTTGGCGATGCCGACATGGGCGTGACCCGGATGGTAGAAAATCTTACGTCCGGGTACTTGTTTACTTTTGGGAGCCGTCTCATGGCAATCCAAGTTGCAAAAGTGTGTTGCTTTGTCCACAACCCGAGGCCGAATATATAAATGCTACGTAAGCATGCAAGGAGTCATGGCCGAACTATTTCTCCAAGAGTTGGGTTTGAAGCAAAGTGATTATGGCGTTTATTGTGATAGTCGTAGTGCTCGGATTTGAGCAAGAACACTACATATCATTCACGTATCAAGCACATCATACCGTTATCACCTGGATTGTGAGGATGCTATTGAGAACAAGTTGCTACCAAGAAGATTCATACCGATAATAATTCTTCTATGTTGACAAAGGTAGTCACAAAATCAAAGTTGGAATTCGCATTAAGGTCAGCCGGGATGGAATCCGTGTAACTTGGAGTCATGATCTGACCTCTCTCATGGACCTGGAGGGGAGATTGTCGTGGTATATGGTCCACCATGATGAATGCTCTAGATTATTCTAGTAAGCAAGTGAGGTGGCTGGAGCATGCTAGACAATTCTAGCATGTTATTAAGTTGATGGAAGAAGCTAGAGAGTACTAGCTTCCTTGGTTGCAAATGGAAAGATCTAGAGGCTACAATTTGTGGCTAGTCTAGAATTATCTAAGTTAGAGGATGGTAGAATATTCTAGAACTTAGAAACTAGTTCTAGTTTGTAGAAGGGACTAGAAACTAGTAGAATACCAAGCCCTCACCTATAAATATGGGTGTAGTGTTGTAAGCAAGCAACCAAGAGTGAGTAGCAAAGGATCAAGTCCAAAGCTAGAGTTCCACTCCAAGAGTGAGAGTGAGAGTGTTCCACTACACATTGTGTGAGTGAAGTCTAGAGAGATAGAAAGTGTGTGTTATACTTTCTTGTATTTATCAAGCCTTGCCTGTGGCTTGGTAAGACTACTCTTGTTGTACTCTTCATTTTCATATAGTGAAGATTGATCGTTGTTCCATGGACGTAGGCATAAATTGCCGAACCACGTAAATTCTTGGTGTCCATTCTCTACTTTACTTTGTGCATTCTCTATCTTGTAGTACCGACATTCCTAACAGACACAATATATATAAGCATCACACCACTCATTTCTCGCCCTTGTAGCCAACCATCGGACAAAATAATAAAGATTTATCCACAGTAATTTTAACAATCTCTTACTCCAAAGTAAGGTGCTCAAGATTAGAATACTTTATTTTTTGAAGAAGATAACAAAACTTTCGTAGGCTTGGAGCATCAGTTATATACGGGGCTTACTCAAAGCTCTATTAAAATGAAGATAAAGATATGGATGCAGGTGCAGCCAAGAAAAATGCATGCTTTGATTGGAAACTTGGACGGATCGATCATGCATGAAATGATATATTGTGGCTAAATCCAAAAGAATTAAATCTTAAAACATAAGGTCCGCTCTGTAATCTGTGTACAAATTACTGAGCAGAAGCATTGAGCAACCCAAAGTTTCAAGTGGTAAAACAAGGTTAATTTTGATCAGTGTGGTTATACTGTTTTTTATGCATAATCGAGAGAATTGGGGGGACAAAGTAAAGAGGATCCAAAGAAAGTATACCCCAACAACTACAAGAAAAGAAGGAAATATTGCTTTCTTATTTTATACTATACACTAAAGTTGGTTGGTTTAGGTAAGGTTAACACCAGACCATTTGTCCTTAAGTGTGATCTGCATCATTTTAAGACGGAAATTGTTTGGCTCCTTAAGTAGTAATTCGTTTTTTAATAACGATATGATATTATCTTCCCTATAAACATCGTAATTAAAACCGTTCGTTCTTTTTATTATCATTTAAAGATCATCTCTAAAAAAATTCATTTAATTTGAAAATCATTTAATCATCCATATGAATAAAAAAAAAAGATTTATAGTTCATCGTGAAGATGTAATTTGTTCGATACACACGATTAACTAAACAATTTTTAAATTGAATAAAATTTTATAAGTATGATTACTAAATGATAATAAAGATAATGAACAGAATTAACTATAGTTAATAATATATTTATGTGGGATAATAGAGGATCTCTTAATTTCACGATTTCTAGCATGTGCATTAGGTTGTACGTGGAGATGAACAGAACTGAAAAAATTAAAAAGTAAACTGAATAATGCTGGATGAAAAATGATTCCAAACGGAAAATGCACAAGTTGGAGAGATAGGCATAAACGAGTAGGCCAAATTATATACAATCATGTAGGAGAATATTGACACTGCCTAGCTATGGTGTTCTTTTACTTTTCAGAAAAAGGTTTGTTTAATGACAAAATTTCAAAAAGAAGAACAAGATCAAGATTCTTTGTGACAATTTTAAGAAGTCATGCTTATAATTAACAATTGGGAAATATGTGCACACATATGGTAGACATTAGTATCTATGTTGTGCTTAGATATGATAAAAAGTTGAGAATCATATGCATACACACATAAAAAAATTATTTATTATTAAAATGTGCATGTTTTTAGCATTCAAAACAACTTCATATCACAGATCTTGGCCAAAACAACTTCATATCACGTCCAAAAAAAAAATCATATTTTCATTATGGATAAAATTGAAGTTGAGGTATTACTTCAAAACCAATTGGCAACGAGGGAGTAAAGCCATTGCAAGGTTAAATATTTACTGATTATTATCTTTTAATGAATAAAATTTTTGTGTCATAGGAGTAACGGAGATTAAATGGAATAGAATTGATTCAGTGGTAGAGTTGTGGAAACAAATATTTCTTTCATATTTTAGATGGTATATTTTGTATGTACAATATTTATTTTGTAGTTTAATCACGTAATAAGTGTTGTAAACTAAACAAAATATATTTCCAGTCATCGAACACTTTATTAAGGGGATCCAACTTATGTATGAGTACATAGACGAATCAAGTGATAAGATAGATAATAATAAAATTAGAGGTCAAGAAGTTGGGTTCTCTGTTATTAGTGGTAGTCATTAACTTTTTTGAGGATGTAGTAGTTATTAACTTTAAAACCATCGCCAAAGCAAATCGAGTTGAAGGTCTTTAATCAAGAAAGAACAAAACGGAAGACTACAAACTTGGAGAAACAACCAAATAATAAATGTAGAACAGGATTTGTTACATCTTGACAATCAAATAATCGAAAATAATGCAATAGCAGAAGAGCAGGAATAGTGTTGGGAGGATTGTCGGGTTATGGAAGATCACATATCAATCAACTCAACACTGATTTTCTTGGACCTAGAGATCTTTGCCCGACCCCATGATTTGGATTAAGTGTCTAAACTCCACACTTGCAATATACCTGTACATGTATATATATGAATATATGTCTCTGTATATACATATATATATTACTTATTTTATAGCAATTGTATTCCGCTCCACTGTCCATGAAGCGAGACATGTTATTACTCATATATATACCACATGTATATATTACATTTGTTTTATCCACATGTAACTCAAAATGTGAACCTAAAAGCCTATAGGTGATATATGATGAATATACGTGTTATATATCGTCGATATACTTATCCCGCTCCATAAACAGTGGAGCAGATCCCTTCAAAAGGAGTTACTATACATCTATAGTTGTACAGAAAAACCCCAATGCGGGTAGAGGTATAGTGTAGTAGTTGGAATTACTCTTATTAGCACTGCCACAGAGAGAGGAGAGAGAGGGACTGTTGGAGGCTTTGCCGCTATGCCAATGGAGGATGCTCTTCCATTCAAATACACCAACAAATCTGACAAACTTTGCTTCATATCAGATGGAGACAATTCTTCTGTCTAATCATATATATATATATTCTTTTCTTTTTTTGGGTCTGATGGAAACTATATATTGACAGCTCCTGCAGTTTCATGAATCGTAGCTTTAATTGTACGTTTGGTTTTCCATCCTCGATCGGGAATGGTACTATAGAGAAATTTTCTGTCATTTCTCCTGTAGGCCATGCACATAGTCTTGTGATTGTTTGCATGCATCAAGACACTTCTCGCATTGCATATGCTACTGTATCAAATCCAAGTCAGGCACAAGCGTTTATAAATGTTCAAAAAAAAGGTGTAGAGAGATAAAACTTGAACAGGGCGCACGGTATTTGTCGAAGAAAGTTAAGTTAACCATAAAATAAATTAGCAATATGGGGAATAGTTCAATCTCTTATAAACACATACAAAGTCCATCATTTTCCCGATGTGGGATTCACTCTCAACACGTTTCCCTCACATAGGACAACATGCGCTGGTACTATGAAAAATGTTGAAATTCTACCATAAAACCAATTGGCAATATGAGAGTAGCTCAATCTCTTATAAGCACATGCAAGGTTCATCATTTTTCCGATGTGGGATTCACTCTCAACACCTGCTTCAACTCATTAAGAGCATGTATATTTAATAATTTTACATATATTCTCCTATCAAATCGTTGTCTTAGACTCATTATAAAACCAATTAGTAATATAAGCAGTGATACAATTTTTTATAAGCCCTTACACAATTTGTTCATTGTCCTATGTGAGACTTTACCTTTTAAATCTCACAATTCCGACTACTGTTACTAACTTTTGAATCTTGAAAATACAAATAATTTTCGATAGTGCATGATTAGAAGATTATAGTTGGATTTTTTTGGTCTTATTGATCGTTGTTCAATGTTTCATCTTTAAAATAAAATTTCAAATTCCACTCATCAAAAAAATATTTCTTAATGGGTACATGTCGAGTGGTGTCACCTGTTATTTTAATTAGTCAAATTCGAGTTCGAATAACGGATTGACTCAATGCAACATGTTAAAATAACGAGTTAATACGAACACGACAAACACGAGCTCTTTCCAATTCTACCTCCATGTATGCACTCAAAAAGTGTGTGCCGTGCGACCAAAGTTTGGGCCTAAAAAGCTGAGCTTAACCGGTTACAACAGAAAAACTGAATTCTGGGCTCCAAAACAGAGCCCAAGTTCGACCCAACCCAATAAACAAGCACCCATGATGGACCCCCCAAACCTAAAATTCCTAGTGAAAAAAAAATGAGAGAAAGAACCCTAAAATCCATCACCATCCAAATTCAGTCTGACCAGTTACCACCACCCAGAAACACCAAAACATGGCTCTACGCATGTTCGTACAGTTCCCGGTAACCTCACCCTTCCCGCCACCCACAAACTCCCGCCACGTAAACTCATCCATACGGTTGAAACCGTCATGTGCCGGTAGCCACTCAATTCCCCTATCCCAACCCAGACGTCCCCTAACACAGAAGAACAGAAGACAATCATTTCTCAGAGCCGTCGACGAAAGCCAGACGAATTCCGAGTCGGGCGCGGAATCGGTGAGCACCCAAGACAAAGAATCGGCCTCGGAAGGTGAATCGGCAGCGAGTCGACCCGTCGAGTTGAGCGAGTTGGGGAAGGAGATCAAGGCAGCGATGCAGAAGAGAAAGGAGGAGAAAGAGGGAGACTTTTTGAGCGGAGTGGCGGAGGAAGTTAGGGAGATCGAGTGGCCGGCGTTCGCTAAGGTGTTGGGGACCACCGGGGTGGTTCTCGGGGTCATTGCCGGCTCCAGCGTCGTTTTGCTTACTGTAAATGCCGTTTTGGCTGAGTTTTCCGATCAGGTTTTTGCCGGGAGAGGGGTTCAGGATTTTTTCAGCTGAGAGAGTGAGAGATGTGATAATGTTGGGCTCATGGGCCCACTATCAGACCCGGCCCGGGCCATATGTTGTGCTTATGGAAAGAGAGTACTGTCACTCGACTCATTTCTTTGTGTATGACTCTTTGGTCACTAGAACCAAATACTAAATTCAAAATTGGCCAAATCATGATTTGTCTGGTTTGTCCTTTTGGTTTGAATTGTCGCGATTTAACTCGTGTAGTTTACTAAAGGCTCGTTTGTAAGTGCTTTTAAAATGATTGAAATTGCTTTTAGAAAGTGTTTTTGAGTTCTAAAATTACTTGAAGTGTTTCCTGTAATAAGCAAAAGTTATGTTCTTCTTAAGTGTTTTTTCAGAATTCACTTATATTTTTATAAGAATTGGTTCCAAAAACATTTTCATCAAAATCACTTTTAGTTATTTAAAAAAAAAATTTAAAAACGAGAACTAATTGTTGCAATGCGAGGACAAGCTTAGTTAGCTCGCAAGTGATATGTGAGGGTGTATCGAACTTTTTTGGCATACCTCTCGTGCTAATTTATTTCATAAATTGACGGAATTAACTTATTGTCTTTGCATTGCAACAATTAACAAAGTAACACGGACTAAATTGGACTAAATTGCAATAACTGAAACTACATGAATCAAATTAGAACAACACTAAAATTACGGATATAAAAAATCATACTTTCGCCTTCACAATTTGTGGTCAAACTTTAAGAAATTTGTGTTTTCGCCCCACATTCTTACCAATGAAAGAAAAACATAATTAAATAGGGTACAAATACAACCATAATTCAGTACAATAGTTGTAACCTGTTAACCAATCTACTACCCTGATCAACCAAAACCCAAAATCTCTAGCACCTGCTACACTTAAAAAACACACCACATTTAACAAGTTCGAGACGACAAAACAAAGGTGGTGGAAGAGCATTAGAAATGGGAGCCTTATCATTCATTCACTTCCGCCGGCGGGGCCAACCAGGACTCCTTGAGCGGTACCTTCTTTCCGAGCGCTATCATCCTTCTCCTCACCCTGCTCCTTCCGTATCCTGATCTTGTACTTAGCCTCAAAATCAGAGATTTCCTTTTTCTTCTTTTCCAATGCCTCATTCAGCCTCGCAATAACCTCCTCAATACCTTCTTTGTTGCGCTGCACAGCTGGCAGGACCTCCTTGATAGTTCTCTCCACCAGAACACCTCCGATCATCCGGTAGCATCGCCTGGACAGATCAAGTGGCTGGATGGCATTGATGACCAATGAGTGCTCGCTCGCTTCCATCTCTAGCTCAGTAATTTTCGAGTAGATTTGGTTGAGTTCAGACCTCATAGCAGCAAACTTATTTGCAACGGCTTGTTCATTTACATATTCCTTTTGATCTCCTTCAGCTCTACTAGTGGCCATGATTCTCTACAAATGATGGAGCAACACTATTCAAGAGTAGGAAGAATCCACATAAACACAATTTCACTAGCTAAGATAGATCAAAACAAAAGGGCATACGGTATATTCCATTTGGCAGGAACCCCATAGCTTCTACTTCTTGGTTATCATAACGTAAGCAATTTTTTAAAAGAAAACAAACACTAAATATTGAAGCTGCATCTACCATTAGTCATAGACAAAGTTCATATGCTCCTTGGGTAATGCAAACTGGCTTTATTAGACCACGAATGAGTTTATTTCATATGAGTTTATTCATTCCACAACAAAAAATGAAAAGGAAAAAGAGCTTTAATCTAGTTGCAACTGTAATTGGCGTGACTATCCCCAACCAAGGATGCAAAATGACTGCATCCCTCCAGGGCTATTTCACGTTGTTGACTCATCTATGTCTAGCACACTTGCACTACATATACACATATGTAAAATCTGTTGTCAGCTTATCGTAAATTCCTTGACCACATATTGTTATCTCATGGAAACAATATGTGGTAGCAGTTAATTGAAGAGAAAACATCAAAGTAATCAATAGATTCCGTGAATCTATAGTATGCACATACATAGAATCTGCTGTTAGCAACTCCTCGGCCATATGATTTTTTCCAAATGTTAAATATCAAAGCAAACAATGGCCTGGATGAGCATCTCTACTATGCTTGATAAATTGAGTTACACACTTTGGACCTTTGAACATGTTCTCCGGTAATAACTTAACTAGCAATTTGAGTCTTCAAATGAGTCTATCTTTAACCCTAAAGTATCTTGAACTGGAATTTGAATGTGTACGTAATAACTAGAATAAAAAAATGTTTCAAAAATAATTGATTCAAAAGCATCCAAATACTTATCTATTCCTATATCTCTACCTAGATCAAAAATGAAGCTGGAATAAAGAAGCAGGTTAAAACTTTAGTTTCGTCTTGAAGAATAAGTTTCCCCTTCCTGTCCTACGATTTTTCTTCAACATACCAAGCCCACCTATTCATACTGAAATTGACGCAGCGTGATACATTAAAGAGGGAAATCCAATGAAAACCCCAAGCTAAAATGCACTAGCAATCTGGAATCCATTACACGAGTACATCGAAATATCACCACAATGGTGTATGAATTCCATTTTCAAATTCTATACAAGCTCAAAAAACATACATATGCAATAACCGGGAATTGGCTGTTGAATATCTTTAAATTTTTCAAGAACTTGAAGAAATTTTATGATTTCGATTAGATAGTTTGTTATAAATTCACATATAATACAATAGCTTACCTTAGTACCAAGTTCCCAATATTTACACGTTTAATGCGAAAAATGTTGTTTCTTTGTCTACTTTATGCAGTTTCAGGAAGCCGAATCCAGAATCGGAGTTCGAATCGAATACAACAAGAAAAACTTAGGGCTATTTCTGCAGATACTGATAAGTGATAACCATCTCAATATTCCAACTTAAACAGAAAATCGCAGCTACCCAAGTACCCAAACAATCCCTTCTCTCCTTATTCAGATCATGGCAACACAAACCTTCACCAAACAAAATCCGTGTTCATCGCGCAGTTAAACCCAAGCAGTTATTAATTTTGATTAAATTTACACACAAATCAGAGGTTTCGAAACCCTATGATCGTACTTCAAATGAGAAGAGGATGATGTAAGCATCCATGGCGAAGGAAGCGTACCTGAGTGGTGGCGCGGGGGAACTTTTGAGAAGACGGAGGGAGAGACGGTGGCTTTGTACACTATAGAGAGAGTGGCAGCGACGGAGGAAGGGAATGACGAAGCTGCTCTACTGCGGTTTAGCGCAGCGAGTATTTTACTAAGTTTGTTTGGCTGAATTGCACAAATACCCCGTGTAGTTTACTCAATTTTCACTTTCATACTTATGTTTGTTGCATTTTCACTCTTCAAGCTTCATTCCAATTACCACCGTTAGTCCGAGAAATTTTTATACGGTGAACGTAAGTCACGTGTTGTACTATTTTACGTGTTATAATAAGAGAGAAGAATATATGATTGATATATCATACTTATGGGTATATTAATAAAAAAATAAACTAACGTATTAAAATTTGAGTAGAATAATAACGTCACGTGACCGTGTTTTGAATCTATAGAAAAATCACTCACTTAGTCAAATTCATCAAATAAGGTAAAAACTTAGATGTCACCGAGGATATATTCTCATGTTCCTATAGCACTCATCAAGACTTAATCGTCTCCAAGGATATATCCTAGATTATATCATATATAATTAGAAAACCAAGTCAATAACCAAGAAAGTTCATGGACATGAAAACAGATTATTTATCACGTTATATCCATCTAAAAGGCTCACAATAAGAAATGAAATATTCAAACTCAGTAACTTAATAAAAACACGAAAGATAAGTGTATACACGTATGTCAAACTGCAGTTAGTCTCTATTAAGAGAAACGAGTTTGTGTATAGAGACTAACTTGGGGAATTGATAAAAAAATTGCACACATGAGTAAATGGTCATCATCCGCATTGTACAAACTTGTTGTTAACGTCTTCAGTTCAGGAGCAGAGATGTTCAAATCCTGACCATTTGTTGTGAAAGTTCCCCTTATTTCCAAATCTTCGAGGACGGGGCAGATAGAGACGAGCTTTCTGATCGAGGCAGTACTTGTAAACTTACAAGCTCCAGCATAAAGGCATTTGAGACTTGGGAAACAAACATGCAGTTGAATCATAGGTAATAGAATTTGAGTCCACCTTCAAGTTCATGGCATGGCATGTGGGCACACGAAGAAACTTAACTTCTCCGTGCACTCACAGAGAAGTGAGTATGGCAGTGTTCAACCAAGGATCGAACCTGATTCTGATAAAAAGTTGAAAATAAAAGTTTTGAGGTAAATTTATTCAACAGTATACTAAATTTATAATTTCTTGCATGCAGTGAAACTTCTATGCAAGGGAGGAGAGTCCTAATAGACAGCCCAAACCACAGTTCTGCTCTCCAAAGATGTGCCTTATTAAGTTGGAAACAAAACCATAAAACCTTTACTCCAAGCATTTCAGATCATTACTCTGCTGAACCAGAGAGATTAATAATTGATGAAAATAAAATAATAATATTATACACACATTTACAACTGCAAAAGGAAAAATCACTCAACTGAAATTGTGATGTTTTCTCCTTAATTTTCTTTGTTAAAGTTACGTGAACGTGTATTTCTCTTTAGAAAGTATTTACCGTCAAAGTTATACGACAATCACAGTGAGTATATTTGACTATATCACGAAAGAGAATAGAAAAAAAAGTGAGTAAAATTAGGAGAAACAGAAGAAATGTCCTGCTGCTGGTTTTTTGTTGGAACTTGGTGACGACGGTTGAAACATTTCCCAATTGTGGTTGAGTTCTCTTCTCATAGATATTGTGTGTAGGTTAAGTGCCTAAAATAACACACACACACACACGCATGTTTAGTTTCTCCTCATGATCTTTCTTCCTCTCCTCCCTTCGATTAGATTACACACGCCCTTGTGCCTTTGAAAACATTGCTCACAACTTATTATTTAATAATTTAATAAGGTACTTATCATGTTTTTAACTTTTTTTAGATGAAAATTCAACTGTTGGCACATGTGATTTATATATATATATATATATATATATATCCATCTTTTTTAATTAAAAAAAAAAGAAAAATCTTGAGTGGTACGGACTATTCAATGACCGGCCATTGAATGGTCTCAGATTAATTTGCAGTTGGCCCCAAATGAATCTTGAATCATTCAATGATCGGACCATTGAATGATATGTACCATGCAAGTTTGACCCAAAAAAAAAAGACAAAGTCAAATTGACACACGCTTTTGGCTGGTTCCGACTAACACATTTTGTGATTCTTTAGCTGGTTCAGACAACACACGCTCTTTAATTGGTTCAGACAACACGCTCGTTGGCTGGTTCATACACTTGGCCTCCTATATGAATACATGCATTTAAGTGATTAGAATCACATTAACTTATTAATTATTTATCGAATTAGGTCGAGAGATGTGATTAACAATATATGATGTACATGCATTATTGTTGTATTTTAAGAATATTCATCCTTCAACTTGCTCAAAAGATCAAACATGAATGGGAAACGTGATTAAACTTAATCTTTATTTTTCGGCAAAAGAATAATTAAATCTTAGACAGTGGAGAAATATTGACCACATCTGTGGTGCATTTGAGATATGGGGGTACTGGTTCATGGCAGAGGAGTATAAGAGCTGAGAGGTTGTCATTGCTATCATAATTCTCTTGCTGTTTGAATTTTACCACCAAAAATAAGGACAAAATTGGATATTAGTTAAAAAGGTATATTCCAACTAAGTTACACATTAAGTTCTCAGTGGGATCGAAGATTTTGACCTCAAGGGTTTAATTTCTTTAGTCGAAAATAATACTTGAAAAATTAAACAGTGGAGATTTCATTCATAATTCATGAAACATTAACCGATAGTGCTTTCATTTATAATTCATGAAACATTAGACGATAATTCTTTCATTCATAATTCATGGTAGAAAAACCATTGCAAAGTACAATTGTTCACACACCTATTTTAACATTTTAACACGTTCATTTTATTTATATCATCCAATTGAATAAATCATACAAAAATAACACGAATAAAAAAATTGTGTGTATTTATTATTTCTCAATCCAGGGCTGTCTCTGATTATAGGGCCCCTTAACAAGATAGTCTTCCGAAAAAAGTAAGGCAATGTATTGATGCTAAAAAGTAATAACTTAAATCAAAACAAACTTTAGGACTCACTGATTATAAGTTTATAAATGTCATTAAATAATAAGTAAAAAGAGCTACAAACATAACTTCACTAAATAATCAAAAGCAGTTCAATCTTAAACAACCAAACAAAAAAAAAGCTTCAAAAACTCAAACTTTAAAGTTTTACTTTAATATATAGCATTATTATATATAAAATTGGAATTTTTTTTAGTTTTTTTAGGTGTTATTGATTCCAAATATCCCATTGTACACTCCAAAATTTTAAATTTAGAAGAAAAAAAAATTTCACTGTGCACGATGAGATTTTAGAGTGCTAATAAAAGCACGTTTTTTTAATATATAGCATTATTATATATAAATATTATATGATAAAAAAAATTTAGTGTGACATCCCACATCGACCAACGGAGAGGGGGTGATGTGCCTTATATGTACATGCCCATCTCCAATTAGCACGAGGCCTATTGGGAGCTCACTGGCTTCGGATTCCATCGGAACTCCAAAGTTAAGCGAGTTTGGGCTAGAGCAATCCCATGATGGGTGACCCACTGGGAAGTTGCTCGTGAGTTCCTAGAAACAAAACCGTGAGGGCGTGGCCCAAAGCGGACAATATCGCTCTATGGCAGAGTAGGTCCGGGATGTGAGAGAATGGTATCAGAGCCACTCTGTCGTTCGGTTCGGATGTGCTGGCGAGGACGTCGGGTTTCTCTTAAGTGGGGTGGATTGTGACATCCCACATTGACCAACGGAGAGGGGGGTGATGTGTCTTATATGTACATGCCCACCTCCAATTAGCACGAGGCCTATTGGGAGCTCACTGACTTCGGATTCCATCAGAACTCCAAAGTTAAGCGAGTTTGGGCTAAGAGCAATCTCATGATGGGTGACCCATTGGAAAGTTGCTCGTGAGTTCCCAGAAACAAAATCGTGAGGGCGTGGCCCAAAGCGGACAATATCGTGTTACGGCAGAGTCGGTCCGGGATGTGACATTTAGGGTCCTGTGCAAGCGCACCTTTCGTTCCCTCCAAAGCCACTAGTATTTTATGAAATGATTTTTTATTGAGTATGCTATAATAAATCCTATAAGGTAATTTATGTTAAATTGATTTGGAATTTGAATTTGTGCACATGTCAGAACACATTATTTTTAGCCAACTTAGGTAATTCTTATATATATAGGCCTCGTTTGGTACGCCGTATAGCGCACCGGATAGTACTAATAATCCGGTCTCGGGTGTTTGGTGTGCTTCGTACTAAAATAGTCGCTCGACTATTTAAACCGGGTCCACCATTTAGTACCCCTCACACCGGACTAATTATACGCCCAAAAACTTCCGTATAATTAGTCGGGTCCGTCCCACTCACTTTCTTGGTCTAGCTTGAAGGAAAATATTTGAATTACAAGTTCATTTGAGCAACACTTAAGCATGTTATTAACAAATTAAAGGCTCTTAGCTAGCATATTAGTACTCAAAAACAAAACTTTGCTCATGACTTTTGAAGCCTAAATGTTGTGAACCAAGACACAACTCAAAATCACATTAGTAAGTTGTATCATCCTACACCTTTGTTGAATCTTCTTTGCATGAGCAAAAGCTAAATACTCAAGAGGGCCTTCAATCTCATCTTGGATGAACACCTTTGCTTGAAAGAGTTGTGGTTGCACCTTGAATCAAATTGAAGGTTACCTACGTACTCCGTCTCCTACGAAGATCAAACCTTTCGTAGTTCTTGCATTTGACGAGGATTTGAGTGAGTTTGTATGAAGAACAAATTGTGTTCTTCACACACACCTAGGGCTGGCCAACACAGTATAAATAGTCGATGTTAGTCCGATACTGCACCAAACGCCCGACTAATTTAGTCAGTACTGTCCGATGACAAATTATCCTATCCGACTGAAATAGTCAGTCCAGTCCGAGCTGCCAAACGAGACCTAGTAATGCTTAGAATATATTTTTAAAGAGCAATAGAATAAAGTAATTTTTGTAGATGGGCGAACAAAGTTTGGCTGCTAAAGATTTTGCAGCAACTCTTGCTAACAAGCCAATATGGCTGTTCCTTAGTTTGACATATGTTAAGTCATTTTCTCTTTTCTTTAAAATACCTATGTAAAAGGCTAAAATGCCCTTTTTGACACAACATCTATGCCTATGCTCAAAACCCCATTTCCTCCCTTTTCTTCATAGATGCCGACCCCGTTTTAACTTTCCACCGTTCCATTACTCTTCTGTAATCCCTAAATACCAAGAACCCTTTAAATAATTTGCCAAAAATTAAAATTAAAACTAGTACATACATGTTGTTGATGAGATAAGAGGATTAAAGAGCATCATTGACTCTAGAAAAGGTAAGAGAATTAACTCTTTGCCTATAGAAGAGTAATGGAACAGAGGAAAGTTAGAATGGGGTCGGCGTCTGTGAAGACAAGAGAGGAAATGGGGGTTTTGAGCATAGACATAGATGTTGTGTCAAAAAAGGCATTTTAGTCTTTTAAATAAGTATATTTAATATTGAATAATTTTTTTTGAAAAGAGAAAAGGACTGAACATCCATATTGGCTTGTTAGCAAGAGCTGCTGTTAAATCTTCAGCATCCAAGCTTTGTTCTTTCCTTTTTATCATAATTTTTGTAGGGTTTTTATGTGGTTAATAGATAATTTTGTAGGTTTAAAAAATATTTTTTGTTGTCAGATTAAAATTTAAAAAGTTTTTTTCCAAAAAAAAAGAAAAATTTTGTACGGTACGTACTATTTTATGGTTCGGTCATTGAATGATCACAAATTAATTTGTGGTAGACCACAAATAAATTTTAAACTATTCACTAATAAGTAGCATTAAAGTTTGACAAAAAAAATAAATAATAAAAACAAAAAGTGAAACGGAGAGAAAAGGCTGGGTTAAAAAGTGAAAAACTCGGAACAGCCCTATTATACCAATGGTCTTCTTCGTTCGTTCAACTCGTTGAACTTCCCCGCTTTCGAACCCACCCAAATCCGCCACACCTCCCTCTCCACCGTTATTCTCAACTATCGTACTCCCGAGTAGCTTCGAAATTCAAGAAATTCAAGCGCTCAATCTCCATCGCCGCCATCCAAATCCGGATTTCGCAACTCAATTGGTGCTATATTTCTGAACGATTCATCAAATCAAACAAATTCCAGTCGAAGTCTACAAAACAGAGCTTAGAGATATTTGAGATTGCGAAGGAAGCTCCGCCGACACTTGCCGCCAAACAAACCCTAATACCATTCATAAGGTATCGATTTCTTTCTAAGCATTGATTTTTTTCGTTGGATTCGATAATTTAATTTTGTTTTTGGCTGATTAGGGTTTTTCAGTCTTCATATGTTCATGTAAACATCGTATTCTGTTTATTTTTCGAGAATTTAAAGTAAAATTGTCGGAATTTGATGCTTTTTCCTTCGTAATTTTATCAGTTTGCCAAACACACCTGACGTTTTGGACTTTATATTGTTATAATGTACTTTGGTTTTCGGAAAGTTTTTCGGTGGTTTATGTGGTTTGATTTCTTTGATTTTCGATAATTCCAGGGGTGGAGTTTTGCAGTTTAGTGTGTTGCAAATGGAAGTGAAGTACGGTCGGGATGACTCTCCAATGAGGGAGCCCCGAGCTAAGGGGACGAATGATGATTTAGACGAGAATGGGACTGACAAATCCAGCAGGCACCGGAGCAAGGATAGGAAGAAGAGTAGCCGAGGGGAAGAGAAGGATGCTAGAAGTAAAGACCGAGAGCGGTTGAGGAGTGATGTTGTAAAGGAAAGCGAGAAAGAATCTAAAGATTCGGAAAAGGATCGAGTATCTGGCAAGGAAAGGAGGAAGGATGATAGAGATGACCGGTATAAGGATAAGAGTAGAGATAATAAGGTGAAGGAGAGAGATTATGATCGAGAGAGTCATAGAGAAAAAGAGCATGATAGGGGAAAAGATAGGAAGGATAGAGGGAAGGAAAAAGAGCGGGAGAAGGAGAGAGAGGTAGAGAAGGATAGTGATCGAGGACGAGAGAAAGAGAGGGGGAATAGGGATAAGGACAAGGAAAGGGAAAAGGAAAGGGACAAGGCAAAAGAAAAGGAAAGAGAAAAAGAGAGAGAAAAACATAAAGATCGAGAGAAAGGGAGGGAAAGCTATAAAGATACCGATAGGGAGAGGGTGAAAGACAAGTACAGGGAAAAAGAGAGGGAGGTGGATCAAGATAAGGATAAATCAAGAGACAAAGTAAGCAGGAGAAGCCTTGAAAGAGATGATAAAGCTAAGCTAAATGGTGATGATAACAGGGATAAAGACATTCTTAAGCAAGGGAAGGTTTCCCATAATGCTGAGGATGAACGGCATGCTGAGGGCTTATCAAGCGGAACACATCTATCAGCATCGGAGCTTGAGGAACGCATCTTGAAGTAAGTACATCTTCATTTACGTTCTCTTTATGCCATATTTGATTTATGTTATCTACCTTTTTATTGTTTGAATTATTTTTGCCCCATTTCCTATTTTGCATTAAGCATTATTGCATCTCATTGTTCTTTGTGGGGAACTGAAGAAGTTTGATTTTGGTGTATTCATAGGAATTATATAAAGTTGGGCAATTTGTGACATAATATGCATAATATTCTTGGGCTATGTGCTTCAAATTAATTAATAAGCAAAATGAAATATGCAAAAGCATACTGGGTGTTTATCAACATCTCCTAAAGGATGAAAACAATTCATTGTTATCCATTTGGTTTATTGTGCAAAGTAAATGACATCATTTGAAGAGGAAGATGATTGTAGTATGTTAGCAGTGTTCTATTTGATCCAACTATCAATTAATTATTGACAACTTTGCTTGGTATACTATATCTTGTGATTTTATGCTGGTAGGTATTCTAGTTATATCCTGATATTTTCTGCAATTTTTTTAAGGAGTCACTGTGTTCTTCACACAACTTCAGTTATAACTATGGTTGTTCAGTTTGCTGAGGAGTTATTTGTGCTTGACACAGTTGTGGTTACAACTATGGTGGTTCCTTTTTTTTTTGCACTCTTTTTTCTGGACTTGCTGCCTTTTGTTTTGAATGTCGCCGAATGATGGATGTTATGAGAGAAGAGTGGGTATTGTTCTTTCTGAATTTTTCAACTACATGGGGTCTATTTGAATCTAAGTTGAACACTCAAAGATCATAACATTCTAGCGAATGGTGGCAATATAATTATATTGAATTGTATACATAGATGTACGTAAACACTTATTTTAAGGACATTGCCATGTGTAACATGTCTATATTTCTTTGCATCGTGCTACAAATTAGTTATATTGGGTTTGCTTTTTTCTCAGGACGAAGGAAGAGAGATTAAAGAAGAAAACAGAAGATGTTCCTGAGGTTTTAGCATGGGTTAGTAGGAGTCGTAAGATTGAGGAGAAAAGGAATGCGGAAAAGCAGAAAGCTTTTCAGCTTTCTAGGATTTTTGAGGAACAGGTCAGTTTGATAGTATTCCTTTTGTATTGTGTTTACAGCTTGTTGATTTTATAATTACCATTCATATAATTTTGATTTTCTCAGGACAATATTGGTCAAGGAGAAAGTGAAGATGAGGAGACAGCCCAGGATTCCACTCGTAAGATTCCTTCTTGCTTAAGATATTTTTTTAATATTTCGTAATAGAAGCTAAGGGTCTTTGGGACATCAACAGGAATTTGAATTTAGTTATTTTTTCATTTTATATTTGAGCATATGCAGTATGTGGCGCTATGGTTAAGGTAGAATGCATATTTTATGTTAGAACTTGTAGAGCTATGGAATTTGTTTTACACCTGAGCACGAAATAAAAAGTACATCGACCTTGGGGACTTGTGTCTGTATGCCTCTAGAGGTTTGATTCAGTATTCTGACAATATGTACCTGCTCTTGATATATGGTTTCTATATCTTTAACTATGATCCAACAGTTGCAAGTTGTGGAGTCTAATATTGTTGATAGTACTTTTTAGAGTTTGGTTCACATTTTCAGTTGACGTGTCAATAATGTCTGAATGACTTAGTTACAATCTATGACGCTTTTTTCTGGGTTTCTTGATTTATTGATATCACCTTACTCTGAAAACCTGTTTACAGATGATCTAGCTGGTGTTAAAGTTCTTCATGGCCTTGACAAAGTAATGGAAGGCGGGGCAGTTGTTTTAACACTCAAAGATCAGAACATTCTAGCCGATGGTGACATTAATGAAGGTAAAGAAGTTTTGAGTTACTTTGTTTTTCTCAGGGCCCACTGCCTCTTGTAGGCATGGATGTATACATTTTATATTGTTTAATAGAGGTTTTTGTTTCAATGTAACAGACATTGATATGCTTGAGAATGTGGAACTTGGAGAGCAGAAGCAGCGAGACGAGGCTTACAAGGCAGCAAAGAAGAAAACGGGGATTTATGTTGATAAGTATGTTAACCATAATTATAAAGTGTAATAAGAATTTTGATTTGCCAAAAGCAACTTAATTATTGGGTGACATTGTCTATTCTAGCCATCTACTATGATCTGGCATTTTTCACATATCTCATTGCCTACACTGGTTGGTATTAACTATATGTATGTGTTATATCAGGTTTAATGACGACCCTGGTGCAGAGAAGAAAATGCTTCCACAATATGATGATCCAAACCCAGATGAGGTGAATATTTTATTATCTCCCCTGCTTTTTAGCTTAGACCCCCGTGTTTTTCCTTGTTCATGTACATTTGTTTGAAACATTGAGCATGGAACATGGTTGTAATATGTGAATTTATGTTTATTTTCAGGGGTTAACTTTAGATGAAAGAGGACGCTTTACTGGTGAAGCAGAAAAGAAACTTGAAGAGGTACTATTTTCTTTCTCATCATAATTTTGTGAGCGGTAATAAAAAAAGAGAATAGGATTTCAGGGCATTTGGTGCAGTGAATTGAAATGGTGTTCTCATAGGTGTTGCTTTCTTTGCTTTCTGTTTTTTTGGTTTGTTCCCTATCTTTTGAGCTATGATCCTTTGAAGTTTATAGTGTGATTTTACTGCTTTTAGATAAAGGCAAAGAAATAAAAAAGAAAATGAAAAGACTAACAGTGGCTTTATTTCTTTCTGCTAGCTACGTAAGAGGATACAGGGTGTTCCCACGAAGAACCGCTTTGAAGATCTCAACATGTCTGGGAAGATCACATCTGATTTCTATACTCAAGATGAAATGCTTCAGTTTAAAAAACCTAAGAAAAAGAAATCCTTGCGGAAGAGGGAGAAGCTAGACTTAGATGCCCTTGAAGCAGAAGCTGTATCTGCAGGGTTGGGTGTTGAAGACCTTGGTTCTAGGAATGATGCAAAAAGGCGGGCCACTAAAGAGGAGCAAGAAAGATTGGAAGCTGAAAGGAGAAATAGTGCATACCAGTTGGCTTATGCTAGAGCAGATGAGGCATCTAAATCATTGCGACTGGAACAAACTCTTTCTGTTAAACGAGATGAAGATGAAACTCCTGTCTTCGCAGATGATGATGATGATCTGTATAAATCCTTAGAGAAAGCAAGGAAATTGGCTCTTAAAAAGGAGGAGGAAAAAACTGTCTCTGGTCCACAAGCAATTGCTCTCCTTGCCTCCACCACTGCCGGCAGTCAGACTGCAGATGATCAAATCCCCTCAACTGGAGAGTCACAGGATAACAAGGTTGTCTTCACTGAGATGGAAGAGTTTGTCTGGGGCCTCCAGCTTGAAGAAGGTATCTTCTATCTTTCTGTTTTTGCTTTTTTCAATCAACCTTAGGGTAATGTGTAATTGATTTTCTATTGGCTGAGGGTGGGAGTCCTTCCCTTTCCCAGCTTAGACATCATGTCATAATGGTCATCATCTTATAGTTAGCTGGTGGCCATCTTCCTATTCCACCAAATTCTGGATCGTTAATTATCAATGTCCCATGGAGGGGTGTGATGTTGCTCCTGCTGCTTTTTATATGCCAATTAGATCTTTGTTTTTCTGCTTTAAATTTGTTTAATAGTGTGTCAAATTGTGAGCCTTCTGCAAGCTACAATGTTATTCTCAAGGCGGTTTTGATTATAACCTTCTAAACTTGTGGAAATTTTTGAATGTCCTGCCGCTACATCACAGTTTCATCTATAATTTGAAAATGACTTTTATCCTTTGTTGTACTTTTTCAGAATCCCACAAGCCTGAAAGTGAAGATGTTTTTATGCAAGAAGATGAACCCGAAGTTCCCCATGAAGAAAAAATGGATGAACCTGGTGGATGGACTGAAGTTAACGATATGGATGAAGACAAACAACCTGCTAATGAGGATAAGGAGGAGATAGTTCCTGATGAAACAATCCATGAAGTTGCTGTCGGGAAGGGCTTATCAGGTGTACTGAAGCTTCTTAAAGATCGAGGAACCCTTAAAGAAGGTATTGACTGGGGTGGCAGAAACATGGACAAGAAAAAGAGCAAACTTTTTGGTATTGTAGATGATGATGATGAGGAGCAGCCAAAGGAGACCCATACATCACGTCAAAAAAAGGATGAACAAAGGGATACTCGTTCATCCTCTTCCAGCCATCAAAAGGATACTCGTGCACCTAAAGTCTATCAGGAAAAGGATATTCGCATTGAGAGAACCGATGAATTTGGCCGAACTGTAAGTACTTCTGTTCAGTTCCTTTACAGTTATTTGTTTTTATGGTTTGACATGGTTACACTGCGGTGAATCTGGTCATAGAGTTATATTAGCCTTAATCAATTGATAATTTTCTTATGCCTTTAACACAGGCTCAAATGGTGTTGGATGTGTAGTTTTTTAAAAGCTGTGTAGTGGGCAAGAATATGTATGTTCTGATCTTTGTTTCATTAGTGATAGTATATTAAGCTACATTCAATTTAAATATTCCTGTTTTTATTTCACAAAGAAGTTTTGGGTTTGGAAAGCTGTGGTGCATGCATTATTTTGTATGTTTTTACCTTTGCTTCATCAGTGATCATGTAGTATTATTATTATGCACTGCTGACGTATTTCCTTATTTTCACTAGTTGACGCCCAAGGAAGCCTTTAGGATACTTTCTCATAAGTTCCATGGGAAGGGGCCTGGAAAGATGAAGCAAGAAAAGCGCATGAAGCAATACCAGGAAGAACTAAAGTTGAAGCAAATGAAGAGTTCAGATACGCCATCACTGTCTGCGGAGAGGATGAGGGACACTCAAGCTCGCTTGCAGACACCATATCTTGTCCTCAGTGGCCATGTTAAACCAGGGTATGCTTTTCAATCATTTCATTCAACTCATATTTTTGTTTTTGGTTTTGGATCAATTATTGCTAGTTTCAGTAGGATTTGACTAAGACAGCTTTAAAAAAGAAAATCAGTATAGTAAGTAGGCTTGGAGTTTATATATGTGATATTTATATGTTAAAACGGTAACTTTAAGAAATGACTCAATTAATTCTCTAAATTTTTAAACACTTTTCTGAATATCTTTGGTGCCGTTTGATAGCCATTTAGTTTTCAGTTTTCAGTTTTTAGTTTTTGGTTTTCACTTTTCACCTTTTTGAAAACTGAAATCTTGTTTGGTAACTACTTTCCATTTTCAAAAAAATGAAAACTGAAAACCAAAAAGTGATAACTCAAGGCCAAATTTTGAAAACTCAAAGAAAGTAGTTTTGAGTTTTCATTTTTTTGAAAACTGAAAGTATCAAACAAGATTTCAGTTTTTAGTTTTGAAAAAGTGAAAACAAAAACTGAACGAAATGGTTATCAAACGGCCCCTTAATTTAAAGAATTGAATGAGAAACATGAGCTGTGGTATATGCTTCCCTGCTTTATTCTTTCTGTCCTTATTCAACATTAGAATTCCCAATTGATTTACCCCCCTTTGTTCTCATGTTTCCAGGCAAACTAGCGACCCCAGAAGTGGTTTTGCAACGGTTGAGAGGGATCTCCCAGGGGGCTTGACACCCATGCTTGGTGACAGAAAGGTGAGTGAACTCGTACAGTTCTTTGCTCTAGTTTCTTGATCTTGATCTTGATAGTTTGTAGTAGAATATCTCTATTCATTCATTTGTGACGTTCTTTTCTCTCCCATTTTTTTTTTTTCATTCATTTCCATAGAAAGAATAATTCTCTATTTCTTTTTTCAGGTTGAACATTTCCTAGGGATAAAGCGCAAAGCTGAGCCTGAAAGTTCATCAGACACACCAAAGAGGCCAAAAACTTGAAGTTCACTTTGGTTGAATTTTGGAGTTGACCTTCAACATTTTCAATTTCTTTGCCCCTGTACGTACTGTATCCTAACGGGCAAGTGGCTGACATGTGTTGGCCTGGGATAGCGCCCTATTTGTTCCGCTACTACTGACCGTACAAACTTATTTTTGACAGAGCTGTGGAGAAAATTTTCAAGGTAGGCTCTGATGGTTTGACAGTATTAAAAGAGATGTTATTTTCTTTTCTGAGAATATACGTAAAACTATTTTTTCCTTGAACAGGGTGTTGTATCTGCTGTCCAAGGATTTCATTTGATCCGAGGTGTGACTGGACCTTTGGAGTTTAGACGAGAATAGAATCGTGGTTTGGAGTTTTTCTACTATGCATCAATGCATGCGATACATTGTTCAATTGGACAGCTAGATTTAATCGTCTTAGATTGAAACTATCGTATTTGACGGTCTAAAGGATCCCACGGTGCAATGTGTTGCATACAGTGATGCATTGTAGAATTTCGCTCTAGTACAGGGCATGGCGGGTGCATAGTTCTCAATGGGTTCATAAGTAGTTCTCAGGTATCATAGAAATGTCCAGTTTGTGTAGACCCCGCATGCAACCTAATGAAGGCCATTTTCCCGTCGTCGGTCGTTTTGCTTTAGGATTATGATCTTACCTCTTATGTCTTTGTAAGACTCCTGGTTTAGTTTACCAAACGTTAGCTATTTTAAAACTGGGCAGTATTTTGCAAGGGACGTATAGCTCGGTTGGCTATAAACATTCACTCTCTCATTCGAGAATTAGAATTCGACTTCCTGTCTCCCTTACCATCGTTTGTATAAAATATACATAAGCATAACGACCGATTTAGAGAGAATCCTTGTAACTAAGGCCCGTATACACACAGGATAGTATTATTTTAATACAGATTTGATGTTTGGCGCCTTATGTACAATTTTAGTACCCGGATTAATTTATCCGGGTCTACCACTTTAGTACCTCTCACGCCTGCTTAAAAGTCTCCCCCAAAACCTATGTATAGTTTTGGTCGGGAGAAAAATGCTAAACACGCTTCAGAGTCATCCGTCTCGCAGCCATCTTCTGGGCGTTTGCTAATTCCTTCCCCTGTTCAGCCATCGTCTCAAACTCAAGGTATTGCTGATCAATCTAGCCATTAGGCACATACCCATTAAGAAATTCTTGGCCTCTCCTCCTCCAATCCCATCTCCATCAATCTCCAAAACCTCACGGCCCTCAACATCTTAAATCTTCTCTGGGTCTAGTTTTTTTCTTCAAGGTCTCATTGAACCAACACCTGAACCAACCCATGTGATTCGAGCTCAAATCCCTGTTGGGTTTCAAGAGATTGACCCTGATAGTAAGCCATTGCCGAAATAGGCCTCGCAGGAGTGAAAAGGGACTTGGGTTGTCTGGGACCAGAGGAGGTAAGAGGGTAAAATCGTCCATGGCTTCGAGTAGTGGTGCGAGGGGCAACGATTCTGTCAAAATTTTCAATTCCATATTTCCTTTTCGTTTTATCATCGAATTTCCTCTTAAAAATAAACATTGTTTTTCATAAAAAATAAAAATAATACAAAGTTCTTTTATCCGGTACGGTACCAAACACAATATTAAATAGTCAGTCCTTAGTCCGATACTGCACCAAACGTCCTACTATATTAGTCAGTACTATCCGATGCACATATTAATCAGTCCGACTGAAATTGTCAATATAGGCCGACATACCAAACGAGGCCTAAAGGTGTCAAATGCAAATTACTCATTTCTACTTTTCTTTTTCTCGGGCTTTTATTTAACCAAAAAAAGGTGAACACCAGAATAGAAAAGAAAATAATGAGGAGAAGAAAAATTAAGACTCGGCTCCTCCACAGTCCTTCAAATACTTGATCTTGATTTTATTGAGTGTCACTACAGCATCTTGCATGCTAATCCTCTCGTCCGGCGATTCTGCAGAACAAGCTAGAGCTAATCTCATAACGGATGACACGCAATCTCTCCTGCTCTTGAAACCACCGTCTTCCTCCGTCCCAAGTAAATCGGCATCCATAACTTCAACTAATGCATCATCCGGAAGTAATGAACCTGCAATCCATTGCTTTAAACTCATTTCCCCAACAAACATCTCATCCGTTGGCTTATGTTTTGTGAAAGTCTCCATCAGTACAATACCAAAACTATACACATCCCCTCTTGTTGAAACAATTCCTTCCATCCCAAACTCTGCAGAATTATATATGTGAATTTAGTGATCAATAATACTATTTGTACACAACTGTCTCGCTCTCTAATACAAGTGGGTCCCACATACAACGGTAGGGCTCAGTTCTATTAGAGAGTGTCATCAAATATGTCCAGTTTTGTGAGTTACAGATGGCATTGACCGCTAGTTATATAGGTGAAAATAAAATTAGAAGTCGACCTTCCTCGTAATTAAGAGCAAACAAGAATAAAATTGAAAAGTAAACTTAGCATGTAGCACATCACCTGGAGCCATATACCCAATTGTGGCTAGGGTCATGGTTTGTGTCATTGAATCTCCTCCACCTATGAGTTTCGCAATTCCGAAATCAGCAACGTGTGCAACCATATCATCGTCTAGTAGTATATTGCTTGGTTTCACATCACAATGGACGACTGGTATCGAATAACCATGATGAAGGTATTCCAACGCCAATGTTCTCAAGGCTCCCATTAGGCATGTATTCCAGTACGACGGCTTTGAAATCAACTTGACTGCAGCAACTGATGATTTTGATAAGATTCCGGTGAAGAATGTTGCGCAGCACTTCACATTCACTGTCGAAACTCCTGAAACCCCCTTCAAGCTGTAAATTGAAAACCTTTACAGCAACGTCCCTCCCGTCTGAAATTGTTCCTTTATATACCGAGCCAAAACCCCCAGTGCCAAGTAAGTTACTTTCGTTAAATCCATTTGTCGCCCTTAGAAGTTCTGCGTGTGAAAATCTTTGCCAAAGAATTTGAGGTAGCAAGGTAGTCTCTGTTGCAACTTCCGCTTTCCTTTTCCTGCGTAGTATCAACATCGATGCAGAGGCCACTAGGAGTACTACTGATATGATCCCTGGAATAATATATTTCAAGTTGGATGTACTAGCTTTCTTTGAGTTTGGTTTAAGTGTACTGTTTTTGCATCGTGGAACATGGAGTCGGACTTCGCCACAGAGAGCGGCATTTGAGACAAATGATAGAGATGAGAAGTTTTTGAAAGGTCCGCCATTTGGAATTTCTCCTTCGAGTCTGTTGAATGACAAATTTAGATACTTGAGATGCAAGAGTACTTCAAGAGACTTTGGAATCACTCCAGACAGATTATTTCTGGATAAGTCGACGGATTCCAAGCTTACCAAGTCGCCAAATGAGCTAGGAATAGCGCCTTCTAAATTATTAGATTCCAATGAAAGATCAACCAAATCTTTAAGGCCCCCAGTGCTGCCTGGTAAACTACCTGATAAATGGTTATTTGATACATCGAGAGTTGTCACGACTTTCAGTTTTCCAATATCTTCCGAGAGAGATCCATTCAGAAGATTGAATGACAAGTTTAGGTACAAGATATACTGGAGTCCCCAAAAGGTAGATGGTATTGTGGAAGTTAACAAATTGGACCCTAATGATAGACGTCTTAAAGCTGTGGCGAGGTTACTTAAGCAAGAAGGTATCGAACCAGAGAGTTGATTACCATCCAAGATTAATTCAGCTAGGTTTTCTAGTTGACAAAGTTCAAATGGGATGCCTCCTTCGAACTTGTTGCCACTCAAAAACAAACCTTGGAGATTCCCTAGTTTTCCCACAGAAGTTGGAATTGACCCATCCAATTTATTGTTTCCCAAATCTAAGACTATCAAGCTGCTCAAGTTGCCGATATCATTGGGAATGTTACCCCTCATGTTGCAGTTGCTTAAAGCAAGATAGTGAAGCGATGCAGAGAAATTCCGAAAGGAAACAGGAAGTGTGGCATTCAATGGATTACCGCCCAAGAATAACAACGTCAGTTTTCTAAGATTAACCAAACAAGAAAGAATGTTTAGTTTTGGAGTTGAAGTGTCAACTGTCAAATTGTTTCTGAATAAGCTGAGGTGCTCAAGGTTTGATAAGGTGCAGAGCGTGCTAGGAATGAGCCCAGAAAATGAGTTCCCGCCCATGTCTAGCTTCGTGAGCTTCGAATGATTGGAGATAGAGTTGGGGATTACCCCACGGATTTTATTACCTCCTACATAAAGCTCTTGTAGGTTTGGAACCCCGAGGCCAATGTCTGCTGGGAGACTACCGGAGAGCTGATTATCAGTAAGGTCCATCGCTGTCATCATGGACATATTGAAGATTGCGGATGGGATGGGACCGTTGAGATTATTAATTCCGAGAGTCAAAACCTGTAAATTTTGAAGATTACCAATCTCATCTGGTATAGTACCTGTCAAATTGTTGAAGCCAACATAAATCTTGGTTATTTGAGTCAAGTTCCCAATACTTTTGGGTATGCCGCCATTGAAATTGTTGAAGTCGAGTCCTAAGACGGATAACTCTTTGCATTGCCCTAATGTGGATGGAAGTGGTCCACCAAACTGGTTGCGACCCAAAAGCAACCGCTGAATGCTAGAAAGATGCAGACATATATTGTCCGGAAGACTACCATTCAAGCTGTTTCCTGCTAGAGCCAAGATAATCAAGAAAGACATGTTGAAGATGGCTGCCGGAACAGGCCCTGTCAAGGCATTCGCTTGCACGTACAGCCTCTCCAGCTTCTCTATAGATCCCATCTCGTTCGGAATTTCTAATCGGAAAATCAACATGTTATCTCTAAGAATTATAATGCAAGGGGAGTGATTCTGCTCAAGAGGTAAAAAAGCGTGTGCAGAAATCATTTCCCTGATCCAATGGCGCAACAAAAGTCGAGTTGTATTGTACATACCTTTGAAGTTGTTGAAGTCAAGGCGTATCTCCTTAAGCATTGTTAAATTTCCTATTTCTCTTGGTATGCTACCTGTTGCGTGTGCCACCAAAAGAAACAACAAAAAGAAACAACCAACACAATCAAGCTTATCTTATAGATAAATATTAAACATCTAACAAGATACTAAAATTTGGAATTGTTATCTCGGCTGTAAAATAGTCATCCCGCACTCCAACCTGGTCTAAAAGTTAGAGGGAGAAGTGCAGGATGACTATTTTGGAGCGCCAACAACAACTCCCTTAAATTTAATGATCGATCAAATAATATGTACCTGTTAGCTGGTTATATCTCAGATTAATTGCTTGCAGTGCAGACAAGTTGAAGATCGCGACAGGTATGGAACCTGAAAACTGATTGCCATACAAATTAAAGGTTTGAAGTTCCGGTAAGGACCCGAACCACGAAGGAATGGTTCCCATGAAATTGTTGAATCCAAAGTTAATCAACTTCAATCGGCGCAAACGAGCCAATTCCTGGGGGAAGGTACCATGGAAACTGTTATTCACCAAGTCCAGCTCAACAAGAAACGAGAGGTTGCCTAGGTGCGGAGGAATGGTGCCGCTGAGGTCCATGTAAGAGAGATTCAAGGCCGCCACTCTGAGGTGGCGTGCGCCGCAAGTAACGCCCACCCAGTGGCAAATATTGGAGGCAGTTGTGGACCAGTTGGTGGTCAAGATGTTTTGAGGGTCATTGGTGATGTGGGATTTGAGAGAAAGGAGAGCAAATTGGTCTGTGGTGATATTACTGGTTTGTGCTTCTGCTGCTGCTATAATTAAGAACAAGAGGAGACGACGAGTTCTCTCCATTTTTTGCAACGAGAAAGACTTGAATACTATGATTTTTTTTTATACAACGATATTCTACGAAAATTTAACTTGGATTTATAATTTAATATTATGGCAAATAACATATGAATTTATTGACTCAGAGGAGTGAGATGCATCCACAGGAGGTCTTCGTCAAGCCCCAAATATAATCAAACACATGATGACAAAGATCGGACTTTGGAGACGAAAGTGGCAAGCAGCCATTTTCATCCACAAGATGAGACGGCTACTTTCAAATGGTAGTGCATCCCCTACGTTCAAAATTCAAATGGTGGCCCTGTCACATGAGAAATTGAAATGCTTTGGTGCGATGCGTCAATCAACCGTTTTACTTTTCTCACAACTAAGCGGGTCCATTGTAGGAGGTGGGGCAACCATAGCATTGGATGGGACCCCAATACAATGAGAAATACATATATGACAAGAAAATGAGTTACATACTTACGTGAAACGACATAAGCCAACTGAACAACACAATATACAGAAAATCAAAAGAAGGTACTTTTCTCACATTTGCACTCCACTTTACACCTTGAGTAATAAGACTTGTTAGTTGCATGTAAGGGTGCAAGTTGGATTAGAAATTTCAATCCGAACCAAAAATTTTCGTTTCAAGTTCGAACATTTCTGATTTTGAAAATTTTCAAGAAATTTGGATGACCATTGGAATGTACCTATCAGTTCCGAAATTTCTCAAACTTACAAAAAAAACAATGCATATTCTTATTTTATCATGTTTATTGTTATATTTAGATATGCTTTATTTATTTCATATTTTGTATGTTTAATCATACTATTATATAGTAAAAACGAAGAGTATAATCATACGTACTATTTTATCTTTTCTAATATAATTTTATGTCATACACACACGTAACGGTCTACAAATATAGCAAAAATTCTGAAAAAATATTGAATGATGGATACATAAAAGTTTGACAATTTTCAAAATCTTGCAAAATGTAGGAAATCCGAATTATGTCATTGCAAAATGTTGTGTCCATTCCCATTGAACATAAAAGGATAAAATAGACAATTTACATTTATTTATTTTTTTACGATGGGGACAAAGAAAAACACAAAGAAAACTGATCATCCAAGTTCCAACTTTCACTTGTGAAGTGTGATCAAAACCCAAAGAAGAACCAGATATGAACTTAAGAAGCGAGACTGATCAACTGGTCAAAACTTGAAGCAGCCAGAAACCGGAACCAGCTCAGGGTTCGAAAGTCATGCTTTCAGCTTCCCGTCTAACCGACTCAAACAACACAGAGGAGAGATACCTCTCCCCAAAGCTTGGAAATATCACCTACAATTAATGCATACATGTATATTAGCAGTTGAACAAAATGCTAATACGCGGTCAATATAACTGAAAGGGAACGATCCAACTTACAACAATGAGCTTTCCTGCATTCTCAGGTCTCTTTGCAATCTTAATCGCAGCAGCGGCAGCAGCTCCAGATGATATTCCCACCTGGATTAGACAGTCAGACGCTTGTAATTCAATACAAAGGCTGCCATACGGTGATTGATCATAGGTATGCCAGACATTCGAATGTGATGGCTCGAAAACAAAGATATTAACTCACTACTAGTTGTTTGTAGGTTAAGAACTTACAAGCAAACCCTCCTTATGTGCGAGAAGCTTTGCAGTTTCAATTGCTTCATCACTTGATATCTGCAACAAGTCACAGATTTAGTAAACGGGAAGCAGTAATAGCTGTTAGAAACAAACTAACAAGCTGTGTGTTTTCCTATGTTCTTTGCAGAGAGTTAAAAGGCATTCCAAATGAAAAACCAATGGCCGTGTTTACACCAGCTCACAAATTTGTTGGGCATTCATACATTCGTCCATCAAAACACTACCAAAGACAATATCCGGCTTGAGTGCCTTTTCCACGAATAATTGTATCACAAATAACAATATATGCACTTGAGGGATTAAGATCAATTAAAGAAAAACCTTTGAGCCTTACTTAAGAAAAACCTTTGAGCCTTACTTGAATGACTTCATCGATGATATTGACTTCCAAAACACCTGGGATAAAACCAGCTCCTATTCCTTGGATCTTGTGTGGACCTTTACATTAGAACGAGCATAATAATTACCATCAACAACATGCAAGCAAAAACTACAACTGGCCTACATGTATAAACAGACAATCTAAGTGTGATTTATGTATAAGATTGAGGGAAACCTAAATTATGTACGCCATGTATGGTAGAATTAGGGTTTAGGAAGAACTTTCAGTCGAACAAACTTTGTAGTTAATAAATCAAAAGGCAACTAAAGTTGAAAGCCAGAAGCTACAGAAAATAAGAGTCTTAAAACATTCTATCAGTAACAGAAGCAGAAGACTCATTCCACCGAAGTAGTAACTGAGTATCCCTCAACGAAACTCCTCTCTATGCTACCAGTCACATCTGAGATCAGTACTCCAACTGTTTATTACAGCCCTATCTCCATCAGAAGCCCAATTACATTCGCAAGGCCGAAACTCTTATATGAAATTAAGAACAGAATTTTCTCTAAACTAGTGAAAAGGCCAGCAAATAGATTGCAGGTCCCAGATTATGCAAGGCATACAAATGATCTCAGAGCAGCAATGCAGTATAACTCACCAGGCTTTCCTCCAGTTAGGACGGGACTTTCAACCGGTTCCACACCATACAGCTAACATTAAGAAATAAAAAGGAACACAATAAGACAAAGTAAAAGAGCATCAAAACACGAAGAAAGTACAGGCTATTGTTCCGGTTTTCTTCAAAAGATGCTCATAAACAAATTTACCTAAGAACTTTTTAGATTAACCTTTAAGATGCGAGCTAACCTTTGTGTCAGGGTTCTTCTCCTTTAGAAACTTCCCTGCACCTGTTATAGTTCCACCAGTACCTATCCCAGAAACAAAGGCATCTACTTTCCCTCCTGAACCTTCCCATATCTCTGGTCCAGTGGTTTCATAATGTACCTACAATAACAAAAATCGGATAACTTTTTCTGAGCACAATATACCTTTTGGTTTTCTGCAAGTTGCGTCAGCTTCATAAGCTGTAGAATTGATCGTGTAGATACCTTAGGGTTGGCAGGATTTTCAAACTGCTGAAGAATGTAGGCGTTAGGTGTCTTTGCCAATATCTCTTCAGCCTTCTGAACAGCCCCTTTCATGCCCTTTGCAGGATCTGTGAGAACCAACTCAGCTCCAAAGGCCCGGAGGATGATTCTTCTTTCAAGACTCATTGAAGCAGGCATTGTAATGATAAGCTTGTAATGCTTAGCTGCTGCCATGAAGGCTAATCCTATCCCAGTATTACCACTTGTTGGCTCGATGAGGACACTCTTCAGAAAACACCATCCAACCAAAGTCAGATTCAATGAAGATCAGTCAGCTCACAATTTCCATCAAATAAAAATCCCATATCATCTTTCTTTCATCATACCAGCCTCGCATAGCAAGCTCATAATATTTGGTGAAACTGAATTTTTTTGTAGTTTTTACGAAATTTAGACTATTATTCAATGTTTGTAATTTTTGCTTAACACTTCTAATGCAAAAAATCCTCTCTAATTAACCATGAGAAAAGCGGCGGTTGCATCCTCTCTTTCCTGCACAAATTCTTCAAAATACAACACTCCTACCTAGCAAGTTTCCCTATCACATAACTAACCTGTCCAGGTGTGATAAGGCCCTTCGCCTCGGCATCTGCAATCATACTATAACCAATCCTGCATTGTTTTTCAATAAATAGGACCATAACAGAAATCAGAACAAAAGCACAACACTTTCAGGTATCGCTGCCGTGAAACCAGCAAGCATAACAAGAAAATGACCAAGCAGTAAGCCATACAACTAAACGCCTATATACCTGTCTTTTACACTGGAGCAGGGCTCCATCATTTCCAATTTGGCAGCGATTCGAGCAACACAACCTTCCACGACATGGTTCAGATACACCAACGGGGTTTTTCCAATTAACTATACACAACGAAGCAGATATTTCCAGCATCATGAACATAAACAAACCATTCAAAACACCAAAATCTAGCACACATAAAACCCGGATAACTTACTTCAGTAACATCTTTGGCGATGCCGGCCTTCTCAACTGCCATTTTTGCTTCTTTTGCAGATTACTGCAACCCAAAACACACCTGGTACTTCAAATTTATTCCCAACCACAATTACAATAAATTTTAATTCTTCATGGAATAAAAAAACATTTATTACAAAATCAGACAGAAAAATCTAACACAATCATTTGCAAAAATAAGGAAACGTCTGCTAAGTTATCAATTGGCAATAAAGTTTAAGAATTGAACAAAAGATTAAAGAGTATTTTCTTGAATATGTTTCAAATTTCAATTACCTTTCTTTAATGATTTTGGTAATCTGGTTATGCTCAGGATTAGTGGCTATGATTAACACTTAATTAAGAGATAAGGACTGAGAATTTTCACCTGGAGACTGACAGATAATCACCACCTCACAGCTGATGAACACGCCTCGTGAAGAAGAAGATCAAGCAGCAATGAAGCCACCAGAAATCATATATATATATATATATATATATATATATTTGGTTCTGATATATGACGTCATAAATACTATTATCGTTTCTTTGGGTTCTACGTTGAATCTAGCCTGCTTTTAAGTCTTCCTCCTACTTTTGGGGCAAACATGGTATGTGCCATACGTGACGTGGATTTGGTAGCAAGCTTCCAAATTCTAATTCGGGATTTGATCATACAAATTTATGTCCGTACAAAAAATATGTTTTTTTTCTTTCTATGCAATTGAATAAATTAAATGATAAAATTAAGCAGATGAATATACAATATAGCGGAAATCGCTTTTTTAAAGAACAATTTAATAATTATTTTGTTTTGACATTTTTTGAAAAATTAGAAACAATTTTTAACTTAAAAAAAGATTAAAAATTAAAAACTAAAAACAAAATAATTATAGCATAAGACAACTTATTTTATTTACAAACCCATTAGCCCATGCCTCGTAAATAAACCACAAAAAACATCCAAAACCTTATCCTTTACCGTAAACAACACAAGACTTTGCATTGCCACAAAAACCATCCTCCATTTCCCACCTCAAAACCCAACACACTATGGCGACTCTCCACTTCACTCCGTCCCCTTCTTTCACCCTCCCAAAACAAGTTCACGCCACCACCAAACTCCCCGCTTCTTTCCAGCTCAATCTCCTGCCGCGCCACCGCTCCCGGCGGTCCTACTCCTCCACCGTCCGATCCTACAAGGTGGTGGTGGAGCACGAGGGCCAGTCTACGGAGCTTGAAGTAGAACCTGATGAGACAATACTAGAGAAGGCATTGGGCTCCGGCCTTTCAGTGCCGCATGACTGCAAGCTCGGTGTATGCATGACTTGCCCTGCCAAGCTTCTCGCCGGCACGGTCGATCAGAGCGAAGGAATGCTGAGTGATGATGTGGTGGAAGGCGGGTACACATTGCTGTGCGTGTCGTACCCGAAATCGGATTGTCACATTAGGACGATCCCGGAAGATGAGCTGCTGTCACTGCAATTAGCAACTGCTAATGACTGAAAATTTTTGGGTTTTGGCAACTGGGGAATTGGCACATGTTTGTATTGAGTTATGAGGTGTTGAATACAAGTGATTTCTGCTTGTTTTTGTCACGTATAATGTTTGTTATGTGCTGCTATTAGTTAGTGTGAGACTGCTAAAGTTGTTGTTTAAGCCTATGATTGAAGAGCTCATTGATTTGTCTAAACTACTCTAATCTAATGTCGGGGAATTCGAACACAGATGCAGTTAGGGATCAGATCAATTAGGTTAAACAGATGATAAATGCACTACTTTCGAAAAATTTTATCACGACACATTGCATATACAATGCAGAAAGAGAGAAAAACTGATCATTATTTATACATTACAGTGAAGAAAAAGTTACACTAATAAATAGTTCCACAAGAGCCTAAATTTGTTTAAACAATGCTAGGGGCTTAAGTGACCGCAGTCCACTCGATGAATTCCCCTCGTGCCTTGTTTTGGCTGGGGACATAGAGGAGTGATGCTTACTAAGTAACTTACACCGTCAGGGCAGTTGCTGCAAGTCCTCATTTCTCAGCACAGGAGGGCAGGCCAGTCCCCTCTCCTAGCTCGAAAGAAAGTAATTCCCAAGCTGAGAGTTTTCGTTGTTGAAATTGTTTCAACCAGCTTCTGTATCTCATAAGTTGAATCAAATTCACTACCAGGATAGCTCAGAACATCCAGCCATGTAGTAATCAGAAAGTGGTCTTTTTTGGTCCACAACCGGAAACATGGTATCAAGGCGCTGATAGTAAATAGACGGGCTTAATCAGAATAGATAACCACCCGCCCCTAAGCTGCATACGAGGAACTACGTTTCTTCCTGTTTATTTGCTTCAACTTCACCTTCACATTAATCCCACTATCAATGATAGACTGAAGCACAATTTGAAGCTTACCCTCCACTTTCTCCCCTTTCCTTGGTGTGTAAATCACATCATGGATATCATCATCCAATGCCCTCTGCGCAAGAATTTCCCCCACAGCAGCACAAGCAGCTGCATTCCTAGTCGAACCAAGGTCAAACTTCATGTCCTTTGATATGGAATGTGCCACAACGACAACCTTACTGGTCACTCGGTGAATGATGCAGGCACGAACAGACGCCTTCGATATGAAAATGTCCAGGCAAAATGGCTCATGGAAAGGACCTGTTAGCTGATTATATGTCGGAGTCCTCAGCTTCTTCTTCCCAACAGAAGCAGTGTCCAATTCATCAAGCGGAAAATTGTTCACAATTCTAGATTGTTTCTCGCTTCTGGAGGGCAATTCAGGACTTGGGTTGTCTCTTTTGCTATCCTTTAACTCATTTCTCTTCCTTTGACTTTCGTTTGGATCATCCTTTTGCTTAGACGACTTCTTCCTACGATGGAAGTCAAAATTATACTCCTCGAACTCTTTGGAATCGCGGTCAAGCTTAAAGAAGAGATTGCCGCGAATTCTCATGTTGTCAATGTCATCAAAATCCGGATCACCTTCAACAGGTACTGAGCAGTTATCAATTGGTTCTTCAACCACTTCATCCGATAATGAACTTGATTTCAATGGAGATCCCTGCATTCCTCCCCCAGCCAATGCCAACCCGGATGAAACCCGCCACGCATCATCATCAACAAGCTCAAGACCATAACTGTCCGAATGAGGTTTAGAATCATCGGAGGGGAACAACGGAGAAAGAGGACATCTACTAGAGTAGTTGGCAACTTTTCCCGAATGATCGGCAACGGGAATTGTGGTGGTGGTGGCTGGCTTGCAGCAAATATTACGAGCAACCCTTGAAAGGAAATGCGGATAAAGTGCTGAAGCAAATGTGATTCCTCTCCTTGAGAACATTATAGTAAAGAGTAACGTGGGTCAAGTACTGTATCTCGATTTCAGCAAGAGAGTTCTCTAAGGAGCAATTCATCAAACACTTGGTAGGCGATTACTGCTATACCTCGTTTGGCGCCCGTCTCATGCTCCAGCTGAGATGAATCTCTCTGTCTCTCTCTGTCTCTCTCTCTCTCTAAACTGGTCACCTGGTCAATCCTAGGACCCAGGTCTTATGGAGGGAGGGATGCGCCATTAGATGTTCAAACCTTTAGACGAATGCCATTTAGAAGGGAAAGGCGGCATGGGTTATTACGAACAACGGGCATCAATCCAACCAAACCCGCCGATTTGAATCATCGTGGCCGATTTTATTTGGTTTTGTCCAAATAAAAAGTCGAACCATCTAAATTGAACTAAACCGTAACGAATTGTTTTGTTACGATTTTAAGCTTTTGTAAACCCTATTAAGCTGAAGCTGAAGCGGAGCGACCACTTACATATTAGTATTTACATGATTTTATTTTACGCGTATAGGCTTTTTCTTGGCTAATAACAAAGTAAGGGCGTTGAATTTGAAGGTTGATAAAACAAAGAAATGAGTTTGATGACATGTTGCATTTCAGGATGATTTGATATACCAGAGAATGGAAATGTGTAGCAAATTATAGAATTTCTTATTATACTGGGGGATTGATTTGGTTATGGTTTTAGAGCGAAACTGGTCCAATCCAGACACGTCCACTCCTACTTACAAGGACGCCCGAAGGGGAATCACTGGTAGCAGCTTGGAGCGCACACATTGAACACACACACATGGGGAGCTTTCTTACTCGACGGCGTTACACGACTCCGAGACACGACACGACACGACACAATCAAGAAACATAGAATGCGGAAGAGAAAATCATATGGATTCAGAATAAGAATGAAAAAGCAAAATCAAGCTCTGGTAGATGATTTCGTAGAAACAGAATGAAATCGATTTCCGAAGACGCAGATTAAAGGCAGAGAAACTGCAACATCACGGTGCTTTTCTCCTCATTCAGGTTTAACCGGAAACAAGCGCATCCCATCGCTAACCTCGCAACCTATATAACACCGTGACATGCACGGTCTCAAAAGATATAGGCCCTCGAAACATGAAGCTCAGAGAGCGCCATAGAGAATCGATGGGAACACCAAAGAGAGGGAGAAAGAGAGACAGAGAGCCATAGAGAAGCAGTAAATAGTCTTTCTACAACTAAACTGAAGAACAGTGGCGGTACCGGGTCGATGTTTAAGTCATCCTAACAACTTTTTCACAATGACCTACTACTACAGTTTGATCAACATTAGAAATACAACTTCCCACCATGGCAAAGCAAGAAGCATGGCGAAATATCATGATTAACACACACATCGCTACCATTAAAACGGTTAGTGATTACAAACAAGCCATTATAAAAGCGGATGAGATCCGGGGTCATCATATCAGTGGTTACCATCTTCAATTGAGTTTTGTCATGTCTATCGGTAGTAAGCCTGCTGATAAGCTGGTACCATACCATTGCCATAAGCCCCGTATGTGGGATAGTTCATCGGTGCTCCAGGGTATGATCCGGCAAGAGGAGGGGGTGCTGCTTCTGGTGAGTATGCATAAGGGGTTGGTGGGCTTCTGCTGCCATACATGGTGGGTGGGGAGTGGTACGGTGAGAACCCAGCAGGATACTGACCATGGGAGGGAGACCTGACAAATGCAGGAGGAGGTGTAGGGAAAGAAGACACATATGCATTCGTCAAGCGTCCGGCCTTGGCTGGAGGCATGGGACCACCATTGTTAGCTCGTGTTCGTTTGTTGGCAGGGACTACAACTGGCCTTTTCTTCTCTGGTTTCAACTTCTCTAGCTGTTCAAGGCGCTTCTTGAGGTTTTCTGGAGGAAATTCTGCCTCAAGGTTATAATCTTCAATGCACTTGATGACAGCCCGGAGCGCTGACAGCTCTTTGCGTCCAGCTAGGTTCTGCATAAGAAAAGATTACTGATCAAAGAAAGTGCAGGTTTTTTAATAGGTTTAGTTTCTTCTACAAATGAAGGCAGCAAACTGAAGTTCATGCACTTCTAGGAGCATCTTTCTGAAGAAATCAGAACGCACACAAGGATGTCTATGATTGCACAATGCCTCATCATGACAACATCCATTGCAAATACCATTATGCCTTATTTGAAAAGTTATCAACAATTTGAAGATAAGGACGCACCAAATACTCAAACGACCTCACGTTTATTTCTATATGAACCGCCTGCAATTATTGACCACTTAATTGATGCATAAAGTGGAAATCATATAGCACCCAAATAGAAGAGTTCATTGTCCCAAAACCTGTCAAACTATATATATGTTCCAACAATAAGATAAAACTGACATGGATAAACACTATGAGAGCAAACCTGATGAAATAAAATAGTAAAAATTGTGGGAAAGAATTTGATCACGTTCAAAACGGAGAGTGGAAAGAAAGAAATACAGTGAAAATATATAATCTGCTCTTTTGTCTTTAGGTTTGATATATAAGAAAGAAATATGGTGAAAATATATAATTATACTCTTTTTTAGGCAAACAACATCGACTATTTGTTCACATGTAATAATTAGTAAAGGGTAAGATGTTAATATCATGCATATCTTGATGGCTGCCATTCTCTGCATTAGAGGAGAGAGTGTTTTTGTGAGGGAAGCGAAGTCCCCTCTTCTACTTTATACACAAACAAAAAGGAAAAGCTCCTTTCACATTCCGTTTTCTTAATTCTCTCTTTCTCTCCCACCAATCATTTGAGAAAGGGGAGTGGGAAAGGAAAATTTGAAGGAAATGACAAGGGAGTCATGGGAACTAGAAGGTGACACACACACAAACTCCCTCCTTGAAGAAAGAAAGCGAAAAGAAATCCAACACGTGAAAGAACCAGACACCACTTTGAGATGCATATTCAGGACTGAAAACCACGACATACGAGATCAAGCAACAAGAATAGAATGAAGTGATTAAAATAATACCGCAGCTCGCCCAGCATTATTGGGATCTTCCAAAATAGAAGCTGCAGCTTTCTTAGCATCTTTCAGAAAAGCTTTCAGCAGAGGAACAGGAGGAAACTTGTGCACAAGTCCAACTTCATAGGTGAAATGCACTGCATCAAGCTGCTGTCCCCTGCTGATCAATTCTTCAATCATATCTGCACACATAGCAACAACCTCCAAACATTAAAAATTGGAGAATGCTGCCCTCTTTATTGTACATATAGAGAACCGTATCAAAACATTTCCAAGTAACACAGATGGCAAGATGGAAGGAAAAAACAAATCTACCCAAAGCTACTACAAGGACAATGAGATATCATTGTAATGTTAAACATTTAAGTTAACTAGAGGATAAGCTCTGGATTGTTTACACATCATGCACACACAATACAACTCCTATAGAAATATTGTTTGGGATAAAGGCAGATCCAACATAGAGTCGTGTGAGTTTTGTCTCTTATAGAAAAATATATTATGTAAAAACATATACCAGTCATATCCAATGTATAAGGTAAACAATACATTGGGAACAGCTGAAGAGTAATGCTGATAATATGAATCGCTAGTAAACAATTCTACAAATTATCATTGGAAAGAGTAGAAATTTCGACACAGTAGCCGCTGTCGGGAAATAACATGACCTCATTAATCACATAAGTCTCACCAAATTTTACTAACCACATAGAAAAATCACCACTTCCTCATCCTATATATATATATATATATATAGCTTATAAAGTCTTAACGCATTTTCCATAAACTATATCGAAAATGTAGCAAATAACACAAAGAACTGCATGGAAAATGTAGCAAATAACACAAAGAACAGAAAATAACAAATTAGCATTAGCAACGCACCGGGCATTTGCTTGGCGAGGCCAAGCGAAACAGCGAGCTTAGGCATCTGCTTGCGCCAGGCTGAGCTAACCACAAGCTTTCTGTACAAATCAACATCCTCTTCCTTCACAATCCCGAAAGTCACCAAATGCTGCAGGAAAGTGTGGACATCAGGAGTCTTCACGTTCTCTATGCCGCCTCTCTCCTCCAAGCTGGCCTTCCAAGTCTCGGCGATCTCCGTGGCGCGTTGCTTTACGCTCCGCGTCACCAGAAGCCTCTTTCTCCCGATCTTCGGGTCCACCACCACCGGAATCAGCGACTCCAGCAACAGAACGCAGGCCCAGCCCAAATCGTTCCCCCTATCGCTCCTCTCCACTCTCTTGTCCACCGGAAACACCTCCGATATCGCCTCCAGCACGAACTTCGCCGGATCGACACAGTCGCCCAAAGCCACAGGCGTCTGCGACCTCAGAGCCTCCAATTCCTTCTTCCGCGCCGTCACGAACCTCCAGAATCCTCCAGAATCCATCTTCAAGCACAACGCCTTCAGATTCATCAGCAACCCCTCGCCGTCGTCCACCTCCCCGTACTCATCGTCGCTCCGGCCTCTCTTCAACACCTTGAGCGCAGCCTCCTTGCTCTTCTCGACCTTGCCGAGCGCGATCTCGAAGCTGTCCCTGATCGTGACCTCGCGCTGCTCGAGCTCGTCGAGCGACGCCTTGGTCTCGTGCTCCAGGGTCTGGATTTTGAGCTTGATGGCCTCGGATTTCTTCAGGAGGTTCTGCTCCAGCGACGAGAAGTGGTCGGAGAGCTCCTTCCAGAGGAGAGTGCAGCTGGTCATGATAGAGGTCTGCCGCTGGAACTCGTCGAAGCTCGGCGGAGTCAACTCGGTCAACTCGCCGGGATCGGGGATCGACCCCATGATAGTCGTACGGTGCAGCTCAGCGGCCAAAGGGGAAGAAGATATGGTAGAGAGAGAAAGGAGAAACCCTAGAATTGAGAGGTAGAGAGAGATAAAAAGCAAAAGCTTGAGCTGTGAGCTGCTTAAGCTAAAGCTAAGGCAGCCGGTGGACAGGAAAAAGAAGACGACATTGGCCAGACGTGGGCGGATAAGTGGTCGACACGTGTGGAGGCGTCTCAAAAAGGTGGCTAAAATGCGCCGGTGGCGGGAGAAGGCGCTAGAGTGAGCGGGAGGGGGAGGGTGCGCAGGATAAGGAAATTGGTAAAGTGGGAGTAAAAAAAAGTGGGCGTAGGGGGTGATGACGTAGGATGAGGGGGTGTTTGGATAGGGGGATTGTGCTTTCCCGGAAACCGAAGTTGGATCGAGGGAGAAAAAGCTGGGAGAGGTGGTGGGGGGTGGGGCAGGCCCACTGAGAGCACCACATGGGGATGGGAATAGGAATGGGATTGGATAGTGAGGAGGAGTCAGATAAAGTGAAAGAGATATGCCGGATAATGTAGTCATGTACGTGAACAACAATGACAGCATGCGCGTCGTGATGAGTCAGTCGTCAGTCACACGTTCACTATCTACGGTTCCAAAATTTTTAAATGCTCCAAGTACCTGGTATTTATAATATTTTAATTATTATATCTTAATTTTTGTATTTAAACAAAATTTAACATTTAGATTATCCGAAACACCCCAAAAAATCTCTCTAGGGTTTACAATACGCACAGACTCGGAGTCTTTCATGCTTCCATCTTCATGTGTAAACAAAAAGAATCTTGTTAAGGTACATCATTTACTTGATACATTTATCATTTTACGGCCATATATAGTCAAATATGATAATTTTTTTTTGTTGAACATATGATCGTTAAATAATAACTATATTAATCATAACCAGTACCTAAATTTAGAGTTGGTCTCTGTATTTCCATTGCGGTTTATAATTAGTTTTGAATAAATAATTTGTTAATTATAGTTCTTAAGTTAAACAAAATGTTTCTCTATTGATTCCTCCATAAAATTCTCTGTTAACTTGATTAGGTGGAAGGACATAAGACATACAACGAGACTCGCAAAACTTAAATCATTGCTTAGCTTTGATTCATAAACTAGTTTAGATTTTTGGATTTCATGAACATATATTTAAAATTGGATATGAGAGACCCCTGTGTGTGCCACATCATTGTATTAACAAAAAAAATTATGAAAGTAAACAATAGAGGCCAATAATGCACTTTTTTTTAATTTCAAAGACCTCACTTAACAAATTTTTAGTTCATGACGAACTATAAACTAAAGTGAATGTTCAGTAACTAATTATAAAATATTCTCTTTCTCTCAATGTACTTTAAGTTGAACAATGAGAATTCTAGAATACATCAATTTACAATATACTTTGTTGAGTTTAATGATTGAAAGTGCGATGAAAAATTCAAAAAAATTAAACGACTCAATTAAAGTCACTTCAAACCTTCAAACGCAATGTATATTATACGTTGATGTATAGTAGAACTAGTTGAACCAAACAATCCATACGGGTCAATGGTCATACCCATACATACAAAATAGAAAATAGGAATTTTACATCGTTCGTCCCTTAGTGTGTCGGGCATTTCATTTTCGTCCTTGTAATGCAATTTTCATCTTTCCAAATTTGTCTTCATACTCACTTTGCACCGCTGGCAGATAGGGTTCATAGCGATTAAGATTTGACATATGAACCTTAGAAAGATGCCATAGCAGGCCATGGTGGGAAAGAACCCCAAACAAACAACTACACAAAGCTATATGTACAAATTAAATCGCCCCTTCTGTATTTACACTAAGTATAATTATTTGATTACAAACTCGTCATTCACGGAAATCAAAACTAAAACCACTCACTTACTTTAGGAGATTCATGTTCTATAGGTTGTATAACACGCCCAATGGGGCCATTTATGAAGGTATGCATTAGGCGAGCCGGACTGTAGAGCATACGGGCAATAGTATTATGTTGAGTCTAAACAAGTGAACATATGTAGCCACTGTGACGTCTTGAACTACTGGCGTTGCATCATTGACACGAAACACTATAACAACAGTGTAGTAAGTTGATTTATCCTAACACCATCACATAATGGGGACTGGCTACAGTGCTTGCAAGCATTTGATGCTCACACCGATCTCACCCTCCTTCCCCCCTCTCTCCTCCCTCCTCCCTCCTCCCTCCTCTTAACGGTGAGATCGGTGTAAGCATTCAATGTTTGCGAGCACCGTAGCCTACTCCCACATAATGTTCCTACTTTACGAGTTTATATTTTGAAATAAAGTGTCAATAAAGTGCGTGTAAATTAGTTGTATAACTAACACGCAGACAAAAGGCTTCAATGAATGGGCTTTTGAGAGTGGGTAGAGGGCCTTCACCGTGACGCATTCAACGCAACCTTTTTGTGTCACGTGTCACGTGATTAACCGGTTAAAGGGTGCATTGAGCACGTGACACAGAAGTCCATGGCAAATGTTATGAGCAGTATAATTCAAGCAAGTAAGAAAAAAAAACACTCAACTTCCAATAGACTCAACTCAGTTATAAAACAATTACTATTCACCGAAAAAAAGTTATAAAATATTTTTGCTGCGACTGTCGTACAAGTTGTTCAGTTCAGAAACCATACAAGCACTCTAATAAATCCTTTTGCTACACTGATTGAATTCTCTTCTTTTATGTCCCAATACAGCAAAGCTGTAGCGGAAAGAATGATCGGCAGGCATTCGAACGGGCTTCACGCCTAGCGAAATTAGAGAATGCTGCCCATATATTACACAGAGCTTCCATCACCTACGACGCCATGAGATGGCTGAACCCAAACAAGGAAACGAAATGGCCTTGAGGATCATATGGTCGTAAAGTGAATAAATGGCAAATGTACTGAAACAAACTACAATACCTTGAATGTTACCAGGAATCTACTAGGATGATTTGTATTCCCGAAGGCTTTCAATCACGGCCTTCTTTCTTGTGTCGAAATCAACTTTGTCAAGATCATAAGCAGTTCCGAGATAGCCATACAGGATCCTCTTCTTCTCCCGCGTCTTTTCATCAAACTTCACAAGGTTTGGATTGATTTCATCATCCTTACTGCCGAGCATTGGGGGCTGTACACGAGCCCAGCCCCTGCGTCCATGATTTTCCTTCTCAAAGAACTCTGCCATTCGAACGGCCTCCTTAATCCCTGCTTCTTCACCGGAAAACTTAACCAGAGTCATACCCAAATGACCATCTCTACCATACAAGGATTTCGACTTCCCACTTCCGAATCCAAGATCTGTTTACCAGAAATTCCATGAGAAAACATGCAACTTGTCAAAAGGACCTACTTCTTTACAAATACTCTTAAGTGCATAGTGAAGCCCTTGCAATTATCAAGGGTAAGAATGGAATCTCAATAATCGTTCCACATGAAATGTCATGATGATCGTTGCCAACAGCCATAAAAGGCAGCTTCAGTATACAAAATCCAAAGTGACTTAAAGAACCCCCTATGGCCCTATCCGTTTGATGACCACCAGACCAATGTCAAAATGCTCCAACATGGTCCAAGGTTAACATACCATATGCACATGTGACTCAGTGAACCGAACTTACCAGACATATAAAAGAAAAGTGTAGAGTCTCAAACGCTAATATACCACACTAATTCCGATATGACAGACTGCAAATATTGATTGTAACATGCATAAGCATAAAAGATCCAGTAAAATGAGGATAAACTACCGCTTTTTCACCCAGACTTTCCTTGACTGGGTTCCAAACCCCAATGTATCACCTGAAATTCCTAATGTAATGCAGCACCCAACAACATAACATCTTCATATCCACTGAAGTAAACTATAAATACAAACTTGTGTGCATGTACCACAAGGAATCAACTCTCCAGCCAGGCTAAGGTCACCATCCTAATTATACAACTGGCATCATGTTTCACTTGAAATAAAAAAGCTAAGCACATGCCAAACCGAAATCTTATATTATGCAGCAGAAGTTAGAGAGTTGAAAAGAAACTGCCTAAATAGCAACCAATTAAACAAGCAAAACCCATTTATCAAAAGGTAAAAATTTAATGTTAAGAGTTATCCTTTTGAGTTTATCAAGGTTCTATCTATGGGAGATCTGAGAGAACATTGCTCGTTATGCCAGACAGTGGCCCTTCTTGGTTGTCTCAGTTCAGTAAGAGGTTAATCCAATGGGAACTATTATTGGCACTCCGAAAATCTAATTGTGCACTCCTCATAAGAGAATTTTTCTTTCTAAGTATGGAAAGTTTGGAGTGCACAATTAGATCTTTTAGCTGAACTGGCTTGACGTTCAAGTACATGAACTTGAAGGATCTGAAGTTTATCATGTAGGATCACAAAATGTGCCAAAAAGGAGGGACAAAAGATGTGATAACAGGTCCAAACCCACTTAAAAACAATGGTTTTTAATTAGGTTACAGGTTTAGATGAGGCACGAAAAGTTCTGACAGCAGACAACAGAAAAAATAATTCAAATTGAAAGAGATTGTAATTCAGATGCAACCAAGACATTAGCAAACTACAACTAGCTACTGTAGCCTTTAGAATTCTTTGTGCTTGCTGATATTTGACATTGGAAGCCCCAAGATCCTGGTAATCCTAACCAGATTCCCTCATTCTCAACCAACACTATGAGCGGTTGTACAGGTATGAGGAAAAGCCAAGCTTATGCATAAGATTATTTCATTCACCACACAAAATTTAAAATGAATAAATCAAATCGAATAGGAAGGGCTGTAAAGAAAATGCAACTATTAAGAGTCAGTACAACAGTCTGGCTCAACTGAGATAAATTAATAAAATTTGGACTGAACTGGATCACAGAGGTCAGTTATTGCATGTCCAAAGTCACTAGATCACGGAAATTAGGAATTGTTCAGTCCAAAGTAAAAGCAAGAAAATGGTTAACAATGTCAAACTGATCCAAGAGAAAAGGCAGGGGGTCGTAACAGATTGAAAAAGGATGATATATGACTTAAAACTTAGACATCAACAACAAAAAGATACATGATACCTACTATCCCAAACAAGAGAACAAACCATAGGTAGAACCATTTAAAAATAAAGAATGAGATTCATCCAATCAAAATTCCTCCCTGGTGATTAGAGAGCAATGCAATAATAAAAAAGTCCATAAGTTAGGAACCCTGCATTAGGATCAGTTTGTGACATGCTCATCTCAACCATACTTTAATTGCCACATAGAGAACACAAGTATTGCACAAAAAAGAAGATTATATGGAACAACTAATCTCCACGTCATATAATCCCTGCAAACTACAGTTGCAAATGCATTCTATATATGCCACTAAGCTCGATCTAAGGCCATTCCAGTATGATTAAAAAGTTGCAGATAAATTATATAAAATAAATATATCTATTATGAAGGGAGGCACTAATACTAATTCACATGCACGGGCTAGACCCTCCTTTTCCACACTCAATCAAATCAACTGTAAAGAGTGACAGTAAAACTAGAGGTACTAGCAGGCGTGGCTTTTCTTTTCACCTCAGCTCCTGGTAAGCCCTTTGAATATCCTTGCGAGATACTATGGCTTAAACTTTTTGTAAACATTGATATTCTCTGCCAAACTATTTAACCTTAATTCCCCAGGAGGTGGGCAACCTAGCAGTAATATTCTATGAAATAGACATGCTGTATGCTGTATCTAAGAAAGGTTGTTCACTCCATCCAATAAAGATGTTCAATCTATTAAAATGGTCTCCGAATATACTATATTATAGGACGCATACAGAGCACTCCTTGACCCGGGACCAACCTCTCCAAAGAACATTCTGATAGAAAAAAAAAAAGAGCATAAAGAATAGCACATATGAACTATGAAGGAGTACTATACCTCTAATATTACTATCCATTGCTTTATTGCCCAAACCCTCCATGCGGCCATCTTTACTCTTTCCTGTAACTGTATTATGAATTATCACCACAGGTGGCCACATAATCAGATCATCCACATTTGCTGCTGCTGCTTCAGCAGAAAGAAACTGATACGCCTTTGAGTTATCGGGAGGCTTCAAGTAGTCCCACCCCATTAGAACACACAAAGCCTTGTGTAACCCCAAGTGATCCACACGCAAGTCAGCACTATCAGAGTTGTAACTGTGCATGATGAGACTATGCATATCCGGAAACTCTTTAGAGGACCTGAAATAATGCATATCAAGGGAATTGAACAATGTATTTCAGGTTTACCTCTTAGATAGCATTATGACCCTACAACTTCGAACTCAAAAGGGCAATGAAGAAGATGCATTTACCAAGGCTATTCTAGTGAGCTGATATCATTATATCATCATATATAAAGATTCATTTTCTTAGTTTCATAAAATGATATTACTAGGTATTTTCACTTATTGCAAGACCCTGACACAAGGTAAATAATTTATAACGAAAAAGGATAATTTTGTAAGCTTGGGGTATACACATAAATAAATGTGTAAGCACAAGGCTGATAGGTAACAATATGATTAGACAGGGAACTGTAGCACTATCCATATGAAAATAACAACGGAGTAATTACTGCACATAAGAAGCCAAAAAATCCACCTATTGTAACTAATGCAAACTAAATTCTCTAACACAGCCAGTGGCACTTAATTTCCATTACTAATGCAGACATTTCAAGGGGAAAAAAAGAAAACAACAAATATCAGCATCAACATCAAAATAGCAACCTTAACTTATCATGTAATCCTTACAAATTCTCATGTAATCCTTACGTAAGCAAAGTTGACTCGTACACAAAGAAAGTCCTAGTGTTCTAGTAAATGAATCATGTGGAATAATCCATGTGAATGTGATGACATGTGGTCTAGGTTTAAAAATTATACAGAACAAAAAAAAAAAAATAGAGGTAGTAGTACTTGAAGAGAATCAATCAGAAGAGGTTCTTGTAAAGTTCACACATGAAACATACCACTGAATATAAGTCAAACCAAACCACAAGAATGCAAAGCTAACAGCAAGAAAACCCAACTTATTGAAAGGGAACAAAAACATGTGGAAAGAAGAAAATAGTAAAAAAGACGTCACCCAACAAAGTCCTTTACAACTCACATTCAAGACAGAACTTGGATGTCAACAAGGGCATCAACCAATCTGAACCAGTCAGTTACAAAATGTAGACAGGTATCTGATTCTTTAGAGTGGGGAAACAGAAAGGAGATGTATGCATATGGAATCCGTATCAATAAAATAAGCTCAAAACGCATTTTCTACAAGATCCATGTCTTGCACATTTCCATATTTATTTCTGGCAATGACAGGATAGAAAGCATGAAATTTGAAAGGGAAGTTATGGTGTGTACTGTGTAACCAATGCCAGTCCACTATATCCACTAACCAACAAAAGAACAGAAGCTGGGCAAACCAGAACAGAATATGGAACCAAGTGACATCTAGAAAACTACTTGTCGCAAACAAGTATTAAATAGCAATTATAATTCAGCCTCACATTTGCTTTGCTCCCATCAATCACTATACAAGATCATTGAAAAGCAACCAGTTCTTCTCAAAAAGAGCAAGCAAAGATAGACACTTGGGGGCAAAAAAGCTACCGGTACTTAGAAGTCTGATGATGTAGGAAACTAAATAATATAGGAACAATGTTACCCATTGCTCCTCAATAATGATGCAGAATAATCTTAATTCCATAACAAACAGGAAACTAAATGATAATATCCTAGATATTATTCTGCATCATCTGAGACCAGAGAAAAAAAAAAGATAGTATTGGATATTTGCATATGGATTTATCCTGGAATGGCAAGAATACCAGTTTGTACACTGATGCACCGTGATCACAATTCAAAGTATAAGCTCTTATTAACCACCAAAATCCTACTAAATAACAAGCACATGTGCATGAGCTTCCTTGTATGCATATTCTCACAAGGAACAAATCGGATTCCAACGATTCCAAAATACCAAAACAAAGAAACAATCGAACAAATTCAGCCTCTAGAGTTCAACAGCTCATAAAGAAAGAGCTAGTGCCCATTTTGCAACAAGTTGGAAAGCACTGGTAACAATCTAAAAGAACTGTACAGAGACAACCAATGCTCTTATGGGAACAGAGCATGGATCAAGTCAAATGCCCACACCCTACTTCCATTCAATTGCACTGAATAATCAGGGATCTAAGCTGGATGGACTGAGAAGAGCCAGCTCAGCCCATCTGAATCTTAGTCTGACCTGAGAAAGTCAGTAACACCAAAAGAAAGCTCCTCTCAATCAGCTTCAGGCTAAACCAACCAGGTTGTTTGAGCTACCATCCAACTAATAGTCCTAAAACCTAAAAATCATCACAGCCATAGATGTCCAACCTTTAGGAATAATCAGCAACTACCTTCACTATAAACAAATATAAGACAATATGGGCATAGACTGATAGTAAGGTCATACGTAAATAACAAGTCTTTCTTACACAATAAGTAAAGGACCGATGATTCTCCAAACACCGTTGGAGTCTAGATTTCTAAAGGGAAATCTAAGAAAAGCATAACATGCAAAGAAAACAAACTTTAGGAGCCACTCATTCTCCCTCTTACACAGCAATTAAAGGACCCAATGATACTCCAAACTTCATTGGAGCATAGATCTCTAAAAGAAATCTGGGGAAAACGTAAAGTACTAAGACTCTTCCTAATCCTAAACACACATTCAGAATTGCCACAGCACAGTAATGACAAATGTATAATGTTCCTACGAATCATTCATGATTCTTTCACATATGCAAGCAACTTCTTAGTATTCTCACAAACCTACTTATCATTTTAAAGGATATCGAACAAACTTTTTGACTTTGCATTGAATGGCTTGCATCAGGTCACCATCAAATGCCAACACAACAATATACTTACCAACTCTATCTCTATATGAATTTACATAGAAAAGAAGCATCATATGCGTACGCACACAAGTCTTAACTTATAATTATCAATATTGATAACCGATGAACTAAAAATTCAAAACAGAAACGCATTAAAGCTTCTAACTTGTCAACGTTACATCCATTGAATTCTTTGACATGGCCTTGCAGCCTTCAAAGCCAAATAAGTACTTTGCTATAATATTCACTTGATAGTTGATACATAGAATTGCAGCCCTCAAAGAATAGCCTAACTTATCAAACAACTCAGACCATCAAAATCAAAAAGGTTAGGTCAGTAAAGTTCCAAGATGATAGAATAGATTCTACAATTAACTTTCAGTACCATACAGGGGCAAAAAACCAAGACATATGAAAGAACCTCCATGAAGATACACTATAAACAGAAGCTACCATGCAACAAGCTGTTGTTTAGCGACTGAAGCAATATGCAAGCTTTCAGAAACCTACAATGAACTCTCGTACAAAACAAGTGCAACCCTTGTAATTAGAGAAAGGGAAAAATATTCTCTCTTTCAAGGAGATAACCAGTCTTCATTATCCACCAGATGTGAAATGACTTTTCCTTGAAGCCTAATACAGCACATGTCTTAAACATTAGGTGGGAGGTACTATATCCTAGAGGAAGATAAATTACATTACACGCAAAAGCAGAGTAAAACATTTATAGTAAAACATTTATAAGGACCAACATGGCTATCCTTCAACTTCACCAAATAGCCAATACCAAACATATAGTGCCAACAACAACAACAAAGACAACATAATCAGTAAACCCTACTTGCATATGAAAACTAACTCTATACGTATATATAACTTACATCTCTTAAGACAAATTTTCACTTCTAAGTCCTTAGTAGACCGTATAGGACCTCTCTGTGAGTTAGACAATAGTCACAATTCTTACAAACCATGCTATTAGTCTATTACTTTATCAGCCATCCTATCTTTTAAAACATGAAAGCTCCTTCTTCCCACCATACTCCTTCAAAATGAATCCAATGTAAGTACCGAATCTAACTTATGAACCGATAAATTCCTAAAGTTCCAAAAAGATTCCTTGCTCCCGCTCGATTCGAATGACGTACAAATGCTGCTAGTTGGATACTGATGGCTTCTTATGGCAAAGGGGAAGAGCGTAAATGAAAATGTTTAGCAACGACACCCAAATCAATGAAACAAAGCCAATACTAACAATGAACATAATCAAAGAACAGAAATATAGATAAAGCAATTAATTTGCACAAGACCTGGCACAAGCAAGACAACGCAGACGGCCATGCTTCCCATCCTCCAAGTAAGTCTTCCTCTGCTGCGTATTCTCATGAATCAGCTTCACAAAGTTAAGAAACGCCTTCTTCAACGCACTCTGATCAACTTGAAGATGCTTCAGACCCGCATTCTCAGCTCTGCCTCCGCCTCCACCTCCGCTGCCACCGCCTTGCCTAAACCCCACACTCTCATGACCTCCACCACCAACCCTCAAGTACTTGTTCGCCCTCCCCTCATCCCCACCGGCTTCCCGCCGAAACGGACTACTAGTTCCGGGCAAAAACTCTCCCCGCCCTCCCCCGGGACCCACCGGAAACCCATTTGGATTCCCGTACTGCATAAATTGCTGCCGACGCATTGCCAATTCTTCTGCTTTATCCCTCTGCTCCTCTTCTTCGGCGTACTTCCTCTTAGCGGGCCCTTCTGCAGGCCCACGCCCATCGAGCCCGAGCGAATTCCAGTAATCCGGACCTGGCCCGCCCGGTCCACCTGGACCGAATGGCATGAACCGGCCAGGCGGGTTCATGGACGGAGGGAAGTCTTGATAATCGGGCGGTAGAGCGAAGTAGGATCGAACACTACCGTCGGCAAGAACAAAAGTCCGGCGCTCGAGCATGTGGAAATCGTATGCCGGCGGAGGTGGTGGGCCGAAAGCAGCCGGGTCGGGGAAGGGGAAGGGAGCGGCTCCGGGAGAGGGGCCTGGCGGGTGCTTGGGATGGGCGGGGCTGGGTTTGGGAGACGGGCCGGGTTTGGTCTTGGAGGATTTGGGATCGGGTGGGTTTTTGTTGTTGGTGTTGGTGTTGGTAGGGGTGGCGGTGGTTGTGGTGGTGGGGGCGGCGGCGTTGGGGGAGGATTCCCAGCGAGATTTGCGGCTGGAGGCGGAGGAAGAAGAAGATGGCTTGTGGAGTGGTGGGCCCTTGGGATGGGGACCTCCGGCCATCCTGGGGTAGGGGATTTGGAGGAAAATTAATAAATTAGAATAAATGAAACTAAATAGGTGAAGAAGTAGAGAGAGAGAGCTGAGTCTGGAAGTGGGAGGGAGAGGAGGGATGAGGAAGAAGCTGGGAGATACTTTTATATGTTTTGTTTTTACGGAGGCGTATTTGTTTCGAATCTTCGATACTCGGAAAAGCCTTTGTAGGAAGGATTTTTCTCTCTTTTATTTCTTTTAATTTCAAATCGTAAAATTACAAACCAGCCATTAGTTCAGTAGTATTTTTGACGGAGTGTTAATTGTTAGGGGAAAAAAAAATTTGTGGAAATCAAAACCGCAGATTTAGTAGTATTTTGCTTTTATCTTTTTTAAATATTGGGAGAGGGTTCACCCTACTACCAAAATAATTGTTGATTCTGATTAGTTTTACTACTTCAGACAGGAGAGAGAGAGATTAGATTACTACACTTAAAAGACAGATATCGATCTTTAAAGGAAACGTCCATTTCTTTTATTTGACTGAGAAAATTGGAGCAATTGTTCCAAAATTTTGGTTCAATTGGAACTTTAATCCTTGAACTAAAAATCTATTGGTCCCTGGAGTTATTATAGTGTGGAGTAATGGTCCTTTTAGCTAACTCAGTTCTTTTATCGTGAAAGTTTTAACAGAGTTAGCTAAAATGATCATTGCTTCACATTATAACAAGTTCAGAGACTAATACTCATGAATTTTTTGTTTAATGACCAAATCTCCAATTGAGCTAAAGTTCAGAGATCCAATTATCTCTATTTGTTTTGTAGATGGAGACTCTCATCAGGTACTCGTGTGTTATACAAAGCAAAAAACAAGATGATCTTTTTAGAGAGAGCGCCTAAAGTTTAATGTGAGTACCAAAATAGTTGTAAGCAAATTTCTTCCAATTGTGAGACTCACATTTGGTCGGAAAGAAGGAAGACTTTGACACCGAACTTCAAATCCCACTTCAAACTCTATGAAGAGCTATTCCAACGTACTTGGATTGGGCAGTTTGGATCTCCAAGTCCCAAATACAGAGTTGATTCTAGACTTGAGATCCAAGTCTAAAGTTGAGTTTCGGAACAAGGTCCGAGTATCAACCGGGTCTAGGTCTAAGTATCCATCCAATTCAAGATTCGCAGCCAGAGCAACATCAAGACCCAAAGGTGGTGGGGGGGGGGGAAACGAATGACTGTAGATAGAAATTAGAACAGATAATTGAGAAAATCAACTTAATATAGGGAATCGAATTCCATTGCATACCGTACCATCCTCAAACACGAAGATCGAGCAGTCTAAAGGAATATAAATAAAAGACAGCTAGACATACTGCATTAATCCATCAAAACTGAAGTAGATTGAGGCTAAACACTAGAGGGTATTTTTAAAAGTAACACAAATTTCCCAACATCACATCCGGAGGTGGCAGTAAAATTCTTCAACGCTTCTTGGAGACACCAACAGTCTTTCCTCTGCGGCCAGTGGTCTTGGTGTGCTGTCCACGCACACGAAGGCCCCAGTAGTGTCGAAGACCACGGTGATTCCTGCACAAGAAACATCAGTTACAATCCAAGCACAACAATCATTAAAAAGAAATCAACAGATAATACATAAATATGCTCAAAGACATTAAAAACAAGCATTAAGGTAAAATCCAATACATATATACTGTTATATCAGAGGAGTATACAAGATCCTGTTGACGCTGAAAAGCCTGATACTTGACTACCACAGAAACATATTGGGTAGAGGGAATTACTGGCTGTAGGCCACTGACAAATACAGTGCATCAAACCAATTTCCGTTGATCACAGTACAGCCATAATGTACAATGTCACCTCTAAGTCTTTGTGATACTCAACTAAGTAATAACTGAACAAAAGTCAAAGCTTATAATTTGTATATCCTGAAAGAGTATGCAATAGTATTCCCGAATGGTAGAATTTAAATTGAAGTTGTTAGCCTTTTCTGATATTGGACAAATGGACAGTGCTATGTAGAACAAATGTCAACTACTGAACAATATTGCCAACCAATCATATGGTATATTAAAAACTTTAGCACCACAAACATACATTACTTATAACAATTAAGATGACCGACAGTGCTCAGTTGACAGAAAATAATAACAATACAACTGGAATAGAACTACAACTATCGAAACAATGACCATACCAATTAACCAAACAATAATAATATCAGAAACTAAAAACAAGAATACTACCGGTACCAAACAACAAAAAGAAAATTGACTAGAAACCACACCTGATCTTCTTCAAGCGCTCAAGGTCATCCCTGAGCTTCATGTCCAAAGCATTGGAGACCACCTGGGAGTATTTCCCATCCTTGTAGTCCTTCTTTCTGTTCAAGAACCAGTCAGGGATCTTGAACTGGCGGGGGTTTGCCACGATAGTCATCAGGTTGTCAAGCTCGGCAGCAGATAGCTCACCAGCCCTGAATTGTAACACAATTAGACCTGTCCACACCAAATTATAATATAGTGTGCACGCAACAGTGAACTAGACTGTCATAAGCTTGAATCATACAGTAATAGCAACATGAAAATTCAACGGGGAGCACTATGAACAAAATCACTGATTACTGGCATACGGGAGGTCATTGGGGTGTAAACATATATGGCATTTGCAACTAAATCAGCTCATATATTACAATTACAAACGAACATTCGACCCAATTTATAAGAAACGGAAATAAATCATTCATTCCAGTTACAAAATGATGCAATTTTTTTGTCAAAACAAACTAAATTCATGTTAAATCAAATGGTAATAATTTCTATCATCATAAATTTGAGCAATAAACAAAACCCAACTAAATTGACTGCATTTACTAACTAAAAAAGACCTCCCAAATGATTAATCAAATCGAGATAAATAGATCTATGACTATTTTTCAGAAATAATTAAAATTAATTAAAAAAGCCGAACCTTTTGTTCATGTCGACATCGGCCTTCTTGCAGACGATGTTGGCGAAACGTCTGCCGATACCCTTGATGGAGGTAAGGGCGAACATGATCTTCTGCTTTCCATCCACGTTGGTATTCAGCACACGCAGAATATGCTGGAACTCCTCATTTGCGACGAGAGACTGCAAAACAAAGGAAAATCCAATTAAGATTTAGGGTTGGAGATTGAAGACGAAGGGAATCGTCGAGGCGAGTGAATCGAATCGGAGCGAGTTGACTCACCATGGCTGCGGCCTTAGGGTTTGGCGGCTCTTTGCTCTCTGTAACTCTGCGTGCGTGTGTGAGTGTGGGCGCGCCGGGTGAGAGGGGGCTAGTGAGGAAGATGATGGCTTTTAAAGGATCAGATTTAAGCGAGATCTAAAACCCTAGTTGGTAATTATATGCTGCGGCGTATCCCTACGTGCACTCCTTAGTGATGATTTTGTAGCCGTCGATTTAGTGTACTTTGCTCATAAACATTTGGGCCCTACAACAATTTTAATAGTTCTACAATCTCACCCCGCAGTTTTTTAATTCTTCTTTGGTACCCAATTTTTAGGGTCAATTACAATGGCATGTAGGCTATGTAGCAAATTTTTGGCCTATTATAATGGTTGTATTATTATTATGACAGCTTTTACATTGAATGAGACTATGTGTGTTATTTGATTAAAATACACGAGAGTTTTATTCTTGTGTGAGAAGTGGCTTTCAAATGACATGGTTAGAACACCCCAAAACAAGTTTTTTTTCTTTCTAATAGTCGAGTGCAACCAACAAAAATTTGTCAACATGATTTCTTAGTAGTCTTAAATTTTCTCATCCAAACGGAGTATAAGAAATTCTATAGACTCAATTTAGCTAATGTTGCAGTTGTTGCTCTCGCTTAATTGCTTAATTCTTAATTCTTGAAAATATTATAAAATGGTAGATAAAGACGATTCTCTTAATAATAGCATTGTCTTGTTAAAATCAACCTAGAAAAATAAAAATAACTAGATGTCAAATAGAAATTATGAACTTTTGAATATATATTTTTAATACAACGATGTTTGAGGATGGGGATTCAAAAACACAGCCGCACAGGCAAGGCAAGGTAAGATTTGAATGAGTAACCGAATTGCAGCGCCAATTGAGTAAGTAATGACCATGCACCACCAACGCGCCGTCTGAATGCCCATTATTATCTGGTTTCAAACATAACCTCAACGAGACGATCGGAAAAAACTACGTTGCTTTGCTTTGTATGATGATAGTTCATGACGTTCACTATGTCAAATATGCATTGTAAGACCTTTCAAACTTTTGTTTTTCTTGTTTTGCTTTCCTTTGCTTTTCTTGTTTTCCTGATCCCTGCATCGTTGAGTTTGTCGTTTCATCTAGTTTTTCAATTATTTTCACAGTACCGATTCACTTACTTTAAACACTTATGATGATTATTGTGAGTTTGTTTTTCCATTTTTCCATATATATTGATTTTGTCTGTAGTCATTAAGGTTACTTGGTCTCTTTAATGTAAGATTGTTGCTGGAGATGCTTTTAGCAAATTTTTCATAGTTTATTGTTTCAGAATTAATATGAAACAGAAAATAATCCCCGTATTGCATGGGTGAAGTACATTTCCCCATTTCATGGGCGTATATCGGTTTGACAGTCGGTTGTTACCATAATCCAGTGAAGTGTCTGAGGAGTGAGTAGTTATAATCGGATTCATCGCATTGGTGTGTGGTACTGTCACTAAAGACAGCAATTGAGGGGTAGTTTTGTGGCCTTTCTTTTTCTCGATCGGTCTTATTGCACTAACAGCAGGAAAAACATGAGGATGACATCTGCATTTGATTAGAGATAAGTTTTTTTAAAACTTTTTGCAGTTTCAAATTTTCTTCAAACCTTATATTTTTGAGATAATTTATTTGTTTTCCAATTTTGTTGGATTTTAGTTTTTCTTCCCTCCTTTTGTTTTCTTGTTTTGGTTTTTTGTTTTGTATTTGTTTTGTCTGTTTGATTTTTTTCTGCTTAGTGACACATGTTTTTTCTTCTTGTTTTGCCGGTGGTAGCGACGACGGTTAGCATAATGATCACCAGTAGTAGAAATTTTGAACAAGATTAGATGATGGTTCTGCTTCATTAGAGATTTGCCAGGTTCATTTTAAAACACTACTCTCCCGTGGTTGTTAAGGGTAATTATAACAAATAAGTTTGTTAGGTTGGTTTTTGACTTTTTCCTTGTGAGTTTTGTTTTGTTTTGCCTTGTAATACCTTATTCAAGCAGCGTGTCTTTTTAAGACGCAACTTTTGTTCCTGATAGTCATGTTTGGATTCTGGATAGCTTTTTTCGCTATCATATGTACTCTTTATTGGTGTTTTTTAAACACCTTTTCCAACAAAAAAAAAAACATAAGCCGTACAACTGACAAATAATAATTAATTACAAAACTCACAATTTAAGACATTTTAGGGTCAAACTTCAATGGTACGTACTGTTGAATGGTTTAAAATTCATTTGGAGTCCACCGCAAATTAATATGGACCATTCAATGACCGACATGTTGCTACAAATTATACATATACTAAAACCCCTACGATAAATTACTGTTCATTAACAATAAATTAACAGTAAATGGGCCAAACTGCCCTTCTTTTCTTCTTGGCCTCTGCTTTTTCCCAGGTTCTTAACAGAAAAATGGCTCTTTTGCCCTTCATCTTTTTCAACAGAAAAATGCCCATTACACCGACTTCACGAGATAACCTTCCCAAACAAAACAAATTCAATCTAGTACTAAACTACCGCCACCATTCATTCTTCTCGCCCAAAAATCACTATCATTTCCGGCAACATTAGAGCTTTGCTTGCACATTTTAAACCCAGAAAAAGTTGGGTTTCCTGGTGAGTTCTCCTTTGGTTCGAATCTGGACACGACGTGGGTCGAGATCACCTAATCGATTTCTATTGAACTCAGGTACACACTACAACAATAGATCTTAAGAAAATTTGAATTTTTTCGGTATTTGGCAGATTTTTTGAGTGATTTTTCTAGGGTTTTGATTGTTTTTGCGAGCATTTAATAGGTTTTTCATTAATTTCAGTGATTACCCAGTATTAATTGGTTGTAAATAAATAAAAACTAAAGATTCGATTTTTTTGTTGGGATTTTATGGGTGTTTTGGTTTATTTGGTTGTTTGAAGTAGATATGCCTGATATGGAAGTGGTGTTAGTGGTTTTTAGCTCATTTAGGCTTCTGAGTTTTATTTTTTTGCTGGGTTTAATTCAATTCGATGCTAAAACACACACACACATTCAACTCTTTGGCATTTGAAAACTCCTTCCAAAGTTGTCTAATTTTCGTTCACATTTTAAGTTTTAATTTACTTTTTCTTGGTGTTCTATTTTATTTCCCTTTTGTTATTGGCTGATGGTCTTTTCTGTCTAAGAATTGAAACAAAGCAGCATATTTGATAGATTCAGGTATTGCATGTTCAATTTTTGTTCATTTTAAGGTGAATCAAAGGAAACCTTAACCTCTGAAATATGAGTTTTCAGTAATCCGACGAGTTTCCATAAAATTGCATGTTGTGTTTTTATGAGAAATTATTCAGTTTGGTTCAAATTTTAAGTTAAAATTCTATATTTTAGTTCTAATTTTTCTCTAAATCTAATTAGTATGAACATACACTGGATATTGGATGATATTTATAGTATATCTATTTACAATAAGATTTCTCCATACAAAAATAGTTTTATTTTCTCATGAGGAACTCCATATCATTACATTTATATGAGGGCTTTATATGCAAGTAAGAATGCGATGACCATTAGCACACCTTTTGCATGAAAAGTAGCAACAAAATAACTATTAGCTAACACACCTGTAGGATGAAAATAAAGATAAAGTATCTAGAGATATGAGAGACTTTGCAAAGAAGAAAAAAGTTTAACAATACATCATTTAATAACTTTTGTAATTATATAAAATGAGATATTGGGAGAAACTAATAATATATAATGAAATGAATTGTATTGAAAGATCATCAGATCTAGTATAGAGATATATCTATATCACCATACTACTCTAGGCTCTAGGCAATTTTGCAAAGTTTAAGGGTGCAAATTTAATTAGCTTTAATGAGTGCAAGCAAATTACCATTTCTTTCGGTCCAAAAAAGCATAATAACCATTGTACCCTTCACGTTTATCAAAATATCTTTACATGCCCCTTTGGATAAAAATCAACCGGCTCCAAGATAAACCAAAAGACACACAGTTTGGAAGCAAGAAGCTGAGGCAGAAACTCCACAAATTGCTTCCATTGAAGGTGAGAATTTCTGTGCAAATATGGCTCTTCTCGCAATTGGTTGAGATTAATTGAAGAAGAAAAAGAAGATGGCTCTTCTCGCAGAAAAGATCCGCCTCCCTGTAATTTTCCGAACAAGGGAAAACAATACCTTCAAACCTGCCAAACTGTGTAAGTTTGTTTCATTTATGTGCTCTTTTTGTACCAATTCAATTGTAGTTAGGCTGTTAGTGTCCGGGAAATATATGCGAATGAAACTGGTTACGAACTTTTGGTCAAACTGAGGGACACTAATGAAACTGGTTACGATTATTCTTCACGATCCATCTTCAAATTACGCAACGTGAATCTGTCCAAATTATGCAATCCATCTTCAATTATTCTTCACGATCAACCGGCATAGAATTAAGGCTTGAAACTTTGACATAATCCTCTCGGCTCCAAAACTCCACAATTTGTCTATTTAATGCGCAAAGCCGATTCAATCCATCCTATGATAAAAACATACAAGAAAGTATCAACATTCTCTCAAAAACAAACATAAAAGCTAACTTGGAATACCATAAAATATAATATAATATCGATTGATCAAATACCCCCAAACTTAGCTTTTTACTTGTCCTCAAGCAAAACAAGACAAAATAAAAACAAAAACAACCTAAAACAAATTCTCTTTTCACGTTGCAATCCATAGACAACGTTAAAAATTAGAACACCTCTTCAAAATTTCAAACTAATCCCACTACAAAGTCTTAGCCATTTAAGGTCAAGTAGAAAAGAATTCACACACTTCCTTTGGTGTAAAGTGAACCAACACAGTTAAGGGGACTCAATTAATTCATCACCTCTCGTCTACTTTATTCAAAACAACACACAACACAAACTTAGCATTTTTTCAAATTTTCACAACTTTTTAATTTTTTTAATTTTTAATTTTTTTTAATTTGAAATAAAAAACATACGAATGAGAGGAGCCCTATCGTTGAAGGTCTACAAGATGCAAGCATCCATCAACTCTCTCAAAATGAGAAAGGACCAACCCACAAAGTGCATCGACTCTTTCAATGGTAGCTTTCACTCTATTGTATGGGGTAGCCCTCCCATATAGTTTAGTCGACTGTCAAGGTTTAGACAGCTGTCTACTTTATGTAGCTTTCACACCCTTACATATAAGTAGCTTTTTCCATAACGCTCAAATTATTCACAATTTAAAGAACTTTTTTTTAAATATAAAAAACAAAACAACAAAAATTAAACAAACACGAGACTAAAGATTTCAGAACATAATTTCACTCCCCACAAAAAGTGTTAGTGTGAAAGTGCAAGTTTTCAAAGTATAACGTATGAATTAGTCTTTAAGCAAAATTAAATAGAAAAGACTCTCAAGTGGGACTCATCTTCACTATGTCTATGTGTTCTAACGTTTAAATTTGTCTATGGATATTAAGGGGGGTATAGTCAAAGTAGGATTTAGGAGTATTCTAGAAGGTTCTTTTAAGTGGTAGATTTGATAAGATTTGTAGAATCCAAATGGATTTTTCAGGATTGTGATGAATTTCTTTTGTGGATTTTGATGGATTTTCAAAGATTTTAGTGCTATTTATCCTAATAAATTTCTTATATTTTTCATTTTTTTTCATTTTTTTTCATTTATGTTAAAGGCTTAAAGTTCATACCCTCATTTGCTTCCTACATTTCATCATCATTAATCCCACCGCCCATTTTGATGTAATAACCCTCAAAATTTTGATGATTTTGTTTCAGAATGAATCTGAAATTTAAAAAACTCATTTTTTTGCTAAGCTTGAATTCATTCATCAGGCAAAACCCCAGCTATAACATGGAAAGTCCACCAACAGAACTAACAGAAACAAACGTACATCAAGTGAACAAACCAGCACCAATCTCCCACACATTAAAAAATTATAAAACTCATACCCTCACAAAATGAATCAATCTGATGTACCCTAGATGTCTATATGGCCCAATAAGAATGGTAATTTGTTTATGCAAAAATGGAGGAACAAAGAAGTTGTAGACACCAATGTAGTTAAATATTATAAAACACGAAATCAAAATTTTGAAGAGAGACCGGGAGAGAGGAGGTGGTGCTGCTGCTAGGAGGAGGGGTGAGCAGTGGGTGTGGGTTAGGTGATGGTTGGCCAATGTGAACAACCGCCGGTAGAGTTGGGTAAGGAGAGGAGAGAATCCAATGAAATCTTTGGGGGAAAGGTGATATTGTTCATAGCCTTTGAGATATATATTTTCTATTCTAGAATCCACTAAAATCCTCCAAAATCCATAATTTAATGAAATCCCATCAAATCTTTAGGGGTGGGCTCGGTCCGGTTTGGTGCGAATTGGGCTTGAAAATGTGAACTGGACCGAATGAACAGTGTCGGTTCGGTTCGGTTTGGTTTGAAAATCAAATTTTTTTTGTGAAAACCGATCGGTTCGGTTTCGGTTTGGGCCTGTTTTGGGCCTTACAATTTTGGGCCCAATTAATGTAAATTTTTTTATAAAAAAATCAAATTATGTTTTGGGCCTTATGGTTTTGGCCTTATAATGCATAAAAAAAAATACTATAGTATCATCTAGATTCTAAAACAGACAGTAGATTCAAATAAACCTAGTTATAAGTTCAAATAAGTCCAAATAAGTTTAAGCAACAATCACCAAATTAATTATCTTCTTACATACCCAAAATTTTTTTTTTTTAAAAAAGGTAGCAAGAAAATAAGGCAGCAAGCAAATAAGGCAACAAACAAATAAGTGCAGTAAGCAGCAGCAATGAACCCACTCCTTAGGCCTTGTTTTCACAATTTACCCACACACAAAATCAATATGTACTGTTTCATTGAATTAATATTGAATAAAGCTAAACTGAAAGCCACAAAGATAAATTGTAGCAAATTAGCAATGGTAATGCTTTCAAAGACCCAAAAATAGGACAACAACTGCACTGCTTACATGTTCAAAATCACTGAAATATAGCAGGAGCTACTTTGTTCGGTGCACTTCGAATTTCTGCAAATAAAATATTAAACAAAATTATAAATGCAAGAAACCATAAAAATGAAAAATATAAAAATCAAGCAAACAAAAACTCAAATGCTATGCATAGGCACAAAAGAAATGTACCTAATTCAATGTCTTCATAAAACTCCATCACTTAAGTATGAACATGTAATTCCAACTGTTAAGTACAAAAACAAAGTTAGAAAACAGGACTAGAATGCATTCCATTATAGGAAAAAGTGCGCTACGAATAACGGCAGAACAAATAAACAAAACAAAAGCACTAATCTTGTTAACATGCCGCATAAATAGTCATATTGCAGTGACAAATAGACGTACCAAATGCAAAAGCTGCTTTGATACACGTCCCAGTTCTTCCTGTAATTAAAATCCATCAAATTCGATTAGAGGACTTTGAAAAGAGAAAACATATTATTGGAAAAACGATAAAAATCACAAAGAAACTGAGGGTATGCAATTCTTCGAACCCAGGTCATAACGTAAGGTAATCGAAAAGTCCAGACATAATATATAATTCAAACGAAAACTGAGGAGTTCAAAGAAGCAGAAAAGCATTATATTTCAGCTCAAACGAGTACTAACATACATAAACCATCGTCCATAGATACCACAAAATTTAATCAGCCCTTTAAATCATCCCCAAAATCCAATATGCCATCACTTTCAATCTCAGAAGCAAATCACCCAATGCTCAAGGACAAAACATAGCCTTCGAATATATCCTCAGTGAAAAAATAAAACTAAAGACTGAAAATTACCATAAGCACTAAAAAAGTTGTTTTCGTCTGTTTTCTCAGGGATCAAACAGAAAGATTAAAACTTTTATGATAATCATAGATATTATTATTTACACAAATATTTCCAATTGGAAAAAGAAAAAGCACAAGAACAAGCAATCAAGGACAAAATAAAAAAACTAAAGATTGAATCAATATTAATTAATTTGGGTATTATTTGCTTTCATTCAAAAATTAGAGAAGTGAATTTGTAGCGTGCCCTGTCAAGTTCTCAACCAGTATCAATTGAGAGAGAGAGAAGACTCACCGACAGGAAAAGCGAGCAAGCAGAGGTCTCACTGAAGACTGAACAAAGTATCAATTGAGAGAGAGAGAGGACTCACTGAACGAAGAAAGAAGACACGAGAGGGTGATTGAACGAAGAAGAGTGAGCTGTTGCTTGCTAGTTGTTGCTGATTCGAAACACGAACGGGAAAGGAAACTGGGACACAGAGGAGAAGATAGAGGCACATACGGAGACGGAGAAGATAGAGAAGGCTGATTCGGTGCTTGACCTAATTGAAATTGATTCTTAGGTTAAGGGTTGATTCGGTGCAGCAGGTTATACTTTAGCAAATTAAAACTTACATTTTAACCAATTAAAACGTGACACATAATTAAAATAAATAAATAAATAATATATTTAATTATTCGGTTCGGTTCGGTCCGGTTCTCTAGGGCATGAAAACCGAAACCGAACCGAAAATGTCGGTTTTCTTCGGTTTTCGGTTAAGTTTTCTTCAGTTTTGGTCAACTCGGTTTTCTGCGATTTTTTGGGCCTCAATTCGGTGCGGTTTCTCGGTTTTTTTGCCCACCCCTACAAATCTTCAATTTTCTAACTACACCTTGATTTGTTTAAAGTCCATTAAAATCATAATTGACTACACATGAATTTACATGGACTTTGAAAAAGTATTTTAAAATCCTGATTGGCTACCCTAAGATTTTAAACTCTTTTAAAATCCTTCAAAATTCTAATTTGACTACAACCTCCTAACATAAAATAAGAATTAACTGACACGGATAACAACTAAAAATTAAAACCCCACCCCCAAACTTAAATCACACATTGTCCTCAGACCAACTCCAATGGTGGCCTATGGCCAATAACAAATATTGACTTTTGGCTTTTGGCCTTTAGCCAGAAACTGCATTTTCTCTCCAATAGTGTGGCCTAAATTTTAGGTTGAAAAGTTGTTAAATATTGTTTTAGCCTAATATTTTTTTTCCGTTAACTTTGAAATAAAATGTATTTGTTTAGATTAACTTAGCTTAATTTTCTGAACATTTTGACCTAAAAATATTTAAATTCCGATAAAGTACGAAAAAATGCAATTTGACAACTCTACAAACGACACTCCCAAACCACACATCCTACCAACAACACTCTGAACACTTCCACACCACACATCCTACCAACAACACTCTGAACACTTCCACACCACACATCCTACCAACAATAATCTAAACACTTCCACACCACACATCCTACCAACGACAACCAATTCATTTATTCTATTTAAGAAGTAGTTAAAAGTCATTCCAACACACACCAATTTCTTCAAAATCATCCATCTATCAACAGAAACCATCATCTTTCATACTTTATTCGCTCAATGGGTTTAAGAAGGCGAAGTTTGGCGATGCAGATGCTACAACTTCAATCAAATTATGATCATGATGAAGAAATAATGAATGAGGCAGCTGCATTAACCATCTCAATGATGGGTGATGTTGACAATGCCGAATCTAGTCATCACGGTTCAATCCCCAAACGTAAGTTCCATTTCCGTGATAGAGTAAAAAGGCATGAAGACCTCATGAAGGATTACTTCTACATAAATTGTTCATTTCCTGTTGAAAAATTTCGACAGCGTTATCGGATGAGAAGAGAGTTGTTCCTATCCATCTTGAATGAAGTTGTTGCTCACGACGACTACTTCATGAGGAAGAGAGATGCTACAGGCCAACTTGGTTTATCCCTAGAGCAGAAGCTGACATCCGCATTCCGAATGTTGGCCAATGGATGCTCTGCAGACACAACTGACGAATATTGTCGACTAGTTGAATCCATGGCACTTGAAAACCTGAAGCGGTTTTGCGTGGCTATTCAAGCCATATATGGGCGTGAATACCTTCGAAGGCCAAATCGCAATGATCTAAAGAGGCTTCTGCGTAAGGGTGAGAAGCGAGGGTTCCGCGGCATGATAGGAAGTCTAGACTGTATGCATTGGGAGTGGAAAAATTGTCCTACGGCTTGGGCTGGTCAATTTAAGGGTCGTCACTTCAGGCTCGATGGACAATAATTAGGGGGCCTGCACGAATGTGGTGCAGGGAAGACTTACACTCAATCATGATGACATGCATTATTTTGCAATATAGCCATCGCTTTATTAATCTATGTATGAAATAAATAAAGATTGATTAGTTAAAAAATGTGATTATGCACATTAAAAATATAATTATGCACATCAAAAAAATAATTTATCAAGATAAACTCACCATATCTTCTTGACTCTTTCCACTTTCAAGAACATCTTTGGCTTTATTGTAGGTCGACTTCCAACAAGTGCATTTTTTGTTGATCCTCTTAAAACGATCGTACATACCATCAAGAGTTCGTGGCTTGTCGGGCAACGGTGGGGGAGATGTGCTAATGAACACTTCATAGACCCGAGACCAAAATTCTTGAATATTTTGGTTCGCCCCGGTAGCACCATCTTCGCTAATATTGATCCATGCCTTGCACAAAGCTATATTTTTATCTTTAGACCAATTTGGTAATTTTGTACTAATTTTTGGCATCTTGAAATTTTTTAGAAGTGGGTAGAAGAAGAATGAAAATTTGGAAGTGGGTAGAAGAAGATTGCTAATTTAGAAGTGGGTAGAAGAAGAATGAAGATTTGGAAGTGGGTAGAAGAAGATTGCTAATTTAGAAGTGGGTATAAAATGATTTAGAAGTGGGTAGAAGAAAAAATGAAATTTTGATGAGGAAAGGGAAGGAAATTGATTTTGTGTGGATGTATAACCAAATGAATGGGTATTTATAGGATTTTATGGTGAAATTTCTGAACAAATATTTTTTATTAATTATTTTAGGCGTTGGATGATTTTTTTTACCGTTAGATTTGATCACAGTCGTTAGATTACAAGTAAAAGTAAAAAAAAAAAAAGTTTGAAATCTGACTGTTGGATGATCCAACGGTCGACTAATCTCAGCCGTTGATCTCCAATGGTTAGATTATGGTAGCCGACAAAGCTGGCGCAAGCCTTGCGCTAGCGTGACGTCACCCCACTTGCGGTCCTGCGCCAGACGCGTCCCTCGTGTGCGCGCGTGATGTGCTCTCTGCGTGCGTTGCACGCGCCTCTTGCCCACTCGCAGGGCGGGTCCCACCTGTTTTGGCCGGGCCAATATCTTGGCCAATTTGTGTCCTTTTTTTTTGTTGGGTTGCCTTGGGCCTATTTCTTGGCCATTGTTGGAGAAGCAAATGCAAAGGCCTATGGCCTAAAATTGTTGGCCTTTGCCACCATTGGAGATGGCCTGAAGGTGGTAAAATAAAAAAAAAGAAAAATAAAAAAAACTAAAACTGAATAAACAAAGACAAAAAGAAAATAAAGAAAAGAGAAGAAACAACAACTAAAAACAAGAAACAACAGAAAAATAAAAGAAAAAGAAAAAGAAAGGAAAATGAGGGCACCTGGTTTCGAAAATAGGCTCTGGTGATAAGCAATATGTAACACACGCACATGCCACACATGTGAGAAACCTAGCGCCTCCAAGTTCTTGTCCTCTCCCTGCCTTTCTTCTTCGTTGGTTCCACAGCCACCATAGACCACCAAACCAACCCAAGCCTCAAATTACAGACCACCTGCTCTCACCCTTGCACCAATTGCCCGCATCCTCCATCGCAGCCATGATCCCCTCACCATCGCAGACTGCCATCCACCACACAAGTCACCTTTTCCGTTCGTTGCTGGTCAGCACCCAAACCACCATGTCATCATCACCGAGCTCACCATCGTCGCACCGACCTCCATTTCCCTGCGGATCTGTCCGAGAAGCCGCCAATGTGCATCAGCCCGAGAAAGGTAATTTTTTTATTTTTTGTGTGGCTCAATTTCTGCAATTTGATGAATCTGTGATGGAAATTTCTGGATATGCATAGTAATTATGGTGTGAGAAAATTTTTGTCAAGTGCGTGTCTCATAATTTTGTCTCTATGATTCGCATGTCCCTCGGTGAATGGACAATGGTCCCAGCACTGAGGAGTCTGGTGCTTGGATCCCCTGGTACGTCTCGAAGAACTGCTCCATTAAATTCTGATATGCATGCTAAATATCTGCATATGTTGAATATCTGCATATGTGATGAATCTGGTATATTTTGGAGCATGCTGATTATGTTGAGGTGAATGAATGTTGAATCGTAGTAGTGGATTAATAGGACCGATGGCTTCCAACCTGCAAAAGCACAAATTTTCAGTTATTAGTAGAGTCAATCAGTGTTTCACAGATAAAGTGCAGTCCAAGTGTGAGCTACCCTCTCAAGATGCTTCATCAAGTCGCCGGCATTTTGTAACGTGTACTGGTGCTTCGATTGCTACGATTTTAACCATCAGCAATGGCCTAGCACCATTGCCGGTTTGGGCTGATGATAAGTCAAATGACGAAGAGCAGAAGGATGGAATTATTGGAGCTCTGAAAACACTGTTTGATCCTAATGAGAAAACAAAGTCTGGAAAAGTGTTGCCAAAGGCTTACTTGAAGTCAGCAAAAGAGGTTGTAAAGACACTGCGTGAATCGCTGAACGAAGACCCCAAGGACAATGCCAAGTTTAGACGAACTGCAGATGCAGCAAAGGAATCGATTCGAGAGTATTTGGGCACTTGGAGAGGACAAGGAGAGGTGGCTCAAGAGGTATATAGCTAAGTAGTTTGTATGTATGTTCAAGTCGAGGAAATGGAATGGAATTGTTGAGTAAGTTGATTGATTGCTAAGAATTCTAAGTCTTTTCGGTTCACTTTTGCAGGAATCTTACGTTGAGATAGAGAAAGCAATAAGATCGTTGGCCGGATTTTACTCCAAGGCAGGGCCATCTGCTCCGCTGCCTGAACAAGTCAAGTCTCAAATATTGAATGACTTGAACACAGCTGAAGAGTTTTTTTGACGGCATCGCCTTTATTCGGGGCATCAGAGGTCGATATCTCTTCATCTCTTATGTATGATGGGGTAATATATGGTGGAAGCCTAGAAGGAATGTGACATTTGCATATGTTTTCTCCAGTTTTTTAAGATCGGTGTGTAAAGCAAGCACTAATATTTAAAAAGTTGTCTGAGAGTTGGAGATAAGCGGAAAACCGCTGACATCCGCCAACCGAGTAAACAACCGCCCCGAACACAGCTTACAACTTTAGGCACTAGCAGGAGGCTATATAGTGAATAACAGACTGGGCAGACATGAACATGAATGCCTTGTATCCTCATAACACACAAATAACTTTTCACAAGCTCCACTGCTCGGTTAGAATCAAAGCCTAATGTTTAAAGATATACTCTAAATATATATTATCTTCAATGCATACGAAGTCCAAAAAAGCATAATAACCATTGTACCCTTCACGTTATATTATCTTCAATGCAAGATACGCTCCAAATATGGTGGTGCAAGACCATACTACTTTAGGCTCTAGTCAATTTTGCAAAGTTTCTAGGCAATTTTCCAAAGTTTAGGGGTGCAAATTTAATTAGCTTTAATGAGTGCAATCAAATTACCATTTCTTTCAGTCCAAAAAAAGCATAATAACCATTGTACCCTTCACGTTTATCAAAATATCTTTACATGCCCCTTTGGATAAAAATCCACCCGCTCCAAGATAAACCAGAAGACACACAGTTGGGAAGCAAGAAGCTGAGGCAGAAACTCCACAAGTTGCTTCCATTGAAGGTGAGAATTTCTGTGCAAATATGGCTCTTCTCGCAGTTGGTTGAGATTAATTGAAGAAGAAGAAGATGGCTCTTCTCGCAGAAAAGATCTGCCTCCCTGTAATTTTCCGGACAAGGGAAAACTATACCTTCAAACCTGCCAAACTGTGTAAGTTTGTTTCATTTATGTGCTCTTTCTACTACGAAACATGCAAGCTGAAGCTGTATAAGAAGAGATCTGGATGCCATAATATATATGGATTATAAGAATTTATTTACCATCATATGTATGGATGCCATAACATATATGGATTATAAAAATTTCAGCATCTGATCATAAGAATTTATTTACCTTAATGCCTCAAAATCCATTCTTCAGTCTTCAATTAAGCTCCAATACGTTGGATTCCTCCAAGAACGAACTTAAATTCGTAGAAATGAGCTTAATATGGCGGTGGACTGGATTAATTGTAAGGGAATTGAATTAATCCAGCCCGCCGCCTGAATTTTTATTTATTTATTCTTAATGTGTCATGTAGCAATGTGTCAAGCTGACTCCTCCGTATTAGATGCCATGGCAGCAATGGCATTCTAACTACAAGACCAGCGTCCATTCCATTTGCTGCCAATTCCAGCAGCTGCCACGGTCATCCCTTCGGTGGTCCAACTTGAAAATTCAATTAAAAAGTCATTCGATGTTCAAAAATTAATCCGAAAAATGCTACTAACTCGTAATGAAGTCCACTATTTTCTTGCGAAAACTTTTTCAATAAATAAGCTGAACATATTTTCCAAAAAATTTCATCTTCTTTGATAATAAATTCTTCGGATCCACACCCCTTAAAATAAATCTCATCCTTGAGATTTACTTAAGACATCCAACTAATTCACAACGCTCAATCCTAAATCTCGTCCTCTCGCCAGAATGTCCTATTCCCATTTACAAGTTAATTTATTTACTATTTTTATACAAAGATATATGTACACTCGGAGTGGGGATTAAATTGATTTTGAACTTTTGACCTCATTTTCACAAGTTCTTTACTTCTTTTTAGTACGAACCCAAAAAGTTTGGCTACTAAAATAAACATGTCATGTTCGTTTCAAAAACTAATGGTGAACTACTAAAAAAATACATTAGGCTCCCTAACATATGGAGTTTCACTAATTATAAGTTTTGAGAATTTAATATGGCCAATCATGTCCATTACAAAAAAGAAGTTGGAATGTCCTAAATAATCTTGAAAACAAGTCATGTGCCTTGCACATGACTTATTTTGGATGAAAAACTTAACGGAGTCAAGGTGAAATAAAAAATTAATGATTTTCGAAGCTTAATATGACAAATCGCTTAATATTTTAATTCATATGACAAATTGAAAAAAGTGCATAAGTACAGTTCATATGACATTTCAAATTTTTTTTTTGGTTGAATACCACTTAATAGAAGGAAAGTGAGGCGTTAAATGATCGAAATAACTCTGAACACAAGTCATATGCAAGACAAATTTTTTTTCAAATCAAATATAACGGTTAAACACTCGTAATATTAAATGCTACGTAATATTGAAGCTTGAACCGAAGCGTGGGCTCATCAAACATAATTTATCTACTTGTTTGCCTATGCTGTACTATCGGACTAAACGCTCTATGTTGCTCTCCTCCATATGGGCTGATTTATTCGTTTGCACAGACAGAGAGACAGCAATAGCATCTGCTCCCTGTGTTCGGACCGTTGGTCCTTCCTTGTGTTTTTGTTTTTAGTTGCATTCTCCAATATTTTGAACTGAGTAATGCTAGAAAGATTAGATTTTTAAACTAAATTTATAAATCACATGATGTTGGCAATTAACTGTTAATTTTTTTTTAAAATTATTAAATCATGAAATTTTATTTTATCACTATGTCATTTACAAAATTTAGTTTAAAAATTTGATTTCCTTAACATGACCTTTTTAACCATGCCGGAATCAACGTCACAAACCTTACACTGAAAAAAGAAAAAGAATTCCTCAGAAATCCCTCAAAGCAGCAGCGCTCAAACTCTCTTCAAAGTTCCACTCCTAGCAGCTACAAATCCATCCGAAATCATCATCAGGATTCAGGTGCGTTTCTTTTTTTTCTTCTTTCGGTTATTTATTTAGTTATTTTCTAGATTTATTTGCTCAAGAGTTGTGATTTGTCTTCTTCAATCAAATGGATTTATTTGCTTAAAAGCTCTCTAATTTTGGTAGTTTTTGTTCACAAGGTCCCTCCTTTTCTTAGTTTCTGGTCACAAAGCTCTCACCTTTCACTATTTTTATGGCATTTTTGCTGACAAAATTCTCCTTTCTCTTTGTTTTTGCCCAAAGCTCTCTCCTTTTCTTTGTTTTTGCTCACAAACTTTCTGTTTTCCTTGGTTTTTTCTTACAAGTTATCACCTTTCTTTGATTTTGCTCACAAATTACACTCCTTTTCTTTGTTTTTGCTCACAACTTCTCTCCTTTTACTAGTTTCTGGTCACAAGCTCTCTCCTTTTACCAGTTTTATGGAGTTTTTCCTGACAAGATTCTCCTTTTTCTTTTTGTTTCTGCCCAAAGTTCCCTCCTTTTTGACAATGGCAATGTCATTTCGGGCATTTCGACTCGTTGCCTCCTCTTGCAGTATGCAACGTCGTAATTTCATAGCCACTGTAGCATTGGCTTCTACTGCTGCAGTCAGCCAACCCTCGAACAGAACAAATCATAACCAATTTCAAAGGAGGTGGAGGAGCTCCTCCTCTTCCTCTTCCTCTGCGGCCAACACCGCCGCAAAAGGTGGCAACTTCTCTCTCAGCGATTTGGAGGAGCTGGACGATATGAAATACCTGCCCTGGGACTTGGACCTAGTCTATCAGAACATGTTGACCAATGCAAAAAAAGCGGAGAACTCAGTCAAGATGATTTCCGAATTGATCAGATACGGCCTCAACTTTGACGTGGCCAAGGAAATCCAGGACCAAATCGAAGACACCGGTATTGTTCCCATGGTTGTCACCGTCACCGCGGTCATTGATCACTACGCCAATGCTGGAAGAATTAATGATGCTTTCAAGGTGTTCCTCAAGATGTTAGCAAGTGATGTAACCCCCAATGTGTACACCTATGCTGTGATCATCAAGGCACTTGCTGCTTGCGCCCCCACAAACCCGAATTTCCCTCATTTTGTTAAGTTTGCAAAGAAGTACACTGTGGAGATGTTAAACAAGGGATTGCAGCCAACTCCCGGTACCTACTTTGCCTTGGCTGAAGGAATTGATGAGGGCAGAGACAGAGAGGAGTTTGTGGAGCTGATTAAAGCTAAGGGGTTTGTGCCTCCTCCGGATGCTGTCAATGAGGCTGTGAGGGATTACGAGATTGGGATTACGAGATTCCACTTAACACCAAAGGCCTCTATGAAGCTGGTTTTCATCAAAGGAAGGTGTTTGAAGATGCAACCAAAGACACTAGTGATAAGGAAATGCAACAAACTTTTGAAAAGATGCACGAAAGTTGGATTGTGAAAGCAGCAATGCGTATGTATGATGGTTTGATAAAGGACCACCAGGTCGACCAAGCCAAGGATATGTTTAAACATACTGAGAGGGGCATAATTCCCGACGTGGCCATCCACACTGTTGTGATTGAGGCCTATGCCAATGCCGGGAAGGCTGAGGGTGCTCTCAAGGCTTACAAGCACATGTTGGCCAATGGGGTTGGCCCCAATTCGTACACTTACAGCGTACTCATCAAGGCACTGGCTGCTGACCAGGAATTCGTTCGGGATGCCAGGAAATACTTTCTTGAGATGTTGGACAATGGGATATGGCCCAATAAAGGTACTTGTGAAGCCGTGAAAGCTAAGGCAGAGGACAGGGAGTACATCGAGTTTTCTGAGGCAGTGAAAGCTAAGGGGTTACAAATCTGGAAGAACTAGTAAGTACAACCAAATTTGTTGTCTTTAGTTTTCTTTCGATACTGATTGATAGCCAATGTAGTACTTACTCTCCATTCGAGATTTACATTTCAGATTATCTTACTTTCAAAATGCAATGAATACCCTTCTGCCATTACAATTTCTGATTGGAAGCTCTCATTTAAAATTGCAAGTTGAAGCACTGATTTTTTCTTTTCTTATGCCATTACATTACCAGGCAAAGAAGATGACCCGAAAGACTTGAAAGAAATCTTGCTCAGGTTAGAATGCGGGATCCCCATTAAGGCCGAAACGTACAATATGGCCATCCAGACACTTGCTTTCAAGAAACCCTACCCCATTGCCATTAAGTATGCCAAGAAGTACTTTCTAGACATGCTTGACAAGGGAATGCAGCCTGATTCCGGTACCTACACCCATGGAATGGAGGCCATTGCCTGCCAGTCGGACAGTAAGTCGAAGGTGATGAAGGAGGCCAGGGAGTTTCTGAACAAATTAAAGATAAGGGTCTTGTGCTTGAGAACCCGAGTTATTTTGAGTTTCATGACCGCGTTGAAGATGCAGTTGATGCATTCAGGATGTGCGAATATGCCACCAGAACCAATGACGGAGAGATGCAACAAATTTTCTTAAAGTGGCGTACTGAAAAAGACACTCACATGAAAATAGGAATGGATATGGTCAAAGGTTTGGCAGATGATGGCTTGAAGGATGAGGCCTTGGAGCTCTTTGAGCCGGTCTTTGAAACGGGCATACAACCCCCCATTGTCATCCACACCGCTGTCATTGAGGCCTATGCCACTGCTGGCAAGATCAAGGGTGCTCTTGAGGCCTATCTTTGCATGTTAGCGGTTGGGGTCTCTCCCAACTCCTACACTAACAGTGTCCTAATCAAGGCACTCGCATCTGACCCCAACTTCTTTGGGGATGCCAAGAAGTACTTGCTGGAGATGATAGAGAAGGGTGTGCAGCCAAACGCCCGTACCTACACAGCTGTTTTTGAGGGCTTGGCGAAAAATGGGGACAAGGTGGTGGAGGATGGGAGAGAGTTTCTAAGCTTGATGAAGGGTAAGGGATTTGTGCCAGACGAGGAGGCTGTGAGGGAGGTTCTCAAAGGAAAAAGCGGAGACTTAGTCAAAACCACCATGAACATTCTGTTTGGAAAGTATCACTTGCTCTCTGTTTCATCATTGATAAAGAAGTTTAGAATCTGAAATGGTGAAATTGAATATGGTTGACTGACTGTTGTTAAGTTAATGCAGAAAACTTAGTCATTGCAACTGATCATTAAGACGAAATGAACAAGTTTAGTTTTCTCTCAACTAAATCCCTCCTCTTTTATGTCCATTCTTCTAGTAGAGGGCAGAAAGCATCAGCGATCATGTATTTTTTGGTCAAATATAAGTTGTGAGTTTGCAAGGATGTTATCCTCGGTTCTTCTTGATCTGCTATGCCACTTTCTTACACAAATATTTGGCAATGGATATATGCTTTTAGTCTTGAAATATTTTGATGTAGGTATATATACGGGGTCAAACTTGGGTGGTACGCACCATTCAATGGTACGACCATTGAATGGTTCAAGATTCATTTGGGGCCCACCGCAAATTAATCTGGGACCATTCAATGACCGGTCCATTGAATGGTCCGTACCACCTAAGATTTTTCCATATATACCACGTGTTCTAGTTTCTGTGTACCTTGGGTTTGCCTCTTGCTGCGATACGGGTTGAGCAGGTACTAGTCCTCATTTTTGCTTTCAAGTCTTTATAATATCTTCTATCTGATATCAAAAGCTAGAAATTTATTTCTGACCTTCATGTGGAATATCACTATATTGAAGGCCTTGTTTGATAGAGAGGATTGGCTTGGATATGACTATTCACTATATTTATAAATTTTTGAGATGACAGATGACAGATGTTATAATCCACTCATAAATTTTTGAGAAATGTTTTGAACCAATATGTTGAGAGTTTGAGGTATCTTTTCAGCCCGTCTTTATAATTCACATAGGTGATACCAAACCGAATGGTGTAACCCATAGCCCATTCAAAATTGTCCAAGAATGACCATGCAAAATATCCTTTCACATTGACACCATCGCTGCAGAGAAAAATAAAAAAGAATAAAAGATTATATATCTATTTTAATATTTGTCTATAACATATTACTATTATTAAGAAAACCGCTTTGTATACTAAATATGGTAAACTCACGCTTATGCCCTTTTCAAGTTTAAAAAGTTGAAAAATAAAATTGAATTTGAAAGGTAGTTTAGTAATCTAGTATATATTGATGAAAATATTGTTGAACAACTTTCTCACAATGATGAAAGTCGAACGAGATTAGTGAATATGATACATAAAAATTAAGAAGAAAGAAAGCTCACTTGATTGCTTCTCTAAGGTAATAAAGATGAAAAAAGTGATAGTTAATTCTTTGGTTGTCAAGTAGGGCATCCTCAAGCGACAAATTGGGATCATTAAACTCATTCACGCCTGCAATATATACAAGATAAAACAAAAAAGCCTTAAATTCTATATAAGAAACCCTCTATATATACATGTTATGTTAACGTAAAACGTAAAAGATGATTACCATTCTCTCTTATGTAAATAAGAAGATTATGATATTTTCTCTTCATGTAGAGCGAAATATCTCTAGTGCCCTTCGGATGCATATGGCTTAAAGCACCCTGCAGGATCATTAATTTGAAGTAAATAGAGAGGTCATACTAGTAACCATCCGCCATATAGGATTACATCCTTTATCATCCATGCATTGGATCAGATTATAAATCAAATTACTACTTTAAGGTATGCGCAAAAGGAAATTAGAAAAAAATTATTAATTTGATACTCACCATTGGTACAATGGGGATTCCATTACGCGTAACTGGCAAAATAAAGACAATCAGGCCTCGTTTGGCAGCTCGGACTGGACTGACTATTTCAGTCGGATAGGATAATCTGTCATTGGACAGTACTGATTAAATTAGTCGAGCGTTTGGTGCAGTATCGGACTAATATCGACTATTTATACTGGGTTGGCCGGCCCTAGGTGTGTGAAGAACATAATTTGTTCTTCATACAAACTCACTCAAATCCTCATCAAATGCAAGAACTACGAAAAGTTTAATCTTCGTAGGAGACGAAGTACGTAGGTAACCTTCAATTTGATTCAAGGTGCAACCGCAACTCCTCCAAGCAAAGGTGTTCATCCAAGATGAGATTGAATGCCCTTTTGGGTATTTAGCCTTTGCTCATGTAAAAAAGATTCTATAGAGGTATAGGATGCTACAACTTACTAATGTGATTTTGAGTTGTGTCTTGGTTCACAACATTTAGGCTTCAAAAGTCATGAGCAAAGTTTTGTTTTTGAGTACTAATACGCTAACTAAGAGCCTTTAATTTGTTAATAGCATGCTTAAGTGTTGCTCAAATGAACTTGTAATTCAAATATTTTCCTTCAAGCTAGACCAAGAGAGTGAGAGGGACGAACCCGACTAATTATACGGAGGTTTTTGGGCGTATAATTAGTCGGGTGTGAGGGGTACTAAATGGTGGGCCTGGTTTAAATAGTCGGGCGAATATTTTAGTACAAAGCGCACCAAACACTCGAGACCGGATTATTAGTACTATCTGGTGCGCTATACGACGTACCAAACGAGGCCTCAAGGTATTATAAAATATTGCATAATAATTATATCTACTGGTAAAATTACTGACTACATTTACAATTTTTCATAAGAGTAATACTAGAGGCAACACTTTTTTTTTTTTTTTTGGTCAAAGAGGCAACACTTAGATGCCAACTATGTGCCATGCATTGTTTCATTTATTCATGTTAGGACTCGCTATGATCCTTAAGAAATGTCACATCATTTGGTAATTAAACAATTGGGATAAAAAGTTACACGACTGTGAGCATGGAGTTCACGTGAAATCTACTTACTTCGACTATGGTTATACTGGAGTTTGATTTCGATATATAGGAATCAATTTGTTTAAGTTTGATTCCTAAAACGCTATTATTACAGTGATGTAAGTTTAATAGTTGTGTCCCATTATTTTATTGAAATCAAACTCATGAGAGCTCCATATTACTTTCAACAATTGAACTAATAGTTGTGTCCCACTATTTTCTTGAAATCAAACTCATGAGAGCCCCATATTACTTTCAACAATTGAACTCACTCATGTTTGACTCAATTCTCCTAGCTCACTTTTTGTGTGAGTTTAATTCCAATTTTATGAGAATCAAACTCAAAATTGCGAGTTCACTATAGAGAGCCTATACGTTTGAGTTTGTTAATTTCAATTATAAACGTGGTTAGGAAATGATTAACATATTTAAGATAGCTTTAAGTTTAAATTGTTTGTACCTGATATTAAAACATGACAGTCTGTTAAGTAGCTTGCATTTCCAGCACCTAGTTGGGGTGCATCAGATACATATCTAGAATTATAATAGTTTACTCCAATAAAATCATATGATCCTTTTACCAACTTAGATTGCTCCTTGCTAAAATTAGGTAATCGATTTCTAACAAGAGTTCGCATGCTATAAGGGTAGTCACCATTAGACAATGGGTCCATAAACCATCCAAACATAAACTCTAGGGCTCTAACTGCAGCCTTTTTGTCTTTCTCCGAGTCAGAAAATGGACTCACCCATGCTACCACCAATGTCAGCCCCATCAATCCCTTTTGAGATTCCTGCACGTCACAAAATATGTAGGCTTATTTCCTTATGTAATTAGGGTTTGTGTAGTTTAGTCTTAATATATATCTTATATATTTCTCAGCCTCCATGTGGAGAAGAATAACATACAAAATTCCCAAATACTTTTAGCATGGTATCGATAGCAAGGTGACTCTAGGATCCCTCTCTCAATACATAAACCCTAATTCTCAAATACAAATCAAATTCCAAATTTCAAACACAAATATCAAATCATATCTTATTCCGGTGCGATGACAAAATCAAAAGAAGAAACTTCAACTCATCAAATCACCATCGATCCATCTAACCCTCAACAGATTATCATTCAACAAGATAATTCTGCACTTTCTACTGGTGGTGTCATACTCAATGAAAATAACTATCCACTTTGGTCCCATGTTCTGGCGATGCGTATAGCAGGTCGAGAAAAGTTAGGGTATTTGAATGGAAAGATTTCTAAGCCTGATGAGACAAATCCTTCTTAATGGTGTATGAATTATCTGCACGTTAAGGGGTGGTTGATCGATTCAGTGACTCCAGAATTGATGGAACGTTACATTCAACCAGACACTGTTGCAGGAATCTGGGAGGCTCTGAAGAAGACTTTCTTAGATAATGGTGATGAGGCAAGAATCTTTAAGTGCATCAGAAGGCCTTCACAACCTGACAAGATGGAAGATCAGTAAATACTTACTATAGTATTTTGACTAGTATTTTTTAGGAACTTGATCGGCGTTGTCCCTCAAAGATGAAGAACCCTGATGATGTGGTGATCCGAAAAAAGGAGAATAAACGTCTGCGTGTTTATATTTTCATTGGAGGACTTGATCGTGAGTTTGAACAAGCTTGTGATGAAATCCTATGCAAGGAGCCAAAATTGAGTCTTGATGAAGCCTATGCTTGTATACGTCGTGATGCCAAACAAGGACAGTCCATGAACGTTCCTTCCTCTGAAGCATTTGTCATGGTTTCAAAAACCTTTCAAGGAACTCCACGCCCTCCAAATAATTCCACCAAGCCTAAACCAACTCTTCTTGTCCTCCTATGAAGTGCATTAAGTGTGGTGGCAACAACCACACAATTCAAGAATGCTATAAGGTGATTGGATATCCAAAATGGTGGGATCACTCAAGGCATCGACGAAAGAACGGTGTCAAATCCCTACAAGTGTCATCTTCTGAGTCGACTTCTGTAAGTTTGAATGTGCCTGTGCTCTTGCAATAGCTCATGTGGTTAGTTCAGGTATCTCAAATTGTGCTTTACATACTAAAACTAAACCTATGTGGATTATTGATTCAAGGGCTACAGTACATATGACTCATGATGCAAGCTTGGTCGAAAACCTTCACAAATCAACTTAATCTGCTGTTTCAGTTGCAGATGGTAATCCTACCCATGTAATTAGGGAGGGCTCCATTACACTTACAGATTCTATGACTCTTAATTCAGTGCTTGTGGTTCCTGAGTTGAACTACAACTTAGTATATGTTGGACAAATTTTTGATTCCCTGTATTGTACTGTAACCTTTTGGCCTTTTCATTGTTTCTTTCAGGAGATCCTCACAGGGAAGATAATTAGTTTATGGTGCTAGAAAAGGCAGGGTTTACTATTTGAATATGACTTTGGCTAAAGTGGATGAATTGGGTCAGGTGTTTCAGACAAGTAGTACATCAGAGAAACATAGATCAATAAATATGGCTTTGGCATCGTCGCTTAGGCCATGCTTCATTTGGCTATCTTAGGAAGTTATTTCCATTGTTATTTAATTTGTCATTCATAATTCAAATGTGATGTTTGTGAACTTGCAAAGAATCATCAGGTTTCATACCCTTTTAAGTCTAAATAAAAGTGATTTGCCTTTTATGATTATTCATTCTGATGTTTGGGGTATTGCTAAAGTCCCCAATTTTACTGGTGCTAGATGGTTTGTGACATTCATTGATGACTGCACTAGCGTAACTTGGGTTTGTCTTTTGAAATCTAAAAGTGAGGTGTGTATTACCTTTAAATGGTTTCATAAAATGTTTACAACACAATATAATTGATAGATTAAATCCTCTGTTCAGACAAGAAAACTAAGTTTGGTAATACCAAATTGTAGAAATTTCTACAAGAGAATGGCATTGAACACCAGCGCTCTTGCCCATCCACTCTACAACAAAATGGAGTTGTAGAGCGGAAAAATCGTCACTTGCTAGAAGTTGTTCGTGCCTCTTTTTGGAGCTAACTTGCCGCATTCTTTTTGGGGTGAGGTTGTATGCTCTACTACTTATCTCAACATGGTTCCTTCCACTTTCAAACTCTACTCCAAACGCTCTCTCACCATTGCCTTCTACCGCTGGTTTTGAGCCTTGAACCGTGTGTGTTTGGATGTGTGGTATTTGTACGTGTGCTCAAAGAACAACGGAGTAAACTAGATCCATGTGCTCTAAAATGTGTCTTTCTAGCATATGCTCAACATCAGAAAGGATATTGGTGTTTTCATCCTCTTACTAAAAAATTGTATGTTATAATGGATGTGGTTTTCAGAGAGTTCGAAATTTATTATTCAGGGGGAGATTTTTCCAGTTTAGAGGTGGACGAGCAGTTGTTTCCGCCAAACAGTCTTCCAGAAATTGTCGATCTGTCGCCTGAGATACCCTCTTCTCTGACCTCTGACACGAGTAGTCACCCGGATAGAAATGACCGGTCGCCCATTGCTTCGGTCCCAGTTTTCTCGCTCTCTGATGAGACCGGTCAGCCAAGTATTCAAGACTGGTCACCTTCTACAAAACTCCAGGATTCTCCCGGTCAATGGGAGACTCAAGATCGAGCATGTCCTTTGATCACATCTCTAGCACCATCGTCATCAAACCAATTATCTCCCGAAGATTCTCCCATCGAAGAAACTCAGGTAACTTGTTCAATTAAAGTAAATGATTTACAATTAACTAATACTTTGTCAGAAGATAACACAAATGTACAATCATACAAACTTCCTTCGCGAAAGAACAAAGGGGTTCCAAAAGCACAATATGAAGCAGATACAAAAACCAAAGTCAAATATCCCATGAGTAATTATGTGTCAGCACACAGGTTATTCGAGTCACATGTGGCTTTTGTGAAGCAGTTATCTTCTCTTGTGATCTCGTGCAATGTTCAAGAAGCATTATTAGACTCAAAGTGGAAGAATGCCATGGACGAAGAAATACGAGATGTACAGAAGAATGCTACTTAGGAAATGATCCCTTTTCCACCAGGAAAAGGAATGGTGGGATGCAGATGGGTTTACACAGTTAACTAAAGTCAGATGGATCAATCGAACTGTACAAAGCCATGCTAGTAACAAAAGGGTATACATAAAAATATGGAATTGATTACTAGGGGACGTTTGCTCCGGTTGCAAAAATCAATACCATCAGAATTCTCATATCTCTTGCTGCAAATCTAGGTTGGCCACTTCACCAATTTGATGTAAAAAATGCAATCTTACATGGAGACCTAACATAAGAAGTCTACATGGATCCTCCTCCAGGATGTAAGATTATTTCTAAGAATCAAGTGTGCAAATTGAAGAAGTCGCTCTATAGACTTAAACAATCCCCTTGAGCATGGTTCAAAAGATTAACTAAGTCTATGAAGGCGTTTGGGTATAAACAAAGCAATTAGGATCATACCTTGTTCTTAAAACGGAAGAAGGGTAAAACTACAACTGTAATTGTTTATGTAGATGACATGGTTGTGATAGGGGATGATCTTGTATAAAGAGCCGCACTACAAGCATACTTGTCCAAGGAATTTGAGATGAAATATCTTGGTCCCTTAAAGTATTTCTTGGGGATTGAAGTGTCCCGATCGCCTGAAGGTATTTTCCTATCTTAGCGAAAATATGTGATAAATTTGTTGACAGAGACTGGTATGCTTGCTTGTAAACCTGCTGATACATTGAGAGAGATGAATCACAAATTGTGTGAGCAGGAATATCAGACACCAACCAACAATGATCAATATCAGCGTCTTGTTGAAAGGTTTATATATTTGGCACACACCCAACCAGACATTGCGTATGCAGTCAGTGTGGTTAGCTAGTTCATGCATGCTCCGAGTATTGAACATAGGAGTGTCATTGTGATCGCATTTTGAGGTACTTAAAGGTTGCTCTAGGAAGAGAACTTATGTTTTCTAAGCATGGACACTTGGATGTTTAGGGATACATCGATGCAGATTGGGTGGGTTTGATCACTGACAGGCAATCCACTTCAGGTTATTTCACATTCATTGAAGGCAATCTCGTTACCTGTCGAAGCAAAAAACAGAAAGTCGTTGCTAGATCAAGTACAGAAGCCGTGTTTTGAGGTATGACTCTCGAAAGGATTTGTAATGTTTGTTATGGATTCAGAGTACTTTCGGATTTAGGTTATAAAGCCGCAAGCCCATGCGGTTATATTGTGATTACAAAGTTGTGATTGACATTGCACACAATCCAGTTCAACATGATCGAACCAAACATGTTGAAGTGGATTGACATTTCATCCCGAGGAGAAATTGGAGGTACGGATTAATTTGTATGCATTGTTAGAGTCAGGATCAATTGACATATATATTCTTACAAAGATTGTATGTAGCTTGCAGGGTATATCATAGCTCACTTGACAAGTTAGACATCAAGCTGATATCTATGCCGACTTGAGAGGGGAGTGTTGGCTTGAGCAGTTGCTTGTTAGCCCATGTGGGCTTATTTCTTATGTAATTAGGGTTTGTAGTTTAGTCTTATTGTAAATCTTATATATATCTCAGCCTCCATGTCAAGAAGAATAATATACGGAATTCCCAAATACTTTTGAGTATATGGGGGTACAATGATATTTCTTTTCTTTGGTAAGTGATGTCTCATGTTAGTAGATTCTCGCGAGAGCAAATTGACAGAATTATTATGTTTACGTATTTGTGATACTTAGCACACTTTCCCATCCCTTAGTGTATTAAAAATAAAATGTTTTATTTTGTTATAAGTAATTAAGTATATATCAAAAGTGATTTATAGCCTCGAGATATCACCTGATATTTTTCCTTATATAACTTAACAGCAGCTGCATGGAAAGCTGGTTGTGCGACCAAATATGGCTCAACCCGTGTATCTCCTGTGCAGTTGCGTTTTAGTAATCGGAACATCGTCACACGGGTGCCATATCTCCCACTTCCATAACCAGACCCACTATAGACCAATGGCTCATTGAACGTGATCAATGCTTCACCCGATCACCAAATTCCTTATAGCAAAGCTCTGCATAGTCTCTAAATGCTTCCTGCATTTTATGTAATAATTCGTTGATAGATATTCAACGCTAAAAGCATTAGCATTATTCACTTACACACAATTTGAGGACTTAAGAAACTACCATACTCATCTTCCAAGGTTTGGGGAGAGATCCTAGTGGAAGAGCGTCACCAAGGCTTTATATACGCATTCATAATTAACAGAAAAAAACTAAAAATTAAAACTGCCTTTTTTTTTATTTTTAAGTACTCCACAATACTTGCATTATTCAATTTTAGTGAAAATTACGTTGGCAAGGAGTTCATTGATGAGGTGGTTGTAGTATTTTATCCCTTCCTTGTTCACACCCCCACTTAGTTTCCCACCTAAAATAAATAAATAAATAAATAAATAAATATATATATATATATATATATATATATATAAATTATCACTAACAAATTTAATTTAATTAAAGGGCTATCAAATTTGTCCCACCAAAAACATGATCGAGACGTGTGATCAAACTTACTTGGTAGCACTCTAGACCATGAGATAGAAAATCTATAGGCATCCATACCCATTTCTTTTATAAGCCCGACATCTTCCTATACAAATATGTAATTAATTAGGAATCGGATGATGATATTGTCTCACAATTAACTTCCAATTGAAATACCCACAAACACGCATACAAAGAGACCAGTACAAGTCAGTCACAGACAAATCCAAAAATTTGTCTCAGCTCAACCTTAGAACAGTTTAGTAAACCAAAGAAAGAAGTCACAGTTAGAAACTTACAGAGAGAAGTTAATAAAATCAAACAAGAAATTAGTTTGTTAAAATCAGAAAATGTAGAAATAAGGTCACACCTTAGTCACCTTCAGACACAAGCCATTAAGGGTAGGAAACCAGTCACCCCAGAAGAAGAACCAGACACTTCGTCCAGTTCTGATTCTGAGTCTAAGTCACAAAAGTCAACACATGATTTAGTCTTAGGACTACTTCAGAAGATTAGAATCCAAAAATGGTATTCTAAAGTGAAAATAATTATTGAGGATTTTCAACTTGAAACAATTGCTTTGATTGATTCAGGTGCCGACTTGAATTGTATTCAAGAAGGTCTTATCCCCACTAAATATTTTCATAAGTCAAATGAAGTTCTTAGTGCAGCTAATCAGTCACCTATGCAGTTAAAGTACGAAATACCAAAGGCACATGTTTGTCAGAACTCAGTTTGCATTAAAACCCCATTTGTTTTAATAAAAAATATTTCTGATCTAGTTATATTGGGATTACCCTTCATTGCATTAGTATATCCTTTTAGAGTTCATCATAATCACATTACTACTCGCACGCTAGGTCAAAAAGTCAAATTTGAATTCTTCACTAAAACATATTTAAAAAAAATAAAGATTTTACAAAATGACAGTATTTCAAAAACAGTCAATTTAATTAGTCAAAAATCCCAGCAAATTCAATTTCTTAAAGAAGAAATCAATTACAAAAGAATTGAAGAAAACTTTCCAGTAAATCTTTATTAGACAACATTGCATGTTTTCAAGAAAAACTAGTCAAAGAAATTTGTTTTGACATTCCTAATGCTTTCTGGCATCGGAAACAACACATAGTCAGGCTACCTTACGTTAAGGATTTTAGTGAAAGTAGAATACCTACTAAGGCACACCCTATCCAAATGTGTCATGGACTTATAGAATTCTGTAAAAAGAAGATCCACGACCTCCTCAGTAAAGGGATCATCAGGAAAAGTAAGTCATCTTGGTCTTGCTCTGCTTTTATGTTCAGAAGAATGCTGAACTAGAAAGAGGAGTCCCAAGATTAGTTATTAATTACAAACCCCTTAATGAGGTTCTGGAATGGATTCGGTATCCAATTCCCAATAAACGCGATTTAATTAAACGACTTAGTCAAGCAATAATTTTTAGTAAATTCAATATGAAATCTGAATTTTGACAAATTCAGATTCATGAGGATGACAAATATATATATATATATATATATATATATATATAGTATCTGACTGAATTAGTTTCATTGTCTTGGTCTGAATCAGAAATAGTATCTGACTGAGTTACTAAATCATGCTGTAAAACATTAACTGATTTCTCAGCTTTTAACTCCTGCAACATTTGATCTATTTTTTGACTTGTAGAAGTAACCTGTAAAACAGAAGTAGATGTTATAGCTTCTGGGAAGCTGACCAAGGGTCGTTCCTTAACTGCTAACTTAGGCTGTGCTTAGCTGTCTACCTTAACTTCTATTTTGTCTAACTGTTTGCCTATTGTGTGGAGGTTTTGGTTTGTGTAATTGTTTTGTTCGATAACTGGTTTTAGTCCACTGTCTTCCTTCGGAAGTTTAAATGGAGATGCCAGTATCTGTGTATTGGACATTGTAATAACTATTGCTTCTGGAGGAGGGTGACTAGAAGAGACTACTGTCTTATCTGGTTTTACCCATTTCTCTTTTGTGATGACTTCGAGTTTTTTGTCAGATTCATAATGTTTCTCAACATAGTCGAAGAGAAATATTTCAAATCTGTGTAACTGCATGAATTGTTTCTAGTTCTGATAAATGTCTTCCTTTTGGTCTACATTGTATTTACTTTTGTAGGCTTCTCGCCTAGGAATGTTGACTTCAACTACTATGTCTTTGTTCAAACGTTTCCAATTGATTTTGAAAGGTTTGTTCAAGATTAATAATTGTGGATTGATTTGTGTTGCTTCAAAGTCTGAAGTTGTAGGAGACGTTTGTTCTCCTGTGTCTTGTGTTTAGTATTGTGGGTGAGTGACTTGTGAATGTGCTTTGACTGAGTTAATCTTTAAATTGATTAAATCATTAATCAATTCTTGATCATGATCTAGCCTAGAGGCTGACGTAGATCCTGAAAAGGAATTTCTTTCCCTTTCAAGGAACCTATTTGACTGTTATAACTCGTGTAGGCTGACACTTGACCTTTTAACTGGAGGATTGAAACTAATTCTAACTGTGCTGTCAAAGTACTGTTCTATATTGTCTAAGTTGACTAAACTGTTTTGAGGGTTTACTGGTTGACTCTCGTTAATCAAACACCAATATGTCGGTAGATTGATATCTGACCACCTAATGGTTCTTGAGATCTTAATATTGGCATTTTCTTGATTTGTTTGAATCAAGAGTGTATGGTTTCTAGGACTTTTGACTAAGGCTTGGAAGTTCATGTTTGTGCCTGTGACTTTGTAGTAAGTTCTATAGACTAATGCCAGTGGTTGAACTCCTTCAAAGACTTAATATCCTGAAGTTTTAATGTTCAATGTGAGTGCTTTCAGCATGTGTGGATCTGAAAGACTGACTGTGAGATCCGGGAAACAATCGAAGTGGATTGGCCCATTGTATAAACTTGACTCAATCATCCCGAAAACAGTATCACTGAAGTTAGTGAATCGTGCATCTTTGAGACACAACAGTATTGAGGTATTGAGACCTCTTTTTGTTAATGATTTGACTGCGATCTGAACTAATCCAATGTGGATGTAGTTGTGACCGTCCTTTATGTGTGACTTAACTTGTTCAGGTGTGAATAACTAACAAGTCTTGTGTTCTTTACTCAAGGCATAAGCCTTTTCTACCGTTCTAACATGATGTTCACTTCTAAATGAAGTTACTGACCATTTTTTATTATAGATTGACTTACTGGATACCTTAGGGATATTCCAGTCACTAAATGACTTTTCTGTGCTAAAATCTAACTTTTGTTCCTCATTGACTATGTCTGGAATCCTACTCATATTGTTACTAGAGCTAGTGCTGGCAGTCGAATTAGATCTAAATAATCTACTCATTGTAGATGACTCTGAGTTTACTTCAGTAAACTTACCTGGTTTCACTCTCTTTGTCTCTATGGTTTCTCTCTCTCTCCGCTCATGAACTCCTCTCAGGCCGACTCCTTCGGACTTACTGTTTGGACACGCGCCTTACTGTTTGGGTTGAGAGATAGACACTTCAACAAAGAAGGTTAAATAGATAGATTTAACTGAGAATAAACAAATTGTCAAATACAAATGAATAAGATTACTGAGAAATAATTGACTGACTACTCACTTGGCTCTGATACCAAATGAGGGTGGAAGTCCCTTACTGTGATTTATCAGAGATTTACTGAGTAGGCGGTAAAACCAGCCAATTTACTGAGAAATAAATTAAGAGAAGAGAATAGAATAGTGACGATGATCATTTACTATGAAATTCCAGATGGTGTATATGTCTAAGAATAATTCAACATATGAATTATCAGTATTGACTTTGAAAATTAAATAAGCAAGAAATTGACTGGGAGTAAGAGTATTTAAGAAATTACTGCAAGATAAATAATCGAAAGATCTTTTCATAATGAAATTAATGAATTCAAAATAATGAATGCAGATATATGAAATTACTTTTATTGAAAGATAATTTGAAACTTACAAACTTTGACTATTGTTTGATTTTACTCAAACAAATGACTGATGATTGAAATGAATGATGATGCTTGTAGGCATTTATTAATACAAGTGTTTACTATAAATATAAATTTGAATTGATTGACTGATGAGAGTCTTCAGAAGTTTTCTGTCTTAGTTCCTTTCTCAAATGAGCTCTGGATTGGAATGAATGAAGTATTCTTCTTATATAGACGCAGAGTGAGGCTGAAAGAAGGCACAATCATTTGCCTTTTGACTGATGTAAGTGGGCATCTGCTTTCGGTGGATGCTTTCGGTGAGTGGATGCTTTTACTGTAGAATTACTCTTACTTTTGCTGTAGATGACTAGTGGTCTTTGTCTGAATGATTGCTATATATATATATATATATGCGCTCTTGTACCTTGTAGCGATGATATGAATCTACTGCAACATCTCCATTGCTACCATCTTTTATCTTACCTGCAATTCACCAGAATAAAGCAAAACTACCAATGCTTATAATCCATTTCCTCTTATTGTGCATCCCATGAGGCCATTAATATATATATATATATTTTTTGAAAAGATTAACTTTGAGCTAATTAAAAGAAGAAGAAATTAAAAAATGACCTGGGTATGTATGGACGAATGTATCCCATATGCTTGGTCCTCTACCACCTTCACTCGCACCACCTTCACACTGAAATTCATGCCCGTAAGGGTACGCAAATATGTGGATAAATGCATCTCAAAATTTTAAAGACAAAATCTACGTAATACTTTCTTGCAAGACTTATGTTGCTAGAGATGCTTATATTATCCTATTGTCAATCAAGATCATCCATTCAAATAAAGAAAAAGAAGTGATTTTGGAACCTCTTTTTTAACCTTACACACCCATGTTTAATCCTGACCGTTGATTCCATTTAATTTATTCAATCCGATGACTATAAATAAAGAAGGGTGTGTGAAAAGCTAAAAAGAGTGTGAGAATCACTTCCCATAACATGCTGATCAATGATTTGGATTCACGTACTGTTTGACTATAAGCATAATTATATAATTTAAACACACACAACTTTGAAAATTTAGGCAGCAAACTAGGTTTATATACTTTGATTACCTGGTAAGACGATGAAGCTGTCCCAAACAAGAAACCTGCAGGGAAACTGCTCCGGTTTAGGGAAGTGGTGTCAAAACATGCAAGAACAGCAGTTACTATGAAACATGCAAGCTGAAGCTGTATAAGAAGAGATCTGGATCCCACAATATATATTGATTAGCTATGCGCCTTCAGCTATGTACCAGAGGCATTTATAGACTGATCAAACAAATATATATATTCATAAGAGTATACACGACAAAACAAAGACGTAGAACAAGACAAAAATAATATATCAATTAGCGGAGAAAAGTACTTTCACTAGTAGAAAAAACAACAATGGTAATAATCAAGTAGTCACGAAACTATTGTTAAAAGTATACCAAAAAATGTGATTAGGAGTCTATTTGATTAGTCACATTTTTGGGGGACACATTTTGACACACGTTTTTGTGGCTCTTAATCTGTAACTTTCTTCAAGGATCTGAACCGTCTATATTTCAATTTCTCATTCATAGATCATCCTTGCTAAAAAATAGACAAATTCAAAACCATTGAGACATTCATTTGTAGTGAAGAAAATAGCTAGACAAATACGGTTCTACAAAGAAACACTAAATTTAATCCAACAATCATAATAATTCAGATTTGAGTGATTTTTGGTAGACATGATCTTTAAGGGAAGACATAAAAGAAAGACGGTTGGATCATTTGAAATACATTACTAAGTATGCCCCTCAAAATGTGTGTCAAAAAATGTCACGGATCCTATTACTATTGTTGTGCATTTCTTATATATATATACATTACGTTTTTTGTTGGCCAGAAAGCCCTCCAATACACATGGTGTAAAATACCCATATTGGCTGAAAAATGTAAATTTACATATTTTGTTTTACTTCTTTAAAAGATGGGCCTCGCTAGTTAAAGAGTAAAAAAATGAATGAGATCTCAAATTTACATATCTCCTATTAGAGTAGAACCATATTTACATTTTCCACAAATAGAAAATGAGATATAAATTAAAGTCACTTGAGATTTGATCTCTTATATATCCTTTTTTGATATATGGAATAGTTATTAACAAGGACAACAAGGATTACATAGTAATTTAATACTATTTTTTATAATTAGGGCCCCACACTTTTTGAATTAACAAAAATACCCAAGAACTTTCAGGTTTACACTCTGGCCCTTAACTTTCTGCAAATTCCAAAATGGCTCCAAAAATAAAAACTTTGTTTAACAGTTAGGTCGTTGATATAAAACCAGCGGGTTACAAGGCTGCTTTCCCAGAAAATCCTCTTCTGATTTCAGGCTAAAACAAAATCCTCATCGGCACAAAGTCATCTCTTCGATATAAACTTTCATGAAAGTCCTAATTAAATGAATTTCGAAACAAAAACAAAATTCCTCATAATCCCATCCGTACAAAACCTGTTCAGAATTCCCGGCATCTGATCATAAGAATTTATTTACCTTAATGCCTCAAAATTCAATCTTCAGTCTTCAATCAAGCTTCAATACGTTGGATTCCTCCAAACTCCCAAACTCCCAAAATTGGCAAACATCAAAATCTGCAACAAACCCAGAAAATTATTACCTTCGGCTGGAGACTGTCCTACTCGTAGGTGAAAACGGAATCGAATTCGGAGTTCTAAATCAAAACTTACACTACAAGGTACGTAAATTTGGGAGATGTTTGAGAGAATTAAAACGAGAAGTGATGAAATGGAGAAGTCGAAGTGGAACAGAGTCCAGCCCGCCGCCTGAATTTTTATTTATTTATTCTTAATGTGTCATGTAGCAATGTGTCAAGTTGGCTCCTGCATGACCGGCGTCCATTCCATTTGCTGCCAATTCCAGCTGCTGCCACGTGCACTACTACAAAACCCCTATCTCGTTTCCTAACGTCGTACAAAGTTGGGCTCTACTACCTTCCAATTTAGTTGACTGAAGCTTCGATTATTGAGTCTTGAAATTGGAGAAAATTATAGCCAAGATCGTTGCGCTCCTGCCGCAATGGTGTGGGGCGTCAGAGGCTGTTACTCCGTGGCCAACTCAGAAGGATAAAAGGGAGGAGCTCGAGCTGGAACTGAAGGAATAGGCTATTAGTAGTATTGACATGGCCGAGATTGTGACTCTTCAAAAGATTCTCAAGGATCTATAGACAAGAAGGAGCACATCGATCATATTATTTTGATTCTTTTCTGCATCAGGCCGCCTCTTGCCTTGAAAGGATTCACACGCGGCCACCAGCTTTCCCAAAAAAATAAGGGGAGATCCGCTGCTTACTGCTCACCAGCACCAATTTCTGTACCGGTTCCGGAACAGCGAAGAAAGAGGAGATGTTTTGTTAATAGGAAAAAAAAGGTATTTTTAGCCGTAGCGATATAAACAAGAATACTCATCCGAGCCGCACTTAGCTCGCACTCCTACTGTTGGAACCAAATTCCCACACATCGGCAGACAGAGGCGGTATTTGATCCATGAACTCCGGTGAGGGTAGAATGGGGTTGATTGGGAGGTGAGATTGAATTCGGATCGGACTACCTACATACCTTCAAGGTTGGAGAATCAAACCACGAGTGTAGTTCTATAGAAGAAGTGGTGTGATGTGTGCTACATTGCGAATCATCCTTGACAAAGAGCTTTGACTTAGGTATGTAGGAGATGTGTTCTCCATGGACATGGTGTGTTGAGAAGATGAGCATGAGATTATTGGAGATCAAAAAATGTCTCTAGTAAATACGCATGCTAGGGTTATTTATAGAGATATTGAGAGTATTTGTAGGGAGGGTTAATCCTTATTAAATCAAGAGTGTATCTAGGATAAAATATTCAACCCTCCTAAGATTATGATTACACTGCTTAATCCCCAAGATATTCTAATTTGATATGAATTAGGGTTTTCTTAATTGGGAGACAAGTAATACTTATAATGGGCTTAAGCCTAGGCTGTCGTACTACTTTTTCCGACTAGTCAATCCATCAAAATCGCTTACTTCGATTTTGACTAGGAAGTGTGACTAGTCCGATCGCCTAAGCGCCATGGGCTATGGATATTCCGATCATTCTCGCCCCCCGGGGTGCTACGTGTTAGAGGCCCAAAATTCATGGTTCCACAAATGCCTCTAATTATGCTTCTGAGAGTGCGCTCCGCTCGGGGATCGATAGTTATGAATAGACCATGAGTGAATGTTTACAGAATGGCCTTTCCGAAATGCGTATCGGAATGACCTCCAATTTCTTGTTGATCTGGAGCCAGCCTCGTCCGGCTAGTCATGCTTGCTTGTCTCTCAAAGATCTAATCTTCCGGAGTTTTGAACCATATTATAGATCCATGGTCGGAGTTCTGAATGTATAGCTAAAAAAGTTAGATGCAAGGCGGAATACGCCGCTTTCTTTTGTATTCCTAGAAGGACTTAGATGCCTTAGGAGATAGCTTTCTATTGCATTATTTGCACCTTTACTTAGTTTAATCCTGAAAGTAAAGTTTATGTAATCATCATTTGCTTCCTTATCGTGGAATGAGTTTTAATCTGCCAATCTCTCCTGAGTAAACCAACTCGAAGTAATAAGTAACGGAGTCAAACACGAATAAGTTTGTAGATTAAGGTGTTAATCCGCCTATCATGATAACATTGCTTAGAAAAATTGCTCTTTTCTAAACTTAGTGTTTATAAAGATTTTCACAGCGATACTCAGAATACCACTTTATTCTGATACCAGACCAAAAGGCCCATGATAAATCTGTTGCTTTGAGACTCACTTTTAATGATTCATTGATTGGATTAAGGACGATACTTGTCACATGTATCCGAAATGGCCTCTAGATATTAATGTCTGGCTGACATGTTTCAATTGCCTTGTTGGCGAGAATAGTCTTAACACTTGTAGAAACTAATCTAAGTGTTGATTGAATCGTGCATAACATTGATTCCGTTTGTTCTTTTACCTTGCCCCAGTTTGGGTCTCAGGATATTAATAAGCACAACGTGTAACCAAGAATGAGCTTTCTTCATGGTCCGAATTGCATGTCTGTTCCTAGTGAACCTTAAACAAAAAGTTTGTTAGAGACTTAGTCGGTCGTACGTGGGATTGAAAACACCTTAGGAATCCTTTTGTCAGACCCTATATGCGTTGGACCTAAGCGTTTCTAATCGGATTACACTTAACTGACTTTGCTAAGTTACTCCGCAAATCAGAGCTCCACCAGAAAAAAAAAAATTCCAACTTGAGGATTTCTTAGTTTGGATGCCTCCTTTGTACCTGCTTTAGGCATGGGATAGTTGTAGAACGTACTAAACTTATTACGCTGGTCCGAGATAGAAGTAATCGTACTCTGAGGGCAGAGTTCAAAGCCACCTTTTGGATGATTTCCGGATCTCCGTGAAGATTATTCCCTTGAATGGACAGAGCTTGGGTATGAGTGTGTAACCCGCAACCCTTAGGTTGCATAAACTTTTCGGAAGCTAGATGGTGCTTTGGAAGCTAACGGGCAACGAGACCATGTCCAAATGTCTGTAGCCCGCCTATCATAACCGCGCTTGATACGGTTCGAATCTTCCGAGCTGTGCACCGGACTATGTCCGGATTGAGTTTTATCACAAGAGACTCCTTTGACACTAGCATTTTGAGTAATTTAGACTGACAATTCTTTGCATAGTTACGAAGTAGTAAGACAAAGCTATGCCTAAGCTATGCCTTAGGGGAAAGTTGAGGTACTCCCTCACTGAAAAAGATGGTGTAAAAAAAACAAACATGGTCACGCAATAATCAAACTATAATTCTTATTTCAAAAGAATTGGGTTGCACATTTTTTGTTCATCCGTAGCGACGATCCGACCCAGCTTTGGGATTCCTGTTATGAATATACAGTTTTCGACGTTGGCCCATGCTTGGTGCCTAAGTCATTGCACATGACGTTATTTCTTTGACAAAGCTGACTTGCTTGCAGTCGATTGATGGAATTAGACTTGGATCCAACAGAGGTTTATTAGATAGGAGCCGCACATGATTGAGGCTGACTCAAGTCGAAGTATGGCTCATGCGCGTGGCTCGCTGTAATTTCATGCCCCAATCCTGCTTAATAATCTTTAAAGCATGCAAAATTCTGCATTTAATCATGTATACAATTAAATAATTAAAAGTACTTACCTTTTGGAGCGCTACCATGGTTTGTACCAAGGTTGTTCACTCGACGGATGGGCATTCGGGCTGTTTTCCATACCACTTCTAAAAGCCTTAGCACGAATGTGAACTTCCATGCTTGTAAGGGACTATGTTCATGCACAGTCCCTTTTACTTTGAGTGTTTTGCTTGTTGAAGTTCAAACCTGAAAATGTGAACTTTGCTGGTCCGTAGAAAACCTTTACTTGCGTTGTTCGTAGTAAAACAACGATATTTTACTCATTAAAGACTAGAATCATAAGCCGTACAGTGTTGCGGAAAGCTTACATATGTAGCTTTCCAACGATATAAGCCTCACTGTCCAATTAGTCCGCAAAGTGGACTGATGTGCAGAGGCAGTTTGCCTTTTACTCTGTTTCAGAGTTGCTTCATGTTCTGTGTTGGAAATATGCTTTGGCAATCTGGAGTTGCTTCATGTACCATGTGTTTTAGAGTAAATTGGAGTAATAATGTCGTTCTGATTTCTTTAAGTGTGAGAATTCGGGTCCATAACTGCCATGTGGTGTAGGAGTCATTCTGAATTCACATGTGGGAACATGAAGAGTTTGTTCCGGCGTTTGTATATCTCATAAATTTTTCTTCTTACTCCATATAGTATACCCCTTGTCCTTTTTCATTACGAACTAGTAATGGATGAGAACAAGTGTGGAGTTGTCACGCAGTGCTTTGCGAGTGATGTTATTTTTAGCTCATCGGAGTGGACTTGCATTGGCTGGAACACTTAGGTTAGCCGTTAACTTAGTCATTATTGTGTTTATCCTAAACTTACAGGCTTTTGTAGCGCGTTTGTCGATATGAGTTCAGAGGAAGAACTTGAGAAATTTCGCATAGAATTCCAATCTGCGCTATGAGTGGTAAAACGGCAATACCGTTTTCCATGTAGCTCGGACTTGCGTTCCGCAAAATTCTACTGAAATCTAACATCAGTATCTTCGCAATGGTATATGGAACAAAGCCCAATTTGTACTGAGAAGGTACAGTTTAATCTGTCAATATGACAGTGCTGCTGTGATGTGCTGGTTGGGTTAGCTTGCTGTTCAGCTATATTGCATGCCAGATTTGTGGCCATTCTGCCTTCTGAAAATTTCTGAAAAAATAGGAGAGTTGCATCCCCGTCTCTTAGCTTTCCAAGCGTATATGGCATGTCTCTTGTAAAAATCAAGAAGGCTTTGGAATGTTCATTGTCCCACAGTTGTGCAATTGTGATGGGAATTCAGCTTCGGCTGTCTTCATTCGAATTCGAAAAACTGGAAAGATTGGTTGTGTCGACAATTATGAAAATTTGTCACGTCAATCTCCAGTCTCTTAGCTCTCTTTTCCAATTGTCCATGTTGAAATTCATCCAGAAAGTCGGTTTTCGTTAAAGATCATTTAAGTGCGCAAAATGGGTTTTTAATGCATGACCACCTTGCCCCAGAGCTTTGCGAGCATTTGCCCCAGTCGGAGTGTTGATGAACTTGGACTGAGTTGTATAAAAAGTTAATTGTAGACTTCAGACGAGAGGTCTATGAGTCAAATTTGTGATGAGGTGTTGGTCCATGCGGAGCCAAACTTGCTTTTGCTTTTGGTATAGGAAGTATAATCCACAATTGCAAGCTCTTGCGAACTAGACCATTCATGTTAGCTTTCTTTCGGAATAAGCCAAGTCTGGCATTGTTATTCCGTGCCTTGTATATTAGTGAGTTTTTCCGGACTAAGCATTTAGTCGGAGTTCGTGTCACAATGTGGCACTTTGTTTATGTTTGATCCGATTCAAGGATCATTTTGCATGGACAAGCTTCGAACTTTTGCTAGGTGGAGATGTCATGTGCTCCCAACGGGATACCCTGAGTGCCTTGCACTTTGGATCACATGCGAAGTTTACAGAACTACGCTCGTTCCATAGGACATAGTAGTAGTGTGGTAGTGAGACCACCATATTGCTCCGCATTGTAGTATGACTACTGCATTACTTTATATAACCGTCATGGTTTGTTGTTCAGTTCGAGACTCCGGCAGAACTCGAGATAGAGTTCCAGAGTTGAACCTATGCTTTCTTTACGGGTAACATGCCCCAGTGAATTTTTTGCATGCTGGGACTTCATTTTGCTTATCGGAGCATGCATGTTTGTAGTCGGAGTGATTGTAGTGATGCCGGAGCATGTACTAAGTCATTCGACGTGTGAACCTTAACCGGTCAAATTGTGCTTTGTAGCTCTGTCAAAACTTATCCTTCGAGGAATTGCATAACACTTCTTTTGTCTTCTTGCAGTCAATTTGCTTCAGGCGATGACATTGCCACGTCGCTTTGCTCTTCTTCTCCGCGCTAACTCCTCCCATATTTGAGAATGACTTCTTATTAAATTGAAGAATTCCCTTTTCGCTGTAGTTTTTTGTCTTCTTCGTTTTTTTTTTCTTATTAAACATATTTTTTAGCATAAAAAAGGCAAATAAGGATCTGCTCGAAGCAATTAATCAAATAAGACAAAATTGTTATAAAGTACGAAATCACTCCCCTTTTGGCTTTACTTGGGATTATTTTGGCTTTTGAACATGACGCATTCTAGAACAAGAATTTCTTCACCGTTCCTTTCGTATCAGACAACACGTTTGGCTGATTGGCGCTGTTGAGTGCTTGTACAGGGATGGCAGCATCAAACTGATTCTTGCCGTCGTTCAGGCCTTTGTGGTCCTTCCACCAGCACCAAGTAATTGCGACCGTCGGCCTCGCTTTTGTTGTTGCTAGGTTATTGGCCAGGGAATATGATTCTTCTCTCAATGAAAAGACCAATTGTTAGAATCAAATTCGTGCACATCCGCGGACGGAGGCAGTATTTGATTGGAATAAACCATGAACTCCGGCGAGGGGAGAATGGGGTTGATTGGGGGATATGATTGAATCTGGATCATACTGCCTACATATTTCTGGGGTTGGAGAATCAAATCACAGGTGTAGTTCTATAGAAGAAGTGGTGTGATGCGTTCTACATCGTGAACCATGCTTGACTCAGGTGGATGTGTTCTCCATGGACATGGCGTGTTGAGAAGATGTGTTCTGGTAGAGAGTTTGAGATTATTAGACATCAAAGAGATGTCCCTGGTAAATGCCCAAGCTAGGGTATTTATAGAGATCTTGAGAGTTCTTGTAGGGAGGGTAATCCCTATTAAATTGATAGTGTATCTAGGATAAGATATCCAATCCTCCTAAGATTATGATTACATTGCCTAATCCCCAAGATATATCCTAATTTGACATGAATTAGGGTTTCCTTACTTGGGAGACAAGTAATACTTATTATGGGCTTAAGCCTAGCCTGTCAGACTAAGGATGTCTGACTATGTATTCCGACAAGTCAGTCCATCGAAATAGCTTACTTCGATTCTGACTAGGAAGTCTGACTAGTCCGATCGTCTGAGCGCCATGAGTTATGGATATTCCGGTCATTCTCGCCACCCGGAGTGCCACGTGTTAGGGCCTAAAATTCATGGTCCCACACTGATCCCTACTTGAAAGCGCCTACCACATTCCTATATAGATGCCTTGATAATGTTAGCTCACTAGTAAAGCAAGAGAATACCCTCCACTTATTTAATGACACGTGGAGTACCCTATTGAATAGCGAACACTTTGCAGAATTTCTACTAAAATTGATTTTGGAAGTCATGTCAGTTTAATAAGTATTTAATATCGTCACGGGCATTCTACCATAATCAACGTATAGCCTCTGCTTTTCTATGTCTACCATTATCAAATTATAGTTTTTATAGCTACAATTCATCATGGCCATTTAGAAATCCATGACTAGTCTCTAATTGTTTATATTCTTTTCTTATTTCAGCCCGGCCCGGCCACCACTAGAGAATAGAGATCCACAATCATTCTCTCTGATATCGTCAACAATCGCTCTACCGTAACTAGTATTTATTAATTTTTGGGTTTAAGCTTTGTAATTTCTATTTTGATGTTTTAGTTTTAAATTTGGGAATGTGATTTTTGCAGCTTCTCTGTTTTTTGTGTTCTATTTGGACCAATTATTTGTAGATATTTGGCCTAAGTTGATATTGCCCGGAGCATGGAGGCACTTATCCAGCAAAGGTTTGGCTTGTTTTTAGGATGGATAGTTTATCATGAATAATAACTTACTTTCTTTTTAGGCTCAATTTTATAAATGTGTTTCTTTGCTGTGCATTTGTTTTCTGCATTTTCTCTTGAATTGGTTTTGTGTTGCTTTACGTTTAGGATTTTACAGTATGGCTTCAGTGAACTAAAGTATGTTGGCCTTACACTGCTAGTATACCAATATTAGAGTGGGTAGCTCAACTTGTTGAAGGGTTTATCCAAGAGGACTAGAATACTTGTGTACATTTGTATTAGTTTTAATAAAAAATTGTACATTCTTAAATCTTTGTATTGACGCTAAATATTGAGTTGTATTAATACTTGGAGGTGGATTAATACAATTTTGACAATGATTTGTAAGCTTTAAATTATTATTATTATTTTTAATTTTTTGTTGATCGTTTATGACGCTTTTTATGCGTCATTGTAGTTGTACAACTACAATATCATTTTTTTCCTTCCTTATGACACTTTTTGTACGTTATTAAACATGGGCAATGATGCTTGTTTGTACGTTTATGACGCTTTTTCAGCATCATTATATATATTGGAACTATGACATACGTTTTCAACCTTATGATGCTTTTTTAGCGTCATTGGATTTGTTTTGAACTTTATGATGCTTTTTTACCGCATTTAACTTCCTTTATGACATTTTTTATGCGTCATAAAGTTTAACTTTTATGACACCAACATATATGACGCTATTAACAATGAAGGCAAGATGACGCATAAAGTGCATCATGAATGGTAAAATTTGTTTTAGCGGTGGCAAGCCAGCCACTCTCGGCTGCCACATGTCACTCCTTCAGTGGTCCAACTTGAAAATTCAAGCATCAAAGATTATATATTTGTTGTCAAATATAAGTTTTGAGTTTGTAATTAAGGATGTTATCCTCGGTTCCTGTTGATCTGCAATGCCACTTTCTTACACATACATGCACACGTATATTTGGCAATGGATATATGCTTTTAGTCTTGAAATATTTTGATGTATATAACACCACGTGTTCTAGTTTCTGTGTACCTTGGGGTTGCCTCTGCTGCGATACGGGTTGAGCAGGTACTAGTCCTCATTTTTGCTTTCAAGTCTTTATAATATCTTCCATCTGATATCAAAAGTTAGAAATTTATCTCTGACCTTCATGTGGAATATCTAACCGGGGACATATCGAACTTCTGTTGTGTTTAGTCGAGCGACCAGAGACCAATTGGAATTGATTTCAAATACCAACTACCAAGTATTTTTCTTCTTTCCCGTACACTCTCCAACTCCGAACAGCAATAATATAGGATCGACTGTATTATCTGTAATATGAAAAAAAATTAAGTTGCTTTCTTCACGGTGGAATTCTGTGCAGATGGGGTAGTAGACTAACAAGATTCAAGAGATTGCAGCTGTTTTGATTTCTTCGTCACAGTTGGTTTGTAGAATAGAATGCAATGCATGTAGCTACTCAAGTTGGTTGAGACTAATTGAAGAAGAATATGGCCGTGCATGCTCTTCTTGCACCAAAGATCTGCCTCCCTGTAATTTCCACGACGGGGGGAGAATACTACCTTTCAACCTGATAAAGAGTGTAAGTACTCAAATTTGGGGGTGCTAAATTGTGGTTTATATACCTCTTATTGTTTTTTTTAGTGTCCGTGTAGTTTGATTTTTTATTAAAAGTATGTAACCGGTTTTCATTGTATGGATTTATCGAGCTTTTTTAGTTTAAATACAAGCCTGAATATTTTTCATGTATACAAATCTCCATTTCTAGAATTTATGGCAGAAACCGGATGCACATTTTAATTTGTTCTATTGGAAGTTTTCATAGTGAAAGTTGTGTTGTGTGGCCTCTTTATTCAGTCTACAATTTGTTCTTCTCTAGGTCATCGGAAGGCCTAACGTTTGACTGTTCTTTTGTAACATAACAGATAATGATGTTTGACTGGAATTTTTGCAGATGATTAGTCGAATGACGAAGAAGAAAATGATGGAGTTGTAGGTGCTTTCAAAACACTACTGTTTGATCCTAACGAGAAGAAAAAGTCTGAAAGAGTGTTGTCCATTAGAGACAAACATTTAGAGCCTTTCATCATGTATAAAACATTCCAACTATTGAAAGAACTTTTACACAAAGAAGAAACATATGCTTTTATTGTAGATGACATATGTTATAATTGACTCATAAATTATGAGTTTACTTTTTGAGAAAATTTTTGAACCAATATGCTGAGAGCTTAGGGTATCTTTTCAGTCCATCTTTATAATCAACATAGTTGATACCAAACCGAATAGTGTAACCCTGAGTCCATTCAAAATTGTCCAACAACGACCATGCAAAGTACCCTTTCACATTGACACCATCACTGTAGAGAAAAATAAAAAAAGAATAAAAGATTATATAGCTATTTTAATATTTGTCTATAACATATTACTATTATTAAGAAAACTGCTTTGTGTACTAAATATGGTAAACTTACTCGTATGCCCTTTTCAAGTTTAAAAAGTTGAATAATAAGATTAAATTTGAAAGGTAATTTAGTAATCTAGTATATAATGAACAACTCTCTCACAAAGAAGAAGTCAAACGAGATCAGTATATATGATACATAAAAATTAAGAAGAAAAAAAGCTTACTTGATTGCTTCTCTAAGGTAATAAAGATGAAGAAAGTGATAGTTAACTCTTTGGTTGTCAAGAAGGGCATCCTCAAGCGACAAATTGGGATCATTAAACTCATCCATACCTGCAATACAAGGTAAAACAAAAATGCCTTAAATTCTATTTATGAACTCCTAATTGTACAGCTTAACCTCATTAGAAAAACAATTTCATCTAGCTTAACGTAAAAGATGATTACCATTCTCTGTGATGTAAATAGGCGGATTATTATATTTTCTCTTCATGTAGAGCAAAATATCTCTAATGCCCTTTGGATATATACGTACTGAAGCACCCTGCAAGATCATTAATTTGAAGTAACTAGACAGGTCTTGGTAGTAACCATCCGCCAAATAGGATTAAATTTCTAAATCCTAATTTATCATCCATTGGATCAGATTATTAACTAATCAAATTACTACTTGAAGGTATGTTCAAAGGGAAATTAGAAAAATTTATTAGTTTGATACTCACTATTGGTCCAATGGGGATTCCATTACGCGTATCTGGCAAAACAAAGACAATCAAGGGTATTGTAAAAAATATTACATAATAACTATATTTATTGGTAACATTATTGACTACATTTTCAATTTTTCATAAGAGTAATACCAGAGGCAACACTTAGATACCAACTAATGTGCCATGCATTGTTTCATTTACTCATGTTTGGACTCGCTATGATCCTTAAGAAATGTCACATCATTTAATGTGGTAATAAACAAATAGGAATAAATAGTTACGTGAAATTCACTTACTTCGACAATGGTAATACGTGAGTTTGATTTCAATATATATGAATCAAGTTGTTTAAGTTTGACTCCTAAAACGCTATTATTACAGTGATGTGATTTTAATATATATATATAGTTGTCTCATTATTTTATTGGAATCAAACTCATGAGAGCTAGATATATTACTTTCAACAATTGAACTCAATCATGTTTGACTCAATTCTCCAAGCTCATTGTCTGCGTGAGTTTGATTCCAGTTTTATGAGAATAAAACTCAAAATTTCGAGTCCACTAGAGATAGCCCTATACGTTCGAGTTTGTTAATCTCAATTATAAATATGGTTAGGAAATTATCAACATATTCAAATGATAGCTTTAAGTTTAGATTGATTGTACCTGACATCGAAACATGAATGTCGGTTAAGTACCATGCATTTTTAACACCGAGTTGGGGTGCATCAGATGCATATATAGAACTATAATAGTTTAATCCAATAAAATCATATGATCCTTTTAGCAACTCAGATTGCTCCTTGCTGAAATTAGGCAATCGATTTCCAACCAGAGTTCGCATGCTATAAGGGTAGTCACCATTAGACAACGGGTCCATAAACCATCCAAACATAAACTCTAGGGCTCTAACTGCAGCCTTTCTGTCTTTTTCTGACTCAGAAAATGGCACCACCCATGATGCCACCAATGCCACCCCCATCAATCCCTTTTGAGATGCCTATACATGTCACAAAATTTTATTGGTCAATTAGGTCTATTTGGAAGTGTTTTTAAGATAATTAAAAGTACTTTTTAGATTACCAAAAATGCTTCTGAAAGTATTTTACGAAAAAAGTTAAAAGTGTTTATGCATGGTTGATCTTTTTCGAAAAGCACTTGCATTCTTTTTTATAAAATTTCGATGTACTCCAAACAAAAACACTTTTACTGAAAACGCTTCTGAACTGAAGTAATTTTTAAAAATCCATTTCCCAGTCCTTATGTTTTATCTTGTTATAGGTAAATCAGAAGTGATTTATGGCTCCTAGGTGTCACCTGATATTTTTCTTTATATAACTTAACAACAGCTGCATGAGCAAGAAGCTGGTTGTGTGTGACCAAATATGGCTCAATCCCTGAATCTCCACCTGTGCAGTTGGGTTTTAGCCAATCGGAACATCGCCCGGGTGCGAAATCTCCACTTCCATAACCAGCCGAACTATAGGCCAATGGTTCATTGAACGTGATCCAATGCTTCACCCGATCACCAAATTCCTTATAACAAAGCTCTGCATAGTCCCTAAAATCCTTCCTGCATTTATGTAATAATTCGTTGATAGATATTCGATGCTGAAAAGCAAAAGGATGTATGCAACATAATAGCATTATTCACTTACACAATTTGAGGACTTAAGAAACCACCATACTCATCTTCCAAAGTTTGGGGAAGATCCCAGTGAAAGAGTGTCACAAAAGGCTTTATATCTGCATTCAATAATTAACAGAAAAATAAAATAAACTACCATTTATACTTTTTAAGAACTCCATAATATACTTGCATTATTCAATATTTAGTTGGAAATTACCATTGGCAACGAGTTCATTGATGAGGTTGTTGTAGTATTGTATCCCTTCCTTGTTCACTCCCCCACTTAGTTTCCCATCTAAAATAAATATACAAATTATCATGCACTGATAAATTTAATTTAAGTAAAGGGCCCATCAAATTTGTCCCACCAAAAACATGATTAAGAGACATGCAATCAAACTTACTTGGTAGCACTCTGGACCAGGAGATAGAAAATCTATAGGCATCCATACCCATTTCGTTAATAATTCCGACATCTTCCTATAAAAATATGTAAGGAATATAATCCAATGATGACATTGTCTCACAATTAATTTTTAATTGGAATACACCCATATATATATATATATATTAATTATATGTGTGTTTGGGGCATGTTTTCTTTTGTATTTAGCTGTAGTTATGTGTTCTCGTACCTTGTAGCGATGATATGAATCTACTGCAATATCTCCATTGCTACCATCTTTTATCTTACCTGCAATTCACCACAATAAACCAAACTATGAATACTTATAATTCATATGTGCATCACCATTAACTTTGAGCTAAAAGAAGAAGAAATTAAAAATGACCTGGGAATCGATGGACGAAAGTATCCCATATGCTTGGTCCTCTACCACCTTCACTCACACCACCTTCATACTGAAATTCATGCATGCACGTAAGGGTACGTATATATGTGTGGATAAATGCATCTCAAAATTTTAAAAACAAAATCTACGTAATATTTTCTTGCAAGACTTATGTTGCTATAGAAGTTTACTTTATATATATTGTCGTATTGTCAATCAAGATCATCCATTCAAATAAAAAAGGGTGATTTTCATACACTATTTTTAGTCTCTTACACACCCATGTTTAATGTTGGTCATTGATTATGTTTGATTGATTCATTTCGATGGCCATAAATAAAGTGTGTGAGAAGCTAAAAATTAAGGATGTGTGAAAATCACTTCCTAGCATGCTAATCAATGATTTGGATTCACGATTTGACAAGATATTAGCATATTTATATATTTAAACACACAATCTAACGAACGAGAAAAACATGCAATTTCATATAACTTAAACACACAAAATTTTGAAAATTTAGGTAGCAAACTAGGTATACTTTGATTACCTGGTAAGATGATGAAGCTGTCCCAAATATGAAACCTGCCGGGAAACTGCTCCGGTTGAGGGAAGTGGTGTTGTAGAGATCAGTACTAGGTCTTGTAACGTTACTACTACTCACAATTGAGGCAAGAAGAACAGTTACTACGAAACATGCAAGCTGAAGCTGTATAAGAAGAGACCTGGATGCCATAATATCGATTAGCTAGCTATGCACCTTCAGCTATATACCAGAGGCATTTATAGACAAATATAATATAGAACAAGACAGATAAAATATCAATTAGCCGGAAAAAAAGTGCTTCCATCAGTAGAAAAAAGAGCAAAGTTATCAAGAAGTCACGAAACTATCGTTGGAGTGACTATTAATTGTTTTGGTGATACCAGAAAACGTGATGAGGAGTAACTGTTTGATCAGTCACATTTTTGGTGCCACCAAACAAATTATTCCTCCAGCAATACTCGCAACTTTTTTGTGTTTTTTTTCTTTTGGCCGTTTTTCATTTTTGCTCTTTCTACTAGTGTTCTCTTCCATAATATATATAAGGTTTTTTCTACATTGCGGATAACTGCATTTTTTTTTAAAATTCAAAGTTGATAATGTGAATTTACAACTGTCAATATGTGATCGATATTTTTGTTGATATGTCGTTCATATATATGTCCGCAAGTGCATGTATAAGAATTATATATATGTATATATATGTATATATATATGTGTATATATATGTGTATATATATGTGTATATATATGTGTATATATATATATGTATATATATGTATATGTATATGTATAGTCCGCTGAACGAAGACCCCAAGGGTAATGCAGCAAAGGAATATTACCGTTTGATTCATGCAACGTTAATGTTGTATGTTTGAGTTTAATTTGAGTTTGAGTCTTATTTATAGAAATCAGGTTGACTCAGTTTGATTCATGCAACGTGAATGTTGTATTGGTTTGAGTTTAATAGTTGTTGTTGGAAATGTTGGCGATGTGGATGCTACTTCTCCTATAACAAATCACATAAGTTTAATATTAGTATATAATAATTTTATAATCACAATTTATCAATATAAAAACAACAATATAATAGAAAATTACTTATCTTTTGTAGCGAATATATCGATCTCCAATAGCACTTGAGTAGAACAAGATATTAGGTTAAGGCGTGTAAGTTCATTGTCCTTAAGAATAGATTTTGCCCCTCGAAGACAATGTCTCGGTGTAGCAGGTTATGACACCCTACCCTCCAGAATACAACAACTTATGACCCTTGTAAGAGTACACTCACAATACATGGATTAGATGAACATCTTATTGAGAATCCCAGTGGAGAAACAACCCATATTACTTCTACTGGGACTCTTTCTCTCAATTCTTATATTCATTTACGAGATGTATTATATGTGCCCACTTTCAAAGTCAATCTTATGTCTATAAGTCGACTCACAGGGGGATTGCGTTGCTTAGTGATTTTTTTTCCTCGTTGGTGTATTTTACAGGACGTGGCTACGAGGTCGACGATTGGATTGGGTAAAGAGCATGATGGCCTCTACTACCTTGTGGCATTGGCATCTGACAAGTCATTCTTGACCGCCAACCATCCATCCTGTCATCTTACCATCAATTGTCCGCCATCTCATCTTGTTTCCGCTTCCGCTGATTTATGGCATCTCCGTTTAGGGCACATTTCTTCTTCACGTTTACAGTTTCTATCCAAAACTTTGTCACAATGTTCATCAAAATTAAATAATGTTTGTGATGTATGTCATTTGGCAAAACAAACACGCCTTCCTTTTGGTGTTAGTTCTATTACTACTACTAGACCTTTTTCTATTATTCATTGTGATATTTGGGGGCCTCATAAAGTTGCATCTATTTCTGGGGCAAGATATTTTTTTACTATAGTAGACGATTATTCCCGTTTTACGTGGATATTTCTTATGCATCATAAACATGAGACACAAGAAATTCTAAAATCCTTTTTTTCCATGGTCAAAACACAATTCAATACCACCATCCAAACAGTTCGAGTTGATAATGGAGGTGAATTCTTTTCGTTGAAGAATTTTTTTCAAGAAAATGGAACCAACTATCAACACACTTGTGTTTATACTCCTCAGCAAAATGGTGTTGTAGAACGTAAGCATCGACACATTCTTGAAACCGTTCGTGCTTTGCGGTTTCAAGCACATCTCCCTTTGCATTTTTGGGGAGAATGCGTTCTCACCGCTGTTTATCTAATCAATCAGTTGCCCACTTTACTCCTTAAAAAAAAACTCCATTCGAAAGACTACCAAAAAACACCCTCGTATTCTCATTTAAGAGTTTTCGGTTGTCTTGCTTACACAACCATCGTTCAACCCACACACAAATTTGAACCCCGTGCTCAAAAAAGTGTCTTCCTTGGTTATCCACAAGGTCAAAAGGCATACAAGCTTTAAAATTTATCCACTTGAAAATTTTTCACCAGCCATGACGTCATTTTTCACGAGCACAACTTTCCTTTCCACACTCAAAACAGCCCAAATAGCTCCATTGCCTTTGATCCTGGCCCACTACCACAACCCTTTTTTTATGACATATCTTCTCCATCCATTTTGTTAGAAAAAGAGTCCAGCCCCCAAGAGTCCATGCCACATGAGTCTTCCGTACCCACTCAATCCACTCACGCATCCCCTCCTCCTTCCATGGCGTTATCACCATCTACAAACACCTTACCACATGTTTTTCCGAAAACCATCCATGTGTCTCCTTCTCTCAGCCTGAGACTATCAGACCCTCCACCTCTCCGTCAGTTTGCGCGCCACCGTACCCTCCCATCAAATCTGAAGGACTACGAGGTCACGCTACCACCCTCTATCCAATCGGCGCCATCGTCTTCCTATGCCAAGTCAGGTACTCACTATCCTTTATGCAACTATGTTTTGTGTCATCGTTTTTCTCCTAGACATTTGGCATATATCAATAGTATCAGTCGTAGTGTGAAGCCCCGCACATTTGAGGAAGCTTCTTCTGATTCTAATTGGCAACAGGCCATGGATTCTGAGCTTCAAGCTTTGGAGTTAAATCGGACTTGGTCATTGACTTCCCTTCCACTTGGAAAAAAATCTATTGGATGTCGGTGGGTTTACAAAGTTAAACATCGGTCAGACATTTCAGTTGAACGGTACAAAGCTCGTTTGGTAGCCAAGGGATACACTCAAACTGAGGGTCTCGATTATCATGATACGTTCTCTCCCACTGCCAAAATGACTACTGTTCGTTGCCTCCTTGCACTTGTCGCAGCTCGGTCTTGGTCTCTCAATCAACTCGATGTCAACAATGCGTTTCTTCACAACGATCTCGATGAAGAAATTTACATGGTTCCACCTCTAGGGCTTCAGCGATAGGAGGAGAAGTTAGTGTGTCGCCTTCACAAATCCTTGTATGGCCTTAAATAGACTTCTCGACAGTGGTTTGCAAAGTTTTCGGAAGCTATTCAAGCGGCTGGTTTTGTACAGTCAAAAGCTGATTACTCCTTATTCACACGCAAGAAAGGGAAGTCTTTTACTGCTCTTCTGATTTATGTTGATGACATATTGCTTATTGGTAATGATTTGGATGCCATTCAGTTACTTAAACAGTTTTTGAACAATCGTTTTCGGATTAAAGATCTCGGAGATTTGAAATTCTTTTTGGGCATTGAGGTAGCTCAATCCAAGAAGGGTATTAGTATTTCACAACAAAAGTATACTCTTGATATTCTTAAGGATGGTGGTGCTTTCGTCCAGTCAAGTTTCCTATGGAACGAAACCTCAAGTTGTCTAACACAGGTGAATTGTTAAAAGATCCTGCCAAATACCGAAGACTGGTGGAACGGTTGATTTATTTGAAAATCACAAGACCGGATATCATGTATGTAGTCCACGTACTTATTCGATTCATGCATGAACCGAGAAAGCCACATATGGAAGCTGTTGTCCGTACATTGAAGTACCTTAAAAATACTCCAGGACAAGGTCTTTTCTTTCCATCCAATAATGATTTGAGTTTGATTGCCTATTGTGATTCTGATTGGGCTGGTTGTCCTACAACAAGAAGATCTACCACTGGTTATTGTGTGTTTTTGGGACAATCTTTGGTTTCCCAGAGGTCAAAGCGTCAGAAAACAGTTTCTCTTTCATCGGCGGAAGCCGAGTATAGAGCCATGACAAGTACTTGCTGTGAACTTGCTTGGCTAAGGAGTTTATTGAAGGATTTAGAGTTACCCCATAAAAACACAACACAACTTCATTGTGATAATGAAGTTGCTTTGCATATATCGGCCAATCCCATATTTCATAAACGCACAAAACATATTGAAATGGATTGTCACTTCGTCAGAGATAAGATTCAGGATGGGTCCATTGTCACCAAGCATGTTGGATCCTCACAACAAATCGCAGGCGTATTCACTAAGGCTTTGGGTGAAGATGATTTTACGAATATGTTGCGCAAGTTGGGAGTTCTTGACATCCACTCTCCAACTTGAGGGGAAGTGTTGAGAATCATTGACTTTCTCCTCCACAGATTGCTCGTTGTGTTTGAGGAAGGTTGCAAATGTGATTGATCTATTGTAATTATAGATTGATATGTATTATATGTTACAACCCGTCCCAAAATTTTATGTGAAATTACCAAAATACCCCTAGTGACCAATGTTGACTTTTGTTGACTTTTCAAGACGACATGTGAAAATCTATTTCTTTACATATTCAAGATGTACTCGTCGATACGAACGCGTGGACGCAAGCGGAACTCAATTCGGAGTTAAAACGAACGTTTTAGGAAACTTTAAAGGGTAAGGGCATTTTAGTAATTTCCACACCGTAAGTTGAAATAAGGGTTTATAGGTTGTGGGTTAGCTGATGTGCAACAACACAATTCCCCCAGTTTCTGCACTCCCACTCTCTCTCTCTCTCTCTCTCGGCCAAAACCACCAAAACCCTAACTTTTGGACGAGTCACAAAACCGTTGAACCGTCGCTCAAGATCATTATCATTAGGATCATCTCGTCATTTTGGACGAGACTATGATTTCAGAATTCCCAGACTCGAACCCAATTGGCCAAACCGGCGCCGGAACGAAAGCAGCAAACTGCCATTCAAGTTTTTGTACAATCCCGACTTAGGTAAGCCTCGAACCCATGTTCATTGGTTTTATTACGTTGAGTAGGTTCAAATCGACATAAAGAACGTGGAATTTGGTGCAGTTTTGAAGGAGAACAGAATTAGGGTTTTCCCGAAGCTTTCCGGCCAATTTCAGGCCCTCTACGGCCATTTTTCCGGCCCCAAATTGATATGAAAATATTCTACTCTTCAATACCTTCAATTTGATATGTGGCACGCTGAATTTGGCCAAGGAATGAAGAAGTTATGAATTTTTTAAGTTTTGGGATTAAATCGGTATTTTTCCAGAAATTCCGGCGAACTAGGCGGCGGAGGACGGCGGCGGCTCCGGCGACCAGCGAGAGGTTGAGGGTGAAGGAATATTCTTGACAGTGTCAGAATATTCCGTCAGAAAAGGTATATTCCGTTAAGTTTGACTGACGCCGTTGACTTTAACGGCGCTGACGTCAGCAGGCGCGTGCCAGCGTGTGGCCGGCGCGTGAAAGCTCCTCCCTGCGCGTCCCGCGGTTTCCCGGCGCTCGGCGGCACCGACGGCGGTGGACGGCGGCGGCAAGGTTTTCGGGCCCCGGAAATTGTTTTTCGAGCCCGTTTTCGCTAAAATAGTATTATTTTTGAGTTATTTTTCTATAAGGGCTATATTAATTTATATTAGGGAGGTTTTAATATTTTTCCCCTAATATTAAATAGGTAATCCTTCGACCCAACACTTCGAGGAGGGCAACGCCGAGGGGGATTTCACCCCTGATCACCTGTGAGTGGACTTTTGTTTTCTTAAATGGTTTATATGCTTGAAAATAATTATGGTTTGATATATTTATGAGTTTAAATGTTTTTGAGGCATGTTTATATTTAATCTATGGCTTCTAAACATGATTATGTTCGATTATGCAACGTTTAATTATTTGGGAAATTATGAAGTATATGATATTCTTCACTTCTACACATGATGTATATACGTATGTTTTCAAACACACTTGGTAAGGACTCATGTGTGACGCGCTAATGCGCAAGTGCTTACATGTGTGTGGTACTAGGAGTACAAATTGATTGATAGCGTAAAGTGCTTGTACGGGGTTTGAGAGGCTGTTCCTCAACACGTACATGGGTGATTGCACACATACCCTGTGTTGGTTTTCCTATTTATACTATTGATATTTATATGATGAAATGACTTATGAAAAATATGAATTATTATATACAGATTTCACGTTGAGATTTACTTTCAGCTATACATATATGATAGTACGATTTGACACATACTGCGATAGTATGATTTTACAAATATACTGAATTTCAAATAGGGGGTTACTATGTTGAAAAGAGAAAGGTATTTCGAAAACTTTTATTTTTCGTCCACTCACACCTTTGTTTTTGCGCCCCCTTCAGGACCTAGTGATAGAGCATCTGGTGCAGTCAAGGCATACGAGAGGCAGCTCTGATTCTGTCCCCGACCATGTAGGGATTTATTATTCTTGTTCAGTTTCTTTAATAATATCCATCCCTGTTATGGATAGAGATTCTAGGAACTTGATTTATTATTTTGTTTCCGCTGATTCAAATTAGTACGCTCTGAACCTTGTGCATTTTGGCATTAAATTCCGCAAACTTTGTGTCAATGTAATTTACTTAAACTAAGTGTTGTCATGCATATAATGGCTTTGTCACTTACTAGTGTCGGCCAGCACGCCCAAACTTGGTATCCAAGTGGGTATCGAGGGTGGGGTGTGTCATTATAATCTTGCCATAGTTAAATAGCTTGATTATGGGAATCTCTTGTATAAAGTTCCATTTCTATCAATGAGATATTTATTCTGGGAAAATCATACTTTTGTCAATCTAATACAGCTCGATTCATTATTTGGTACATATGAGAAATAGGAGCAACATTAATACTCAATTGGGAAATGAGAGGACTTCTTAACGAAAGGAGGCTAGAGCTCCAATCTTTTTCTTATGGAGATAGACAAGGTATATATGGACAGTTTGTTTGCATGTAGACGTTGGGCTTTTAACAAATGTAATAATGGAATTTATGAAAAGACTATTAAGAAGAAGCTAGCTGGGGATGTTTCACAATGTATAACTCCCTCATTTAACTCTCAATTATAATATGAATGAAAAGAGTCAGCTAGCAATCTAATAGGCTATAATGATGGAAACGGTTAGCCTAAAATATCAATCAAAAGCAATAACATGGCATAGTAAATGAGAGGGAGAAACGACTTTATATTATTGTATTTTGAAATACCCAATTAAAAATTCCAACAGTTGTGCCCCATTATTTTATCAGATTCAAACTCATAAGACTCATATGTTACATTCAATTATTGGATTCAAAATTTTCAGCTTACTATATGTAAGTGTAAGTAATTGGAATCAAACTCAAAATTTTCCGCATGATGAGAAAGGAGAACAACTTATATGTAATGAGTACACCGTTATCGTCGCGTCCTAGACAAATAAACAGTTTCAGGTGGAGAGAGACTTGCATGTGACATTATAAACCTAGCAAACGGGTCGTGTTTGCCATCTAGTGTCGTTTTCGTGTCATACCTATCATCTTAACGGATTGTGTCGTGTCAAACCCATTATCTTAATAGGTTTAAATGAAAACTCAAACTCAAACTCAAACCCGACCCATTAAAATTAACAGGTAATTCGACCCAACCCGTTTCACCCATTAAGAACAACATATTTTTTTAATAAATAATCAAATAAAAAAGGTTCATATTAAACTAATAAAATCATTAGCATTTTGTTATGTATGTGTGTGTGTGTATATATATATATACACATCAAATACATTTGTCTTTCAAATATTACATACCCTAAACGAACTTAATGAAAACACATTAATATGTTATTACAAAATAAATCCTGTGGAGTCTTTCTCAAAAGTAAGAACTTTGTGATCATATTTAAAGCTTGCATGTTGTTTGTTTGACAGCAAAACCTTTCCATTTTCATCAATCATCAAGAAAAATTGTATTGGAACATTGGATAGCTACCAAGGGTTTTCTTTTACTATTTTAAATTACCAATATAACATTTTTCTTAACGGGTTTACCCGCAGTTAGACCTGGACCAACTCGTTATCTTAACGGGTTTACTTGATAACAACCCAACCCGAAACCTTATATTTTAGTGTCATTTTGTGTCGGGATAACGGGCCATGCATGAAACTGCCAGGTCTATTCCCAAGTTCTTTACATTTCTGTGTTTTTCGTCACAAATTCTCGCATTTTCTTAGTTTATTCTAAAAACCTCTCTTTTTTTCTTAGTTTTTTATCACAAGTTCTCATCTTTTCTTTGTTTTTTGTCACAAATTCTCTCCTTTTCTTTGTTTTGCTCACAAGCTCTCTCATTTTTTTCTGGTTTTTCTCACAAGCTATCTCCGCAATACTCCTAGTAGAAATCCATTCTGCATCAGCATCAGTGTGTGTTTCCCTAAACCCTAAACCCTATTAATTTCCTAGATTTTGCTTAAGATTTGAGATTATCCTGTTTGTTCAATGAGTTAGGGTTTGTATGGATTTACAGTTCTTACATAAAGTTATCTCCTTTTCTTTGTTTTTGCACAAAATTTGTCTCCTTTTCTTAGTTTCTTGTCACAAGCTCTCTCCTTTTACTAATTTTTGCCTGACAAGCTCTCCATTTCTGTGTTTTTGCTTACAAGGTCCCTCCTTTTCAACAATGGCCTCTGCCTCCAGCTCCACCACCAACCTGTCTCTGAGCGATTTGGAAGAGTTGGACCATATGACAAACGTACCCGAGGACTTCGATGAGATCTACCAGAACATGTTGACCCAAGACAACATGTTCGGTAATACAGTCAAGAGGTATGCCGAATTGAAAAGATATGGCCTCAACCATGAAGTGGCCGCTGAAATCGTGAACCAATACGAAAGCAGCGATTTTATTCCCCCAGTCGTCACCCTCATAGATCACTACGCCAATGCTCGAAGAACAAATGATGCTTTCAAAGTGTTCTTTTTTATGTTAGCAACCCATGTATCTCCCAATGCGTACACCTATACCGTGATCATCAAGGCACTTGTTGGCTGCTCACCCACCAATCCTTATTTCCCCCATTTCGTTAAGTATGCGAGGAAGTACTTTGTGGAGATGTTGGACGAGGGATTGCAGCCAACACCCGGGACCTACATTGCCTTGTTTGAGAAGATTGAGGAGGGCAGAGACAGAGAGGATTTTGTAGAGCTGATTAAAGCTAAGGGGTTTGTGCCTCCTCCGGAAGATGTCCATGCGGCTGTGAGGGATCATGAAATTCCATATGAATCCGAACGCCTCGCTCAAGATGCTTTTCGTCAAAGGAAGGTGTTTAAAGATGCAACCAAAGACACTAGTGACAAGGAAATTAAAAAAACCTTTTAAAAAGATGCCCGCACCGATGGGTTTACGAAAGAAGCAATGCGTATGTATGATGGTTTGAAAAAGGACCGTCAGGTTGATCTAGCCAATAAGCTTTTCAGACAACCAAAGATGGCATAATTCCTGACGTGGCCATTCACACTGTCGTGATTGAGGCCTATGCCAATGCTGGGAAGGCTAAGGGTGCTCTCAAGGCTTGCAAGCACATGTTGACCAATGGAGTCGATCCCAATTCGTACACTTACAGTGTACTCATCAAGGTACTGGCTGCTGACCCGGAATACGTCCTGGATGCCAGGAAATACTTTGTTGAGATGTTGGACAAGGGGATGATACCCAATAGTGATACCTCCGAAGCCATGTCCAAGGTAGCTGCTAAGGGAAAGCCACTTGCTGAGGCTGTGATAACGAAGCCGTTAGATATGCTTAAGAAGAAAGACAGTAAGTAAAACCGAGTTATTTTGTGTTTAGTATTTTTTACTACTGATTGATCTCAATTTTTAACATGCCGTTACATTATCTGATTGCGTGCACTCGTTTTAATTACATTACAGTATCAGGCAAAGAACACAGCGAGATAGACTTGCTAGCAATCTTGCTCATGTTAGAATTTGGGATCCCCATTAAGGCCAAATCGTACAATATGATCATCAAGTGGCTTGCTTATGAAAAACCCGGCCCCTCTGCTGCTAAGTATGCCAAGAATTTTTTTCTTGAAATGCTTGAGAAGGGAATACAACCTGAACCAATTAAATACACCCTCGTCGTGATGGAGGCCATTGCCTGCCAGTAGGACAGCAAGGCGAAGGTGATGACAGAGGCCAGGGAGTTTCTTGAGCAGATTGAAGATAAGGGGCTTTTGCTTGATAACCCCAAGTATTTTTGAGTTCCATGAGCGCCTCAAAGATGCAATTGATGCATTGAGGATGTACAAATATGCCACCAGAACCAATGACGAGGAGATGGAAAAAAATCTTCTTCAAGTGGCGCACCAATAGAGACGAAGTCAATAAATTTGGAATGGATAAAGGTTTGGTAGATGATGGCTATAAGGATGAGGCGTTGGAGCTCTTTGAGACGATCTTTGAAACGGGCATACATTCCCCCATCGTAGCGCACACTGCTATCATCCAGGCCTATGTCGCTGCTGGCAAGATAAAGGGAGCTTTTGAGCCCTTTTTCCGCATGATAGCGTCAGGGGTCAACACCCCCCCCAACTCCTACACATACAGTGTCATAAACAAGGCACTCTCTGCTGACCTGAACTTCTTTAGGTTTGCCAAGAAAAACTTGCTGGACATGTTGGATAAGGGTATGCGGCCCAAGCTGCTTCCTACACTGCAGTTTTTGAGGGCTTTGCTAGGCAGGGAGACAAGGGGGTTTGTGAATGCGATGAACGGAAAGGGGTTTGCACCGGATGAGGACGCTGTGAGGGAGGTGCTCAAGGGAAGAAAAGGCGAAGTGGTTGAAGGCATCATGGACATTCTGTTGGACAAGTCTCACCTGCCGTCTGTTTCATCATTGACAGACAGGTTTCAGAATATCATGCAGTGAATATGGTTGGCTTGCTGTTGTTATTTTGTGTAATGCAGAAACTTTAGTCTAAGCTGATGGTAATTAAGATTAGTTGTTCTAAATATGCTTTTGTATTTACTGATCAGAGGCTTTTAGCTATGGCAACTAATCGCTTAAGATGTATTAATGAACAAGTTCAATATTCTCTCACTCATCTAAATCATTCCTCTTCTCTTTCCTTACTGATTGCCTGTCTTCTAGAAATTTAATTCTGACTTCCGTTGTGTTTAGTCAAGCGAGAGGCAATCGTTTGGTGGAATGTTTAAACTTTACTACCTTCTTGGTTTATTACAAACCTTGTTGGAATGCTACGAACTCTTACAAAAACTTGCAGCTCAAGACTCACGACTAGTCCTTTATCATTTTCTTCTAGTTTCTTTGTACCTCGGATTTTCCTCTGTTGCGATACGGGTTGAGCAGGTACAATTAGTCCTCATTTGTGCTTTTAAGCCTTTATATTATCTTCTATCTGATATCGAAAGCTTGAAATTTATTTCTGACCTTCTTGTGGATCCAACAAGGAATCTAACTTCAGTTGTGTTCACTGTTCAGTCGAGGGACCAGCAGTAGGAATCATTTTCAAATACCAAGTATTAACTTGCTTCCTTGAAGGTGGAATTCTGTGTAAATGGGGTAGTAGAGAAGCAAGATTCAAGAACTTGCAGCTGTTTTGATTTCTTCATTTTCTGTTGACTGCACAAACTTTTAATCAAACTGAGGGATACTAAGACGTCAATCAAGGGGCACTAAATCGTGGTTTACTTACGTCTTATTGTCTGTTGACTGGCTGGTTCTTCGACTGTTATGATTCTAGCCACCGGCACTGATGATGACTCGAATGACGAAGATGAAAAGGATGAAGTTATAGGAGTTATATGTGCTCTCAAATCACTGTTTAAACCTAATGACCCCACTGCCTGACGAATTGAGTCTGAAATATATGAATGAACTGAACATAGCTGAAGCATTTTTGTGAGGCATAGCCTTCTTCCGGGGCAGCAGAGGCATCTATTTCACCGGGTTAATTATCAGCTGATTTTACGATGAGAAATTGAAGAATTTCAATTTAATGCCACCGTTTTAAAACAAAAATTGAAAAAAAAGCAGGTTTTCATGAGAACCGTGAGTTGTAAAACTCGGTTTGATGAAAAATCCTAGTTTAACACTTGCACGAACAAACGTTAAGACCATGCTAAAATCCATTTTCATTCGATTTTTCTTGCACAACAAGGCTCCCAAAAGTACTTCATTCGACTTTTGAAACAATAATTTTCCCGTTTTATCAACTTTGAAAGAAAAAAAAACGAAAACCTCTGGTGCCCGAAAGACAATGGGATTGATTCTCATGGGGTTACAACATGTTCATCAGCCCCAGAGGTACACCAATTCTGATGGAGGCGAGTTATATATGGGGCAGTAATATATGGTGGAAACCTAAAAGGAACGTAACCTCTTATGCCAACAAGACATTTGGGATGCACCGTTTCAATGGACGGTTGAATTTGCGTTCTTCGATTAGAACATTCAAATCTAGACATTCATAAAAGCAGTGCATCATATACACGGAGTGTACTATTGAATGACTCTCTATAATGATTCGTGTAAATCAAGCATCAATATTTAAAAATTTGTCTGTGTGTGCACCAGCAAGATCAATTTACGTGGGAGTTGATGCTTTTAGAATTTGGGTTGTGCTATCCACTCACTCTTTTTTACTTCTCACAAACCCTTTTCAATTTCAACCGTCGGATCGAATGAATTGAAGAAGATCTAAGGCCATAAATTAACAAAGAGTGTGTGAGAAATAAAAATGAGTGTGTAAATAGCACAACCATAGAATTTAGATGAACGATGAGAATATATGTAAGCTTACTATAATTAGCTCCATTGCATAACACTCCGTTCCACAATACTTACGTGAGTTTGAGTCCCATACATAGGAATTGTACTAGTGTGAGTTTAACGGTTAACGTCCACTGTCTAATCCACGTCAAACTCATATTACATTCAATTATTGGGAAATTGGCTAAAAGATTAAATTGCTAAAATGTGCTTATAGATTATCACTATGTCGTCAGTTATTGATCGTTATTTCGTTAATATTAATATTTAATTTTAATAAATTTTAGGAATTAAGATTTAATTTGAGATTATTTTAGTCAATGGTGAAATATAAATTATCTATTTTCGCTTAAAAGTGTAAATAAAAATCTAAATTTACTTTTTTTTTTTTTTTTTACATCTCTTGGTGATGATGGGTTCCACTAGCCAAAGAAAAAAAAATTAAATCTGAAATTTACATCTCTCTCATTAGAGTAGAACTTTCATTTATTAGACTCCAAACTTTCAACTAACCATACGAGTTGGAATCAAACTAAAAAGTTTTCAACCCACTACATTGAGTGAACGACTAATGAGTAGTACAGTGCCACAATAACGACTAATAAGTACAGTGCCACAATAACGACTAATGAGTACAGTCCACGAGCACCTCGAAGGTGCAATCGATACGTTCAGGATGTACGAATATGCCACAAGAACCAATGACAAGGAGATGAAAAAAATCTTCTTCAAGTGGCGCACCAATAAAGACGATGTCAATAAATTTGGAATTGATATGTTCAAAGGTTTCGTGGATGATGGTTATAAGGATGAGGCCATGGAGCTCTTCGAACCGATCTTTGAAACGGGCATACATCCCCCCATTGTAATGCACACTGCTATCATACAGGCGTATGTCGCTGCTGGCAAGATAAGGGGAGCTTTTGAGGCCTATTTCCGCATGATAGCATCTGGTGTCACTCCCAACTCCTACACATACAGTGTGATCATCAAGGCACTCTCGACTGACCCCAAATTCTTTAGGTTTGCCAAGAAGTACTTGCTGGACATGATGGATAAGGGTATGCAGCCCAATGCTGCTACCTACACCTCAGTTTTTGAGGGCTTTGCTAGGCAGGGGGACAAGGGGGTTGAGGAGGGAAGGGGATTTCTGAATGCGATGAAGGGCAAGGGATTTGTGCCGGATGAGGATGCTGCGAGGGAGGTGCTCAAGGGAAGAAAAGGTGAAGTGGTTGAAGGCGTCAGGGACATTCTGTTTGACAAGTCTCACCTGCCCTCAGTTTCATCATTGGCAAACAGGTTTCAGAACTTCATGCAGTGAATATTGGTTGGCTGACTGTTGTATTTTTGTCTAATGCAGAAAGTTTAGTTTAAGCTGATGGTAATTAAGTTTAGTTAATTCTAGATATGCTTTGATCAGAGGCTTTTAGCCATTGCAACTAATCGTTAAGATTTTAGTGAACAAGTTTAGTATTCTCTCATCTAAATCATATCCCTCTTTTTTTTACCACTGATTTTTCATTTTTCTAGAAATTTATTTCTGACTTCCGTTGTGTTTAGTCGAGCGAGAGATAATCTCTTGGCGGAATATGTTTCATCTTGTTTTAACTTCAAGTTTAGTCGAGCTAGAAATTTAATTCTACCTTCATGGTTTGTTTCAAGCCTTGTTGGATGCTTCGAAACAAGAAGAAATTTTGCAGGATGATACATTTTGTAGACGTACCACTGATGATTCATGATCACAGACACTCGAATTAAGCATCCCTTGTTGGAGAACAATTCAGAAATAAATAAAAATACCAGAAATTGAAATACTTTATTGATAAAAATACTTGCTTACTAAAAATAAATAACAAGAACAAATACAGGAAAAATTAAATTGATACTAACTTGATTAATCACAGGTAGAGGCTGGCGAAAAAGCTATGTCCTTCGAACAGCATTTCCGTCCCACTCTTGTGCTTGTGGTTCTACAACGTCTGCTCGACCAGGATACAACTACTTAATTCTACAACCCGCACTAGATTATAGAATTCTAGCGAATTGTGTTTTTGTGTGTTTACTCTCTGGAAATTCGTACAGAAGAGAAGGAAGGAAGAAAAAGATGTCTGCAGATAGAACTGAGGACTTCCATTATATAGGCTCTTTCATATCTCTTCAAATACCATTTGAATGTATCTGAACCCATACGTGTCTATTAATCAAAACGTTTTAATTAAAATTTAATTCGGAAATTAAAACTAATTGATCAGATTAGTTTTAATTCTTAGGCCTCGAGGCCCAAGGCCCTTGTCTTAATTAATTAATATTAATATTAATATTAATTATTATTAATTAATATTATTATTATGGTATAATCATCAAGCCTAATCCACATAATTTGAGGCCCAAACCTCAATCCTCATTCCAATTGGCTCAAGCCCTAACTACTATTGTAGAGGGAAGAAGATATATAAAGTGTATTGGAAATTTGGTTTTCACCAATGTGGGACAAGGAGTCTCAAAACTCCAACATCCCTTACATGAACACTACAAGAAATGCAAGATACCTCGGCATGGACGTGCTACGCTGCCAGGCCCGGCTTTATGGAACCTTTAGGCCTCGTGCGCATTGGCGTTGGCTCTATTGTTTTTTCTTGTTCTTAGTAGATTCATTGAATTAAAATTGGTTTATTCTTGGTAAATTGTTGGTAATTAACTGCTCTTTCCTTCATTTGAAGGCCATAGAATTTGTTGTTCTACTCCTAATTTGGATGGAGAATATGAGTTCCTAAATTCATAGTCTGTTACAAGCAAGTCACGTGACTTAACTTGATGGAAAATTGGTTGGATAGAATAGCTTTGAATCTTATAGTAGTAGGTAATTGTCAATTTTTAATGAGTGATTTTTCCGAATAATCATAATTAGCAACTTAATTTCACGCACATAACAATTGAAGGACTAAATTGGCAGTTACTGTTTAACATTGAAAGAAATTTGTGGCTGAAGTGGTTAAAACTTAATAATGTGTACACATATATTTGAGTCTCATTGGTAAAGTTCTGACTTTTGTGAAAGGTTCCACAACCTTGAAAAAAATCCCTCATTTTGCATATCCTTGTACATTTGATATCTTGTAGTAATGTACTAATGTTTTTTCATTAGCTTCTTATTTTGGGAGTTGGCTACGATGCTCGCAAGCATCAAATGCTATCACCAAACTAGCCATTGATTTTTCCTACCAAATTTTCTAAACATTAAAAAATTCATAATAATTAATTTGAAAGTGTAAAAAAATGTGAAAAAATATGCAAATGCTCGTGATCACATCCTTTATGTTGTTACGATGGTTACATGGTCGTTTGGATTTTTAAAAACCTCGAAACCCTCATGAATAGTTTTTTTTAAGTTTAAAATTAATAAAAATTCATAACAATTAATTTACAAGTGTGGAAAATGTAAAAAAAATTATACAAATGCTCATAATGGCAAGCTCTACAACTTTCGTGAAAGGGACAACTCCGAAATTCGACACCATAATCCATGAACCCTAGATTTGTAGCTGAGGGTGCCGAGCCTATGGGGTTGACCCCAATTCATACACTTACAGCGTACTCATCCAGGCACTGGCTGCTGACCCGGATTTCGTTCTGGATTCCAGGAAATACTTTCTTTAGATGTTGGGCAATGGGATGATACCCAATAGTGATACCACCAAAGCCGTGACCAAGGGAGTTAAGGCAGAGGACGTGGAGGAGTTTGCTGAGGCTGTGATAGCTAAGGGGGTAAAATTCTTAAAGAAGAAGGGAGTGGTGTTAAGATTTATCTTTAGATTATTTATTTTTAAATAAAGTGGTTTGCATGTAGTTAGGAGACTTGTTTTACCTAGTCTCTGAGGAGAGAATCCCTAAGTTGTACAGGAGTCATGGTTAGGTAGGTAATTATGTAGTTCTAAAATCTGCAAAGTGCATGTCATGTTGCTTGCAGCAGTAGACTTGCTTTTCTTATTTAAGTTGTAATTTTTCTCATTCAAGTTTATCAATGAAATTCAGAGCTTCTTAGCCATCTTTTAAGCAGCAGCTTAAGTTTATAGTTTCTAAAGTTTAACCAACATTTAGTATCAGAGCCTGTGTCGAATAAAAGCAGCAGCTTTTCATCCTTGCAGTAGCAAGCATCCATGGCGTTTGACAAGCCAGCAGAGAATTTTGTTCAACCAGCCATTTCCCGCTTTGACGGTCACTACGATCATTGGAGCATGTTGATGGAGAAATTTCCTAAGGTCCAAAGAGTACTGGGATCTTGTGGAAACGGGATATACGCCCGAAGAAAGTACGGTCACGGCTGCGCAGCAACAGCAAGCTTGAAGAACTGAAGTTGAAGGATTTGAAGGTAAAGAATTATCTATTCCAATCAATTGATCGTGCTATTTTGGAGACTATTCTCCCGAAGGATACTTCAAGCACATTTGGGACTCCATGAAGAAAGTATCAAGGGTCGGCAAAGTGGAAAGCGTGCACGGCTTCAAGCCACTAAGACGAGACTTTGAGACTGTTTCCAAATGAAGAATAGGAGTACGTCACCAAGTACTTTGCAAGGACCATGGGAATTGCAAACAAAAATGCGAATCCATGGTGACATGTGCTTGATGATAGCTACATTGTAGAGAGATCCTGAGATCTATGACTCCAAGTTCAACTATATCGTTTGCTCTATTGAAGAGTCAAATGACAACTGCCAGATGTCGATTGATGAGCTCACAGCTCCTTGTTGGTCCATGAGCAGCAAGCTGAACCGTGGCACCACGAACGTGTAACAGAAAGAACAAGCTATGAAAACTACCAACTCTGCGAGATCCTCAGAGGAGGAGGAGTCGAGGTAGAGGTAGAGGAAGAGGTCGAGGTGGTCGGAGGCAGCGAGATGGAGACGGTGAACAACACCAAAGTTCAAGCGACATGATGATCACTCACAGAATAGAGGGAAAAGGACAAGTTGACAATTAGCATCGAGGTGCTATAGGTGTTGAAACTTTGGGCATTATCGCAATGAATGCTACGAAGCTGCCAAAAGACAAGAGAAGGGAGAGAAGTCCAACTTTCTTTGAAAAGAATGATGATGAGACACTTTTGATGGCTTTCCGTCAAGGAGGAGATTGATTAGGAAACATGGTATGTAGACACGGGTTGCCGGCAATCATATGAGTGGGCACGTAAGTCATCTTTCTCATTTCTGGATGAAAAATTTGGAACCTCTGGTGAGCTTTGGGGATTGTTCAAGTGTTAATGTGATGGGAAAGGGTGATATTCAAATTAGGACTAAGAATGATTTGTTGAAACAATTTCGAATGTGTTTTTATGTGCCTAGTTTGAAAACAAATTTGTTGAGTGTTGGACTACAAGAAAAGGGTTACATAATAACTCTTGAGAAAGATGCATGTGAGATATGATCTTTATGTAAGGAGTAGCTATTCTTTGTGGTTCAAATGAGTCCAAACAGATTGTTTCATTTGAAGATCAAAGCTTGTCAAAACTTGTTTGATGGCTAAGGAAGATAATTCATCATGGCTGTGGCACTTTCGGTTGGCCATTTGAATTTCAATGGTTTTGAGACAACGCATCGGGAAAGGAAATGGTGGTGGCCTTCCCATGATCACACCTCCATGGAAGTGCTGCCGAAGAGTGTGTTGTTAGCAAACAGCATCGTGATCAATTTCCCAAGGAAAGGCATGGAGAGCACAAAACCTACGGAGGCTGGTGCATTGGACATATGTGGACCAATCAATCCAATATCGAATGGTAAAGAAATATTTTATTTCTTTTATTGATGACTTAATTAGAAGGCTTGGGTGTCCATTTTTTGCGGGGAAAAATCTGAGGCTTTTAATGCATTTAAAAGCTTCGAGCGACACATTGAGAATGAAAGTGGAAGAAGGATCAAAACTCTTGAGCGTCGTGGTGGTGAATATTACTCAAAAGAGTTTGAAGTTTTTGTGATGAGCAAGGGATTGAAGGCAACTGCTTGCTTCATATACACCCCGGCCAAAGCGGTGTCCCGAGAGGAAAAATCGAGACTATTCTCAACATGGTCGGAAGCTTGCTAGTTAAGGGAGGAGTTCTAAAAGTTTTGGCACAGAAGCTTGATTTTGTGGTCCATTCATGTTTTGAATAGATGCCCTACTCTGTTAAAAACATGACACACAGGAAGCTTGGAGTGGACGGAAACCCTTAGTAGATCACTTTTAAAGTGTTTGGGTGCATAGCATATGCACACACATTCCGAACCGAAAAAAGGAAGAAGCTCGATGACAAAGGCGCAAAGTGTGTATTTCTTGGAGTTAGTGAACACTCCAAAGCCTACAAATTGTTCAACCAAACTCTTTGAGAAGATGATTACCGGTAGAGATGTGGTTTTGATGAATAAAAAGACATTAAGGTTTGGTCTGGAGAAGACAAAAACAGCAGCAAATTCCAGCTGACTTTGATGCAACAGATGATAGGAGTGAGCAGTCTTCTGAGCACAATCCCACAGAAAATGATCAGCCTGCAGATGATCAGCCACCTCAAATTCAACGTCAAGGAAAAGACCATCTTGGATGATTGATTATGTCAGTGGAGATGAACTCTCTGATGATGATACCACTGCACACTTTGCTTTGTTTGCAGATTCTACTCCTCTCACCTTTGAGGAAGCAGTTGAGGACTCAAATGGCAAAAGGCAATGGATGCAGAAATCAAGGCCATTGAAAAAATGGCACATGGGGCTACTGATTTGCCTAAAGGTCAGAAAACTATTGGTGTGGAAGTGGGTTTAAAACCAAATTCTGAATGAGAAAGGCGAGGTGGACTAGCACAAGGCCGTTTGGTATGAGGATACAAGCAAGAATATGGTGTCGATTACAAAGAGTGTTTGCCCCCAGTGCAAGGCAAGACACAATTCGTTTGGTAATCTCTTTAGCTGCTCAAAAACTCCTGGCCTATTTTTCAACTAGGTATGAAATCTGCTTTTTTACATGGTGAATTGCAAGAACAAGTGTTTGTCGATCAACCTCCAGGCTATGTGTAGCAAGGCAAGAGAAGAAGGTTCTGAGATTGAAGAAGGCACTGTATGGGCTGAAACAGAAAGCATCCACGAGCTTGGTACAGCCGCATAGATGCATATTTCGTCAAACAAGGTTTCCAAAGTGTCCATATGAGCATACTTTGTACATTAAGGTTGGTGAAGAAGGTAAAATGCTCATTGTGTGCCTTTATGTTGATGACCTAATTTATACTGGAAGTGGTGTTGATGTTTGATGATTTTAAGAAGTCTATGATGAAGAGTTTGATATGAGTGACTTGGGGCTGATGCACTACTTTCTTGGCATAGAAGTAGTACAATCAGCAACTGGGTCTTTATTTGCCAAAAGAAATATGTTCTGGAGGTATTGGAAAGGTTTCAGATGCTAAACTGCAATCCAGTTGGAACTCCAGCAGAGGTAGGAACAAAGTTGAGTCAAGATCTGATGGGGAGAGAGTTGACAGCACTTATTTCAAACAGATAGTTGGAAGTTTGATGTATCCTAGCACACGAGGGCTGATATCATGCATTATGTAAGCGTGATAGAGTCGATGGAGAATCCACTGAGATGCATCTCAGGGCAGCCAAGAAAATTTTTCGTTACTTGAAAGGCACAACAGATTTTGGGATTTTTATAAGAAAGGAAGAAAGTCAAGTTTCCTTGGTTTTACTGACAGTGATTACGCAGGTGATATTGATGATCGTAAAAGCACTTCTGGAAATGTGTTTTTAATGAGTTCAGGTGCAGTTTCATGGTCTTCAGAAGAAGCAGCAAATTGTGACATTATCCACTACTGAAGCTGAGTTCTACGTGGCACAGCTGCTTCATGTTCCTGCCAAGCCATTTGGTTGAGAAGAATGCTAAGAAGTTCTTGGTAACCAGCAACAAGATTCAACAACAATTTATTGTGATAATGTTTCAGCAATCAGGCTTTCCAAGAATCCAGTTATGCATGGAAGAAGCAAACATATCGATGTTAGATACCATTTCTTGCGTGATCTATGCAAAGATGGTGTGATTGAGATTCAGTTCTGTAGAGTAGGATCAAGTTGCTGATCTCATGACAAAACCTCTCAAACAACCTGTGTTCGAGAAGCTCAGAAGTATGCTTGGAGTTTGTTCAAGGAGGGACTCGCACGAGGTGAAATAAAGACAAGATGAATCCTAAACTGTTTTTCTGCAGAAATCAGTTTAAGGGAGGAGTGTTAAGATTTATCTTTAGATTATTTATTTTTAAATAAAAGTGGTTGCATGTAGTTAGGAGACTTGTTTTACCTGAATTCACAGGAGAATCTAAGTTGTAGGAGTCATGCACACAGCTATCATCCAGGCCTATGCCACTGCTACAGCAAGATTAAGGGTGCTTTCGAGGCCTATCTTCGCATGTTAGCGGCTAAGATCACTCAACTCCTACACTTATAGTGTCCTCATCAAGGCACTCTCTGCTGACCCTAACTTCTTTAAGTTTGCCAAAGTTAATTTGCTGGATATGGTGAAGAAGGGAATGCACCCCAACGCCGGTACCTACACAGCAGTGTTTGAGGGCTTTGCAAGGCAGGGGGACAAGGGAGTGGAAGAGGGAAGGGGGTTTCTGGATGAGATGAAGGGCAAGGAATTTGAGCGGGACGAGGACGCTGTGAGGGAGGTGCTCGAGGGAAGGAAAGGTGAAGTGGTCGAAGGCGTCATGGACATTCTGTTTGAAAAGTCTCACCTGCCCTCTGTTGCTTCATTGTCAAGCAGGTTTCAGAACTTCATGCGGTGAATAAGGTTGGCTGGCTGTTGATGTTAAGTTGTTTAATGCAGAAAGTTTAGTCGAAGCTGATGGCTGGATTAGTTATATGAACAAGTTTAGTTTTGAATATTATCGCTACTAATCGTTTAACGTGTAATGAACAAGTTCGGTTATCTGTCAACTAAATCATTCCTCTTTTCTTTCTTTACTGACTGCCAGCCTTTTATTTTCCGACTTCCGTTGTGTTTAGTCGAGCAGGAAATAATCGCTTTACACGCAACTCCAATGCACGATGTCGTTTTTCGGAACTTTGCCTGTTGCTTGTTTGAATACGTTTGATCTTCTTGTTTTAATTGAAGTTTTTCATATGTAAATTTGTATGAATGTATGTGAAGACAGTGGATGCAATGCAATGGACAGCAATCTTGGACTGGTGAAAACATCGATTTGTGTTGGAAAATCGGAGTTTTGGAACTTTGCGATAGCTCCTGACTCAGCTGCCGTTGCCTGTAGGCTGCAGTCGGAAGACTGATCTGTTAACGTCAGCTATATCCATAGAAAACAAATTGATCGCTTTCAGTTTCGGAACAAAGTAAACTCTTTTAACAAATCAAAATCGTAGGTTTTGTTCCTACATAGAATCAACAACACGGAAAAGTTTATTGCAATTATAATGTTACATATACAACATTGATCTGCCATGTAGACACGGACCAACAACGCGGCATCCATCACCGGAACCATTGACAATCCGGTAAATCTGATCATAATTTTACTTGCTGCTTAACATGGCAGAGCTTTGACCGATCATTACAAAGTTATGAGAAACCAAACTGAATCCCCTCATCGTATGCTTCAAGGAACTGAAGGAATATGAAGCATCAAGAGCGTGACAAGACGCCTTTCGAACTGCGCATAATAGGCTCCACAAAGTTAAGATTGAGTTTCATATACCAAAGGGGCAATTAAAAGAATTCATGGAATAAACCATCCATTCAAAGACTAATATTCATTTTCAATGGAGATAAGTTCATTTCAAACCTTGGAACGGTCCCAAGGCGACGGGGGTCAGATTCTGTTGCTTGTCTGAGAGCCCTTGCAAATGCTTTGAAGGTTGCCTCGATAATATGGTGAGAATTTCTTCCAGCAAGCTGTGCCCAACCAAAAGAAGAAGACCGTTAGAAACAAGAAACAGGAGCTATTTAAAAACCATAAACGATGTAATTACTGACATGTATAGAATTAGAAGTATAAAAATTCAATAAATTCACGTTAAATAACAAGTACGTTACATATTGCACTGTGAATGCTCAAAGAACAGATGTTATTTCATGCACAACGAGAGATGGCAATTCAGTCATTGAAGTTCACTTCTAGTCTCCGAACACACAAATATTTGGGTGATTTAAAATTTTTAAGAAGCTCTGTATGTTACCTGCCGGATGTGGAGTGTCATACCAGAAGTATTCACCAAAGACTGGAAAAAATGTTCCACCAGCTACGAAACGGACAGTTCAAACAACAATTAGTAAATTGAAAGACCTAAAAGTTTCCAAAAGTAACTAGAAAGAAAATATCTTATGTAGATCCATAAAGTAACATATATTAAGTCAATATCTCCAAGAAATGCTCTACAGGTGGATAACATATGCAGCAGGAATTTGAAGCCTAGGTTTTAAAGTAAACTACCTGAGTGTCATATGTGCCAACCCTCTCGGTGGGTATCTGGAGATCGTAACTCAGATGTGGTCGGCCAGATAAATCCTGAATAAAAACCTCTAGTTAAGTAAGTACTTCATACTTTTAGAATAAACAAGGACAGTTTATGCAAATACAATAACTGAGTATACGACCACTGGACAATTATCCCTCTGAAAAAAAATAGCACTCTGATGCTACTGCTAACCGGTGCAAAAGTCACCTCTTGTATGTGAAGTCAAATGATCAGGATCAAGCTCAACCCCTTTAAGGATGATCTTTGTTTTTGCAGTTTCATCATATTGTTTAGTGTAAAACCTTATCTGTATGCAACCAAAATTTCCAAAGGAATCATTTATGGCCCCAATGAAACCATGCTTTTATATTTTTGTAATGCAAAAGTTACTTTTAATCAACCCATCATATCAACTGATGGCATTTAATTTGTTCTTAAACAATCAAATGAATTTAGAAGTTTCTCTTAAGATTTTAACACACTGCAATTGTCAAATAATTAATCTTAAAGAAATGATGGATAGAAAGTACCAGTGAGACATGTATGAGTGCTTCATCAAGTGGAGCAGAGAAGTCACCGAACCTGTTGATTCCTTTTCTATCGCCAAGTGCTTGAAGCAAAGCCTGCAGACCAAGCAAAATTAGCTTAATCAGCTGCCTACTCTGAGACAGAGAGGGATCCAAAAAGTGAAGCTGGCAGACAATAGACTCTGAACTTTCCAACGGAAACATCAAGATGCCTGCTTTCTACCGTACCGTTCCAATAGCAAGAGCAACATCTTCATTTGTGTGATGATCATCAATGTGGATGTCACCAGTAGCCTTTACATGCACGTCCAGCAATCCGTGTGAAGCAAGTTGCTGAAATTTACAAGTAAATACAACAACTAAGTAATGCACCATACAAAAAATCACACAAAACAAAAACATAAAGCACTCAAATTTATTCTCTAAACAAAATGGTAATTAACTCCATTTAAGCCTAATACTGAAAGAACACGATTTCGGGTATCCGAAAATGCTTTTTCAACTATCAAAATCAATCCCAAACAAACCAAACACTATCAAAATATCAATGCCTGTCACCAAAGATTAAATTTTGAACTACAACTTCAAGAGCTAAGAGAAAAAGATTACTGACATCCAACATATGATCAAGAAACGGAATCCCAGTACTGGAATCAGCGATTCCAGTGCCGTCCAGGTTGATCTTGACCGAGACATTGGTCTCCTTAGTCACCCTCTTCACCTCCCCAATTCGAGCCCCTGCAAAAATTGCACCAGCAATCAGGAAACTCCATTTAATTTCAAAACCCAGTTCAGCAATTGGGATTAGGATTAGGGTTAGGGTTAACCTGAGCTAATTGGGATTGGGGAATCGGTCAGAGTGGAGCCGTTGTTTTCGGCCTGGGAGGCGCGCGGCGGAGCTGTTCTCTGAGAGTCCATGGGTTTAAGCTTTAAGCGGCGGTTTGGGTTTAGTAAAGAAAGTGATGAGCGGTGAGACGGCGGAGCGTGTGTGAGATTCGGACGAGAAACCGCCAAGGTAACCCGCGGTTTTAGTGGCGGAGGTGAAGAGGTTGGAATACTGGGTGGCGCCGAGAGTGATAGCTCCATTTTGCGAAACGGAAGTCACTCTTTTTTGTTGGAGACTTTTTGCAGTGTAAATGTATTGAAGCAGAAAAAAATAATTTTTTATTTAAAAAAAATAAGAAAAATAAAAGAGACGCGGTTTAATGGTAACTTCACGCCTTTGTGCTTATGTATTTCATGGCTAATAGTGCTTTTACATAACAAAAAACGTGTGTGCCAAAAATCATTAAAAGTGCTTTTCAGATTCTAAATGAAAAGCACTTTTAAGTGATCATGTGCTTCTTTCAACAAGAGATTTTAAATGTGTCATGAAAAAACACGTTTTAGTAAATATTCTGACTCGTTTAGAACTGCTTATGTAAGAAATACTTATGCTCATAACAGTTTTTTGTAGAAGCTTTTTCGTCAAACATAATTAAAAACACTTTTAATTGTTGTAAAAAATACTTTTAGCCTGCCAAAAACAATCTCACAGTCTCGAAATGCGTTGTACGTTAAGTTTCTCAAACGGGTTACGAATAAAGGAAAATTTTCAAGATCAACGGTTCCAAGGAAAAGAAAAGAGTTGGCTATAGCATGACTTTTCCAGTTTCCCCTCCAATCTTTGAGAAAAAAAAAAGTCGAAAAAAAAAAAGAAAAACGTTGTTGTGAGAATAAATAAACAAAATTAATTTCATCAACCACAATAATTTGAGGACTTTGATAGAATTTTACAGCTAAATTTGGAAATTTTGAATAATACAATCCATATATGAATACACACGATGAACTGAATGTGATGTATCACACTTCAAGTTCAAACCATATCACCAGACATGATGTTCTTCCACCTCCTACAAATTATGGCTGCAACTCCCACAATTCCGAACCTTCGTCTAATCAAATCATGCTTCTCTTCTTCCGCAGCTCTGAATCTTCCTTTTATCAAACCGCGCCGTTCCTCCTTTTCAACCTCGGCCCTCTGATATCCCCGTCGACGCCTGAGGCGGCGGCGAAGCACACGGTAGAGGTAAGGGACTACGCCGGTGTACATCTTCATTCCCTCTCTCTGCATATTTCTTACTCAGAAAAATAATGTTTCATTCGACCATTTTAAAGCATTTTATTTGAGCTCAAGGAAAAGGGCAATTGTGTTACTTGCACGCACGTCCCTTCACTTCGAATATATAAAATAAAAGGGGCAACAAAGCCGGCTGTTGCCTTACTGGTTTGCAACAGATTTTCTAAATATATACATCGCCACGGATGCTTGAACCCCAAATCAAGCGAGTGATCACAAGTAGGGTCCCGCAGCGCATCAATGGCTGATAGCCCTCCGTGAGTGGACGTTTGGTTTACAAATTTGATTTAAAAAATTTAGTATCTTAGCATTACCCTGGAAGGAGAGCTCATATAATATTCCACAACATGCCTAACAAAAGCAGGTAGTTTGAACCGTTAAGCAGGTAGTTTGAACCGTACAACGTAACATGACTGACCCAGTTTGATAACAAAAAACATTAAAACTGCCTCGACTAGGCGAGCAGATTACAAGGGAAACTAAATCAACAAAACTTGAACGGTTTAAAGTAAAGAGAAACAACCATATACACACAAGCGAGTGCTCGTATCATCCTCTGAGCAACCTCTGGGCAACCTCCGAGCAACGCGAATATTCCGTCCAATAAATCTACAGATCCAATGAGTGCTTCAGACATTTAATGGAAAATCGTCACAAATGCACAGGAACAACTCCGTTCGATAGCAGATCACCTTTCTCCTCTTCACTCAAACTCGAATGAGAAGCTCATCTGAACTAACAAGCTGACAATACAGAAACTCGATGCTTCCAAAACAATAGGGCAATCAAAACTGCGGCTGAGGTGTGTTGTCAATGCTGCACCGGCACTAGGAACAAAGGTTATATTGACATGACGAAATCTGCTAAATAATTTTCTGAAACCACCTACGCCATGTCATGAGCTGACATCGGAGAAGAAAGCGCAAACCCCACATCAAGCAGATCAAGAAGCGCACACACAATGAAGCAGCATCAGTATATTATAGGACATTCGTGGTGGCGTTTGACAGCAGCACCTTCACCGTTGACTTAATTGTAGATGACACCACCCTAGATGCAACAACGCACATCTTGAAACTTCCAAGGATAAAAAATAATCTTCAAGTCCACTTAAAAGTTGAACTAGAACCTTAAAACCATACTAAAACAAGGCAAAGGGCTATCAAATTCCTTGTAGTTGTAATCAATTCTGCTTATTCACGCAATCCAAGTCGGGGCAGAGCCGTTACCTCCAATACCCTGCAAAATTGTGAACAAATGAGGTGTTCCCACATTGAGAGATATTTGTAGATCGGCATACAGAACTCAGAAACGATTTCTTGGGTATATCAAACAGAACCAGATTCAGCCTTCCCAGAATCAACCTTGGAACCATCACCAGACGCTTGAGGAGTGCTCTTTTCACACTGCATTGCATCAGAAGCAACTTCTGGAGCCACAGACGATTCGTTTTTGGTCTCACTGTCTAATTCAATATTCAAATCACAGTTATTTAGCAACAAACTCTCATTAGCACCACAGAAACTGGAATCTTGATTTCCATTAACTTCCTCCGCAGGGCTCTTGGCGAAAGTTTCTCCTGAAGAAGGAATAGGCTGAAGACAGGAAACATCAACATTCTCTTCATGGGAATCATCCAAAGCACTTTCTTCCAAAGATTTTGAAGAATTCTCTTTCTGAGAAGAATCCAAAACTGGTTCTATTTCCACCTTTTCATCAAGGCCTATATCAGGGCAAGACTGGCATTTGACATCAGAAGCATAATCCGCAGACTTGGTACCTGAATCAGAGTCAGATGTAATGCCCTTGGTTGAAACCTGAAGGCCACGTTCATTAGAAGCATCCGACGACCTACTACTCAACATGGAAGTGTTATTTACAGAAACACCAGCATCCTGAGAGGTAAACTGCATTTTATCTTCAGCAGGAGAATCCAGCACTGGCTCATCTTCTGTCGCTAGAGCCTCACCAGGACCCTGAGAGGTAGACTGCATTTTATCTTCAACAGGAGAATCCAGCACTGGCTCATCTTCTATTGCTAGAGCTTCACCAGGACCGTGAGAGGTAGACTGCATCTTATCTTCAACAGGAGAATCCAGCACTGGCTCATCTTTTATAGCTAGAGCCTCGCCAAGACCGTGAGAGGTAAACTGCATCTTATCTTCAACAGGAGAATCCAGCACTGGCTCATCTTTTATCGCTAGAGCCTCACCAAGACCCTGAGAGGTAGACAGCATTTTATCTTCAACAGGAGAATCCCGCACTGGCCCATCTTCTGTCGCTAGAACCTCACCAGGACCCTGAGAGGTAGACTGAATTTTATCTTCAACAGGAGAATCCAGCACTGGCTTATCTTCAGTCACTAGAGCCTCGTGGCTTGTATTAACATGGCATTCATTGTCCAAAGTAGATCCAGGTAATTCGGCCCCCAAAGGAGAGTCAGAAGATACACTCCTCTCAGTGGAATCTATATTTTTAAGTTCATCAGAACCATCTAAAGAACCACTCATAACAGGAGTATCATTTAAGGAGACACCGAGACATCGAGAACCAGAAACCATAGCAGCAGCATCATCAACTGTTTCATTAATATGAGGCAAATTGGCTTCGTCGGATCCATGAGGATCAATACTAGCAGGTGAACCACTATCTGATTTGCTTCCGCTCCCATGCTTTATTAAATCCTTGTCTTTGCATTCTAATTGCTTTACGCCTGTTGCAAGGAAAAATACAAGGATCAAAAGGAAAATCAATGTCAGAGAACAGGCTAATATTGTGATTTAAGGAAGAGCAAAAAACAAGTTTAAAAGATAACCTGGGTCTGCTGTCATGTTCCCCTCATTTTCTTGATCAACTAGCAACTTCTGTAGCATGTCTATACCAGGGAATACTAGCATATTCATTGACCTCATCTCTTGTTTGAATGATTCCTCAACAGGAATAAAACCAAAAACTTCTGTCCATGTATGCATGAGTTCAGCAATTGCAGGGATAACCAATTTCTCAACCTTGAGAGAGCATAGAGCCTTCAAAATACAAAGAACAAGACCAATCAAAGGCATATTAGAAAACACAGCACGTAAGACCACAACGGAGAGAGAAGAAATTATTTCAAATATCTTTTTCATGCAAATAAAATTACCAAAATAGCATGGCTCACGTAGCTTACCGATTCAATGGCACAAAAAAGCCGACGGCACATCCCTTGTCGCCTATATATGTGGCGAGTTCCAATGTATGGCATCTCTGCTAACTTTGTACCATGAAACCTGACCAAAGCAGATTACATAATATATAAGAATTTGTTTTCATGATAGAACCATAGATTTCCATAACCAAATTGAGAGGAGTCTTCCCTCATAGAGTTAAAGAAAGTAAACAGTGTAATGGTCTGAATTCATTGTCATGCGTACAAAAATATACAGTTTTTGAAATAAAATCTGAAGAGGGCCCCATAAGGTGTCCCTCAACTAAGGTTATTTGAGGGATCCCTCAATGGAAAGGTATATATAGACACAAGGACCTTCTTAAGGGGGATCCAGCTCAACTATAATTGGAGAGAGATCCATATCAATATCAACATATCGGGATCCATATCAACAACATATTAATGATATGGATACAGCCGTTGATATTCAGTCAATACAGTTGACATGTTACTGATATGTTATTGATATGAATGCCGCTCCTGCTAAAGAAGGGGTTCGTATATATACACATTACGCATACATACACACACCAACATGCATATGCTATTGTAAAGAGTACCCTGTCTGTCAATCAAATATATTAAAAATCAAACATATACCAGTATTATTTGAAGAAAAAAAAAGTACTAATAAAAGATTCCAAAAGGGTGACATACTGTAAATTACTTCACTTTCCACTATTTCCTACTTTTACACCTCTTCATACACTAACTCATATGCACACATTGCGTGTAATAATCCTTCTAGTAAAGTGTAAAAATAACCCATAATCAATGCGAAAGAAAAGGAAACTGAAAAAAAGGACAGACTGGGGCAATCCATAATCAATGCAAGTAAAGAAGTAAACATGCAGCCTAAGAAAATGAAAAGTGCACATATAACAACTAAGATATAAATAGCTATCAAATATGAGAATATACCTGATTGATGCAGCAGAAATTATTTCATCGCCTCTCTCTAAAATAGCGGTGTAGAAACCACTGTAGTTCAGCCGATTGAAGTTTGATCTAAGAAAAAAAGGGACCAGAACAATTCATTAATCAAGAACCCAACGGCCTATCTTACACACACACAAATCATATAAAAAGCATACTTGGTACCAAGTTTGCAATTTTCAAATAATCTTGGAAAGCCAACATATACAGACAATAATCTTGAATTTCAATAATTTAAGATCCCCACCTTCAATCTGGTGTGTCAAGGTCCAGATAAGATAACCAGATCTTATTCATGAAAATCACATAGTTGAAAAGCAAACTTTCTCAGCTGTCAACTAAATCAACAATGGAGATCAGCACTTACCCACAATTATAAAGAACATTATGAATTAAATTGATCCCGCTCCTCCTGTCAACAATAGGCAAGAAGCATTCATCCATAACAGTCAAAGCAACAGCAAGCTTAGAATTGCATTCTATTCTTTGAGGGAACCCTTCATCTTCATCTGTTCTATGAACAAGTGTCCATGAAAATCCAGCTTCTAGTTCATGTTTGACCCCAAGATACTTCTTCAAATTCTCAAAGAGCTAAAGAAACAACAAAATTAAAGTTGAAGTCAATGCCTTAAAAAGAGAGCACAAAAGTTACAAGACGTTGCAAGGGAAGAAAAATGCCATTTGTACATCAATCTAAATATCCGAGATTTTGTCAAGGAACAAGATCATAACAGGAAAAAAAAAACATAATTATTTCACAAACGATTCACCAACATCTACTTTTTTATAACACTTCATAAATTGACTCTTGGGCCATTGACAAAAACAAGAAGAAATTTCTTTAAAATATTGAAGTTTTGAATAAACTTTAAGATCAATGATGAATCAATTCTGCAGAAACCAAATCCCCAGTTATTGAAAAGCAAGAGCATTTCAAATCTTCACGCGGTAACCAGACATCAAGAAAGCATTTGTTCCTCTCTGTTTTCTACTGAAGTACTTCTTTTGCTTGGATGTGGTAGTTGGGTTTCTAGGGGCAAAAGCTACATTTGATCCTTGTACAATTTTGGCAATATCTGATGGAAATATCATTGACATTTCCACAAAATATATATATATATATATATATATATATATATATATATATCCATCTTCCTCACAAGTTTTGAGCCCAAAATCAAATGGGATTATACATGTTCCCTAATTCCCGGAATGTGGTCAGCACTCTAGGAAAAGAAATCAACCCTCAAACCCCTGAAATCCTGATATATCAATTTTACCATCTTTGGTGGTAGAAAATATCATTGACGACATCTTGTCTCGTGACTGTTGATGTTTGCATATTTAAATCCATTTAATTCTCTAGAGTAGAACTGTGGCTGCTATAGGGATGAAAAGGAATCTCCCTGGGAGAAATTAATGCTGGCCAAACATAAACGGGAGAGGGTTGGCCAATGGCAATGACAATAACTATGAGTAATAATGCTTGATATTTTTCAAGATGACAAACCACAAGTATTGTGGTCAACTACCTATTACGTGACCAACCTAAATATAAGGGTATACATATGGATAACTGAAACAAAATTTGGCTGGAAAATGATTAAACAAAAAAAAAGAGGAGAAAATTTAGGTATGGTAAGTGGACATTATTAGTTTATAATTTCATATCCTAAGAACCTCGTTATTTACAGTCACACCTCATGTGCATACATATCAAGTCAATAAAGTTCCCGAAACTGCAAAGAAAGTGATACCTCTCTGCATTTCTGCCCACAGAAGGGAGAGTCTAAACTAGGAGAATCAGCCGGACTAGCATCCATCTCCTGACAGCATGATATGTGACCTGCAAAAGCAGAAAACCAAATTTCAAGCAGTGCAGCTGAAAGCGGCGGAAAGAAAAAAAATCATATAAGCAGATGCCAAGAATTTCAAAAGCAAGGAAACAAATGATGAGTACATTTTTTCCCACAGACGCTGCAAGTGAGCAGTGCATCAATAGTTGTATCATCCTCTTCAACAACATTCTCATTTGCTACCCCACAAAATTTGCATGTACAATTTGGACAGTGCCAATCACCTGGAGGAAGTATCTGCAATGAGAAAAAAAGTATTAATACCTAATCATGAGTGTTCAATCAGAATGAAATCATTTTGCAAGTTCACAAAACTGCACAAAAATAAATTGACAAACACTAATACTGTGTTTTAGCTCACATTTATAGTAACCGGATCAAATTTGTTTCCACAACTTTGCGGGGCAAAACATGTCTAAACAAGATTTTCCTTTCCAAAATTTACATGCAAGTTCACAAAACTGCACAAAAATAAATTGACAAACACTAATACTGTGTTTTAGCTCACATTTATAGTAAACGGATCAAATTTGTTTCCACAACTTTGCGGGGCAAAACATGTCTAAACAAGATTTTCCTTTCCAAAATTTACATGCAATATATTTTAACCGATGATATAGTACTCAGAACAACCAAAAATATAACAGAAACACAAAAGCTCAACCATAACAGCAAAGTAGTTTAAGCATGACTGCATAATGGCAGTCTCTCCATCTCCAAACATACATGAGTTACAATCCTGATAAAGAGCATCAGAAGTGTTTGGAGCTAACTTAGATCATTAAATCTCTCTCTCCATTGATCCATAAAATTCAAGTTTTAAGCTCCCCTTAGTGGCAAGACTTACAACCAAGCAATTCCCACGCCACACAAACACATACTCAATTCCACAATGCATATACAAAAGTACAGATGTTACTACAACCTCTATACCTTTATTTCCAAAGTTAAACCTCACATCACAGGACTTAATAGGTAGAAGGGGCAAAATAACCCAAGGAAAATATTTACAGAAAATGGACTGTTGAAAACATAGATAGCGCCACTCTGCATAAATATAAAGCGACATACCTGTATATTCAAGCAAGTCTGATGAAATGTTGATGGACAGCCATCGCAACAGATCAAATCCCCGCCATCCCCACAGATGCCACAAGTATCATCATCTGGATCGTCACCGTCAATTTCTACAGAGTGGAAACCAATGCGTTCAATATCCTTTTGTCTATTCCATGCATCTAACAGACACTGCAGAAGAGAAACCCCAGAGTCCAAACATATATTTTGAAATGGCTGGCGCAACTTGCTTCCTGCGTGAATCTCAAATTTTGAAGTTGTGAGGATTTTACTACAGCAACCACAGTGAATGCCATCTCTTGTAATCCACCCCTCCAGCATTACTTTAGTCCTTCGGCGATTCATATACTGCACCTTTTGGCTCAATTGCACAGTTCCAGAGTCAATCAGCCAGGAAAGCAACGTCCTTTTCCCAGTATATGGAACAAAGCCATCACTTTCTGAGTTAACCCCATTTTTAGAACCACGAACCAACAAAGTACACCTTCCAAGCTTTCTACTTTTCCTTCCATGTGGCATATGAGAACTTGATCCTGAAGACGGTTTTTCAATTCTTTCATGTAGATGATTTGAGTTCACAGTGGCCAAACCATTTTCATGCATTTTACCCTTGAACGACTTACCACCCTGCTTTAAGTAGGTGCTTAGTTTCTCCTCATAACTAACACTATCCATGCTCTCTGGATCACGCTTGATACTTGTAGATCTTTTCATACGGACTCCTCTCGCATTCTCACCTTCAGCATCAACCCTTTGCTTCCTTTTCATTTCTTTCTCAATCTTCTTTCGTGTTTTCCTTGTTAATTGGCTGAGTACATCATCAGTTATAGGTGTAACCCCACTAGGTTTAGCCTCATTTTCCTCCTCATTCAATTGCTTTTGAAGCGCATCATAAGCCTTAATGATGGACCAGTAAGCTGTACCTGCTGGGTTAATGTACACGGCATCTAGATAGTCTCTGTTCCTTCTAGGCCTATAATCTATTGTCCAGCCTGCACTCAGCAGCATCTCCCGTATTCGTTCACGTAGTTTTTGCTTCTCCGTGCCACTACCACGTTTAACTTTACCTTCTTTGATTCTGGTTGGAGGAGTCTTTTCACATGAAGGAGCACCTTCATCTTTGCAAACTACCCTCTTCATGGGTTTAGAGGCTTCCACACTCTTTGGTCCTAGTTTCAATGATGTATCACTATCCTCTGAATCCCAGTCGGAGCCCTTACTGTTCAAAGAGGGCAATGATTTTCGCACATTCGGATTGTTTTTCACTGTCCGAACTGAAACTGGTTTCTCAAGAAGCTTTGGTTCTGAGTAAAGTGGAGGGATAATAGCATTTTTCGCAATATCTTCACTCCTCAGAGCCTTTCTATGTTCTTCTGATTTGCGAAAGTTATAGCTCTCCAGTGGCCCACCTGCATTCTTTTTCTTCTTCACCATGACCTTCAAAACACCATTTTTACCCTGTAGCCTAATGGATTCCTCAGATTGACCCGTGAACTTGTCTCTCAATAAGGGTAGCTGAGCTCCGTCCCTATTCATCTCAAACCTACCCCTGTCAGTATGATCTCCTCGGTTACTAGTCCTGTCAAAGTACGAATTCTTCCTCTTGTCAACTACATGTCTACTTGAACCAGTTTCGAATTCCCTCTTAATGCCACCACTTAGTGGCACAGGAATCACTCCTGAAAACCTTCTTCCCCCAAACTCACCAACCCCATCATTGAACCGTTTCCTTCTCGAAATCTCCGCATCATACTCATCAAATTCGTACACCTCTAACTTACTTCTCTTTCCACTGCTCTCATCCAAATAACTTTTACCAATCATGCCATCCTCGCTACGCCTAACTGGATCCAATCTCTCCCGCTTTTGACCAAATTCACTATCTTCAGCAATGCCCTTATCTACAGCTCTTAAACCATTGCAAACCCGTATAGTTTCAGGTCCCACCTTTCTACGAGGAGGCGCCAATATCTCATCACTAGACCCCGAATCGCTCAAGACCAACCTCGACCTCTTCTCCTTCTTCGGGTCGAAAACCTTACGAGCACTCGAAGAACCAACAGCCCCACTCAATCCCTCCGGTTTCTTCCTAACGATTAAGCAACCTGAAGAATTTTTCTTCACCAAAACCCCAGAAGGGCCAACAGATCTCACACCTTCGTCCATCTACATCAACCAGCCGAAACCAAAAAACCCCTAATTTCTAAACCCCGCCCTTCAATTCATCCCAAACTCAGCAAAATCCGACAGAGAAACCCTAATTCTCTCACAGCAAAAATCCCCTAATCAAAACCCACCAGATCTGAACCAAAAATATCCTAAATGCCTCAACTTTAATCTCACAAATCCCAAAAACGACACCGTTCAACAGAAAGGGCAAAGGAAGATTTCACGAAAATTTTACCTCGCCGGAGAGCCCTGGAACTCAATCACCGGAACTCCGCCTATTGAAGACGTCCGATCGCCGTCGCAATTCTCCTAATCAGAGAGAGAGGGGAAGGGCCAGACGGAGAGAGATGGAGAGAGAGAGAGAGAGAGAAGGGGCTGGGTTTGGATTGTAAATATTTGCAATTGCCACTTTGTAAATTCCAAAATCACAGCCTTTCTTCTCTGTATTTATTTTATATTTCCATTTCTTCTCCTTTTATTTTTTTTTTTTTCCCTTTTTTTCTGCAGATTTTGCATTTATGCGTTTACATTAATTTTCCCAGATTTCCCTCCAAATCTTCACACAAGTCGCAGGCGCGACTGCATGAACGGTGTATGATGCGTCCACGTCGGATGAATCCATAGCGTCATTGGGTCTGGTAGATGACGTGGCGGAATTGAGGTGGGAGCGGTACACGGGATTGGAAGCTGTTGTTTTTACAGAGTTTGATTCCGACTTTACTTTGTTGTTTTGGAATCTCCTAGTCAAAGATCGGAACTCTAATCCGAGTTCAAACTTTTACGAATGTATTTGTTGGGTCAATCAGAATCAGTATTGTTTTGGCCTACTGTTTAACTCCACAACTAAAATGTGATACCGTTTTATGTTGTATAAGCAGAGAATTACACTGTCGTCAATGTTCGGTTTTATATTTATAAAAAAAATAATAATAACGTGCCTTCCACGCACGACAGATAGAAGTGGAGTGAGCGCGTGGGGGAGTGTGTATAGGCAATGGGGATCTTTGCATGGATTCTGCTATTGGGTAAAAATATTATTTAATTAAATAAATAAAAAGAATGACAAAAGGGGGGGCCTCCTGCGCTTAGCTTCTCTTTTTTTTTTTTTTTTCTGGGCCTTGTAACCTTGTTTTGGTAAGAACAAAGAAGTTGCAGGCTGTTTTGTGTTTGATTTTTTTTTTTTTTGTCTGTCTTGTCATCGTGTTGTACGAGGATGATTCACATTTGAAACTCTTCTAAATTAGAAAGAGAGAATTTGGAAAATCTTCTAAATCAGAAACAGATATACCAGTAAACTACAAATTCATATGAAATATCCTTCTAAAAAAACTCTATTTAAATGATAGTTATCGTCCTCTTTGAATATCTTTAAACATATTGTTTTTGGTGTTATCTCTTTCCATTGTACCCAAAAATATATATCCATTAAAAAAAATACGTAAACTTGTGAGTAATTCAAATCAACCCTAAACCCTTCGTCTAATAATTAAATTCGTTAATTAATTAATTTTTTTGTAATTTCGGATTTAATTTATCTTCTTCCAACAAACTCATCTTTTCATATGAAGTCTGAATTGACGAAGGAGCACCAGAGAACAAAGCACCCTTTCGAACAGATGCCTCTCAACAAACACATCTCATCCTCATACTTGCTGTGAACAGGTATCCATACTCTATATATTCATCCATTTGCATGCCATTTAGGTAATTAAGAATTTTACATTAAACTTTCTGAAAACCAAAACCATCTAACTGAGAGAATCACATTTGATATTCGCCAGAAGTCAAATTTTCGGTGTTGGAATTTTGACTTAGATCGTTGAATCCTGGTGAAGCAGACGTCCAACGAACTGCAAGCACAGAGTAGGAACGAAATTCTGTTTCAAGGACATTGGGGTACGCAAGCCTCGATCTTCGTTTTTCTTAAGATAATTTCGTGTTGTTTATATACTGCATATTGTGTTACATTCTGTTCCTGAAAATAAAAGTATTTTATTCCCGGAAGTGTGAATTGACGAAAATGCCCCTGGTTGACCTTTCGGTTGACTTTTGCGTCGTAACTCGTACGACCCGTCCCTTTGTATTTTCTTGCTGTGCTCGTCGTTATGAACGCGTGGACGCGAGCGGGACGTCGTTTCTGAGTCCGAAAGAATATTTTACAGGTGTTGGATTACCGACGTTTCCCGTATTTTTATTTTGGGACTGTTTGGTTATTGGGTTGGGGCCCAACTTTACTGTTGGCCCACATGCCCTTGTCCCCTGTCTGTTGACTCCCTTGTCTCTGCCTTTCCCCGTACCTTCTCACTTTTCTCTCCCACACTCAACCTCACACAAATCTCTCAAGCCACCCCGTGGCCTTCTTCCTCCTCACCGAGCCAATTCCTTGGCCAAATGAATTTGCAGACCACACCACCACCTTCATCGACCTCAAAATACCCTGACTGGACCCTACAAACCCGAGCTGGAGTCGCGGGCCCAGTTTACAGAAAATTTTCGGCGAGGCTCGAAAACTTTCCTCGGTGATCTTCCAGTGAAACCGAGCTCGATCCACCTCGAAATCACTACCATTGAGTTCCTGGAAGTCCCAGGGACCTCGCTCAAGCCTTGGGTGGCGGCGTTTGGCAGAGAATCGACGAAACCGAATCGGCCGATTTTGCACCGAGACTTCTTCCTCATTTTCAGGCCACTTCTGGCTAGTTTTGGCCCCCAAAATGGTAAAATATTATTCTCCTCACTTCTAGCTTCATTTTGGTACTTGAATCGTGCAATTTGGCCTTGAAATGAAGAAGATATGAAGCTTTGAAAATTTCCCAGAAATTCCGGCCAATTTTCCAGATTCCGGCGGCGGGGGCCGGCGCCGGCGACCGAAAAAAGGACAGGGATAACCAGTGCTGACGTCAACAAACTGGTTCAGACCGGTGATGACGTCAGCGATGACGTCAGCAACCGGTCCAAACCGGCGTTGACGTCAGCATTGACCGTTGACCGGCGCGTGCGGCGCGTGGCCACGCGTGGTAGACTTCCAGCCGTGCGTGGCGGCGCGTGTGACCTCACAACCCCGCGTGGCGGCGCTTGAGGCCATTTGGCAGTGTGCGGCGGCCCACGGCGGCGGTTTTGGGTTTTCCGACCCCGTAACTCCGTTTTCGGGTTTCCGAACGCCGTTTTCTTCGTATTTTCGAATACTTTATTAATTGTGGGTGTTCTACAATAGGTTTTGGCGACCTGTGGGGTACGGAGAGCGTGCAATTGGGCTACTTCGGCATCGGCATATGTGAGTAGGCCCTTTCCTTATTAAATTGATTATTTTTGTGCTTGGGAAATTATATTTAGGCTATGCCTACACTTTTAATTGGTATTTATCATGTTATACTTAGTAAACTTTAGTATTATATTTATACTCGGTTTACTAGTATTGACCCAGCTATATTTTTAGGGGTTTTGGAAATTATTATATTGCCTATGCTTCCAAATGGGATTTATATTTATACTTGGCAAACCTTGGGTTATATTCGGTGAACCTTGGGTTTATTATTTATAGTGTATTTTGGTTCACTTAGTATGTTGTTAAATTGGTATTTGTACCTTGGTACCCTTTTGGTTTATACTTGGTATTTTAAGTATTTTGGTATATACTTGGTATTCCGGGTACGACATCCGTGAATACCTAATTATACGTTTATTTTGAGGTTTATCTCAGAAAGAAAATTACCCCACCTTATTTTATTTAGAAATATTTTCATGGTATGTTTTCACACGCTCAATTAGGAATGCTTACACGGTGTCAGTAGTACTGTCCGGGGGTCAGGACCAGCTTCACGTGGATGTTCACACGCACCGACACACTCACTTTGGATCCATCGTAGGTGCTAGCCTGTTCTAGGTCGCCTTGGCGACTCGAACTCGTTGTGATGCGCTTAGCGCCAGCTTCATGTGTATGTAGTACATGAGCGTACCATTATTCATACACCCAGCCTGTTCATAACACAATACCTCTGTATGAACTCGTGTGTCTGTCATACCTATCGAGCGTATACCTTACTGTTTTATATTGTGATTTTACTATCGGATTTCACTGATGCCACGGAGGCTTCTACTGTTTTACGGGTTTCCCGTACTACCTTATATTATACGGATTTTTTGGTAAAGTATTTTTATACTAAGTTGTGGTTTTCTGCCCGTTTTGGATGGTAAGTACATTTACGTACTTACATTGTTTTTCCACCTACTACTGTAGTATGTTTTCCAGAAAGGTTTTCTGAAACTATTACTTGTTTTGATGGTGAGGGGTTATTACTTTCAGAAAGGAAAGGTTTTACAAAATAATTACTTATGGCCCACTCACCCTTCTGTTTTTGCGCCCCTCCAGGATAAGTGGCTTGGAGCTGTCGACGTCAAGACGCGGTGGTATGACAAATGTAGGAATTTCTTGGTACTTGTATTTATTCAGTATTCCATACCTTGTACAACCAGTTATTATTTTATTATTTCTTTCCGCCTGCACACTTTCGTGCACTCTGACCTTCATTTAATTCATTTTGCTTAAATTATTTCACAAATTCTTCTAAATGGCTTTCGTCACCCCACGTGGTGTCGGCCAGCACACTCGACTTTTGGGTGTCCACCTATACAACCGGGTCGGGATGTGTCATATTGTACGTTGTATTTATTTATTAGCAGAAATATACTTGTCATTGATTGTTGAATTATTTCCAACAATTTTCACTTTTAAAATTTTGTTTTCATTTTTTCTTACTTACTTTGTCTCCTCTCTCTCTTCCATCACTCTTCTTCATTTCTCTCATATACTTTCCTCTTATCACAAACACAAAAAATTACGAGAATTGTTATTTGCACTCTAAATTTTCTATATTTAGAAAAAAAAAATACACTTGTGAGGAGTGTAAAATGAGAATTTTAGAGCACCAATAACAATTCCCAAAATTAAATCCGAAAGAGTTATCAAACATACTCTTAATCAATAAAATTAAAAATGAAATAAAAGAACTATCATTTTCTTCTCAACTACAACTTTATTGTAACGCATAGTCGGAATATGAACTATTGAACTTGGGCTTCATAGCCTCCATTGGGGGACAGGCTCATTGAAACGTTTTTCTTCACTAATGTTGTACTTAATTCTACTCATAGACTAGTGTGAGTAATTCAAATCAACCCGTTAAATTCCTCTGAATTCTTCTGCTCACATCCAATTATTAAATTCAGCAAAATATGATGTACAAAGATATAACTCCGATTTCCACTTGGCTGAACTGAAGGCTGACTATATCAAAATTAGGCCACCAACTCCAACTTTACCAGTAGTTGTTGTAGCTTAGCTTCCCCTTATGTAGCCATCTATGCCAAGCCTAGTCCTGCTTTTTTCACTCACCAAATAAGTGAAACAAAAAAAAAAACTGTTGACAGTGGAGATTAGGGGAGGGTACGGGCCAGGGCGGACCCAAAATTGAAGGGACTAGATTGGACCCGTTTGTATTTGAAACGGAGCAGGGCGGGTTGTCAAATTTTGAGAAGTGGAACAAGACCTAACCCGAACTGTTTGAAACGGACCGGTCCAAGGGTCTATTTTTTGTTAAATTTTTTATTTTTTACAAAATCATAACAAATTCCTGATAAAAATAGCAAAACTAAATTCCAGAAATTCATCAAACATTTTTTAAATCATAACAACTTTGTGGGAAACAGATTCAACCTCCATTACACCATGCAAATTCCTACTCTTTAAATTACAAAGCATAAAAATTCCAACTTTCATATAAAATAAAGAAAAAATAAACAATCAATCAAAGAAGAAAAAACCATACATTATCAAACCCAGCAATGTTGTTCTTCTCAAAGAACTCCGCCGACGATTCTGCAAAACATTAAAAATTGCAATTGCTAAGAAATGTAGGAAACAATAAAATCCAAAATCTTGAACTTTTACTGTGGTGAATGCAAATCAATGCAAATCACTCTAAATCACAGAGCAGTCCAGTTTCCAAGTTTGTGGTTCGCAATCAATACAAAACCAAATTCATGTCCATTACGAAAAATCGCCCAAAAAATTTATCACAAACTACAAACAAGCACATAACAAACGCAAAAGATTCAATATTTTCTCAGTTTCCGACCAACCAAACAAAAATCAAATTTGAAAAACGTAGGAATTGAAAGAAAGCTATGAAGGAAATTGAAATAAATGGGACCTTTAGAACTCCTCGACGGTAGTGAAGGTGTAGATCGGGCGAATGGAACTGCCCCCAATCCTCCTGCTTGGACTTGGCGGTGGGGCTATCGAACCAGAAGGTCCAGAAGTACTCCAGAGCGTGCAACTCCGGAGTTATTCCTTTTGACAACTTCGACGACGCCGAATCCTAGTCGCCAACGATCTCCCCTTCTTTGGACTCGTCATCATCTTCCCTTGGCTTCTTCGATCTTGGCTTGATCCTCTAAAGCTAAAGCCTTGTGAAACACTTGCATTTCGATAACACTGGGCAAACGGTCCTGCCCAGGGCTCCATTTGGTTATGTTTTTGGACCTGCCCCGACCCGCCAACTTCGTGGACCTGCCCCGCCCCGACCCGCAGGTCCAGAATCCGTTTGCCCACCCCTAGTGGAGATTGAAAAAAAATATCTAAGGCCACGTTTGTTTCGCGGTAATTGCGATATGAAATGGGAAATCAATTCTCATAACTCCACAAGCATGTATTATATGGCTTTAATCTGAAAGCCGTTAACAATTCATGAGAGAGCATTTTGTATTCCTGCTCCGAAGTAGTTATGAGCATTTACCCCATGCTCCGAAGTCCTTTTTTAGTTCAATTCTCCCTCCCTCAATAGCTTCTCTATACACGCAACTTATCGAATATAAAAAACATGGTATGCAAGACCACAACTACAAAACATGGCAAATTTGAAATAACTACACCAAAGAGTTGAGAAGAATTTTGGTCACATCACATGCACAACCAAGTCCTACCCCGGATTGTTTCTTCAAAATATTACAGTGGTAATTCATGGATCATTAATTATGCATTACCAGTGGAAACAGTATCTTAAATTGAACAATATAATTGAATCTTAAAGTAGTTTTTCATAGATTAATTGTCAAAATACAAATGAAGAAAAGAAAATTACTCGTCGTCATATATGTCAAAATACAAGTGTTCAATGCCTAAACGGAAGAAATACTGGAAAAACATACTGATATCGCTCGAATGTTGCTCCACTTCAGCTTTCTTCTTCAGCCAGAGTCGGTCCAGGCTCCAGACGACTGTCAGCATCTCCCTAACAAAGAGGACAGGGGAAATTCTATGGTGGGAACTAGGAGTTTGATTGCCATGTGAACATTTTCTTACGCAGTGAATCATCCTTCCATCTGCTCGTATGGGATACGAGCTCCTACTATAACTCTAATGAGCAGCAATAACAGGTGGAAAAGAAGTAGAACCTGAGCACGGACGTAACCACAGAGGGCGAAAGTGGAGAACCGGCCGGTGTAGATGCCACTCTCATCCAGATGCCCGACGTTAATCTGGACGGACGCGTGGTCCTTCCAAGTGATCAGCCTGTTGGTGGCGGAGGCCTGCATGTCCACACACAAACCACACAATTTCAACACAAACCCTCAAGTCAAAATCTCACACACAAACAAAGAAAACAGTTTTTTACATTAAATTTAGACTGAATACCATTTCCTGGGAATGTGAAGCTCAGTGATATAACTCCCTCTTCGTTCTGCATCTTGCTAGTGAGTCCAACAAAAACACAAGTTAATCTCGATTTCTTTTTTCTATGTTTTCAAATATATATATATATATACACACACACACACATACATATATATTTGGCTAACAATTAAACTTCAATGTTAGAAAAAGAATATCTAGCAAAATAGTGAGGAATACAAAATAATTTTCCAAGCATAATTTATAAGATCAGGAGCCGTGATAACTATTTTATTTTCAGTTTTCAGATTTTGTTTTTACTTTTCAAAAAATAAAAACTAAAACTAAAAATTGTAAACGAAATGGTTATCAAACTATCCTTTAATATTTAAAACTCCAGACAAATTCATATTTCTCTGTAACTGAACTCTAAATAATGGAATCGTTCAAAAACAATGCAAAGGGAGATTGTAAATTTCAGTGCATAAATCGTTCAAAAGTTGTATAATAATGCATTTCCGAAGACAAATTTGAAGACAGAGAAATTAGGGAAGAGAAAGAAGGTGCCTTTGGTAACACCGTAACAGCAACGGCGGAGCGGATGAGATTGAGAGGTGGAGTAGGCGACTCCGGCTGAAGACCGAGAGAGAAACGAAAGGATTTCTTTCCGCTTTTCGCGCGTTTTATTTTTATTTTTTTTTCTGTTTTTACCACATTATCTAGTCAAGGCCCAAAGGCCATGATCAAGGAAACTAACCAGCCCAATCCATCTGAGAGGGAACATATCGCCCATCGGATCAGATCTTAAAAACCCAATATACTTCTACGAAAAAGCCCAAGAGCTTCAAAAAGAAAAAGAGAAAGAAGTTGTAAAGTCCGCATTGCCCTTTAGTACGATCTAGTGTTATTATTTATTTTTATTTTTTTGTAAATAAAAAGCTTTAAGTTTCATTCTTATAGTTGGCAGGTTCAATAATTAACTATGAATGACCGAGTGTGTAACTTAGTCCAAATTCGAATCATCATCGTATATCAATTGCATGTTAGTTCTGCGAGTTTTAACTTAATCATTTCACAAATTGTGTAGGACTGAATTTATCTTCTTTTATCTTCGGTGTCAATTTTACACATTTTGTAAGGTTCGGATCATTAGAACGCATCATAAAACAAACTCGAAAATAGTGGCTAGTACCTTATTAATTTACTTACCGGTTAATATTTAACATAGGTACTCCTACTGTCGTGAATAACCCTAGGTAAAAGCGAAGTTGTCCATGTCAGGGCAGTGGGAATACATAGTTGGAGCTACGAGTTCTAATCAATTAATAAGACAACCGACTTTGATCAAAAAAATGAAAGCTAGCCAAATCAAAATGTTACAGGTTACCAAACCATTAAATCTGAATGAATCGAAGTGGCGTAGATATAAAATCAAAAGTCTAGTGAAGCCATTTTTATTTCTTGAACCGAGAGATTCATGCCTATAGATATAAGTTGGTGAGGTCCTATCCATTTGTTTGACTCTTTACCCAATTTTTGTTTTAAAATAACAGAGAGGCAATTTCATTAAAATAGGGCCTAAATACAAAGAATTTGGATGACCACATCAACCCCAAGTACAGTAGGGTTCATGCCTTACACTGATTAACAATAATAATAAACACAAAGGCATAAATAATGAGGAAAAATTAACGATAATCTCAGTTCACTAGAAGCCACAAATAAAATATAGTGTAAATATGAGCATATCTAGCGTGCAATAACAGTGTCCAATTCAGAACCTAGAAGTCGACAAATCGTCTCAAATTCGAGATAGAGATAACGACACCAAGAGAAATGGCATACCACTCAGCTTTTTCCCAACACTCTGACGAGTTTTACCTTGTTTTCTAAGTAAGATTAAACAGTTATAAGTTGGAATATACAAATATTCTCAAAAAGTCATTCGTTCTTACGTGCAAGTTACAGTCTAATACATCAAAAATAATTCATTAAAAGTAAAAAGAAATTTTATGCACGGATGACAAATTGTGATTTGTTATTAAGGAGAATAGTTCATAATGTTTTTTGGAAAAATGGAATCAAGGTACCGATTCTCATGTCAAAAATAATATGTTATGTTTGTTCAAGCATGTAAATCTCAAGTCAGAAACCTTACTGAACGGTTCCACTACTAATTGCACCAAAAATTTTTGTATAAAATTCACCCCTATTGAGTTGCAAATATGGGTAAGTTAAGAAGAATAGTTGAGTGTATGAATCTCACATTGGGAAAAGAAAAGACTTTGCATATACTTATAAGTAGTTGAACTACTCTCCATATTGCCAAATAGTTTTATGGTGTAACCTCAACTTTCTTCATGGTATCAGAGTAGGTTGTCTCTTGTGTGAAGTCCAATGACCACACGTGCTCCACGTCACTCGTTTTGCGTTGTCCACGTGTTAAGCTTGAAAATCTCCTACACATAACATGAGGGCCGTGTTGAGAGTATAAATTTCACATCGAAAAAAAAAAAAAACTTGCATGTTGATATCGATATTTATTAGTAATGAACCGACTTTGAATCTTTAACAGTGTTTTCTTGATCACCCGTTGAGATTGAAAAGTCATAGTGTTTAAATGGGAAAGTGGGAGGTTAGGGGCTGATGACGATGACAAGAGCTGGACAATATTCAATGCAAGATGATGTTGTTGTTGTTGTTAGTGATCATGCGTTGCTCTTTCTTTTCTGTACGGTTAGCTTTACTTTTCAGGTTTTCTGATGGACTGATACTTAACCCACTCAACATGGGAAGGTTGTTTTGTGAAGCACATTTAAAAGACTGATGAGAAAAGGAATCTGTCTACGTGTGAAAGTGCTTATTGTACAATCACTTTTCTAAAACTCGTAAGACAAAAAGCCGTTTTCAATGTTTTCGTGCTGCACGCGGGGGGATGCATGCAATCATGCAAACATTGGTTTACCAAAGTGAAACGAAAGGTTGATTTACTTAACTACGTTTTAAGTAATGAATCATTATGTTCTAAATTATTGTTGTTTACTTATTGATCCTCATCTTTTATTCATGTTAGTAGGGCTGGTTTCGGTTCGAGAATCGAACTGAAACAGGGGAACCAAATACCGAATCGATTTTTTTGGTTTAGGCAAAATACATACCGATACCGAACCGAAATTTTTGGGATCCCGAAAATAGGTAATACCGAAAATGAATTCAGTTTCGGGAAAATTTTGACCCCCAATTCGACAAATTCTTACCCCCTAATTCGACAAATTCTACCCCCAATTTGACAATAAAAAACCTTAATGTGAGATTTCATAATTTCTAAGACTTACTTCAAATCCTTGATATAATTGAAGGTGGAAAATTGGAGTTGAGGTGAGGTTCCTCCCAAACCCAGATTTGTTTGGTTTTGGAGGTGGACGAAGATGTTGGAGACTGGGAGAGAAACAGAGGTGTGGTGGTGGTGCAACGGTGTTGCCTCTCAGATCGATCATGGAGGGAGGCGTCGTTTGCAACGTCGAGCACCATGTCTGCGACTGCAGAATCCTAGCTAGGGCTGGGATGGGTTGGAGGGTGTTACAGATGGAGAGGTGTGACTAAGTTGGGGTATTGGGATGGGTTGGAGTCCTGGAGAGTATGGGAGATGGGCAACGAAGAGGATTTGTGTGTGATATATATATATATATATATATATTCAGTTCGGTTTTACCGAATATATGGTAATACCATCCCGATTCCCGTACCGAAACTTCAGTATTTTTTCCGTATCGGTTACCGAATTGTTCGGGGGTTTTTGGTTTCGGGGACTTCGGTATTCGGTTCATGTTTTTTTGGTTCAATTTCAGTACAAAAATCCCAGCCCTACATGTTAGCAATGGCGAATTCTTGAATTTTTCGTGGTAAGGCAAGATTAGAGGCATTCGAACATTGATTTTCAAGAGAAGGTTGTAAGTATTAACTACCATAATGTCTCATTTTTAAAATAACTAGTTCCAGCTCTTTTAGAGGCATTTTGTCGAACATTTTACCTCCAATGACATATATCCTCAAAGAGTACATTAATCTAATGTGATGCAACTTCAAGGATAGTAGAAAATGGCGAACATGGGACTTTGAAATAGTCCTAGAGTACATCCGCCACTGAATACTAGAATTGCACGTAGAGAGTTATTATTGTTTTTCATATTCAACCTCAACGAAACTTTGAAATAGTCCTTGAATATAGTTACGAACTTACGACCAATAATCATTTGGTGTAGTGATACTCGATATGGGATAAGGGCTTATATGGAACAGGTTCACTGCCACGTGACATCTCTTGTCCAATAATGCATTGTCATGTGCAAGTTTTTCTCCACATAACAATATGTTATTGAATTAGGACACCACGTAGTAGTGAACATATTCCATATAAGTTGTTCTCTCGATTTGAAGGAAATCCCCATTCTCAGATATTATAGCACAAGTTGACAACTTGGTGAGGTCAAAATTCATATGGCGCCGCGATGAGGTCCATGATATTTAAACCAGTGGAGCTATGGTCGACTCTCAGCTGGACCATTCTACTTTTGTTCTGTAAAACCACCAACCATCCCACGGGTCCTCTTAAAGTGGTATTTTTTAGGAGCATTTACCTTATGTAAAGAAGAAAAAGAAAAGGAAGGACACCGGTCTAAATTGTAGATGTCGCCTGTTGGTACAATGACCTAGCATTCCTCTAGGTGCTATACTAAATTATATACATTGCTGACTCATTCTCAGGCGGCTTGAGTTTTTATAATCTAATATCATCAGAATGAGAAACGGATTACAATTCCTCAAGTTGCTATACGTAAACTATTTACATTGCTAGACTATTCCCTTATGTTTTAAGCTTTTGTAATCTATATACGTTGTTGTTGACACATTCCCAGACGGCTTAAAATTTTGTGATCTATATACATTTTTGGCACCTTCCTAGACGGCTTAAGCTTTTGTAATCTATATACATAGTTGACACTTTCATGGACGGCTTAAGCTTTTGCAACTAGTGGTCGTCTAACACTATTGACCCTTTTGGGTATTGGGAGTAAGTATCGAGAAGCTTGCCCCAATGACGAGAGGAACTTGCATGTCACGAGGCATATTCATTTGTAAATGCATTCTATGGGCTAGTAAGTGATCATAACACACACCATCACTGATTCACTGTCATCTGCAGTCGTCATAAATCACATTAACTCCAACTCCAGAAGGGATAGGAGTGTCATAAGAAAATATCCTTCCTTCTGAGACATGACAGAAATTCATGGAATTTAACTTGTACTTTCATGTTAGTGGCTAATGTACATTGATTCAATTTTTTACCCGGAATTGTTTCCATCTGAGAACAAAACCTACAAGCTGTAAATTACATCTCTGCCTGTACAAGTAATATCCATCACATTCGTTTTTTCGTATCAGTGAGGAGGCAGCTGCTAGTATTATTTGAGGTTGTGGTGCAAACCTGGTGACAGAATTAGAAGTTGGCAGGCCTTAAACATCTATAGCATCGACCGGTAAAGAAGTTGCCCGGTGAAGAGAGTGTGGACGCAACGCACCAATGTAGAAACTCTTTGCAGTGATGATTTGCTCAGGACTGTAAGCCCCATCAAATGCCTCATGACTTTGGAAACTAGGGTTGGCCAAATGTTTCTTTTCGGCATCCACTGGAAAATATGTGAAATGCTTCCCTGAGGGAAACGATTTCAAGAAAGGATTTTTGTTTTCTTTCGTCCGCTGGGGCGAAGCCAAGGACATTGAAGCTCCATTTGTTTCCCTCTGCTCTGAGTGATTTGAATTTGGACTTGGGCTTGAAGCTTTCGGTTTAGCTCCAAGCTGTTGGTCCCTAATCTCCCTCAACTGCAGTTGATATGTTGCTTTGAGCCATCGTAGTTCTTGACGAAGCTCATTCTCATAATCATCTAGCGGATCGGAAGTGGCTGAAAGTTTCTCTGAGATAGAATTTCTTGCTTTCGAATCGCTCTGATTGTCCACAGTTATGATTCTCTCTTCCTTTCCAAAGTTTGTTACATCCAATGTTTCATGATTTTCATCGCATTGGATGTCTCTCGAAACTCCTGAACCTTGTGAGCTTAATTCCGGTCCTTCTCTTTGAGCCCAGATATCAGCATAGTGCAAGCCATCAGAATGGTTTGATGTTCTAGGTGCACCTTCTGTGAGACTTTGCTCTGAGCCTTCAACTTGGTAGGTAATTTCTTCGAAACGTCCATGGACAGCAGCTGATCCGTGTTTTGAGCACTGAAGAACATGGAGGTGTTTGATGCCTGGAATATCCGATGATGCATAATCCAAAATGGAGCCATATGAAGCACAATTTTGACAAAAACTTGCATTATTGCAATGGGGAATTTCTTGTATCCCACATTCCCCAATCCACTCCGGTACCAAGGTAGCAATTTCACCATCAATCATCTCTGCTATTTTTGTAACATCTTGGTCTGTGATATCAAGCTCAGAAACCATCTCTCTCGCCACACTCAATGCCGTGTCATTCTCAGTATCAAAAGGGAAGTAGATGTTTCGGATGCGGCCTGCAGAGAAAAGGAACCTTTAGTTTCATTTCAGAATTTACAGCAAATCACAGAAATGATATATAGAATACTTGAGGAGTTAGACTGAAACTTTCACCTTCTTTATCTGCAATTCTGAGCCTTAAAAAGATGCCATCGTCTTCTCTCCGCCTCCCTTTGATTGTGAGGTCAACATCTCCCAAATGCTCATCCTCTTGACAAGCGAAGAGATCAATTTCGCTCAATCTGTAATCAACCGGATTGTAGTCCAAATCATTTTGAGTTTCATAACCAAGATAATTTCCATACCCGTTGCTCAATGAGCTGTTACTTTGATGAAGTGCAGAGTGAGGTTGTCTTAAGAGAGGCCCTATTTCATACATATCCCTTTGATACTCTATTGGCCTTAAATCGTATCCGTAGTCATCAACCTGGAGAAAAGGGTCTCTCAAAAGCTCCCTAGCAGAAAGCCTACGAGACACGGTCACTAAGCATTTCTCAACAAAACGCCGCACCTCAGGATCCTTTACTTTGAATAGGGCTTCTGGCTTTTTCCCCTATATGGAAAATTCAATACATAAATCATTTGAAAGAAACAAAAACCTATCCGGAAAAGTAACCTGAGAGTTTTGAGTTCCTACAGTGATAACTTTCTTATAGATTTGAGCAGGATGCGTGCATTCGCTATATGGATATTCAAAGGTAACCATCTCCAAGATGCACATCCCAAAAGAATAAATGTCAACCAACTCATTGTATTCCTCTTCGTAAACCTCTGGAGCCATGAACTCCGGTGTTCCTGAGCAAGCGGAAAGAAACCAACGAAAAAAGAGAGACAACACAAAGCAAAGATGAGATAATCTCAAAGTGCAAAAACTCTACCCAATTACAAGGTCCATGTGAGAAAAACAAATATCCGGCAGTTCGTTATGAACTATGGCATATTCTTGAAGAACCTCAAGTTGTCAAGCAATTCTAGATATTCTTTGTCACTGACAAGACATTCAAGCAACTAGAAACGACTTACCAACGCAACGATCAGCGTGGGATTTACGGAGGACAGCAGCGAGGCCAAGATCACCAATCTTGACCTCACCTTGGTTCCCATTGATGAAAATGTTGTCACACTTGAGATCTCTGTGGATCACAGGAGGGTCATGGCTGTGAAGATAGAGAAGCCCTTTCAAAATCTGCCTACACCAATGCTTCACTGCCCTGATATTAACTCTCTTGTGTTTTACCCTATACCTACACACAAAAACCAATCCAAAAAAAAATATTACCCACATTGAATAAGCAAAAAATTTACAGTCTCGGACCAGAAAAGCAAAGGCTAAAACTGAAACTTACTGTCTGAGAGTACCAGAAGTAAACATCTCAGTAACAAAGTTAATGTTTCTGTTGGTAGTATCAACCCAAGAGGAGTAAAACTTCATGATATTGCTGTGCTTCAAGGTCTTGAGCAGATGAATTTCGCGGTATAGCCTTTCGAGATCCTCAGGGTTTCTCAGAAAATCATAAAGCTTCACTTGATTCCATGCCACTTCAATTCCTTCATACTCATCAAAGGCCCTATATCTGCAAAAACCAACACAAAATATGAACAAAAATACATACTTTTGCAAAAATTCAAACTTGTGCATTAATTTGAAAAGAGTTTTGAGTTTAACCACATAAAAATTCAAACTTGGGCATTAATTTGAAAAGGCTATTCAAACCATACACTGTTTTTGAAGCTCCTTTGCCAAGAACTTCATTGTACTGCAAAAAAGCAGCAAAGTTGGAGTAAAAAATATATATATAAATGAACCCAAATAGCAAAAATGGCATGAAAATTGAGAACAAATTAGAGGAAAGGAGAAGAGGAGCTTACTCTTCCATATCTTCCAGTAGGATCAACCTCTACAAACTCAGAGAAATCTTCTTCAGAAGCAATAACACCATTCATTCCTTTTTTCTATTTTTAGCTATCAATTTCTCTATGTTAAATTATTTCTTCCCACCATATATATCAAATGTTTCTTGTTATCTCAATCAATACACAGTCACAGGTAGAGAGAGAGAGAGAGAGAGAGAGAGAGAGAGAGAGGAGAAGGAGGTGAGTCATCCAATGCTAATGGAGCCTGATATGGTGATGAATATTAATAATAAAATGGAGAAAATAAATGGAATAATTGTTATTGTTTATTGTGGAGGGAAGAAGAGGAAAGCAGAGGCCTTGGAGAGTCCATCAGGAGGAGGACAAACATCATCGCCAACTACAACTACTCAGAGACAACAGAGCAAATATTTCACTATTCAATTCGACCCACAAAAACGAAAATAACTTATATGAAACGGATCACTGTCGTATGGCGTTTCTTGTCTAATAATGTATTGTCAGATATAAACTTTTTTTTACATGATAATATATTATTAAATTAAATAAATCCGTTTCATGTACGGTATTCTTCACAAAAACCACAGAACCTGACAAAACAAAACCTCATCTCTCTCTTTCACCTTGCTGTCTTTCTCTCTCTTCACGAGCTGCTGTTAAAACTTTAAAACCAAATACTACTTGCAACTTGCAAGACATGGACCAACCAACCAAGCTTCATAACTTTTTATTTTTCTCTCTTTTTTTTAACATATATTATTGAAGCGATATCCACACATTCTTGTTGTGCATACTTCTATTTATTGTTTGTCACTTATTTCTGTTTTTTAATTTCTTTAATAGTATATATATAGCATAGTTAGTAAAATACAAAATGAGTATAGTACACAAATAATATATACGTATATTATTCACCAACTTTGCTAAAAGATACTTTGAAAAATTCTGCAATTTTTTTTAATTTTTTAATTTTATTTATTGAAAATTTTTTTTCTTCAATAATATGTTAAATTTATGTACACAAAACATGAATTTTATACATTTTTATTGAAAAATGTGTCAAAATAATGTATATTAGACGTAAAAAAATACATATGTATGTGTATAATACATGTATAATATTTGAAAGTTATAAAAAAAGTGCAACTTAAGAAATCATTAAAATGTGTACAAATTAAATTATTTTTGAAAAATACAACTATGGTAAATAGCACTAATTGGTATGAAAAATGAATGGCTGAGATTGAATATAAAAGATGTAACAGTTATGAAAATCAAATTTAACGGTTAAAACTCGTAGCACTGAATGCTACGTAGCATTAAAGGCACACCCTCTTTTTTTATTAAATCTAAACGCTCGAAATCAATGAAACTATTTGGACACACAAAATTGAGAGTATATTTACCATTTTAATGAGTGTAATTTAGTCTATGTGCTACACAAATCTCGAAACTAATACTCATCCAACGATAGTTAATGCAGCGGCAAAATGTGGTAAGCAAAATGCTCACCACAAAATTGACACATTATAAAGGTGAACTTTATCATTGAATGTTGATTTTAAGTGTATTAATGAGTGTCAGTTTTGTGTCTAAATAACTTTTCTGACTAATAAATAAAAGTGTACAAGAAGAGATAAATAGTGTGTGAAAGTCTCCTCTATTATTTTACACAGTTGATTTATAATTATGTAAATGTGATGTTTTATTTATCGTTTTGTTGTGGTACAAATGAGAATGTTGAACCTTTTCATTTGGGGGTAAAATTTTAAATTTAAATCACGAAAATCTTGTGAAGACTTTGTAGTTGGAAAATGGTGGGTGTGGTGAGGACTCGACTCTGGGCCTACATGAAACTTCATACTATGCTTTCTTCTTTTTTCTTGCTTCTAGACTTCTAGTAGCTTGTTCTATGTGGTTATCGACCTATTTGACAACATTTAAGAATGACTAAAAATGTTTCCCTAGCCAATAAAGAACTTTGGATTGTTCGGCAGAAAATGTTTACGAGTTATAGAAGTACTTTTAATCACGTTAATTTTTCATAAAATTTGTTGTATTTTTAATACAGCTTATGAAAAAATACTTGCAAACAAAAGTGTTTCCTACAAAAGTATTGTCAGACATGCCATGTATATTGGGCTCGATTTGGACATCAAAGGGTAGACATGGTATGAAAAACAATCGCCTCTGATGTCTTATGTCTTGCATTTTGTTGTACCTTTCGTGTAATTGTGCTATATTTATTTTTCTTTTCTTTTGTAATGACGTTGAATATGGGTTCTATCTACGATTAATAGCAGTGCTCTTTCCAACTCGTCCATCGTCTTGGTTGTTAAATTTGAATAGGTTCGAACTGAACTCTAAATTGTATCCCAAATTGAAATCAAATTAATAACTAAGCAAAAACTTTATGGTGCTATGAAGTATAAATATATCGGACTTTTCAACTACTAAATTTTGATTTTTACATTTTAAATCAAAAGTTTAACGATTAAAAAGTCCCAAATGTTCTATACTCTAGACTCTAGAGCCATAGAAAATCTCAAAATGAATAGATTGCATAGCCTGTGATTTATGATTAAAAGTCGATGCGTCTACTTTTGTCTCAAAGCCTGCAGTGAATATTAGTCCCCATGCAAAAGTCCTGCACACCCAATACTGTTAGGTGCATGATACCATCTAGCGGTAGCTAGTTCGCAAGACTAATAAGTCTACACGAAAACCTAACCGCAGCATACATACAAATTGAGTATACATGCCATGCATGGGCTGCTGCGGGCAAGAGAGCAAAGACTAAAGAGGCATACTACATGTTGAACCAAATTCAAGGCATACATTAGGTCTAATTATGGCTTTGCTTTTGTGTTGTAATCATATTTAATTTTGGTGTTTTAGCGTGTCAATGAATTTGGAATTTGAGATCTCATATTATGATCTTTTGGTAAATTTCTTTGTGAGGTTTTCAACTCATAAATTATGCATACTTCTGAATTAATCTAGTTAAGTTGGTTAGAGTAGTATATTCACTCCTCTACACTTAAGTTCAATTTCTCTCATAGTTTAGATGAATTTAGTCTAATATCGCTTGTATAAAGAAATAAGCTCAAATTATTTTCACATGAGTCACATAGTATGAAATTAAAAAGTGAAATTTGAGTTAGGAGATTGTGTATTAGTGGAGACTTAACCTAATATTGAGCTTTTTGTGTTAGGGTTATATGCTAATTTTTGTTTTTTTAATTGAGTCTGCATTAGGTCGCTGATATTGTTGTGGATAATATTAACATGTGTTAAATGTGATTGTGTAAATCCTAGGTAGATATGGATTGGGATATTCTGAATATCCTAAAGATTACATTCATATTACAACTGTACTTGTTTCACTATAAATAAATGCACTTAGCATGAGGAATATACACCACAATTCCTCAAGCTCTTTCTCTCTATTTTCTCTTTGTTGCACCCCCCTTAATAAAATAGGCCACACCACGTTATCAGCACACTCCTGACGCTGTGCTACGGAATCTGAAGGACTTTCCTCTGCAAACAAATTGTTCAACCATCATCATCAGCAATCCAGGTACTTCTAAAACACGGTCTCGATTGTCGATATTTTTTCAGACCTGATTGCATGAACCCAATTTTTGCATTTAACGAATTATTGATCTTCTGCAAATATTGTGTTCGCATTTAATTTAATATATTTGTCATATATTAAGTGAATTGATGATTGTGTAAACGAAGGAAAACACAAAAATCATTTTTCTGAAAAAAAAAAAAAATTTTGTTTTTTCTGAAATTTTTTTTTTTTTTTTTTTTTTTGAAAAAAAAAAACCTAAGCTGAGCCCAAGCTAGCCTGAAGCCGAGCTGACCCCAACCCGACTCTAACCGAGCCAACCTAAGGCCTACTTGGGCCTCTCTCTCACCTCGGCCCACCAGCCCCTGCGTGGGCTATCTGCTGTTTTTTTCTCCTCGGACCAATTTCAAACCAGGCCCCTGTTTGGGCCTGCTTCTCCTTAAATTTTTCCAGCCCCTATGGGTTTTCACCCACTAACAACTGGCCTGCAACCTAGTTTTCTACTTGTTTGGGCTTGTAGCTCCAAACTTAATCCGCCTAAAATTATTTGGGTCATGATTTTCACACCCCGTAGGCCTTGTAGACCTACGTTCATCTACCTGTTCACGATATATATGTTAATTTTTATTTTTTGCTTTATATATATTGTGTTTGCTTGCAAATATCCATGAACTTGAAGTTCATAAATTTGAACTCGAAGTTTCGAATAAGTGCCATTAAACCAAAAGTTTCCTTAAAAATTAAATACCTATGAAACCCGTAGTTTTCACGAAAATTTAAACCAAAACATGTCTAATAGAACTTGAATGTTCTACTCCAAGTCTATGAACAATTTTTCATAGTACTGACCACAATTTTGTTCCTTTCGTTACAGCGACATGTTGAACTTGAACAAACTCGACTTTACCGCTCTGGAGGTCTCTGGAAGGAACTACCTTAAGTGGGTACAAGATGTGAAGCTCCACCTCACTACGAAGAGCCTTTGGGTTACCATTGAAGCAGAGATGGACAACCCAGTTGGCGAAGCTAACAAAGCAACTGCCATGATCTTCATCAGAAGACATATGCACGACACACTGCAGAACGAGTACCTCGCTGAAGAGGATCTAAGAGCTTTATGGCTTGCTCTGGAAGAGCGCTTTGACCATCAAAGAGATATTTTCTTGCCTGAAGCAAGACACGACTGGCCGCATTTATGCTTCCAAGACTTTAAGTCTATGAATGAGTACAACTCTGAAGTTTGTCGAATCCGATCACTTCTTAAGTTTTGCAAAGAAGACTTGACTGAACAAGATCTCTTGGAGCAGACCTATTCAACTTTCCATGCCACCAATATTGTCCTGCAACAATAATATAGGGCACAAAAATTCACCAGATTCTCGAATTTGATCTTTGTCTTACTACTTGCTGAAAAGCAAAACCAGTTGTTGATGAAAAATCACCAAGCTAGACCTAATGGCTCGACCGTTGTGCCTGAAGCACACTCTAGCCCGAATTGAGGACAAAACCGATGCCAGAAGCCCATGGTCAGAAGCGTGGTGGGAAAGGCAAGGGTTCCAAACCTAAGCCACAAGCCCATGGTCGACAGAGCATAGGCCCATCTAAGGGAAGAAATAACGCCCCGAAACGCACTAATTAGCTCCCAAAGCCTCAAACTTCAAGACTAAGAGCAAAACGGTGAGCCTGTGTTACCGATGTGGTTCTCAAGAACATTAGTCCCGCATTTGCCGAGTTTCAGCTAGCACTGTTGCTGAGTACCATTCAAGTCGTAAAGCCATAGAGACTAATCTTGCTCATGTGGAGAATCCCAAAGATACTACACTGGAGATTTTTGATTTTCAAGAAGCATCTACTTTGATGGAAAATTAGATTTTTAGACATGGGCCTATATGTTGGCCAAAAACCACCACTAGTGGCCAAAAACCACTAAGTGGCTGAACCCCCTATTTTTTGGTTTAAGTTTTGAACAATTTTTCCTTTTTGTTTGGATGATTGTTTGGTATTTGTTTTAAGTTTTGGATATTATTCTATGGAAATTATTTCTCGAATAATTAATTGAATGAATGATCTTTTTATTCCCTTATAAAAGTGACCAATTCAATTAATTTATTTTTAGGTATGTCTTGTGGGGAAGTTAGTTGTTTGGAAGATAGTGCAACCACGCACACCATTTTGCGTGAACGCGTCTATTTTTCTAACTTCATACCTAAAATATCACCTCTGACAACCCTTTCAGGCTCATCCAACCTGATTGAGGGGTATGGCACTGCCCACCTAATGTTGTCCAATGGTACGAAATTAACCATTAAAGAGGCATTTTACTCACCTCGTTCCGGAAGAACGTTGTTGAGCTTTAAAGATATTTGAGATAATAATTACCACGCTGAAACTTCTGAAGAAAATGGAGTTGAATTCCTTTGCATCACTTCCTATGAATATGGCTAGAAACGTATTCATGAGAAGATGGAGCGCCCTTCAAATGGCTTGTATATTACAACCATTCCCTCCGCTGAGGCCCACCATGTGGGCGGCCCTAGTAGTGGGCTGCCCTAGTATTGGGCTTGCAATGGAAAACTTGCTTTGGCATGACTGTTTGGGACACCATGGACGAATTATAATGCGCCGTATCCTCAGTACTTCACACGAGCATCCCCTTACCCGTAGTAAGGACTTCGTTCTTCGCACTTTTTCATGCCAAGGGTGCTCCTTTGGTAAGCTACTCACTCACCCATCGACGCACAAGATCCAAACGGATCCACTCAAATTTCTTCAGAGGATTCAGGGGGACATTTGTGAACCTATTCAACCATCTTGCAGACCATTCAGATACTTTATGGTATTGGTTGATGCTTCCACACGTTGGTCACATGTCTGCCTTCTGTCCACTCGTAATGCTGCATTCTCCAAATTTCTAGCTCAAATTATTAAGCTAAGGGCTCACCACCCTGATTATCCAATTAAGTCGATTCAATTGGATAATGCTGGAGAATTTACATCGAAAAATTTCGATGACTATTGCATGTCTGTTGGGATTGATGTTGAACATCATGTACCCCATGTTCACACCCAAAACAGCCTAGCAGAAGCGTTCATTAAGCGTCTTAAAGTAATCGCTTGGACTTTGGTAATGCGAACCAAACTTCTGATATCTGCTTGGTGTCATGCAATACTTCATGCAGCAATGTTGGTCCGCTTGAGACCCGTCCTAACCCAACCTTATTCTGCGCTACAGTTGGTAACTGGTTACGAGCCCGACATCTCGCATTTGCGCATTTTTAGTTATGCGATTTATGTGCCAATTGCGCCGCCCTTACGTACCAAAATGGGTCTTTAGCGAAGATTGGGAATCTATGTCGGTTATGATTCTCCTTCGATCATTTGTTACTTAGAACCTTTGATAGGCGATCTCTTTGACGCTCGCTTTGCAGATTGTCACATTAATGAGATAGTCTTCCCGACATTAGGGGGAGATAACATAGTTGTTCCTGAAGAACGCCGCGAATTGTCGTGGTATAACCCCACTATGTCTCATTTAGATCCCCACACTGCTCAGTCTGAAACTGAGGTGCAACGTATTTTAGATCTACAGAGTGTTGCTCAAAGCATGCCGGATGCTTTTATTGATCTAGCGAAAGTGACGAGATCACATATACCAGCTGTAAATGTGCCTGCAAAGATAGATGTACCAAACGTACGTCGAACCATCGCCCTTGAAAGACGTGTGGCCACACCTATTGTGCGGCCTGGTACCCTGGCGACTAGCCAATCACTTGCTCCTACCTTGAAGCGTGGCAGACTTGTTGGTTCAAAGGATTTACAACCCCGGAAGAGGAAACCCACGCCACTAACTAGTGAGCCTAGTTCGAATCCTACCATCGCCAACTCATCATTTCCAACGCATGAGGTTATTCTAGATTACGGTAGTATCCTTGAAGAGACCAATCTGCCTCCCGAGAATCGTGAGATTTCGGTCCATTATGCTAGCTTGGATGTACTTTGGAATATGAATGAGATGATAGTCGACGATGCATTTGCATATGCAGTAGCTACTGATATCATGTCGAGCGATGATATTGAACCACGTTCTATTGATGAATGTCAACATATAACTTATTGGTCAAACTGAAAACAACCAATCCAGGTCGAACTTGATTTACTTGCGAAACGTAAAGTGTTTGGGCCTGTAGTTCCTAAACCTCCACATGTGAAGCCCGTTGGTTACAAGTGGGTTTTCGTAAGGAAGTGTAATGAGAAGAATGAAATAGTGTGATACAAAGCACGCCTTGTGGCGCAAGGTTTCTCTCAACGCCCTGTGATTGATTACAAGGAGACTTATTCCCTAGTAATGGACGTTATAACGTTCTGCTACCTTATCAATTTGGTAGTTTCTGAAAAACTGAATATGCAGCTTATGGACGTGGTAACTGCGTATCTCTATGGGGATCTTGATACGGAAATATACATGAAAGTTCCCGAATGACTTACATTGACTAGACCAAATAGTTCTAGACCATGGAACACCCTCTCAATTAGATTGAGGCGTTTACTCTACGGATTAAAGCAATATGGACGGATGTGGTATAACCGTCTGAGTGAGTATTTGACTAGTCAGGGATATGTGAATAATGAATTATGCCCATGCATGTTTATTAAAAGTCACATTTTGGATTTGCGATAGTTGCAGTTTATGTCGATGACATGAATCTCATTGGGACTCCCGAAGAGCTTGAGAAAATTGCATCGCATCTGAAGTCAGAATTTGAGATGAAATATCTTGGGAAAACTCGATATTGCCTCGGCTTGGAGATCGAGCATTGTTCAGATGATATTCTGGTCCACCAATCGAACTACACCCAGAAGGTGTTGCGTCGTTTTAATGAGGATAAAGCGAAACCTTCGAGTACTCCTATGGTCATCCGAACGCTAGATGCAAAACGAGACCCTTTCCGTCCTAAAGATGATGAGGAAAAGGTTTTGGAGCCTGAAGTTCTATATCTGAGTGCAATTGGCGCTTTATTGTACGTAGTTCAATGCACTAGACCAGACATCTCCTTCTCTGTTAATATTCTTGCAAGATATAGCAATGCGCCCACACGCAGACATTGGAATGGTGTTAAAGACATCCTTCGTTACCTTAAGGGTACTACGCATTTGGGTTTATTCTATCCCTATGCATCTCAGAATAGATCACACCTCCTTGGTTTTCGGAATGATGATTGCCTTGTTGGTTATGCTGACGCAGGTTACTTATCTGACCCGTACAAGGCACGTTCTCAAACGGGTTATGTCTTTACCGTTGGAGACACCGCAATATCTTGGAGGTCAACCAAACAGACCTTAGTTGCCACCTCTTCGAACCATGCTGAGATTCTCGCCCTCCACAAAGCTACTTGTGAGTGTTTTTGGCTGAGAGTCGTTGTTGAGTATATTCGAAGCAACTGCGGACTTTCTTCCTTCGTTGATGTCCCAACAACGATATTTGAAAATAATGCCGCATATATTGACCAGATCAAGAAATGATATATCAAAGGAGAGAACACCAAGCATATTGCGCCGAAATTCTTCTTTTCACATCAGCAGCAAGAGCATCAGAAGATTGAAGTCAAGCAAATCCGTTCCCAAGACAACCTTGCCGACCTCTTCACCAAGTCACTGCCGAAGTCTACTTTTCAGAAGCTTGTTCTAGGAATTGGTATGCGTAAATTGTCCAATTTGCAACATTGTTAGTTTCTCATTTGAAATTTTGTCAAACTCAGGAGGAGTATCCTGAAGTATACTCGTTTAACCTTAATGTACTCTTTTTCCCTACGATCATGATCATTTTTTCCCATTGAGTTTTTGTTGCCTGACTAGATTTTAATGAGGCACCCATTCTGGGCTGGTCATACCCTTGTGTGCATCCTACTGACATTCGGCAGATGTTTAGTATTAACATTGCATTAACTCACTTTTCTCCTTAGATTATGGGTTTTTGCCCCTTCTTGGGTTTTACCATAGTCAAGTTTTGTGAGAATTTTTACTTCTTTTATATGCAAGTTCCGTACTTGAGACTAGTGTGTTCTTTATTGTGCCTATGAGACGACTTCATCAACTATCTCTACATTATCTTGATGCAATATCTACTTGAGTGTTTGCACACTCAAGGGGGAGTGTTGTGGATAATATTAACATGTGTTAAATGTGATTGTGTAAATCCTAGGTAGATATGGATTGAGATATTCTGAATATCCTAAAGATTACATTCCTATTACAACTGTACTTGTTTCACTATAAATAAAGGCATTTGGCATGAGGAATATACATCACAATTCCTCAAGCCCTTCTCTCTTTCTCTCTATTTTCTCTTTGTCACACCACCCCCCACCCCAATAAAATAGGCCACAACAGATATGACCTTATTATATATTAATTTATTTTTATCAATATATTGCTAAAGTTCACCTTAAATTTGAGTAATTTCTTTACTTGAGGCATAACACCCGGCCGATTGATCTTTGGATGGGGACTAGGTCATGCTAGTTGTCAATTGACCTTTCAAGCCAACCATTGTTAATTTTCCACTAGACACCCCTTTGAGGCTTTGAGCAATTGTGAGCCTTTTTCTTGATTAGCCACAACTGCCATTTGCCTACTCCAATTTTTTGCAGCGTTACTTATATTCTATCTCCTTGTAACTTGCTTTTCTGAGAATATGCTGCCAAAAATCTATGGCTTAAAATTGGTTGTGTTGAGCCTTTGCGGTCTTCTAATCTTCAAAAATAACTTATATGACACGAATACACTATTACGGTGACGTCTTATTAAAACAGAATAAAGATGTACACATGTCTTTATTTTATTGACTTATTTTTTGTAATGCTTATTGGAATTCGAACTTAATACTAATTTCCTCTTGAAACAAAATATCGTCACTTTACATTCTGAAACTTAATTTTTGCTCCACTTTGGCGGTTTTCTGTCTATCTGACGTGGCATCCATGTGGCAAAAAACGATGGGTTTTGTTGGGTTAAACCATATTGCAAAAGGACATGATTTTGTGGGACCTTTAAAAAATCAAATGTACAAGAAGTATGGAATTTAATAGGCACAATCCCAATTTTTCAGTGTAAGTTATGAGGAAATTTCACTAACAGTTAGAAGCTACACAGCAAGATCAATGGGTCAACTATCTCAATTAATCTATGCCGCACGGAAGTTTCAAAACCCGCTTCATGACTCACCAAATCGTGGCCTCGGAACCTGCTTCTCCCTCACAAAATTGCTAAAAACTCAAGACGACATCACTCGCAAAAAAAATGAAAGATCACAGCTGTCTTTGACAAACCACGACTGCAGATCCGGTTTTCCTCTTCCTCCATGCTGCTCACTAGCACCGACGAGGGTCAACACGTAGAACTCCAGACCTTCGACCACGACTCCCAAGCCTCCAATGCCATCTTGGAGAAGAAGAGACGCGTGGTGTTAGGACGTGTAAAAGGAACCACTTGGTAGCTTGTGGTTCGTTGTTCAAACAACTTTAGTGGTCCACCAGTGCCAACAAGGACCAAATTATTGTATATCCTTACATGTCAGCATATCTAACGCCAATTTAACAGAATAAACAAAAATTTATTAAAGTAGAGCAAAAATTAAATTCCAAGATGTAAAGTGACTATATTTTTGTTTCACGAAAAAATTAAGTAGGATAATTTGAGTTCCATATGACATTGCAAAATATAAGCTTATTTTAGTAGCAAGGAATGTCATGTAATAGTGTCTTTGTGCCATATACAGTGTTCTTCTCGCCATACAACAATAATATCCGGTTTCCTAAGTATATATATTTGCACTCTTGGTTTACTGTCATGAATTATATAAAAACATGAATCAATAAAAAAGAAAGGCATAAAATTATGAGGACGGGAAGGCCTAAATATGGTTTGCATATTTTTGGATTTTTCATCTGGCCGGTCCCCTCCATTTCAATCTTGCAGGACGATCTGGAACCAAATGGTCCAAATATTCCACAACACATACCAGAAAAAATGAATTGGAGCCACATCTTATGGTTTCGAATATATCCACCGGCCAACTGCACTATAGCAACCAAAACAAATTGTCTGGTAGATTTGGACACAACGAAAACTCAATATACTCTGGTGTATTGTATGTACCGGATAAAAAAAGCGTTTATCTAGCGACTATGAATGTCGGTATATTATACACTATCCATGCTAGAAAATCTTAAACGCAATCAATCTTATCAACACAATCTTTAATTTCTGCTTTTCCATATTAGATTTGCATTTTTATACATTTGGACTTGCGTTCAATAATTCAGAAATTTGTTTTTTCCTTAAAATGTAACAAAATATCTGCAAACTTGTTCCAAATTTGAAGTAATTAAAAACTGAGACTCCTGACCCTTCTTGGTACTAGAAATATATACAGGTCCTGCTCCGCAAGACCGGCAGTGTTGAAAACCCTCCATGAAAATTTGGTTAAAAAATATAGGAATATATCTTCCAGTATGTATGTCTTCAATTACCGACAAAGCTGACAGGTGCCTAGCATGCATGGCCAATTACCAATACCAAAGCTCAGACATATTTTTTCAGACACTGTTAACAAACAATTTCTTACTGTTTGTTCAAGTCCCAGAAAAGAAGAAATCAAAAATACAAAAAGAAAGTGTTTGGTTCTTTTAATAAATTTATAATATGATCAGGAGCATATTATGTGTTTATATTTCAGTCGTCAGCGGAAAGATAATTAATTATCACAAAAATATAAGAAGTTCGAATAGAACATCGACATGCAACACAGAGAAGACTATTTGTTTTCATTCTCACCAAGGACAGTGATTTATGATTAGATTTTATAAAACCTTGGACCTGGAGATGTTTTGTTTTCTTTCATCACTAGCTAGCATAATTCTTAATTAATAAATTAATTACCATAATAATCGTGAGTCATGCTGGTTTTTGTTTTGTTTTTTTTGGTCGAAACGAATCATGCTGGCTAAGTCATACGAGCATCTCCAATGGAGATGTCTCCTAATTAGGGTGGAATTGAGAACCTTTTTCTTCTGTGCAGTGTGTTCTGCATGCTTGATTAGGGATAAGGGTTCTGATAATTTCATTTGGGCAAAGGGTTCAGTCACCTTAGCGTAGGAATCTTCCCAACGGTCGGGTATATCCCCTTTACATGTCTACACCTCGTCACGTGATACCAGAAATGTTAAATTATCTTCACGTAATAAGTTTTGTAGGCACAATAAAATGTGTTTTTGGTGACACGTAAAATCTTTTTCAGCTTAAAATGTCATTTTGGTATTGTGTTATTAATAAATTTACAACATAAAGTTATAGTCATACTTTTCTTTTCAGGGTACATAGTATTTCGTAAATTTACAATATCGTTCCTTATATGTTATGATTCCTTATATTATCTCACATGTTGAAGGGAATATGGTTATTATCTCACTTAATTAGAAAGGATGCAACAAATTTGTATAGACACACAAATTTGACACTAGTTGATACACTTTTTAAAAAATATTTAAAAAAATACAATAATATATTTATACCAATAGATCAGGAATTTGGACTAAGCCAATAATAAGCTTGCATAATAATTTGGTATCGAACTCGACATCCATGAGAGGCGAATCAATCTCTCACTTACAAGTGATGAAGAATATCACTATGGTATTACTAAGTGTTGTTGCTAATACCCTTTCTAGTATAGGTAGATCTTACCATGCAAATGAGTAAACTTTGTGTGTTGAAATAATATGAGGTGTCAATTCATAAGTTTAGTTTTCAACCAAAAAAATGATTAAGTACATATAACTACTAAACTTTTAGAGGTGATTTTGAATTAGTCTCAATATTTCAAAACATTCCAAATAACTACTTGACATTTTGAAAATTGGACATTCTTTATGTCACTATTGTTAAATGATGAAGTCACTAGTATTAATTGATGATGTAAATAAATACTGAAGCTGGTTTTCATTGGTTCGTCATTTGTGAAGCTCTAAATCTCTAAATCGATCCGTTTTGGCCATGTCAAACCCTAAATTTGCTTTGCTAAAAGGGATTGATTTGGGGATTCAAAACTCCATAGATGACATGAGAGTGAAAACCTACTTCAATAATTGTCCACTTTATCACTTAACCCTAGTAACCTAACATATGTTCAATTTTTAGAATGTTAAGTAGTTATTTGAAATATTGTGATAAAATTGAGATAATTCGGAATCACTTTTAGTTTCTAAGTCATAAGTTTAGGGGGAAAGTTGGGCTTAAATAGCTGAATCACAAATTTTAAGGAGTCAGTTCCTCAACAGAAAATGAAGCCCAATCCATATAGTTCAATGTGGGCCGATATTAAAACAAGGTCCATGTTAAATGGCTCAACAATATGAAATTATAGATCAATAAATACCCATAATTTAATCATATTAATACCCCTAATTTCATAATTTATCCTAACTTTCAATTTTTTTTTACAGCGATATTCTACTCTAAGGAGATAGGATATTCTACTTTAAAAGAAAGGAGAATTTGGCTAGGTCACACAATGCGTCAACCACTAACTAGGTATCAAACTCAACACAAATACCACATGCCATTAATATACATGTGAGTCAAACTTGACACTTCTTATTTAAAAGTGAAAAATATCACTAAATCGTAGTACTAATTGATTATTCTAACTTTTAATTAAAAACAACCAATTTAAATTGGATGTTGAGATTAACTAAAACCTATAATCAACTAGTTAAATCCTTTCTGGAACAATAAAAACCAACAAGTTGGGTAATGAAATTGGGCCACAAGCAGCCCTAAGCAGACTTTTTTGAAGGAGCAGTCAGTGGTCTTGGTCAGCCCAGCTGTAATAATTTATCAAACAACCCAAAAACTGAGGCGTACACCGTAGAGAGTAGGAGCTGGTGTCATATATATTCATGATCATTATTTCAAACCTAATTTTAAAGTAAGTAGGAAAACATTAAGAAAAATTCATACAATGTAGGATAAAAATCTAGAAGCTTTAATTTTTATGTTTAACTTTTGGAAATGATGAGTTTGATAACAAATTATTGCTCACTCATTATGAGACTTTGCTCAATCTAGTTCCTGCAATTATCGTTGTACCAAAAACAAAAACATAAACATAAAAAAATCTAGCATGTGTCATGTGACGTTACGGCGGGAAGCGAATACTTGTATTATACCAAAACAACATCAACATTGATTGGTCCGCTTGCACAAAACGCAGCCACTAGTGACTCTCTAGTCTTTTTCATTTTTTAGCATTTTATCTTATGAATTTTGGTGGTTCAATAATATGGGAATGTCACACCAAACACACACAAAATAATAGATGGATGTTTACATTTGATGCAAGGAATATTCCTCGAGTATATTGAGGGTGGAGTATTGAGTTAAGTCACTTTATGAATAAGTTATAATGCAATATCGAACTCGATATTTGTATATAAAGCCTGTAAATAATGTGTTTAATTTCTTCTTTAATGTGACGATATTAAAATTGAGATATTTAGTTGAGCCACGCAATAAATCAGTTTAATGCGAATATGGAACTCGCTAAGACCTCTAAATTACAGTGCCAATGAGAAAAGTGTGTTTAGTTTTTGTTTGTCTACCAATATTGAAGTATTTGACTTGGATTCTCATATGCTGAGCTGTTCGTAAAAGGTAAGAAGTAAAAAACAAAACGTTATTTATATATGACGAGCCTTACAATTCATAGTTCATTTTTTACAATTTGTACTCTTCCTCTCTCTCCCACTCTCTTCTCCTCCAAAATTCCGAAGCCAAAACTTAGAGAATCAAGGAAATGGAAAACAGCACTGTCATCTCCGGCGACAAGCCCACCGTGATGGTGACCAACGACGACGGAATCGAAGGCCCTGGCCTTCTCGCTCTCGTCCAAGTCCTCGTCTCCGCTCATCGCTACAATGTTCTCGTCTGTGCCCCCGACTCGTACGTAAAAACAAAAACAAAAATTTACATTAAAATACTCTTCACTTCCCCCAATCAAAATTCAATCCTTCATTTTTGCTGATGTAAAATTCGTATACATTTGCAGGGAGAAGTCAGCAGTGAGTCACTGCATCACATGGCGCCATCCGATTGCTGCCAAGAAAGTGCATATCGATGGAGCAACAGTGTACGCTGTTTCTGGTATGGAAATTTCAAAACCCCAGAATGCTTTTTCCAGTTTTTTTTTTTACAAAATGATTACTACCCTTTTCAGCCAGAAAGGTAAAAAGTAAAAAAGCTTTGTTCTTGATCAACTTTGTTTGCAGGATCTCCAGCTGATTGTGCTTCTTTGGGTGTTTCCAAAACGCTTTTTCCTTCCATTCCTGACCTGGTAAATACTTCTTACTTCTGCATTGTTGTCTTTGATCACATTTCTTATCTGGGGTTTTGCTGATTGGTAATTACATGAGTTACTGTTTATACATACAGGTAATCAGTGGCATAAACATGGGCAGCAACTGCGGTTATCACATGTTAGTAATCTTTTGTTTTCGGTTTCCTTTCGATAATTTGTTATCCTGATTTAAGATTTTGTCTCAAAATTCTCACAATTAAACAAAAAGATATCTGTAAGTTGCACCAGCTTTGGATAGTTTTATTATAACTAGTTGCTTTCGAAAAGAGGCAACTTCTCACAAAAAGTTATGAAGATCTATTTTTTTTCATGAAATCTAAAAAACACACCCAATAAGTTTTGTTCTCGAGAGTGGTCTACGAATCCAGTTGTTCCTAAAAATTTCAAAGTGCTAGTATTATTTTCTTGCTTCTTTCAGCCCATAACATTATTGACAGAGTTCTTTATTGTAACTGTAGTGTTTACTCTGGAACGGTGGCTGGTGCTCGTGAGGCCTTTCTTAATGGTGTACCTGCAATCTCTGTATCATATGATTGGTAAGTATACAGGTTTGATGGTTATATTTGCTTGATGAACAATACTTCCTCTGCACATGAATGAATGATGAATCTTATGGAATTGTGAACATTTCAAATTGTTAGGGTCGGTATTTAGTTGACTATGAGAAAAAGTAAATTCTTGTGTTCTTTACCTATTTTAATCTCCTGTATGATTACATTGAGTACTGTCCGTACAGGGTTGGAGGTAAGAGCAATATTGATGACTTCACACTTGCTGCTGAGGCTTGCTTACCCATCATAAATGGAGTACTGGTGGAATTAAGAAACAAAACCTATCCTCAAAGATGTTTCTTGAATGTAGATCTGCCATGTAATGTTGCTAATCACAAGGTAAATTTTGGGTTGCATGCTGTGTTTCTGTAATATTTAGTATAGCGGCCTTCGTCAAATGCATCTTCTTCTTAACATCTTCATTTGCCAACTTGCGTGCCTACTTCTCTGTCTTTTCTCTTTTCCAATATGCTTGTATTTAAAACTGACTATACTGCACTAGACAAAGCTCAATGATAGGCAAAGTGGTATTTGTGCATGAACATACTTATCCAGGCTATTTCACTACAGAAGTAATTTGTATCGGTATTTCTGTTTTTTTCTCTTTGTCTCTCGTTTTCTTCTCCTCAGACTTCCTTTCAATGCAAGATTTGTAGAGTAGGCAGTTTGTTTAATGGTATATGCTTTAATGAGCGTTACTGGATTGCACTTAAGTTTGGTTTTCTCTTAGTGAAATGGATACTGCTTCCAGTTTTATGACAAGAGCATTAGTCCTTGTATTATGCATTGATTTTAACATATGGCTTTGCAATAATGTTCTCTTATTCTCTTGTGCCTTAATAGGGGTATAAGCTGACTAAGCAAGGTAAAAGTATAATAAAAATGGGGTGGAGGCAAGTTACTTCTGACACGGAAGGCGGGAAAATGTTGTCAACAATGGTAAATTCAACTGCATCAGCTGAAATTGATTCATCAACCACGCCAGCTGAAAATCTTTATTTCGCGAGAGAAGTGGGTTCTTTTCTCTATCTTTCTGTTTATATACTGTATTCTAGGCTGTTCTCCTTTTCCATTGCTTTTGTTTTCTTTTAAATAAAACTTGATTAGTTGTTTACCTCCTTATCATTTCTTCCTTAGAAACATAATAATTGGCTTCTTGTTAGTTCTCTTGGCTAGGTCATTGATTGAGAAATCTTGAATCCAAACGGATTAAGGAATTAGATAATCAAAAAGTGCAGTCTCTGGTGTCTCTCTGTTGGTGCTAGTCTGTGTTCTTTAGAAACTAGTCTAGAAATACTCCATCTAGATTTTTTGGGTTTACTCCGTTACAGAAAACTAACATTTGTCTGAAAAAAGTTACTTTGCATCCTAGCAGCTGAGAGTTTTTAAAAATTGCCCATGGGGCTCTTCTAACTGTATATCTGGTTGAAACAACATTCTTTTAGTCTGATCCTTTTTGGAGTACATCAATGTGATGTTGTTGACAGACACGTTTGATTCTTCTGTTCTTCCTTTAAAAGGAACTGCAATTATTGAATCGAGGTATCTTCAAACACCAGCAAGTTTAGGGGGAGAAGGGTGGTCAGGGGCCTTATTTACAGAACTCATATTTAAGCATTGAATGATAAATTTGTAGTGTTAAAGTTGTAATCTTTGAAATTGTTTAGCGCTAAAGGCTGGGTTATCCATGCTGATATTTGAAGTGCTGTAAATTGAGAACTACTTAAGTACACTTTTTGGTTAATAATTGAAAATAGTTCTAGTAAGGTATTTCAATGGAAAGCTGATGGTTATTGCTTACGACTAAGTAAAAAGGCCGATAATTTGGTGGTTGTGGTCTTGGTGGTGAAGGTGGTGCTGCCAATTACTGATGGTAAACGCATGTATTTGGCTATGTCTGAACATAAGGTGGTAATAATGCCGCCAATGCCGATATTAGTGGCAGTTGTTACCACAAGGATGGCAGGGAGGGAAATGATGGTAATAATGTATAAGGTTTAAACAACATTTAGTTTAAGGTTGATTCAGATTTTAGATGATGGAAGTAAGGATGATAAAACTTACATTCTTTAATATTTAGCATTCGGCAAGGTGCAATACTTTCTGAGATTTTTTCATGTGTTGATTTCCTTTCTTTCTCTTTCTTTTGATTGTGGTTGACTTGAGCGAATGACTTGTACAATTCTGTTGCTGTTTAGAACAGCCAAAATTAAAAGGAAAATATTCGTGGCGTGCGTGCATCATTTCAGGGCAACTATATTTCCAATTTTGTAGGTAAAGGGCGCCCAAGTTGATGAGGATGATAATGACCACCGCTTTCTTCAAGAAGGATATGTACGTATCTTTTTAGTTTCTGTAAACGTATCTTTGTAGTGTGTGTGTGTGACTATACGCTAACACGGCACTCACGATTACATCTCAGATTACTGTCACTCCTCTTGGTGCCATCTCTAATGCTGAGATAGACTGCCAGACCTACTTAAAAGAGTGGCTTCCAAACGTGGTTGAGCGCCCCTCTCCATCGGCTTTATAAAGCTATAAGAGCACCTGGTTAGTACAACACAGTAAGTCTTCATAAGTTGTTTGAGTATCTTTTATGTATTTGTTGATTTTGAACAACCTTGCAAATTTTATGTACTTGTTTGATCAAACCTGGTCTTTGCACCGCTTTTACGAATTAGCATGAAAGCGTTATATACATTAAGTGCCTGAAATTAATTCGTTGCCAATTGAGTCTCCGTGTCACTCAAACGCTTGCAAAGCTCCACAAGTTTAGTTTTAGTGATCACGAGAGTCATTGTTACGTAGTGTTTTAGCTGTTATTGAAAGGAATTACTCATATGTGCAGGATTTCTGAAGGGAATTTTCATGCTCACGTACGGATCCTGCAATTTTCTGGATGATTGGCTGCTACGGTGCTACCCTGAATTCAGATCAACAGGGTTTTCAATTGTACTCTTGATATTATTATCGAAATGCCATTAAGGAATTTATGAACTTCGTATTATAATGATAGTATTTTATGCAGAATTACTGACATTCTATGAATTAATTTGGTAGCAGTCTCCTCATGACTGTCACTGCAGCTGAAACTTTCTCATCTCAGTTAAGTTGCTAAGAACAAAGTCAGCAACCAAACTAATTGAGATTGGTGCCAAAGGCCTGAAACTCATCCTTCTGTTTGTTTATGATGAGCAATAAGCAACCTAATTAACACTGTTTTCGAAGGGAAGTGATTTTTGCACCTTCCTTTTCTCATCGTGCACGCCCTGCTTATTTCTGGTATTTGGGTTGAATAAAGAAGAATTAAGGGATATAAACAAATAGGAGTGTTCAAAAGGAAACAAAGAGTGCAAAAATTATTTCTCTCTCCGGATTGCCAGGGTGGAAGTTTACTTTAAACCTAATTTGAAGAGATCCTAGATATTATCTTTGGCTAGGCTGCCGTAGTGCGGCAACGCACCAGTAGGGTGAGGTTAGTGGGGCCGGTTGAGATCACCATCCATAATACCACGTGGATCGGTTGCCCTACACAAGTATTGATCTTGATTAGAATGATTTATATGATACGGGTATACAGCTACGATGTTATTTCGTGTTGATAAAATAAATATATGTATAATTTTTTATTGAAATATATTTGTTTTATTGACATTAAATATCACGTGGCGTTATGCCCATGTCATGTAAATTATTCTCTGTAATTAGAGTCGAGTTTTGCCAATTTTTTCTTTTGTAGTAATGTTCTGTAAACTGAAGCAGCTTAAATTACCAATAGTAGTATGAAGGATGTGGACTTTCGGAGATTTGTCGTACCCTATAAAACGTGTTGAAGTTGCATTTGCCCAAATGTGCAAAAAAATGTTCTAAAAAATACGAAAAATATCTAAATCTAGTAAAAAAGATTAGACTAAATCTCACTACTTTATTAGCAGATATTTATGGCTTGAAAATGGCTTTTGCTACCAACTTAACCAGGTGTCTTGTGTGTCCAACGCACGCTTAAAATAAACACCATAAAAAGGAAATAATAACGTCTCAAGAGGCCACTTCATCCAAAATTGGTCATCAAGGCTTTCGAGTCACACATAAAACAATGACCTAAAGACAGTTTGATTACTATTTTTTAATCATCCATGGACTAGGTCGGTGGCACCAAAGATTTACTACGTTTTCTACTAATATAGAAAATGTAATGCTAGAGAGAACATTTTTTTAAATTACATTTTGTAAACTACATGATTTGACTGTTGAATGTTGATATTTCTTTTTAAATTTTTTAAATCATGAAATCTTACTTTATTTCCACATCATGTGATTTACAAAGTGTGATTTAAAAAGATGGCTTCCTTTGCATTTTTCATATAAAAAATAGAACATGTGAGTGCCCATATCAGTATTCTAAAAATAAATAAATAAATCGAAAAGAAGTAAGAGTCAAACACATAATCTTGTAATTTATAGATAAACATTTTTAATTAATTGAGGTACAAATTCTTTGCGTATATGGAGAGAATTTGAATTGTTATAGTTATCAAGACTCATTCTTAACCCAATTTAACATTTTAGAATTGTATATACTAAACTAACATATAACCATTTCGTTTTTAGTTTTTATTTTTTATTTTAAACTAAATACCAAAACCTCATTTGGTAACTCCTTTCAGTTTTCATTTAAATTTTGAAAATTCAAAAAAGTAGTTTTTAGTTTTTGAAAAACTGAAAGTAATTATCAAGGAAAATGATTCAGGACACTACATTTTAGACACAAATTTAAACATAATTTTTAGCCCATTAGATTTGAACATGTTGAACGATGTAAATTAAGCTGACATGGCTTTTTAACTTAAGCAAATTAAATGAAAATAGTTTTCTCTCTCCACCCTCAATTTTCTAGAAACAATAAATTACCAAACCATTTTTTTCTCTCCTCTCCTCTCTTCTGTTTCCTCACCATGTTCTCTTGCTATTTTCTTCTACCTCTCTCTACCTGCACAAAGGTTTCCCTTTCTATATCTTTTAGATAAAATATAGTACAATGTGAAATACTTAAAAAATATAAAATGAAATAATCACCTTATAAAAAGAAAAATCGCACATCTAAAGAATCTGCAGTAAGAAAAATACAAATATGCATACTTCATTCTTATAAATGTCCAGGTTTTTGATCCCAAATCAAGATGATTTCAATCTTTTGGTACCTTAGGCTATTTCTTCATAGCTTTGAAATAAAGTTCAGGGAAGATGAATTAACTAGGGTTTATTCAAAACATGAGTTTAATTTGCTTTCTTTATTTTTTCAAGTTCACTCGAGTTTGTTTCCCATTTCAAAATTTAATTGGAGTTTCCATCGGAGAAAGCATGGTGAGGAAACAAGAGAGGAGAGAGAAAAATAATGATCTGGTGATTTACTGTTATGAGAAAATTGAGGGTGGAGAGAGAAAAATATTTTTATTTAATTTGTTTAAGTCAAAAAGTCATATCAGCTTAATCTACACCATTCAACATGTTCAAATTTAATGGTCTAAAAATTGTCTTTATATCTAAAATGTAATACCATATATTCTTCTTCAATTACCAAAAACTGAAAACAAAATAGTTATTAAGCAGCCCTTGAAGTTGCCTACATATTTGATCAAAATCTTTAATTCTTATATTCTATTATTTGTTTTGTCGATCACTTTGTTAAAGACATCCCAAATTTCAAATATAAAACTACACATCAAAGTTCCTCACTACTTTTTCTAGAATCAAAGTCAATTAATCACATTATTGAAAGATTGCTTGACATTTTTGTGCAATGACAAACTACTACTGATTTGAATTTTTTTATTTCCAAATACATTTTATATAAGACATGAAAATCATGTAGGGTGTCCCATCCATTCTTTGATAGACAAACTGAAGAAACAAAAAGAGCCACCTCAACCACAGGAAATAGACAAAACAACAAAAACAAACCACATGAAAGAAACGGAAAACAACTAAAAAGAACTGCCCTTTGATTAATTTGTGCATAAACTGCATATTTGATTGTAATATATTTTGCTGCTTTCATGAATGAAATATGTCGTTTCGTTTTACAAAAATATACCGCATATCTAATTACGTAAAAGAAAGATTCACTCAGCTTTGGAGTCATTCGAAAACTCCTAAATCACAAGAAAGGCATATATATTTTAATGCATTACATTTACAGGTAACTGAAAAATCAAAATAACTGGGGAAAAACCTTTTTACATGTACACCAGTGTAAAAAAAAAAGTGTATATATATAAATAGTGTATATACTTGGCAGCAGGAAATCTCTATCACTCATATACTATGAAGAACATTGGAGCCTTCATATGAATTCATGCTTTTGATGGTGGCAAAGAAGGTGTGGTATGTGTATGTGTATGGGCCTCCACCAGTATTGACCACAGGACATGCACATCCTCACAGGGGCAGGATTTTACATCCTCATACAGAATGTAAATCCCTCTTCCTGCTACAAACAACCACAAAAAAGATCCAAGATATCAGTGATTGCAGTGGATTGAAGATATTAAAAATGTGTGTTTGTGTGAGCTCGCGCGACAGTTTCCGAAAGAAAAGGTTTATATTGTGCGGAAGACTTGAAAGTGGAGGGAAATGCAGGTTGTGTGCATGAACATGGAACTAGAATGCGTAATTGAGTGTGCAGAAGTATGGAGAAAATGTAAGGGTTGAAGAGAGTGATGCGAACTTACTTTTCTTTGGAGCGGAATGGATGCGCAACCACATCTTCTTAAGAGGAGAGAAGAGGGAGTGCAGCCACCCCATTTGGAGAAGAGGGAGTGGCGCTCATGTAGGTGAAACCAAATGAGAAGAAGAAATAAACAATAAGAGACAAAGGAATGGAATGGGAGATGAAATGTAGGTATTGCTTAGAGAAAAGGTCAATGTTTTTACTTCCATTCCCTTTGCAGTGCAGGCCAATCATGTGCATCACATTTTGCTCTTGGTGCCATGTCTTTTTCAACCCCCCTCCTCCCCTCTTTTATATCTTATAGCACAAGGAGCCACCCCTACCAATCACATTTGCTTTTTCACACACTTTTAAACAAAGCTCTCTCTTTTGTGAATTGTCTTCCTTATGCCTCAAGCCACATTTTCTGATTTCCACACTCCTTTTCAGCTTTTCACTTTATGCACACTCTGTTTATTATTGTCTCTCGATTCTCCTTTTCTTTATTCAATCAAAAGGCTAGAACTAAATAGAGGTAAGCAGAGAAAAAAAATGAGTGTGCGAAAATCAGTTCCCTTCTTTCTTTTACCATTTTAGGTCACTTCTTGTGTTTTGAGTAAATCCCCAAGCCTCTCATTGGAGTCTTGTACAAGGTCTCTGTCTTCAGTGCCTCCACCTGTCCCATACTCCAACTTGGTTGCCTTAGAAGTGTGTCTCAGACCATGGTTTCCTAGCTGACTCATCAACCCTTTGGTTCCATACCATTCTTAATTTGCTTTTGATTAGTTCTAAGTTTCTAATTAGGGAAGTGACCTTCGTGATTGAAAGCACAATCATCAAATTAATGATAAGATGCAGAAAACATAATCTCCTCCTCTCATATGTGAGAAATGGCCTTTTGTGCTGCAAGATCTTTGAGGATTCACCCCTTTTAGCATCTTAAGTACATATGTTTATGATCAGACAGTCTTTCCCAACCACAGAACTTCCATCTTCTGCTGACCTCTCCAAAACTCTCTCCCATTTTGCTGCATTGGGCTTTTTTATATTATCAAAGTCATAGGGCCTTAAGCCTGTAATCACTAAACATGCTCCTATAAAAGGCTTGCAGAAAGCCCAACACTTCTTTTAAAAGGGTTAAGTCCATTTAAGTTACGAGTTCAGTTTAGATCGTAAACTCAGACGGGTTAGACGAGATGAAATAAGGCAGTTTACTACTTAGTGCATACTTACCGCCAACCTTATAGTTGCTTTTGTAATTTTCCTGGTATAGTAGCATCTAAGTTGCTATTTAATTTGTAAGCAACTATTTGTGCTTGTTAATGAGAAACACAAAATACATATATAAATAGTTTCATTTTTCCTCTATCAAGTACGCCGTTTGTGTGCACGCGACTAGGAGATGTTGGGGACTTTGCGCCAAGGTTAAATCAAGGCCCTCAAAATCTCACTTGCACACTTTCTGAAAAGGCCCTATACTCGTTCGAACATTCTAATAAAATTATTATTTTTTTAAGTCCGATACTTACCTCCATGTAGTAATAAAATCTTTATAATGATAACATTGGTTTGGTGACTTTGGTCTCAACATCATGACTATATAGAAGTTTTACACATGATGTTAGAATTCAGTTTGGTTTAATAAGATTCGTTAGGTTTTTACCTAACCTAACCTACCCAATGGGTTAAAAACCGAGTCGTATTCGATGGATTCGAGCTCCCTCGACCGGAGTTGCACCATGATCAACCCAGCCATTGCTGTTTTGCCAAATTGACAAGGACAAGTTGTAGGGCAAGCACAACAGTAACATGAACCGTGAGGTCCGTGCTTAATCTGGAGTCCGACCCATGACACCTGTCCAAAATATGGACTATATATGGACCTACAGTCCAATGAATGTCCTGGAAATCGAATCAGTCCAAGAAACAGAAGATCCTCTGGCCCAGAAGCTAAGCTGATAAAACCGTATAATCATCTGTGACTGAGATCCTCTACAGTACAAGGAATTCGCATAATTATTGATTTTCACAAAGGATTTAATTCCAGTCCAGAAATAAAGACTCTCCTGTTACCATTTAGTGATGCAGGCCTCATGTTGGTAGGGGACGTGATGTGATTTAAAATGATCTGCCATATTTACTATAATGCATATTTGATTCATTTTGGGCTTACGCAAAGTAAAAAAAAGAAATTTTTTGAAATGCGATATGAATGTATGCGTCATTTTCAATTTGTTATATAAACTAAAATTTTAAGCGATTTGTCATATAAATTTTTTGAAATAATTAATTTGTTATCTCACTCTAACTCCATTAAGTTTTTCATCCAAAATAAGTCACGTGTCTTGCATAGGACTTGTTTTCAAGGTTATTTCGGACATTTCAACTCTCCTTTTTTTTCAATGGACATGATTGACCACGTTGAATTCTCAAAGCTTGTAATTAGTTAAACTACATATTAGTGAACCTACTATCCTTTTTTAGTAGTTTATCATAAGTTTTTCAAACGTACGTGACATGTTTTTTTTACTAGCCAAAATTTCTAGGTTTATACCAAATAGAAGTAGAGAACTTGTGAAAAGAATGTCAAAAGTTCAAAACCAATTTATTTTTGCACCCCTTGTACATATATTTTTGTATAAAATAAAAAAATTTGTGAAAAGGAAGTCAAAAGTCCGAAATAACCCTGAACACAAAATTATTTTGGATGAAAAGCTTAACAGAGTTAGGGTGATATGACAAATTAATAATTTTAGAAATTTGATATGACAAATCGCTTAAAATTTTAGTTCATATGATAAATTGAAATATGTGTATAAGTTCATAGTATTATGAATTTCTCTGATTCCTTACTTTCCTGATTCATGTTAAGTAAACATGTCATAGTATTATTAATACGGGGTTTTTAGATTGTGGTCCAAAATCATAGGCTACATTTGAAGTGAGTCCAATTATTTTTTCTTGTCCATTTACAATTTTTTATGCCTATTTCACCCTTTAAGGTAAAAAATAAAAATAAATGAATTTCTTAACTAATGCATCAGTTACATAATTATGAATTTTAAACATTTAAACACATTCAAACTTACTATTATCTAGGAATGAACTTTTTCTAAACAATAAAATAAAATAGGTTAAAGAAAACTCATATGTGGTATATACCTATAAAACCACAATACCTCCATTTAAGGGTTAAAATACAACATTTATAATATACATGCGTTATAGGGAAAACACAAAAAACTCAATATTTGCCTACTATATAGGTAGAAAATAAAATTGATTTGTAACAGAGGGATGTAGATTACGTTATAGGGCAAACACAAAAAGAACCTGTGATAAAGGTGGACTAAAAAAAATTATATAGGTAGATAAATACATTTAATCTAGGAAAGAGGTATGAAACCCAATAGAAACTCAAATATATGGTAGAGGTAGATTAAAAAATCATGTGTTGGGCAAACACAAAAAGAACCTGTGATAAAGGTGGACTAAAAAAAAATTATATAGGTAGATAAATACATTTAATCTAGGAAAGAGGTATGAAACCCAATAGAAACTCAAATATATGGTAGAGGTAGATTAAAAAATCATGTGTTCTAGGTAGACAAATAACATGCTTAATTAGGAGAAGCCTTTGATAAAAGAAAAACTTTAGGAGAAGCTTTGATAAAAGAAAAACTTTAGGAGAAGCCTTGATAAAAGAAAAACTTTAGGGGACCTATATTACAGGTAGATGACGCATGTGGAAAAACTCGAAGAAAACACACCACAAAAAATTTGATGCGTGAGGTAAAAAACCAAAAAGATAGGAAAAAGAAAACAAATAGGCGAGGAAGTTGTATATAATTCTTCCATTAAAAAGCAAATGGAAGACATGTGATGAAATGAAAAAAAAGAAAACTGAAAAAGGGAGCGGAAGAATGTTGAAACGTATGTGTGGGTGGAAAGAGAAATTCCTTTCCAAAGCTGGAAAAGAAATTTTAATTAAAGCCGAGCTTCAGGCTATGCCCACATACTCGATGCATTGTTTCCGGATGCCCAAGGGAGTTTGCAATGAAATTCACAGTCTTCTCGCTAAATTTTGGTGGTCTAAATCACATAATGAACATGGTATTTATAACATGCGTTGGGAAAGATTGTGTGCCAGCAAATCGGATGGAGGATTGGGATTTCGAGATATGGAGACTTTTAACCAGGCACTTTTAGCTAAGTAGTGTTGGAGGATTTTTTGTAACGGAAACTCGCTGGCAGCGAGGGTTTTTAAAGCCCGGTATTTTTCCCAAAACAATTTTCTTGATGCGGAGGTGGGACAGAGACCTTCTCATATTTGGAGATCTCTAATCTAGGGTAAAACTTTGTTGTTAGAAGGGTTGCGATGGAGAGTGGGGAATGGGGAGTCAATTCGAGTATATTGTGATCAATGGGTACCATTACCAAGAAGTTTTCTTATTCACTCTACTTCTCAACTACCAAGTTCTTTATGGGTGAGTCAGTTAATCACAAGTGAAGGAAGGTGGGATGCTGAGCTGTTATATGGGAACTTTTGGGAGCAGGAAATCGATGCCATCCTCCAAATACCAATTGGGAGAGGGAAGGATAAGAGGATATGGCACTATGAACGAAATGGACGTTATTCTATGAGAAGTGGCTATAAGGTTGCTCGGATGATAAAACATTTCTCAATGGGGATGGAGAGCTCTTCGGGTAATGATGGGATGCTAATTTGGAAGAACATCTGGTGGTTGTCTGTTCCGAACAAAGTGAAACACTTTCTCTGGCAGTGCTTATGAAACTTTTTACCTTGCAAGTCAGAGCTATTTAAAAAGAAGATTGTGAAAAGCGTGGTATGTGAGCGATGTGGTAGAGATTTTGAGATTGCATTGCATGTTTTATGGGGGTGTAAGAAAGTCAAAGAGGTATGGGAATTTTCTCCATGGAGTGAGTCACAACGGGAATGGAAGTTGGAATCTTTTATAGATCTTCGGCACGCAATTTTATTGGTATCCAAAGTTGAGGAGCTTGACTTATTTGCAATGGTGTGTTGGGTTGTGTGGAATGAAAGAAATGAGGCTTTCCACCAACAAAGAGAGTTAGGGATTCACGACCTGTTTGATCGGGGGCTTCAGTTTTTATTGGATTTTTAGGTAGCTAACACTGTAGTGGAGAAATCATAGATGAGGTTAAATGGAGCGATTAGATGACATCCTCCTCCTCCTAGTTTGTTCAAAATCAATGTTGATGGGGCTGTAGAAAAAAAGGGATCAGTCAGGGGTGTGGGAATGGTGATAAGAAATGAAAATGGTGAGTTTATGGCTGGTTGTTGTAAGCATGTACAATAATATCTCAGTCTGCATGCAATTGAGTTAATAGCTGCAAAAGAAGGATTGGAATTTGCCTGGAATCTTGGCTTTTGTGATATTGTTCTGGAGATGGATGATCAAGGTGCTATCAATGGTATAAATTTTGTAGATGAATGTTTTGATCATGAAGGGTGCTTGGTGGAGGAGATTAAGTTGTTGAGTCGACGTTTTCGAACCTTCCTGTGCTAATGGCAGCGTCGAGAATCCAATAAAGTGGCACATAAACTTGCTCAATTTTCTATTCGAAATTGTATTTTTCAGACTTGGATTGAGGAAGAGCCACGCTGGCTCTCTCCGTTCCTTTTATATGATGTAAATGTTGATTCTTAATTTTATTGAAGAAATTTTCTTATAAAAAAGAAAAGAAAAAAGGAGCGGAAGAATAAGAAGAAGAATGAGGAGGGTAGACTAGATGAACACAAGAAAGTGAGGAGGAGAATACGATTCCTCACTCGGAGAAATTACAGGGAATGATTGTTAATTTTGATATCATTAATGAAGGATAATCTTAAAATTAAAAGATAATATTAATTACTTAAGGGGTAAATTTGGTACAAAAATAAAAATATGCCGACGTGGGGTTTAGTCATTAGACCTATTTCAACATGAGCACAAAATTGGACTAAACTTAATAATGGGTTTACCAAAACGGACTTAAATCATATTATACCTATTCCACCAAATGCATGTATTCGTCCCCTCCTTCTCAATATCACTTGTGTTGGGGTCAAATCATTTAAATGTTACAAGTTCTTTTTTGTCTAATCACACCAATTCACCAGCCCAAATGACAAGATTAGAGCATCTCCAATTATGCTTTCTATTTTTTAGTTAACTTTTAGCTAAAAAGACTAAAAAGTTATTTTAAGAGCTCTCTAAAAAAATTATACTCTAATCATAATCTCTAGTTTAGTTAGTCATAATTATTATGGACCAATAAAAATAAAGTTTTTATTTAAAATAATATTAAAATAATAGCAATTAATGCTAAGAGATCATTTCTCACTCCCTAGATTTAGAAGTTCCTAAGAGAATCCCTATATTAGGAAGTGGATAGAGAGTGTGATTAGAGATGGATTTTTTCAAATGCTCTCTAAAATTTAGTTAAGAGCTCATTTAGAGAGTCCATTACAGATGCTCTTAATAAATTAACTTATTATCATTACCAAATTCACTTTTACTTAAAAAGTTGTCCTATTCAACCATGAGATTTGCTTCTGTGCTCCGGGGTAAAAGTTACCCCGGTTTTGAAAAAAATTTGTTTATTTAAAAAAAAAAAAAAGGTAACCTACAATTGTAGGTTACCGGTTGTATGCAATTGGCAAATAGTAGGCTAGTATCTGCATAACATTATGCAATTGGCAAACAGTAGGTTAGTATCTGCATAACATCATGCAATTAGACAACATTTTAAATGGCATAATAACCATATTTTTGGTGTTGTAAAACTATCGTTCAAGTGGTAATTTACCATTTAAACGAGTCAATCGATCGTTTAAGTTGTAAAAACATCGTTTAAGTGGTAATTTCTTCGTTTAAGTGGTAACTTACCACTTGAGCAAACAATTTTACCATTTGAGCGGCGTTACCCACCATTTGAGCGATCGTTTAAATTGTAAGTGTACAAAATTTGTCCATTACTACTTAAACGTTCATTTTCTCGTTAAGTGGTAAAATGCATCGTTTAAGTTGTAAACTATCGTTCAAGTGGTAATTTGCATTTTAAACGAGACATTCATCGTTTAAGTTGTAAAAACATCGTTTAAGTGGTAATTTCTTCGTTTAAGTGGTAACTTACCACTTGAACGACAATTTTACCACTTAAACGATGCTTTTACCATTCCAACGATCGTTTAAATTGTAAGTGTACAAAATATCTCCATTACCACTTAAACGTTCATTTTCTCGTTTAAGTGGTAAAATACCTCGTTTAAGTTGTAAAAGTAGCGTTTAAGTGGTAATTTACTATTTAAACGAGTCAATCAATCGTTTAAGTTGTAAAAACATCGTTTAAGTTGTAATTTCTTCGTTTAAGTGGTAACTTAATGCAGAAATTCTCGTGGATAAGTTTATGCAATTGGCAAATAGTAGGCTAATATTTGCATAACATTATGCAATTGGCAAACAGTAGGCTAGTATTTGCATAACAGCATGCAATTAGACAACATTTTAAATGGCATACTATCCATATTTTTGGTGTTGCAAAACTATCGTTCAAGTGGTAATTTACCATTTAAACGAGTCAATCGATCGTTTAAGTTGTAACTTAACACTTGAACGACAAATTTACCATTTGAACGGCGTTTTTACTATTTGAACATGTTGATGGGTTCCATTATATACAATTACAACAAAATTTTCATGTCTTCATGTCTTTCACCAACTATTATTTTTACAAAAATTATAGTTATTCATTACGTAACCATTGTGAAAGCGTATATGATGAGTTGAAAAAATGAAGTCACATTAATACCTCTTATTGGGAGCAATAAAACTTTTAGTGACAAAATTCATACCCAGAAATAGTTGCTAAAAATATGAACAACCTTTAGCGACTGAAATTTCTTTGAAGATCGTCACAAAAAATGGATTTTATGACCAAAATTCTGGAAATACTATGCAGCAGTTTTCATTAAGTGCATGCAATTGGCAAACAGTGAGATACTGTCTGCACTTCTCTATGCAATTGCACGTGGTAATTTTGCAGGCCGAATATATGCAAAAGAACTTTTAGTGACATAATTGAATACCCAGAAACAATTGCTAAAAATATGAACAACCTTTAGCGACTGAAATTTCTTTGAAGATCGTCACAAAAAATAGATTTTATGACCAAAAATCTGGAAAAATTATGCAGCAGTTTTCATGATTTTTTTTTTCACTTTTTCAGTTTCTAAACCCCTCAAATGTCAATGTAGGGCGATTACCTCCCCCAAACCTATTCCAAAACATCATATTCAACATTATAAACATGTTTTCAACATTAAATTGGCATAAAAAACATCCAAAATTAAATTAGCCAACTATTTTGATTTGACTAAAATATGAACTGAAAATGAATTTTTCTATTCCTTTCGCCTTTCATATCATGTGCAACATCAATAGTCATTACACCTAGTTGAAGGACGAATAACCAAAGCAAATGCAATAACCAATTACAATCTGTAACAACACATTTTCAAGTTCCATGGAGAAGATATAAGAATTATACAAGCATTTAACGAGCAAAATTAAGTACGGATAGTTCAATCCAGTATTTACAGCATCTATCAATGCATCGGGTGTAAGAGATCAACAACTACAAAAAATGGATACTAATATTAGTGGATTGGTGCCTTTCATCTATGAAGCCATTTTCATGGCGCAAGTCTATATACAAAATTGACTTCATCTTCTACCATATTTGTTTCTGAAAACTGAATCAACGAGACTGTTGGCCATGGCCATGGAAACCCCTTCTTGTAGAGCTAGGCATTGGCTCATCTGTTCAGAAAATTAAAACAAAAAAGTAAAACAAATTAAGATTGTAAAATTAAATTCTTGCTCAATTCATAAAGTGGAAAAGGGGAAAAGAATGGCAATCATGGATTATGTGATTTACAGTAGACTGATGAAAGTAACCAGGGATTCATGCCATTTCTATCTTACCAAGCTCATCCTCTTCATCACCATTCTGACTTGTAAAGAATGGTGTGAAGTAGTTTCGATCTAAAGCTGTGAATGACGCTGTGCTGCAAGAGAAAAGCGTGGAATAATAGAGGAGGGACAGTAAACATCTTTGCACATATTTGAAAGGAGATCTGCATGTAACTTCAGAACATGTCCAAAAGTGCTGGTTTAGCTCCATTTTTACTTAAAATTTCTGTGTGAGGTAGTCCAAATCAGTCCAATTCTCACCAGAAATCAATGACCATGTACATGTTCTACTTTTCTGTGTCCCGCTCTAACCAAAACCCCTTCAACAGACCTACCCTGTGGTTATTCCCAAAGGAGTTTCTAAAGCATAGATATGAATCCACTGGGCAAAGAGAAAGAGATTCTCTTCCTATCCAAAGCTTGCCCTCTATGTCAGGAAGGGGATCGTGAACCAACTGCCTGCACAGATGCCTATTTCTTTCTGGAATAAATAATGTAGATTCAAGTAGCAAATTTGGCTGTCACAAACATGCATAGAACTCTTTTGTTATGGTTCCTAAAATACAAAGAACAAGTATTGCCATATAACATTTTTCTGCAATCAAATGGCTTTCCAATTTGTTCACAAGGCAGGTCTTTATAAAAAATTTCAGTTAGTCTAAATAAAACTGTCTATTCCAGACAAGTTAGTAATTTTTTGGCATAAGCAAAGGTATTGATTCAGATACTTACATGCTTTTTATTAAGAACAGGCACCAAGCGATTCTGGTAACATTTTGCATTACACTTCCTCGGGACTCGCATGGTATACAGACTCATTGGTTTCCCTCCCTTTGTTGGAACATGTTTAATAATTTTAACATCTTTCGACAGAGATGATATAAACCAGTCTACATCAAAGATTTCATCAAAGTTGCTGCAACAAATACCCCAAATCACGTTATAATATGCTGACTATATCCCTTACATTGACAGTAGTTCTTCAACTGAAATATGCTGAAACTGACCTGGAATCCTTCCAATACGATTTCTGGTCCAGCTTGGGAACAACAAGAGGTAGCATTCAAGATATAAGCTGCAACGACAACATCTGTTATCTGCAAACCAATAAAGGAAGCATCAGGCACTGAACCAACAGCGAAAACACACACAGTTACAACGTACAAAGTCCAATCAATTAGACCTATACAAGAGCTACTTAAAACCAGATGCCTAAACGAAATAAAAATCCCCAATTAGGCAACGAAAGAAGCCACTAGGAATCAGAATTTCTTTTAAGCCTTAAACGAAAAAATCACTACGATAAGTAAAGCCTCAAATAGAACAAAACTAAGATGCGAGTTGATTGAATAACTATGCAGCTCCAGCTCAATCAAGAAGCTCACCCCTGTTCTTTGTTGGTTCAAACCTCCACTCGTAGCAATCAACAAGTAGCGATTCGAATGAGTTTTCACATCAGCAGCTGCAACCATTAAAGCATTGATTTGGTAAAGATAAATTAAACCAGAGAACCAATAATCAAGATTCAAATTCTCCTAAGAACTCATCACAGGGCATAGAATCGATTCGATTATAACGCCATGAAATGAACAAAACAAGACTTCAATTAATGCTAGCATGCTCTAGATTAAGCAAAAATATCAAATTAAAAATTGAACTTCAATCTGAATATCCGATCACCCGAATCGAAGAAGAAACTAGAAAAGCTTATTCAAGAGAGAGAGAAACAAAAAGGGCAGAAAATGAGATTAGCAAATATCTAATATACTTTACTTGCAAAGTTATCGGCGGCATTGCTGCAGCCATAGAAAAGCTCCGATTTCCTTGTGCCCCACAAATCTCGACCTGAACTTCCTCTACTCTCCTAAAAACAGAACAAAAGTTCAAAACAAAATCACAACTAAAAATAATAATTTAATTTAATTCAGCAAAAAAAAAAAAAAAAACATCTTGTATTAGAGCTCAAAAAAGTTAGGATATCGCACCGGCACACGAAACGAAAGCATTAGTCGTCTCATCCAGTCAATGGGACCTCATGTAGCCGTGTCATCTGAACGGGAAAAACACAAGAAGAAAATTTTAGGATAAAGAAAATCACAGCAAACCCGAGAAAATCGGAGCTAAGAGGGTTTCGGTGTGTGCTGTGAGCGATCACGAGAGAGTGGCGGCACTTAAGAAGCGAAGGTGATTGTTGAATGCGAAGCAGGGGCGGAGGCGAAGAGCAGCGAGGAAGAGAAGCAAGCAACCGGATCTGGGCCCGAGATTAAGCGGGAACAGCGTGGTGGTCGAGCGGAGAGTGTCGCCGAAGAAACGGTTCTAAGCAGCGCCGCGCCGGTCGCGATGGCGATATTTGCGCCGTTAATGTTGATCTGTTGTGGCGGTTGATTGCGTCTCTCTTCTTCTTCTTCATCGTTGAGTAATTGTTGTTCGCGAGGAAGCGAGAAAGATCGTCAATAGTGGATTCTTCAATTGGGATTTTGGGTTTTTACTAGATTTTGAAGAACTCATCTTCTTTGGTTCTTGAAGAAGTTTGTGTTTTTTTTTTTTTTTTTTTTACATTTGCTCCAACTTGCAAAAGCGGTTGCAAGTCAACTTCTTTATAATCTACACCATTGAATACTTGGAGCCAAATCTAAACCGTTCATTTTCCAGGTAAAATTTACTCGAACGTACTAAATTTTGTTCAACCATATCCTTGCATGATTTGAATTAAACAGTAGTTTCTTGTTCTCCATGTCAATTCAACTACGTGGCAATGGATTCTAAAGAACATGATATATATATCATACGAGAGAATGTTGATGAAATGAAAATTTGAATTTTCAGCATGAATCGCTTGTACGGTTGTACCTTATGATCCATAACTATTCATTGCAATATAAGTTTCCTTTATTGGTCTAATCAATAACAACACTATTAATGGAAATTAATCAAATAAATCTTTAAATAGTTTTTCATACCATTAACGTCATGTCGACTTATCAAATTACAATAAAACTTCTTTATAGTAATACTTTATAAAGGAATAACTTCCACATTAGTTTAAAAATTAAATTTAATTTTTGGCCAATTATATAAGGTGATGCTATCCACATACATCTTTACCTCTCACACACTCCTTGTTAATTTCTTTCCTTTGACCCTCTTCAATTTATTTGATCCGATGAAAATTTTTGAGGTGTATATGGAAGGTAATAGTGTGTGGATGGCACCTACATTATATATTAGAATAAACTCAACATTTGTAATAAGTTGTAATTTTTCTAGGTTCGTCATAAGAAACATGACTTCACATAGTAATAATTGTCAATAAGTCCAAAAATATGTAATAGTGTTACAAATAAAAATAGAAAGATGAAATAAAATATTTTAGAGATTAGATGTCTTTCCTTTTCCAATGTTACATCTTTGAAATTTGCATGCTCCACTACTAATGTGGTTATTTGTATTCATACAACTTTTATTAAGAATAACTAAGTCAAAAAATAGTTTTTTTAACTACACCTCTATTAAGCAATAACCTCCCGATAGTTATAAAATTGGTTTGGTCCCACCATTATGACTATATAGAGGTTTTATTATAATTTATTATAAAATTAATCATTATGACACACCCCGACCCAGATATCCCGAAGGGTACCGAAATCGAGGCATGCTGGCCGACACCCCAGAGGGTGACGAAAGCCATGTCATGCAACTAAGGGCCAGTTTGGGGTTGATGTGCTTTAAAAAAAAACTGCTTATAAAAACAGCTTTTAAAAGCAACCTCCATGTTGCTTTTAAATGTTGATGTTTTAATGCCATAACTTTTAAAATAAGCAGTATATTTCATTTTTACCAAACACTTTTTATCTGCTTAACTTTAAAGTGAAGCAGTTTTTAGTGAAAAAAGCAATACCAAACGGGGCCGAAGTGGAATTTCTAAATAAAATAAAACCAAAGTCTGGAATTATTAAAATCATGTAGCAGAGTACGCAGAAGTACGGGTAGAACCCTTGATACATAGCATGAGATGTTCAGAGCATAGATAAAATACAGTAAAGAAAGTACGAATTATTCCCATCCTGAATAGGATGGATAAAACATAATAGTGGAAGGAAGTAATCCTACATTTATCTGGTGCGGAAGTCGTAAACACCAGAATGGTCGCGTTCACCACTAGTCCAACTACTACGTCTTGAAGGGGCTCAAAACAGAAGGTGTGAGTGGGCAAAATAAACATTTCTAAAACCTTTGTTTTTCATAACATAATAACCCATCTTTTAAAATTCATGTATAGTTTCCCAAAATCATACTACGTATAGTATGAAAACTGTCTAAGATATGGTTAAACACTTTTACCTTAACATAATATAAAATTCGTCGTCAAAACAGTATAAAGGCAACAAGGCCAAAGGTATAAGGAAATACCAAAACTTCTCAACACATAACATACTCAACAACATAAAAATTTGTAATACGATATGCTCATCGACATATGCAATCACACAAGTCCATGCAGAAAGTAGCTACATGGAACAGGTTGGGTGTAATGGATGTATGCTCAGTACTACGATTACGTGAAGCTGGCGATAATCGCGTCACATACGAGTCCTAGCTACCTAATGCAGATTAGTACAGGCTGACACCTACAATGGATCCAAAGTGAGCATAACGGTGCAGATGTGAACATACGCGTGAAGGCTGATCCTGGCCCGGATGAGTACTAGACACCGGTGAATGCACGTATGATGAGCAAATAATATACACATGATCATGCCATTGCAGTTTCATAAGTCTCAACATAAAATAATTTCTTTATAATTAACTCATAAGTAAAAGCATGGCATGATAGAGAAAATCAATTATAAAATCATAGTGAGAAATAATATAAATAATATTAGTTTCTCAAAACAAAGCCCACTCACAGATATGTAGTTGGGTCTTAGCCACCTTGCCTTGCCTGACCCATGTACTCCTCGTGGTAAGTCTCACCTATATGAGATATCATTATAGTAATGATTAAACTCATAAAGGTTACTAATTAAATTAATAAACAACATTAATCATTGGTTTGCTCAACATGGAGGTCCAAAACACTCCGAAAAATACCCTACGTACTGCCCCAAGGTAGTACGTGTCGCCACGAATCGTCTCGCGTCAACGGAATCGCCTCGGTCAAACTAACGGCGTTAGTTGACGCCGTTAGATTTAACAGAAGATTCCGGCATCTTAGTTAAATCTAACGGAATATTCCTAATGGCGTTAAAGGAATATACTTAGGGAATATTCCCGGTTTGGACCGGGTTTAAACCGGTTTGCTGACGTCACAGTCCGATCTGGACCGAGTTCAAGCCGGTTTGGACCGGTCGCCGCTGCAAATCACTCCGGTCATCGACGCCGCCGGCCAAAACTCGCCGGTTTTTGGAAAAATTTCAAAAATTCATAACTTCATTTCTCAACCATTTTACACGATCCACATGTCAAAATGAAGCTAGAGAGAAGGGGAACAATATTATACTGGTTTGGAGTTTAAAAAGTGGTCGGAAATGGCCAAAAATTGGCCTGAAAGTCTCGACTTACACCTGAGGTCCGATCTACTTCAAAACACAACCAAAACACACGATTTTAGGATGAAAATCCACCTACTCAACACGAGGATGCTAATGGTGGTGGTTAGAAGTCTCATCTTGGTTGGCATTTTCAAGAAATTCGCAGAAAAAGTTCGGTTCTTTCATGTGCGATTTCCGTCAAACGGTAAAGAGTTTGGGCAATCGGTTTGCACCGTTGAACTCAGTGAGTTACAACGAACAAGATGGTGGTGATTGTTTGGCTCGGTTCGAAGGAATTTGTGTGGCCACTGTGCATTGTGCACTTTTCACAGGTAGAGAAGAGAAGAAAGCAGAAAAAAGAAGAGTGAGGGGAAAAAGAAAGAGAAGTCTGGGGAAAAAGAAAAGAAGGGATTTTTCCCATATTAGGCCGGGCAACTGGATCCCGTCTGATACATGCACCACTATACTTCCATAACTGAAACGTACGTAACGTTTCAGTTACACGTTGGATTTTCGTCCCGTTCGCGCTCACGCGGATGTAAGAAAGAGTACTACAAGAATACAACAAGCAGGAATTCAAAATTCATAAAGAGCTCAAACGTTCACGTAGGATTTCCACTTAACCCGTTCAAGGGCATTTTGGTAAATTTACACGTTCAGAAAATAAAATACAATAAAAATTAGGGACTGGTCATTACAATTACTTCAAGTTTTAAGAATATATTGGTGTGTTTCCACTTAGTACTACGATCTAGACTGTCTAGTAGTATTCTTCTTCACTTGTAAGTGAGAGATTTTAAGTTCAAATCTTATGGATGATGAGTTCGAAATCATATTCTTATAGCTGACCCATTTTGTGGAGCACCCCATCCTCCGTCCTTTGTGTAAATAATATCATTGTATTAAAAAAATTATAATATAAAGTACTTTCCTCATTTAAGGTTATACCGTATATATTAAAGATAATTTTATATATATTTGTAATAAACATCTTATATATTGAATAGACTACATATGTGATTCGAGTTGACATTGTAAACATTTACATACTAAAGCTAGGGGGTGCATTTGCTACCATTACTTTCACCTTCATGCTGAATGTTCTTTTCTTCACTAAATCGTTATCCTAGTATCAGACATTCAGTAGTAAATTGGTTCGCTTACATCATTGTTAAAGTTGAATATTATGTGAATACTTCACTGAATAGTATGGTTTTAGAACTTGCTCTATAAAAAATGGATGAAGAGAATCTTAAAACCCCGTAGGAGTCGAAAAACTATATCGAATATTATTGAACACAATGCATACCGGCAAGCAAGCTGCACTCACACATTAACCAAAACATAGTTGGATTTTTAGAAAGAAAACAATTTCTAATTTATGTATGAATATTTCAGTCGTCAACTAAATAGTACATACAGAAACTTATTGCACCCAGCATCGATCTTCGCAGTTAATACTATGAGGGTTCTGATCCCCTTCTCCTTTACATTTATTTATTTTTTTGGGTACGATCAAATCTCCAGAAAGGTGTTGTATAGAAACAAAGGTGTCATGACAAACTAGGCAGTATTGGTACCAAGAAAATGTTTTGTTTTTCAATGGAAGAGTCATTGCAATGAAGTCACAAATTAGGACAAAGGGTCCCAACCACCATGTGAGATTGCTACAGAGAGTCCATTATATGATATTTATGAATGTGTTGGTACCCACAAATGGCTAATGGCTGCAGAAATCATGATAGAAAATTTTGTGCATTATTCTTTTACAACGGTTCCTTTCAAAGATTTCAAGTCAAAAAAGTCGTTGAGTTGTGCCACAAAAGTCTAATCCGCTATGATGCATCATCTTGCGTTGGCCATACCACTTCACATTTCCATCAGCTTGTGGCCATATTTTAATTTTCACAAACGTTAGTTAAATTCAAAGAACACAAGAGTCGCTTCAGTTAGTTGATTTTTTTCTTAGAGTAGGAGAGGAGTAGGAAAAGTATCATTTATTAAGTAGTGAAGGTGGAGTTAAGTAGTAAATAAAAGTAAATTTGGTTTTGAATTTGTGAGAAAAATGATCAACTCTCTACATTCTCGCATATGTATGTAGTGAAATTGTTTATATATTACCAAAAGAAAATGGATGTTGTAACCTGTACATACTTTTACTTTCTTCAACGTTCAAGAGTGTTTTGAGTATACATCTCGCATAAGAAAATTAATTTTACAAATGTTTATAAATGAGTTAATTATTCATTCCAATTAATTTTAAAGTGAAACATTAACTTCCTTCGTGTTCATCTAGTTGGATAACCAAAATCTAATATATCTAATTCCATAATATATTATCCAGTTCAATTGCATGGTCCACTTGACACCTCATCATCTACCCTTTTTAATTTACAACGTTAATAAAAGAACACAAGTCACCCTCATCATCTTGACATCTTCCCTTTTAAACTTTACTTAAAAGTAGTAAACAATAAATAATTGTGTTTTGAATTTGTGAGGGAAAACCCAGAAACCCTACCAAGAAGAACATAGACTGGTTGTCTTGTTCACATTTCTGGAAACAGTACACTGTAGAGAGATCTGCAGATATGCAGTGATTATTGAAACTGTTTATGAATGCGTGCTTTAATGCATGAACAACTGTGCAATAAAACTGTACATATATATATAGTACGTACGTTCATATCGAAACTGCAAATCTAGCGAGCTGGCTAGTTGGGCTTTTAAACTCTAAAAATAGGGTTTTGCTGCACATGCATATATCTTCTTCTCCATTGTTTCTTGCAAAATCCAGAAAATTCTTTACCATTTTCACAAAGAAGGTCTCACAGTTTAATTAAGTTCAGCCAAAAATACAAAAGAAGAAAACATTATAAGTGATGTCAGAGCATCTTGGAAGCATGTGTGGTCCATGTAATGGCTCAAACAATTTTAATTACTTTAATTTGTTGGAGCTAGCTAGCATGCATGCAGCTTTTATGTAAGATTTGGTATATTGGTTTCACCAAGAGTTTTATTAGATTTATTTGATTAATGAGGATGACAAATTACAAATGTCTACAATCCTAGGGGCACCAACTCATATCCGAGTTTTTTAATCTCAATTGATACGGTAAGAATTTATTTGTTATGTTTTGGACAACTGCTACGATCTTTATCTAATTATTAGCAAGCATAAGCAAGTGTCATTGATTATATTAAAAAGATGGGATAATAGTTAGTACACGCGATACTCCTCAAAGTGTTTATGCGAAATGAAACATAATTAACTTGCAACTGACAATGACAATCATTTGAGATCAATCACCTAGATCTGTCAATGGATTGAATTTTTTTTTTTTGACAAGCAACGATAGAAAGATTTCATTAACAAGAACCGAACAAGTACAAGAGATGCCATGTGGGTACATATTTTTTAGTGACCAATTTCTTGATTTGGAGTGAAATTCACATAGCTATAAATGAGATAAAACCCCTACACGACTACCAGAAAAACCACGAGAACTAGAAAAAACGATACAAATTTGCCACAAGACGATAGACGCGACAAATTGGCATTGAATGCTCACATAGAACCATCGCTAAAACAACGAGGCCACATCAACTTCAGTTGAAACAATGAGGCCACAAAACTCGCCAAAGTGACACAACACAAAACAAACCCGCTAAGTGACACATCACAAAACAATAAAAACTAACTAATCCGAGAAGGGAACCGCCAATCAACTTGACTCCACAGCGACAACTACACCACTTCTAGAGAGATTTGTAGCATCCGGAGAAGCTTCAAATTTGCGGTTCAACCATGAGTTGGCGCCGCATAACCACCATGGAATACGAGTAGTAGGAGGTGACTCATACCCACCACAACCACAAATCTTGCCCATACACCCACGGATCAAGCCCGAAATCAAAGGGCAAAGCCTAGGCTTGGGAAGAACTCTATCAAATCAAAGGGTTGTCTTGCAAAAAGGTTGGAAATGGATGGGGAGGGGGAAAAAATCCAGGTAAGGAAAACGGTGGGGAGGAAATCGAGGCGCGGGGGTACGGGGAAGGGAGACGAGAGCCGGGGGTAAGGGAAGGTGAGGGAGAGGAGAAGACGGGAGGGGGAGACGGACTAGAAGGAAGGGGTAGTGGGACTGCTACTGACCCCAAGCCGGAGCAAGGGGAGGCGACTGTGTTGTTCTCAGATCCAGGGTTTGTTTAGAGAGAGGGTAAGAGAGAGAGAGAGAATATTAATAGATTGAATTTTGATTTCCATCCAATCTGAATTTAATGTAATACTCGATATGAATCAAGAGTTCCAATTCGATGATCTGAATTTGATAATCCGATTATAAATGGATTCATATATGAATTAAAGTTGATATTGTTGTGGTCTATTTTATTGAAGGGTACGGCAAAGAGAAAAAGTAGAGAAAGAGAGAAGGGCTTGAGGAATTGTAGTACATATTCCTCATGCCTAGTGTATTTATTTATAGTGAAATAAGTACAATCATAATAGAACAATGACTTTAGGATGATGAGAATATCCCAATCCATATCTACTTAGGATTTACACAATCACATTTATCACATGTTAATATTATCTACAACACTCCCCCTTGAGTGTGTAAATACTCAAGTAGATATCGCATCAGATCTTCAAGATGATGTAAAGATAGTTGATCAAGTCGTCTCGTAGGCACGATAGAGAACACGCGAGTCTCATATAGGGATTTGCACATAAGAGTAAATCTCACAAAAACCTGGTAATGGTAAAACTCAAGGTGGAACAAAACCCATAGTCTAAGGAGAAAAAGTGAGTTAATGCAATGTTGATACTTAACATCTTCAAGACGTAAGTAGTAAGAAAACACACAAGGGTATGACCATCCCAGAAAGGGTGCCTCGTTGAAACTTAGTCAGGCAACAAAAACTGTTACAACCCGTCCCAAAATTTTGTGTGAAATTACCAAAATACCCCTAGTGGTCAATGTTGACTTTTGTTGACTTTTTGAGACGAATTGTGAAAATTTATTTCTTTCCATATTCATGATGTACTCGTCGATACGAACGCGTGGACGCAAGCGGAACTCAATTCGGAATTAAAACGAACGTTTATTGAAGCTTTAAAGGGTAGGAGCATTTTAGTAATTTTCACACCCGTTTGTTAATTAGGGTTTTTGGGTTGACCTAGCTGCTCTGCAGCCATTCCACTAACCCTGCACGATCACTCTCCCTTTCTCCCATTCTCTCGGCCAAAACCACCCAAAACTACACAAACCCTAACCTTTAGACGAATCACAAAACCGTCGAACCGTTGCCCAAAATCCATACCATCACGATCGTCTTGTCATTCTGGACGAGGCTGTGATTTTAGAATCTTCAAACTCGAACTCGATCGATCAAACCGACGTCGGAACGGTTTCGACAAACTGTCTGTCAATTTCCTGTGCAAACCAGACCAAGGTAAGCCTCGAGACCATTACCATTGGTTTTATTGGATTGAGTAGGTTCAAATCGATATAAAGAACGTCGAATTTGGTGCAGTTTTGAACGAGAACGGAATTAGGGTTTTCCGAAGCTTCCCGGCCAATTTCAGGCCATCTCCGGCCATTTTTCCAGCCCCAAATTGGTATGAAAATATTCTACTCGTCAATACCTTAAATTTGATATATGGCACGTTAAATTTGGCCAAAGAACGAAGAAGTTATGAATTTTTGAAGTTTTGGAATTAATTCGGAAAATTTCCCAGAATTCCGACGAACCAGACGGCGGAGGACGGCGGCGGCTCCGGCGACCGGCGAGGGGAAGAAGACAGAGGAATATTCTGTCAATGGTAACGGAATATTCCTGATGGCGTCAGAATATTCCGTCAAAAAGGTATATTCCGTTAACTTTAACGGCGCTAACGTCAGCAGGCGCGTGGCTGACGTCAGCATGCGCGTGGGGTTGACGTCAGCAGGCGCGTGGGGACACGCGCCAGCGCGTGGCAACACGTGCCAGTGCGTGCCGGTGCGTGCCAGCGCGTGAGACCACCTCCCGGCCCGTGTCGGCGCGTGGCGGCGGCGCGTGCGGCAGCGCACTGCAGCGCCGGCGGCGGTAGGGTTTTCGGGATCCGGAAATCGTTTTTCGAGCCCGTTTTCGCCAAAATAGTATTATTTTTGGAATATTTTTCTATAGGGCCTATATTGATTTATATTAGGGAGGTTCTAATTTTTCCCCTAGTATTAAATAGGTAATTCTTCAGGGCCACACTTTGAGGAGGGCAACACCGAGGGAGATTTCACTCCCGATCACCTGTGAGTGGACTTTTGTTTTGAATAAATGGTTTATATGCTTGAAAATAATTATTGAAATGGTTTCTTACATGATTTTAAATGTTTTGGGACATGATTATATATATATATATATATGTTGGTATTCAAATTATGCAACCATATGGTATTTATTTATGGTTATATATTATGAAATGGTTTGAGATATGTTTATATACAGGGATATATTTTATGAAATGATTTTGAGGGTTGAATATATTTATATGGAAATATTGGTATTTAATTATTGGCTTCTACACATGATATACGTATGTATGTTTTCAAACATACTTGGTATGCTTTCACTACGTTGTAGTACCGTCTCACGGCCGTAGGACAAGTCTCACATGTTTGGGTCACACGCACTGTACTCCAGGGGTATTGTCCGGTAAATACCTTAGTGCAAGTTTGTCTTACGTTTATGTTTATTTATGGGGAAAAGGCCCCACTACGTAAGGACTCGGGTGTGACGCGCTATTGCGCAAGTTCTTACATGTGTGTGGTACTAGGAGTACAATTTAATTGAATAATGTAAAGTGCTTGTACGGGGATTGAGAGGCTGTTCCTCAACACGTACATGGGTGATTGCACATATACCCTGTGTTGGATTTCTTATCTATACTATTGATATATATATATGGCGAAACGATTTATGGGAATATGAATTGTTATTTACGGAATTATGTTGATATATATATATATTTCCAGTTATACTTATAAAGTATGGGTTGACATCTATTATGGTATTATTTACGGATTTCGCGTTGAGAATTACTTTCAGCTATATACTTATATTATAGTATGATTTTGATACATACTACGGTAGTATGATTTTGCAAATATACTAGATTTCAAACAGGGGGTTACTATGTTGAAAAGAGAAAGGTATTTCGAAAACTTTTATTTTCGTCCACTCACACCTTTGTTTTTGTGCCCCCTTCAGGACCTAGTGATAGAGCATCTGGTGAAGTCGAGGCATCCGAGTGGCAGCTCTGATTCTTTTTCCTGACCATGTAGGGATTTATCTTTTCTGTTATTCAGTTTTTTTAATAATATCCATCCCTGTTATGGATAGAAATTCTAGCAATTTGATTCATTATTTGTTTCCGCTGTTTCAAATTAGTACGCTCTGAACCTTGTGCATGTTGACATTAATTTCCGCAACTTTATGGTAATTTAATTTGTTTCAACTAAGTGTTGTCATGCATTTAATGGCTTCGTCACTTACGAGTGTCGGCCAGCATGTCCGAACTCGGTATCCACGTGGGTATCGAGGGTGGGGTGTGTCAAAAACCCAATGGGAAAAAATGATCTTGATCGTAGGGAAAAAAAGTACATTAAGGTCAAGTGAGTATATTTCAAGATACTCCCCCTAAGTTCAACAAAACTTCCCTTGAGAACTACAAGCTTTGCAAATGAGAAAATTTGGGCATACCAAATCCTTGAACAAGCTTCTTCGGTAGTGACTTCGTAAAAAGGTCGGCAAGATTGTCTTCGGATCAGATCTGCTTGACTTCAATCTTCTGATGCTCATGCTTATGTGATGTAGACACAATATGCTTGATGTTGACTTCTTGGATGTATTCTGTTATGGTTTGGTCGATACATGCGGAGTTGTCTTTATAAATTGTCTTTATAAGTATAACTGGAATTACAGGTACTTCGAATATGCTCCTACGTACACGTGTGAGTTCGTGTATGGCGATGAGCTCGAAGATGTCGCAACAAAGGTCTATTTGGTTAAGCTTCATGATATTGCGATGTTCTTAACGGAAAAGACATAGTCCATTTAGAAACGTGCCTTGTGTGGATAGTCTGTGTCAGCGTATCCCACAAGGTATGCATCATTCTAATAACTAAGGGTTTGTGGTTAATTCTGAGATGTGTAGGGATAGAATAAGCCCAGATTTGTAGTAACGGAACAACGTCTTTAACACCTATTTGGTGGTAGCGTGTAGGCGCAGTGTTGTTTCTTACCAAAAGATCAACAACAAAGGAGATGTCATGCCTAATGCAATGAGCTAAGTACAATAAAGCACTAGTTGAACTTAGATATAGAACTTCAGGTTCCACAACCTTTTTAAGAGTCTCATTTGCATCTAGCGTATGAATGGTCATGGGTGTACTCGAAGGCAACACTTTCTGGGTGTAGTTCAACTAGTGGACTAGAATACCATATGAACTTTGCTCGAAACTTCAGGTTGAGACGAAAATGATTTTCCCAAGATCTTTTATCTCAAATTCCGACTTCAGGTGCGAGGCAATTTTCTCAAGCTCTTCCAGAGTCTAAGTGAGATTTATGTCATCGACATATAATGCAACTCTAGAAAATTTGATTTTGTACACGCATGGGCATAATTTATTCACATATCCCTAACTGATCAAATATTCACTTAGACGGGTATACCACATCCGCTTGGATTGTGCCAATTCGTAAAGTGAAAGCCTCAATTCAATAGAAAGGGTCTTCTGTGGTCTAGAACTATTTGAATCAGTCTATGAAAGTCCTTCAGAAACTTCCATGTAGATTCACGTATCATGATTCCTATAAATACGTTACAACCACGTTCATAAGCTGCAAATTCAGTTTTTTGAAAACTACCAAACAGATAAGGTAGCTAAACTTTATGGCGTCCATTACGGGGGAAATAAGTCTCCTCGTAATCAATCCCAGGGCGTTGAGAGAAGCCTTGCGCCACAAGGCGTGCCTCGTATCACACTATTTCATTCTTCTCATTACGCTTCCTTACGAAAACCCATTTGTAGCCAAATGGCTTCACATGTGGAGGTATAGGAACTACAGGCCCAAACACTTTATGTTTTGCAAGTGAATTAAGTTCGACCTAGATTGCTTGTCTCCAGTTTGACACATTGGTTCCACGTCAACATTCATCAACGAAACGCAGTTTGATATCGTCGATTTTCACTATGTTGGGTAGCTACCATATCCATGCATGCATAATGAACCAAGAACTTCAAGTCTCGGGATAATCACGATTAATTTCATGAAGTGGAATGGTTGAGATATCGTATTACAAATCAAGCTCTTCCGAGTGATCTGTTGCACTTCAGGCCAAGAACAGATTGATTGGCTAGCCACCGGTGTACCAAGCCGTCCAACAGGGTCGGCCAATCGTCCTTCAGGGGCGGCACACCCTCTGGGATGTTAACTGGACATTCGTTACATACGTTAATCCTTGCAGGCATGTTTGCAGTTGGTATGTATGATCTCGCCACTTTAGCTAGATCAGAGAAAGCGTCTGGAACAACACTCTAGAATCTATAATACGGGGATCAAGATGAGACATTGTTACAACCTGTCCCAAAATTTCATGTAAAATTACCAAAATACCCCTAGTAAACAAATGTTGACTCTTGTTGACTTTCTCGAAGCGACATGTGGAAATATTTTCTTTACATATTCAAGTATTACTTGTCATACGAACATGTGGACGCAAGCGGAACTCGATTTGGAGTTTAAATGAGTATTTTACAGAACTTTAAAGTTCAAGGGCATTTTAGTAATTTTATGCCTGTAGGTTAATTAAGGTTAGAGGGTTTTAACCCAACTTCTTTGCAGCTGTTTCTCTCCCCGACCTCACTCTCTCTCTTTCCCTCTCACTCTCTCGTTTTCTCTCTGCCAAAACGTACCAAATACACCGAAACCCTAGAAATTGGTTTAATAAAAAAACCGTCGAAACACCACCCAAGACCATAGCTGTTACGATCGTCTCATTGTTCTTGACGAGGCTGTGATTTTAGAATCCTCAAACTCGAACCAAATTGGCCAAACCGATACCAGAACGAAAACGACAAACTGTTCATCGATTTTTCTTACTATCCCGGCCTATGTAAGTCTCGAAACCATTTCCATTGGTCTTATCACGTTGAGTAGGTTCGATTTCATATAAAGAATGTAAATTTTGGTGCAGTTTTGGAGTAGAATGGATTTAGGGTTTGTCTGAGACTTTCCGACCAATTTCAGGCCAGTTCTGGCCATTTTCCGGCCCCAATTTCATATGAAAAATATTCTACTCTTCAATACCTTCAATTTGATATATGGATCATTGAATTTGGTTGAGAAACAAAGAAATTATGGACTTTTGAAGTTTTGAACCAAAACCGGTGAATTTTTCCAAATTTCGGCGAACCAGACGGCAGTCGGCAGCGGCTCTGGCCACTGGCGACAGGTTGATGGCGAAGGAAAATTCCGTGACGGTAAAGGAATATTTCTGACGATGTCAGCATATTCCGTCGGTTAAGGTATATTCCGTTAACTTTAACGGGACGCCGTTAAAGTTAACGGCGATGACGTCAGCCAAGCGTAGGGAAGCATGCCAGCTCGTGGAGACCCCTGCCGGCGTTTGGCCTCGCGTGGAAGCGCGTGCCGGCGCGTGGCAAGCTTCTCCTGGTGCGTCCGACCGTTTCCTAGCGCGTCAGGCGGCGTACAGCGGCGGGAAGTTTTTCGGGTCCCGGAAATCATTTTTCGAGCCCATTTTCGCTAAAATAATATTGTTTTTAAATTATTTTTTATTAAGGGTAGTTATTATTGATTTTGGGGATTTTTTAATATTGTTCCCTAATATTAAATAGGTCATCCTACGTCTAGGCGCTTCGAGAAACGTGACACCGAGGAGGATTATACTCCCGAGTACTTGTGAGTGGACTTTTGTTTTAATAAATGGTTTTATGCTTTGAAATATTTATGGGATTGTTATATACATGTTTAAAATGATTTTGGAAGCATGAACATATATATATATATATATATATATATATTATGAAATGGTTTTGAAACATGGTTTTGATTATGCATAAAGGTATTGGTATTTGATATTTGATTTGAATGAGTATACCTATTTATGCAACGTTTGAGTAATTGTGAAATATTGAAGTTTAAGTTATTCTTTATTTATACACATGATGTATATATGTATGTTTTCAAACACACTTGGTATGCTTTCACTACGTTGTAGTACCGTCTCATGGCCGTAGGGCAAGTCTCACATGTTTGGGTCACATGCACTGTACTCCAGGGGTATTGTCCGGTAAATACCTTAGTGCAATCTTGTCTTACGTTTATGATTATTATTGGGGGAAGGCCCCACAACGTAAGGACTCAGGTGTGACGAGCTAATAGCGCAAGTGCTTACATGTGTGTGGTACTAGGAGTACAAATGGATTGATAACGTAAAGTGCTTGTACGGGGTTGGGATGAGGTTCCTCAACACGTACATGGGTGATTGCACATATACCCTGTGTTGGTTTTCTTATTATACATATTGAACTATATTGCAGTATGACTTTTGGAAATACAAATGGTTCATTACGGTTTATAGTTTGAGATCTAATTTTCAGTATATATAAAGTATGATTTGACATATACTATGGTAGTATAAGTTTATACCTATACTGATTTTCAAACAGGGGTTATTATGTTGAAAAGAGAAAAGGGTTTAGAAAACTTTATTTTTCGTCCACTCACACTTTCTGTTTTGCGCCCCCTTCAGGACTTAATAGCGGTGCATCAGGTGACATTGAGGCATTTGACTGGCAGCTCTGAACTCTTCCCAACAATGTAGGGATTTATCTTTCTTTCAGTTTCTTAATAATATCCATCCGTGTTGTGGATAAGATTTTAAGAGATTGATTTTAGACTTTTATTCCGTTGCTTATTCTTAAACGCTCTGAACCTTGTGCATGTTGAACTTAATTACTATTGAGTTTATTTTAAACAAATGTTGTCATGATTATTATGGTTTCGTCACTTACAAGTGTCAGCCAGCACACCCCAAACTCAGTGTCCACGTGGTTTCCGAGGGCGGGGTGTGTCAGACATAGTAGGGACGTCCACGATAATTCGCGCTGTTCTTCAGAAACGTTGACGTTCTTATCTCCTCTTAACGGCGGGAAGACTGTCTCATCTAAGTGACAATCCGCAAACTGGCGGTAAAGAGATCGGGTGCAAGGGCTCTATAGAGCTAATTCGAAGGAGAATCACAATCGACAAAGATTCACATCCTTTTTTGAGGACCCATATTGGTACATTGCGGCGGCACAATATGGCATAAGGTGCATACCTAAAACTTCCAAATACGAAACATCAAGCTCGTATCCAGTAACCAACTATAACGCTAAAATGTATCGGGTAGCAATGGCCCTCAGACGGACCAACATGGCTGTATACAAAATTGAATAGCCTGAGGCAGAAATCAAAAGCTTGGTGCGTTCACCAAGGTCTGGGCGATCAATTGATAATGCGCTTTATGATCGCTTCTACGAGGCTGTTTGGGGTTAAACATGAGGAATTCAATGTTCAATTTCAAACCCAAAAGACATGCAATACTTATCGAAAACTCTTCGATATAAAATTTCCGGCATTATCCAGTCTTCTGACTTTATGAGATAATTAGGGTGGTGAGTCCTTAAGTAAGAAACGGCCAGGAGTTTAGCAACAATGCATTTGGACAAACATGTGACCATTGTGTCGATATATCAATCCAAAACCATATTTAGATGGTCCGCATTTTTGGTTGGATGAGTCCACATTATTTCCTTTAATCCACTGTGAAAAGAGTATGTAGTAACTTTGCTAGGGATGATATAAAAATCCAATTTTCCAAATGAGCAGGTTTGGCAAAGTGTGCTTGTAGGCACAAAATCCTTACTCCATGTAAGGTGATGCGTTGTGTAACACGTTGCATCGTGTTTTGACCTAAATATCCCAAACGGTCATGTCAAAGAAAATAAACTGCTCGAATCACTCGGTTCCAAGCCGGCCTATATGTGGCATGTCCCAGTTGGGAGGCAGCCCATTGGCCTCAAAACATAGCTTCAGGCTTCATATTTTGGAGGTGATGTAGAGATACTTCACTCTATTTTCTACAGTAGTTTTCACAATCATTGTTCTCTCGAATATCCTTAAAATTCAATGACATTCTTCCGGGACATAGAATATAAGGCCCCTTAATGGTAATTCAGTACCATTAATACAACAAGGAGCGGTGCCAATGCCCTTAATCAGGTTAGATAGACTTAAATTCGTTGTTAGAGGGGTGATTTAGGTATGAAGTTAGTGTGCATAGTAGCACATTCATCCAAACAACTAACTTCCCCACATTTATACCTTATCACATGTTAATTGAATTCAGTCACATGTATAGAAACATGATTCAATTAACTCATATTCGAGGACAATATCCATAACTAAAACAAACACAAAACTTAAATCCGAGAACATAGGAAATTGTTCACAAAGTAAACCAAATTGGATAGGGGGTTCGGCCAACATGGCCTTTCATGTCAAAATTATGCTTTTCAAGATAAGTTAGATGAAGCAAAATTAGTTTCACAGATTGACTATGGGAATGGTACTCCTCAACAATATTGGTAGGGCCACAAATAAGTGCATAACCAGTGATCTATTCCATCAAAACAGAAGTAGATTTTGTACGGTTGAGGTTCGAGGATATTGCCCCTTATTCTTGAAGTTTTAGGTCTTAGTTGGCAAGGGATCACATGTTTGGTCGTGATGCCACCCCCTTGGTAGACCCTGATTCTACCATTATTCGGTACTCTCCAGCCGAAGAAAGATGAGTAGATTCATTAGGCGTCTGTCGAAGCAAAGCCTTGTGTTTTGTACACCTCTACCGAAACAGTGCGTGACCTTCGGTACATCCTTGCCGAAGCAGGGCATGCCATTCGGTAGACTCCAGCCGAAGCAGGGTCTATACCGTTCGGTAGACTCAAGCCGAAGCTGGGTCACACTATTCAATAGGCTTCAGCCGAAGTTGGGTCTATAATGTTTGGTACCTCCTAGCTGAATCACTAGGATGCCGCTTTCACTGATGTGCTTTTCAGTGAGCAATGTGGTACTAATTAGATATGATAATTTAGTGAACTTCTGCTCTCTACAGTGCTTCTTCAGGAGCATTTTAGAAGTATGGAAAGATGAGAAAATCTTCTCCAATCAAAATTCAATCGTATTCTATAAATTTCATAATTGTACCTATTCACAGATGGGGTTCAATCATGTCTTGCGCCACGGAAGATATGTCTTGCTTTGGGCAAAATCATCTTTTCATGACTGGAACGGTCTGTAGAGCGAGTCAAAGAGCCATGAAATCCTCATCATCGAGGTACTTCCATTTACAATGCTTCATGCATAAGTCTTCGAATGAAGATCATGACGGAGACTTATTTTGCTCTATCCACGCCATTGTTGGCTTCAATGTGTCTCAGCTTCTCAGTAGTCAAGTGGAGCTTCACAACTCGTACCCACATAAAGTAATTTCTGCCAGAAACTTCCATGTTAGTGAAATCGAACTTGTTACGGTTCGAAAATCCACATAATACAGGGAACAAGATTGTGGTTGGTGTTTATGGGAAATAAATTCTCCATAAGCATCAAAGTTAAAACATTCGGGTTCTAAGACATGGTTTGGTTTAGTAGATTAATCATGGAGAACTTCGGGTCTCTACATGAGTGGTGAGTTTTTGGAAACATAAAAAATGTTTCTATGGCACTTTGTCGAAACTTCGGGTTTGAATTAAAAAAACATGAACTTCAAGTTCATGGGTACCTGTAAGCAAACGCAATATACAAGTACGAATACATATATATAGATATATATATATATACATATATATATACATATATATATACAAATAATTTGGGTGGACTGAGTTTGGAACTACAAGTTCAAATGATAAATAGCTAGGCTGCAGGCCAGCTAGAGGGTGCGGGTTGTAGGCCCGAGCCTAACAAGGGCTGGAGCGGCAGTGATCAAAGTCCACTGAGTTGAAAAAGTGAAGAGAACCAAGCCCAATTAAGGCTATAGTGGGAAATGGGCCGAGAATTGGAGACGGGCGGAGACCAAAAGAGACCCAAAAGGGCTTGGATGTCCTGGTGTAGGTTTAAATCAACGCTGGAAAGATCAACGTCGTTGCAGGGCGGCAGTGATCTCGAACTAAAGGTTAGAGCAAAAGGATTTTGAAGGGAAATTGATGGAGTTCAACGGAGAACTCGAAGTTCTCGACATTGGGGTCCAAAATTCGAGAAGAAACCCTACGAGATTCAACTAGAATCTCGGTGAAAGTTGTCGAGGACGACGAAGGTTTGGTCAGGGATCCACTAGGGATGGCAGCAGGTCGTCATAAGATGTGGATTTCACCAAAAATTGTGAAAATCAAGGCTGGGTTCTCGGACTTCAGGCGAGATCTGGTTGTGAAAGATTGGCTCAACAAGAGCCGTGGCTCGGCTTCAGGGTTTTTCTTTGCAAATACAAAAAAAAAAACCCTACTTTTTCCTTCATTCACACAATCATCAATTCACTTAATATATAGCAAATATATTAAATTTAATGTGAACACAATATTTGCAGAAGATTATAATTCGTAAAAAAACATAAAATTGGGTTCGTGCATCGTGGTGAAGGTTCATGCAATCAAGGCTAAAAAATATCTACATTGAGACCATGTTTTAGAAGTACTTGGATTGTTGATGATGATGGTCGAACAATTTGTTTGCAGAGGAACACCTTTCAACTCCGAATTTCCATCTTCAATGCATTGAATCTCGTTCAATATAAGATTACAAGGAGATAATTGAATCAATAGCAAGTATATTAATTCAATAAAATAAAAAGTAAAATAAAATAAAAATTATGGAAAATAAAACTCCCCATGACTGAAGATGGCAAAAACTCCAGTATAATTCTCTTTAGCACAGCCAAAAGAGCGTGATGATAAATTGTTGTGGTCTATTTTATTGAGGGGTGCGACAAAGAGAAAAAGTAGAGAAAGAGAGAAGGGCTTGAGGAATTGTAGTACATATTCCTCATGCCTAGTACCTTTATTTATAGTGAAATAAGTATAATCATAATAGAACAATGACTTTAGGATGATGAGAATATATCTCAATCCATATCTACTTAGAATTTACGCAATCACATTTATCACATGTTAATATTATCTACAACATATATGATATGATAATAATCTGATCCGGCTTACTATAACATATTATTTTCCCCTATTTTATTTTTATATTAATTTATAAATATTGTACTTGTGTGTAGCAGTAGTTTAAGTTATTTATGCATTCAAAATACAATTGCACTTTATTTTTTCTCATTATATAACATGAAAATTGCTTTAAAATAGCTAATTATAAAGGAATAAAGTTACTAATGATATTTTAATTTTTTAGGTCTTAAATTAGATAAGATAATAAAATAATCCAATCCGAATTCGATGCTTATCTAATCTGGATTGACAAGTCACATCTAATGATCCGAATACATTATGAATTCGATAATCCGATCTGTTTACAGGTTTACAATCACCTCGATTTTGTTGGTGATTTTTTTTAGTACAAACGATAATTTGCACTAATCTACACTAAGGGGAGGAGGGAGAGTTTGAACTCAGAATGCAGTGGATTGAAGAAGAAAACTCTAACCACCAGAGCAATCCACTACTTGCCACTTATGTTGATGAAATTAATTACGAGTTAGCTATTGTCTATCGATAATATAACTATATTTATTAGACTAATTGCATTGAATTTCCTTTTACAACTTTGAGTTAGCTATTAGGCAATAAATCGATCACATCACTTGAGAAGAAAAAAAAAACCAAATCACAAATCCAAATTACAAAGAGTTGTTATTAATACTCCACATTTTGTTGATTACTCTCCATATAAAAATATAATTATATGTGCTAATATAAAATGACTATTTAGTTCTAAAGTTTTGTGAGTCAGCCACATTATAATTACTTTATGCACCTTCTACATTGATTGTTTCAGTGGTGATTAGACCATGAATTGGTACTAATTAAGTATCAGTTTCGTATCAGTTTCAACTTCGTTCCTAGTCTAAATCTTTTTATCTTATTTAATTATCTCACTGTCCCAGCTCCAAAACATCAAACATGCTTCAACATCTTTAGTCAAATTCAATTTGTCATGTGTAGTCTATCCATTTTAATACGAAACTAATTAGGTATCACTCATTTGAAACTCAATTTTTCAAAAAAATAAGATAATATACAGAAGAAAATTGGCAACCTCAAGTTCTTTTTCTGATACAATAAGTCATGATGAAAATTTGTATGAAATCAGCTTTTAACATAAGAAGTATGCTTTTTTTTTTTTAAGAAAATAATTGAACAGGTTTTCCCTAAAGTTTGAAGACGAATAAGCGAGTACATGTACATATATATGGCGGATGAATTTCCACAGTTTTTTTAAAGCTTGGGAATATAATTGTCATGAACAGTTGAGATCAGTACCCGGCTATCCGGCTGAAAAAGGATAAATTGTTTTGTTCGTGCAGATTGCTATCTATCCTGGAGACTTGATCTAGTTTCATCGAGCCAAAGCTGCTTGCAACTTCTGCCATAATAAGTTAGAAAAGTTAGGACAAACAAGCAAGGTCCTACACCCCCCACCCCCACCCGTCGATACATTTGGCAAATTGCCTAGGCCCTTCCTTCCCCATTTCTTTTTGCAAACAAATGAATCGTTTTTACATGAATATTGAGGGAGAGAGCACGAGCCAGAGAGGAAAGCAATATAATTTTATTTTATATTTTGAAATTTAAAATGTAATGATTAATTTATATCATAATGTTTTGGACCTCCGGTTGAAGGACTTAGGGTGCATTCTATTGCACATTGTAGTACATTGTGTCTTTTATTTTTTCTTAGGAGGAAGAACGAATGTATAAGAAAGAGTAGTGTTTCAAAATTTGAATCACAAAAAAGGGTTAGGTGAAATGGAATAGAGAGAATATACTAGGAAACCACTTTAGTAAACTAGGGCCACGTGGGAGGGATTGAAGCAACAACATCATATTCCTTTGATCCCCACCGTCATAATATCATGCCCAACTATATATAAGAAGTATCACTATCATAAGCATGTTGTGTATTTTTTTGAGAGATTAATATAAAAATTAATTAAAAATAATAATTAGAAATAAAAAGGAAAAAGGGTGAGTTGGGTAAAGTGTGTGGGAAGAATCTCTCACACATTTGAATGTGGACAAACGAAACAAATCTTTCACTAAATACCAGCTTTGTTACATTATTTTAATTATCACGATAAAGCTTACAACAATTCATCTTTGGAAACCCCAAATTACCAGCCTAAACTACGATTGATTTAGCTTTAACTAAACTTATATGTATTTTCCCAACCCTCATTTTGTACGTTCTTTTAGTTAAGCGACGAGCAATGGCTTTTACTTATGGAGCCCAACGATATTCTCTCTTTGTGCGCGTGTTATTCAAAATTTTGTCGATTATCTGGATTCTTATTCTTGTGAACATGTATTGAGAAATACTATCTTAACTAGTTGACATGTTATGATGCTAATATCCTAATTAAAAATAGTTGATTACGACAAATCACCGACTCAATATGCAACATTTCTGTATCTTCGACAATATAATATGTGAGTATGAAAAGAATTGTTTCACGTCAAAAAGTTAAAGAAATCTCGCAAGAGGAGTAGGTTTATTCTCCACATTATTGCTAATTAGGTTTGGGATTGAGACCTCATCTTCATTCATAATATACTAGATAGTTTTTGTTGGATACATGATGCTATTTGTATTTCACCGAATCAAACAACAGTAATTTATAATTTAACAACATATATTAGATTGTCATAAAGTATAAGGAGAAGTGTAATGTTTCCTAGTCTACGTTCTTGTGAAAAACATTGGTGAGAAAAGTTGGTAATTATACGTGGAATAAGGAGGCATATAGCATCAATTTTTTAAACTCCTTTGGACTTCTTTTCATTCGAAACTGGGCAAGCGGCTAACTTAGTAATCACCACTACTTCTAGAGGAGATCGAAGCTAGCCATTTGAATAAAGAAACAAAGTAGAACACAATTTAAAACTAAGGGAAGACAAACGAATAATAATTAAAAATCGATTAAGGGGTGGTGTTTTTAATTAAGTTTGATTAAGGACTCGGACACGTGGAGAATGTCAGCGACAATGTGGGTGTCTATATATGCAATTGCCAAGTGTGAAGGGAAAAGGTCTCCGCCGTAACAACAACGGCTTGGACTGTGACTTGCATTGTATGATATTTATGGACGCCAAGTATCAAGGTTTTGACTTCATGGGACTAAGTGTTTTGTGTTAATATGTGCATATATATTTATGTTCTTTGTTTTCTCACAAACATTGTTCCTGGAAATTGTGGTGTAAACCAGCATATGTAGTATCATGATTCATGGACAGTGCATAGTGATTGCTCCTTACATTTCTCATTGATCTACTTGTAGTAATAGCATAGATAAACTTAGAAATAAATAAGAACCAATCGCGATTAACCAAACCAAATATATGTTCTTGTTAGACAATATGACATGTTATGTTGTATGCAAGGTTCTAAAACACGCTAGGCGCTAGTCGGGCGGTGAACAGGGGCCTAGCGCCTAGGCGCCTAGGCGCCTAGGCGGGGCCTAGGCGGACTAGGCGGATTTAAGTAAATTTATAATATCATATAAATAAGTGTCTATTTACACTTTAAAAATAAATAAAAAAACTATACTTATATCAAGATTTTGGAAAGATAAAATGCAAAATAGAAGAATATATAAATTTATAAAGCACTACAATTTATTGAAAATAAAACATGGGGAAAAAGTTAAGCATATAATGAGTGTTATTGGATGAAACATTTATCCAACAAGTCTACAATTTATTAAACACATAAAATGCAAAACGGAATGATCTAATAAGATACTTGCAAAGTTGTAAGCCTAGGCCTCAATCTCTTCTTCTCCATTTCCTTCCAAGACTCCCTCCGTATCAGACTCAAACTCAAATTCCTCATCACCTCCCTCTTCTTCCGTGTCCTCATCCGATACAAAATCCTCCTCATGAAGTTCTCTTACTTCAAAATTTCTAGAACTATCCACTTCCGATGCCTCTCCCTCCATTCCAGAACCAAGCTCAACTTCTTCATCACCACCATCCACAATCCATCCTTGCGCCATACGAGCCTCACTATCAAGTAGTGTATCCACTTTCTTATCCTTTACTCTTTTCTTCTTGTTCATGATCCTTGCATTAAATTGGACATAGACTAAATTATTTAATCTTGTTGTATCTAGTCTATTCCTTTTCTTTGTATGTATCCCCTCAAAAGTGCTCCAATTTCTCTCACACCCAGATGAACTTGTAGTCAATGAGAGAATCTTTATAGCCATTCTTTGCAAATTAGGTACACCATTTCCATAAGTACACCACCATGAAACTAAACAAGCACAAATTGCACAATTAGTAAAAAAAATAATTAGTAAAGAAAAATTATTAATAAATAACCATATGTGAAAATTCATACCTGGATCATAGTTGTCATTATTTTCAACGCATCCAATCTCGGCCAAATGTCTTCCAAATCCACCATCTTTTCTCCTATACTTCGGCATCTCTATATTTATCACTTGATTTTGGACATCATAGTTCTCAGGAAAAAACTTCTCAACACAAGTAAAGATACCATGACAAGTGGATCAACTTGTATGCTTGGATCTTTGAAGAAGTAATAAGGGTTCAAGAGGTAGGCCGCCAAATGTAATGGACCATCAAGCCGATCACGACCTTTTTCATCAATAATTTGAAGGATTGGTTGATAGTGTGCCTCATTATTTTTGAATACCTCTTTAATCTTCTTCTTTGCTTGTTGTAGCTCTCCATACAAAAATCCCATTGATGGCTTTTTATCCCCATCCACAAGTCGAAGCACCTTAAATAAAGGTTCAAACACATTCAAGCAAAGTGAGACCCCATTCCAAAAATGTGCACTCACCACGGTAGCATATGCCACTTTCCCCTTCGTACTCTTGGAATGCTTGCATTGTTCCCATTCATCACTAGTAACCATAATCTTCAAGTCCTTTCTCTTATCATTCAAGCTTTGCAAAGTTAGAAAAGAAGTTGCAAATCTAGTGACTCCGGGCCTCACTATATCTCTTTTGTGAGTATGCTTCCTCATTAATGCCAATGTTTTATGATGTGCATAAATGAAGATAGTAAACGCCTTCGCCTTGTCAATCACTCCTTTGAACCTTGGTAGGTTACCAATTCCTTGAAGCATGAGGTTCAAAGTGTGAGTGGCACATGATGTCCAAAATATATTTGGCCTTTTCAACTTCATCATGTTGGCCGCCGCCATATTGGCTGAAGCATTGTCGGTCACCACTTGAACTACATTTTGTGGCCCAACTTCTTCAACACACTTGTCAACATATTCAAAGATGTATTCCCCGGTGTGTGATTCACTAGAGCATTCCTTGGAAGAAAGAAATAATGTGCCTTCCTTGCAATTAACACACAAATTCATTATGCTTCTTTTTTTTCGGTCGCTCCAAGCATCGGTCATAATTGAGCAACCATTCAAAGCCCACTCTTCTTCATGCTTCTTAAGTGATTGCTTTACTTTCTCCACCTCTTGTTTCAATAATGGCTCCCTTAAATCATATTGGCTTGGAGGTTGGTAACCCGGGCCAAATTGACCAACCGCTTCCACAAAGCGTAGGAAGCTATCATTATCAATAGCATGAAAAGGTATACCGGCTTCATACACCCATCGAGCCAAATATTGATCCACTTGATGTGTTTTATCCTTCCAAATTGCATCAAGGATATTTTGTTGTCGTGTCCTCTTGCTTCCATCATTTGAAGAATCGGGATTGATGGCGGATGTAAACCTATCCATAGGCCCAAGAGTGCGCGACCTTTTCCTTGACCCAACAACTTCAACGTCTTCATTATCTTCGACTATTTGAAGTTGAACATCTTCCCTCACTTCCTCATTGTGTTTATTCCTTTGTTTTTTCTTATTTTTTGCTTCTTCTAATGCGGCTTTACATTTAGCTTTATCCTCATCCGAAGACTTTGTGCACCCGGCTACATTTCCCTTCACGTTGGCTATGTGCTGTTTCATTCGATAGACTCCACCACTAATTATTTTCTTACACAACTTACATTGCACCTTATCAGAGTTTGTAGGATTTGCCAATACCCCATACTCCCATCCCACATCATCCGAAGCACGCTTCAATGTATTATCTGTTTGGGAAGACGACATTGCATTGGATGCTCCAGACGATGCAGTACCAGCCATCCACAAAAATAATTCTACAATTGCAATTCTGTTATTAGCCTTTTTTTCTCTTCAGTCATTTAACTTTAATGCAGAGTCATGATTGACATACAATTGCAATTCTGTTTTCTGATTTGGCAAAGAATTAGGCAGTGTTTGATTAATTGTTTTCCATACAATTGCAATTCTGTTTTCTGAATTCACGCTAAGATCAGAACAATTCACGCTAAGTAATCCCAACAAAAAAGGAAAGCAATGCCATGTGAAACAAGAAACAGAAGTAGGACAAAACAGAAGCAATGCCATATTTACATGTGAAACAAGAAACAGAAGCAGGACAAAACAGAAGCAATGCCATATTTACATGTGAAGCAATACCAAATTTCCGATACACAAAACTATGGATCCATACTACATTTTGTGGCATCATATTCTTCCATGATTGAGAATCTAAGATAAAGCTGAAACTTCAAAGTTCAAATAACGTGAAAAGCAGAAAAGGACTCAACGAAAATATCAAGCTTAATGCATTTGGTTGTAGACTTGTAGTTATATACCTTCAGGAAATGGTGCAAAAGAAATCCCGCAGCCCTTCTTCAATCCTTCTGAATCATCTGCAACTCTGTAAGAACAAGATCGCCTTCAGATTCTCAGAATCAGTTCCCCAGAAGAACGGAACATTCCCATTAGGATCCTGCACAAGAAAAGGAGTCAGCTGCTCAACCACAAAAGCAAAGAAAGAGACGCAAGAACTTGAAAGTAAACAAGGAAGGAGACACGGGCCGATTGATTTCGCAGAGCTTGGCAGAGAGGTTTCACTTATAGTAGGATATCTCTCACAACCTGGTCAGCAGGAGGACCTCGGTCTCTCAGATTCCTGAAAGCTTCAATAACAACAAAAAAGGGGAAGAAGAGGCGGAGAAGGGGAAGAAGAGGCACTGACTGGAGATGGGGAGAAGCGAATTAGGGATTTTGGAATCCCAAATTTCCAATTTAAGCATGAATTTAAAAAAAAAAAAAAACAGGCAGCCCCGCCTAGGACACCGCCTAGCCCCGCCTAGCCCCGCCTAGCCCCGCCTAGGCGCCCGCCTAGCAAGCAGCCGATTTTTAGAACGATTGGCAAAAAAACTCCTCGGTTCTCAGCCGCCTAGCACCTAGGCGCCGCCTAGGCCGATTTTTAGAACAGTGGTTGTATGATTGTTTGATTTTGAATTATAGTGTCTATTCTTGCATGTATAATTAAACAACTACCAATCAGCCTATAAGTTGTAATCAGTTTTATGGATTTAGGACAAATATGCAATCAAATTTGCGCTTATGTACAAAATATAATATTTCGGTTTAAGAGTTTAAGCTATTAGAATGTAAATATTTGGTTTATATTGTAACTCGATAACATAGCACGTCAAACTCTTTAACAAAGAGATCATTACTAATTCATACAATTTAATATAGAGTCTCGTTTTTTTGATCACCCACTCTTGGATTTGATATCAACGGTTGATATTAAAATACAAAAAATACAATGATAAGTAACCGTGCATTCCTTAGGCACCTTGTAACCAAAGAACATTTCTCATACATACATACATACATACATACATACATTACTGGTTTTTGGTTGATTACTCTAATTCTTATCATGGTATTAAAGCAAGCTATTCACGTACTAGGCCAAACGTACAATCATGCACTTTACTTCCCTCGATATCTATCATCCATGTGTAAACACAGTTGAAGAGTACGTATCCCACATTAGAAATGTAAACCCTCCATCCATTGCTGTGATGATGTTGGAGTCACTTTATTAGATAAGATCGGAAAAATCTTGGGTGGTACGTACTATTCAATGGTACGGTTATTGAATGGTCCAGATTAATTTGCAGTGGGTCCCAAATGAATCTTAAACTATTCAACAATACGTATCATTCAATGGTACGTACCATTAAAGTTTGACCCGATAAGATCTGATATTCTTTTTTACCCAATTAGTGAAACTCAGCAGCAACAAATGTACTACGATCGATTTTGGTAAAGAAAAGGGAAAGCAACTCACTGTTTCATCACGCATGTAAAACTGGGAAAAACACAGTAAAGTAGATTTGCCTTCGAACTTTAAACAAAGATACCGTGTCTGTGTGTAATTAAGTAAGTTTGTAACATGCGGCATAGACTCGCATATACCATCTGTTGTAAATTGTTGTGTTCATATATCCCGCAGTATCCGTTCACGTGCTGAAGTTTCATCAAACCCTAGACCGCCCCATCCCACATTGCTCTACAAAAGTATCATCATTACAAACCGTCGTTATATTTACCAGAACAAAACTTATTTCGTCTTGCAATAATTACATCCAGTACCACTGCATGCAGCCTTTTTTCTCCATACAAAGCCACCAAAGTCACTGTGCCAATCATCACATTCAGTGTGAGTGCATCTGAATCATGCATGCATCGCCCTAATTCTCTACCATGGAATAAGTATTATGATACAAGGGATGGAGTCTCTGATCCTCCATATTATCTGTTGCCTCAAATTATGTACCTGTTTGTCCGCCATCGTGTGACGAAGTCAACCTATAATGTGAGAAATAGATATATAATTGTATAGAAGTTGATACAAAATAAAAATGTTGTACAAAGATGTTCATGTGCAATTGTGCATTAATAATAACATAACAAGCAGCTGGTGGTTCAAAAATCAATTTCAATTTGTTTACCGCCTCTACGGTTTAAGTCTTTCCCCTTTCCAAGAACGAATCTTATTAGTTGATTGTTCTCGTACATACTAAGACACGTGATGTGAGTGATATTTAAAAAAAAAAAAAGAGAAAATGTTAAAACTAGGAACAAAAGAACAAACAATTTGAATTATATATAACGGAAGGGTAAAATGCTAACATCTGTCTCTCATGCACGCTAAGTAAGCAAAAGTGACTGTCAATCATTAGTACTGTTGAACTCGCACGTTAAAACCACCCTTGTCCATGAACGAATATTACTAGTGGATTGTTATTGTATATACTGAAACACGTGATGGAGTGTGATGTTTTCTTTTAAAAAGGAAAAAAGTAAATTAGAAACAAAAAGCAATAATTTTGAATTCTACATTAACGGAAGGGTAAAATGCAAACATTTGCCTCTCATGCACACTAATTACGCAAAAGTGATTGGCAGTCATTGTTACTGTTGGTTGCTCATGCTAAACACACAAAAGTGAATGTCAGTCATTGTTACCGTTGGTTCAGTAGCGGATCCCACACATATAACTTATGGAAGCAAAACTCTTAATCTTAACCTTAAAATTTATAATGCCATCTATAACTTTATTACATTGTCTAACATAAATGATTGACCATCAAGCAACATGTGAATGTCCAAATCACAAATTAATGAGAGAGATATCATCATGAACTGTATGGGTTATTGCCATTAAAACTCCTTCATATACAGTCAACTCTTGAGCCTTAGCCAACAAGTAGGCAACCATACATTCTAGGAAACCATCAAAATAGAAAATCAATACTTTTCTGATAAAGAAACACAAGGACAAACAGAGAAAGGTTAGAGATCAGGGTAAAATTGGAAAGTAATAAAAGCAATTAAAAGGTGGGTGATGGGCGATGGGCTTGGGCCTGGACCAGCCGACGTTTTCCGTTACGAATCGCTTTCGGACCCATCATTGCAAAAACTCAAATAAATATTTACAATAGCATTGACCAAAAACCAAGCAGTTGACGTAGATAGAACTTTAATTTAAAGAAGTCCCCCATAGTAACGGCGTTATGAGCTGTGGTTTTGCTATATATAACGCCCTCTCTGCCTCCTTTCCCTTTATTCAACGTTATAACCCTCTCAGTTTTCAAGTTTCAACATCTTTTCCCTCTCATCTCTCTCTCTCTCTCTCTCTCTCTCTCCTCAGTGAGCATTTTAATGGTTGCGTAAATCTGAAGACTGGTACAAACGTCTGAGTGTTTTGTTGGAATTTAGTTGGTTTTTTGATTTCATCACTGGTCGGAAATCTCTCGAAATGGGAAAGAAAGATCACCAGCAGAGAGATGAGCAAAGCAAAGAAAATGCAAGAGTGGAAGCAGTTCTTCAGCTTCTGAGAAAACAAGCCCCACTCACAGTCAAACAGGTTTGGATTCTCACATCAACCTTCAGATCTCCATGTTTAGCTTCATGGGTTTTCTTAAATTTTCAATCTTTTTAATGGGTTCTCTTAAATTTTCAAACTTTTTAATGGCTTTTGTCTGTTTAATAATTTTTTATGGAATATATATCTAATTTTTTTTGTGTGCTGCCATTTTTGTTTTTGCAGGAGAAGTTTTGCAACACTGCTTGTGTGGAGAGGTTTTTGAAAGCAAAAGGAGATAGTGTTAAGAAGGCAGCCAAGCAACTTAGGGCTTGCCTTTCATGGAGACAGAATATTGGCACTGGTATGTAAAAACCCAGGTTTTTAATTTTCTTCTTCTTCTTCTTCTTCTTCTCTCTCTCTCTCTCTCTCTCCCTCCTTGTGCTAGTTATTCTCTTTTTTTAAGTGCATATTGGTTTCTCTTTTTGTTTTGTGGTTGCAAAAGAATCTTGCTTTTTCCACAACTTTGAATTAAGCGTTGAATTGTAAACCCAACTCCCACTAATGATTAATCTTACTTCCTTCCTAACTTTAATTAATTTATTTTTTTGAACCACAAAAAGGAAAAAATAAAAAGTTGAAGTCTGTTTTTATTGTTTATTTTAATTTTTCATGTTTTTGAACACGCAGAGAGCTTGATAGCAGATGAGTTCTCAGCTGAACTCGCTGAAGGTGTTGCCTACGTGTCTGGCCATGATGAAGAATCCAGACCTGTTGTGGTAATTTACCATTTTCACTCCTCTCCTTTTGTTTTCTTTCCTTTTTTATATTTGTTTTTGGTTTTTTATTTAGCATCGCATTTTTCCTCACTTTTTTCACAGATTTTCAGGATTAAACAAGATTACCAGAAGTTCCATTCACAAAAACTGTGAGTAAACAAAACCGATAAATCCTTTAAATTAATTTTTCCTCAAAATTATTAATTTTCAAGCATTTTTTATTTCTGAAATTAATTTTCCATTTTTGTAAATTTAAGGTTCACTCGCTTGTTGGTATTCACGCTGGAGGTGGCGATTGAGTCCATGCCCAAAAACGTTGAGCAGTTCGTCCTCCTTTTCGACGCGAGTAAGCCCCCTCCTCTAAATTCCCAATTTTACCCTTCATAAATCCCACAAACGCACCCTAATCCCGAAGGTTAATTTAGTCACTCAACATCATTGTACTTCAAAACTGCACGATATAGTTGAAACAGGGGGTGGCGTAGTTAATGAGAGACCAGGCACGCAGCTATGTCGGAGAAGCTGCACTGTGTTTCTTTCTGGGGACTGAGATATCATCAGAAATTGTCCGGAGTGCCCCTCAGGTGTCACGGTCATACCCTCATTAGTGGTCCAGGAATGTAGGGGCGTTATAGGGAATTGGAGTCCTACCTAGAATTGGTCAATTCCAATACAGGTCCCTTCCTTAAATATTTTGATCCTGTGGCAGAAGTACCCAGGATTCTACTTTTCTGCCCTGCCAGACACTAATCACTTTTTATCCTTTTAATAGCAAATTAAAATACATAATTTTGAATTTAATTGTTGATTAAATTAAATTTTTACGGGATAAATTTGCAGGTTTTTTCAGGTCAGCTTCTGCTTTTATGAACTTGTTGGTGGCAGGACTGAAAACTGTGGCAGAGTACTACCCAGGACGGCTCTTCAAGGCGTTTGTAATTGACCCCCCAACTATGTTCTCATATCTTTGGAAGGTAAAAAATCAATTGAATTTCAAAATTAAATTAACCTAACCTATACAAATTTAAAGATTAACTACATTTTACACTCTTAAGATTTGAAGTGATTTTCAAAATGAGTCATGAGGTTTCAATATTCTCATATTGCTCTCTATAGATTTGAAATTGTATCAATTTACACATTTTGTCTAATAAATTATTCAAAATTTTCATTAAATTGATGACATAGTGAGCATGAAATCTATAACTGGGTTGACATGTAAGTCGCATTTGTACCATATAGCCTAAAAAACATATCAATTTAATAAAAAATCAGACATTCAAATATATAAAAAGTATAAATTGATACAATTGCAAAATTTTAGAGAGTAATATAAGAAAATTAAAATATTATAATTCAATTTAATAATCACCTCAAATTTTGAAGCGTAAAATATAGACATCCCCCAAATTTAATTATCCAGTTCATTGGCGTGGTGGTAAAAAAGTCCAATGTTACTGTTGAGCTTGCTGGTGTGTGTTACTGTATATGTTTTGACCACATGTGCATTATGTGTAGTGCTTTTGGGTACAAAACCAAAACCCACCTATAAGGCTATATATAATTTTTATCCTTTTGAAGCTAAAGTCACATCCTTGTGCTGGGTTTGCCAGAGTTCAAAAAAACAGGTCAATGACAACTTATTCCCACTGCTTTTTGGCGGGGATCATGAGCTCTTGATTGCTTCCTTGGGTTCAAATTATGCCACAATTATTGCCTGTTTGCTTTGACACAATATAATACAACTATATGAACAGTTAAAAAATTAAATGCATTCCGTGCCAATACATATTTGATTGTTCGATTTGATTTAATAGTTTAAATTAAATGAAAAATGAAAAATGTATCAGCGCTAAGTGTTTATAGGAACTCAAAAAAATTTAGGGTTTTTTAGATATAGGCTCCTACAACTCATATTTCTCTGACAAAAACCCATTTATGTTTAAACTTTCAAACAAGACCCAAAATTTAAATAGATTTCCACGTAAGAAAATAAGTAACCTACTATAATAAGTTATTTACAACTTATACCACAACATTCTAATTGTTTCTCACACACATTCATTATTAGTTAACTATTATTCAATTTTGAATTTATAGGGCATTAAAATCTAACTAGTCCTCCTAATTAACGTTTTATAGTTTTTTTTTATTTGTCTTACAATGACTCTAATACACATATATTATAAATTATTTACAACTTACTACATCTTTTTTTAGGTAAATTATTCTACGAACACATATACACACACATATATATAATAGTAAAACATGAAATAATAGATTATATTCTTAAAATAATAGATACATTATTTTGGTAAAGTTGAACGGTGGGTAAGTTTTTTTGTAAAAATTAAACCAAAGACAAATTATCTCCATTAAAACAAAACAATAGATACATTATCTTGTATAAAAATTAAACAATAGGTAAATTATATTTGTACAAATTTGAAAACAATTACGAAGTCTTAAGGAAAGTACAGCATTAATGCTTCTTTTATGTTTTTATTTTTTTTTCACCAGAAGCATTAATCTCCAATTTGTTATAATATGCAATGAATTTAAAATTAATGCATTTTTTTAGAATCTTGAATCCCTCCCTTCAAATTTGCATACAATTAATTGTATAAGTTAAAATTATAATTAGGGGTATTTTAGGCATTCAAAAAATACAAAATGTGTAAAGTCAACAGAATTAATGAATTTGCTTATGTGGAGCTTAGTAACTGGGTTTTATTCTGGTAAAAAAACCATGTTGGGTTTTATGTAAGGAAACTTGAATTTCAGGGGCTAAAGTCATAATTTCTTAAAAATTTATTTTAACATTGCTACTAGGACAAAAGTATCAAAATAACATATATACACTTTAATAGGCAGGTTCAAAAATGGAAGGGGATCAACCAGTTGTCTCGCATCCTACGTAACATAGTATTTGCATTTAATTTTTTCATATGCTTTACCATTGATATGTAACATTGTTTAATTTTTGGAATAACCAAGTTTGTATTTAAATATTTACTAGTTAATTTATGTGACCACAAGGTAAAAGTAAAAAAAAGTCAAATGCGTTGAGTGTGACGGGATTGTGTTTGATTGGTTTGTAGGGTGTTCGACCGTTTGTTGAGCTTTCAACGGCCACGATGATGGTATCATCGCTAGACTTTGAGGAGTCATTGGATTTCAGCGACTTCTCAAACTACCCGCGAGCCTCGTCCCTCCGATTCGACTCCGCCTCAATCAAATCAACGGCCAAGATCGGGTCCTGCTCGTCTTCTCGTTTTTCCTTCACTGTCGGTCAGCACCAGTTCGACTCTCTCAAGCCTTGGTACCTCAGCCTAACCGACACGTCAGCATCCAAAGTTGGGCCCACCACTCCCTCCCCTCTGGGTCCCGCGCTCATCTCTCCACTAAACGCCCGGTCCTTCTCCTTCGCATCGCCCGCCGCCAGAACGCCACGTGGAACCATCCACGGCTACGGCAACTCGGCTGCCATGAGAAAGAGCCTATTCCCGTCGACCCCACTCCCCCAACGTTGTGCAGGCAGCGAGGCTAACAGAACCCCTCACCACCACCAGCCGCCGAGGACCCCACGCCCTTCGTTCCTCCAATCGCCGGCCACGTTCTTCCGCAGGGAGGGCCACGTCAGCAGGACGGAGAAGTCCCGGGAGTCCTTCGCGCCCTTCTTGAAGTTCTACAGAAGGCCTTACGACGAGATGATCTACAGGTCAAAGATGCGGCCCCCACTGGGCGGACTTATCTCCATCGTCTCTCCCCACCTCAGACGCCGCCACGTGTCCGTATCTCAACGGTTCTGAAGCCAAAAAAAAGAAGAGAAGTACATAAATTTTATTAAATTAACAAATGAGTCCTTTGACGCGAGCAGTAATAATTGATTAATTATTTTGCAAAGTCCAACTCTCCTCGTGCATTAAATTACTGAGACGACGACGTACTAGGCAAGGTGTGAGAGGTTGTGCACCATTGTCTAATTTTGAAATGTGTAGGGTTTTAATTTTAATTTTTCACAAAGTCTAAGTTTTTAGGGTTTCGAAGGGCAACAAAGCTTGGGAACAAGATAGCGTGGTCGAGACGGTGAAAACTGCATTGGAACTCATATGCTGTAAAAGAATGAAGGAAAAAAGAAGTCATGAAGTGATTGGGGAAAAAAAAAACACCTTTGTTAATTTCAATTCAAACTTTGATATATATAAATATATTTATATATTTGATTTTTTTCGTGTTGTGGAATCTTTTGGGGGTTGAATTTTGTTGATAATAAATTGGACCGTGGTTTGAAAGCTTGTATTAATTTTGGAGTGTTGTTCTTGTATGATTTGGTTCTTAATATTTATATGTTTTATGTTTTTGGGGTCCCAACTCTTTATATTTAACGTGAGGGGAAATGGTAGGAATATGTGTCGGGTTTTGTTGTTTAAGAAGTCAAAGTGTGGCTACATGCCAACATTTGTTTTTTATTTTTATTCATGCAAAGTCGTACCCTTTTTGATCATATATTTGTATGCAAGTGGTGATGCGACTATAACAGAGAGTGAGTGAAGTTTTGGGAATGTAATTAAATTTTGTAAATCGGGTAATTAAGGAGTAGCTTCTTAAACAGGGATTGCATTTTAAAATAGCAAAAATGGAATGATAATAATAAATTAGGCGAGTCGAGCTACACATAAGGCTTGGTCATCAGACTATCAAAGTAGCCATACTCTTTAGACCTGCACAAGACGATCATAAAGAGCTAAGACCCCATGAATTAGCCATCAACTACAAAGTCGGCTACTTCCTTCCCACTCAAAGCAATTAGAAATGGTTAGCTCTCCGATAGAAAGACTCCATGTCCCCTATCTCCTAAATTTTATTAAATAATGAAAAGCGAAAATAAATAAATACAAGCGGGGGGATGAAGGCAAGACCCGCAAAGAAAAAATAATACATCAACAAAAAGGAAACGACAAAGAAAAAATTCCTAGAACCAAAGTCTCAATTCGAGCCAAGCAAAATGTTGAGAAATCATGAAGCACGCTAATCTGAAAAAAGAAAACCAAGCAAGCTAAGAAAATCCGAATGCAAAGAAGTAATAACTGCCAATGGAGGGGAGTCATGCTAGACCAAGTTTGAAGAAGATAAACCCATGTTAGAAAAACTATCAGCAACCACATTCCCTTCCCGATGAATGTGAGAGTAACAAAAGTCATCTCTCAAATGCTATGTAGGATATCTTATCACTAGTAGAAAAAATGGCCTGGGCGACAAAATTTTGGGCGACGAAGAGAAATTCGTGGCCCAAAAGAACTTTGGGCGACGAAAAAACCATATCGTTGCCTTTATTTGGTTTAGGCGACCAAACATTAGGCCACCAAATTATTTGTCGCCTAAAGGACCTTAAGGCGACAAAACTTAAGGCGACGACAAAATTTCGTCGCCCATAAAAAGTTTAGGCGACGAATAGTCCTCTTCGTCGCCCAAAAGATGGAAAACTCGCGCAAAATAACATTTTTGGCGCTGAATTTTTGGGCGACGAATAAAATTCGTCGCCTTAAACACTTTGAGCGACGAAGGTTTTGTGGCCCAAACTTTGGACTATAGGCGACGAATTTTTTGATTTAGGCGACGAATAATTTCGTCGCCCAAAACCTATTAGAATCCTTTTCTACCCGAGAGGCAGTTTTTGCAGAAAAAATCTGCAAACCTCTCTTTTTCTACCCGAGACCAGTTTTCCAAATCTCTCTCCCTATCTCACTCATCTCTCTCTTTCTCTCCCTATCTCACTCATCTCCCTCACCACCTCACTCTCTCTCTCTCTCTCTCTCTCTCTCTCTCTCCCCAAGCTAGGATTTTGCTCCTCCTCCTCCTCCTCCTCCTTTTCCTCCACCACCACCGGAAATCGTTAACGGTAATTTTTAGTTTTTAATATTTTATTATTATTTATGAATTGTAATTAACATAAATTAATTAATTTTGTATAGGTTTGTTGCATAGGAGTTTTGGAGGAGCACCAATTTGAAGGTATTTTGTTGATTATTTTATGTTGTTGAAATACGAATTTATTTTATATGGTTGTCTATGCAAATGATTTGTATGTGTTGAATAATTTTATGTTGTATTGTAAGTACAAAGTTAATTAATGGTAATTAACTTTGTACGAATTTATTTTGTGTTGTACGTACGAAGTTAATAGTAATTAACTTCGTATCTATTTTTTTAACAAAACCTTAGTTTCCCGTTTGAGAATTAATTGGATTCGTGCATGGATGCGAAAGCGTGACTGCGATCCAATTGATTCTTGAATTGTCCCATTTTTGGACAGTTTGGGAGTGCACATTTGTGTGTCGTAGTTTGCGGTTCACGGATTAGGTTTCGATTGTGGGTTTTTGGTAACATCTTCTTACGTTCTTCAAGTGCATAGTAGATATTTTATATCTACGTCGTGCACTTGGAGAACTGTAGGGAGATGCTGCCAAAATTTGCCCGTGTCGAAATCTAATCTTGGTGGATCCGTAAACTACGGCACACAAATGTGCACTTCTGAATGGGATAGGGCCTTTACCGGAGTCATAAGGTGACGAGACATAGTTGAAGTTATTCTAATGCTCTCTATCTCTCTCTCTCTCTTTGTAATGTGGTAACAGGAAAAATGGACAGGCAGTGGATATATAATCCGAACAGATGTGATGCTGAATATTTGGAAGGAGTAGATAATTTTATTGAATTTGCAACGAGACACAACCGGGGACATTCTCATATCAAGTGTCCATGCAGATTATGTAATAATCATATGTGGGAGACCCCTAACAATGTTCGCCATCATTTGGTAAGAAATGGGATGACGCATACATATACCATATGGAATCATCACGGGGAACTATTACAGCAAGCTTCGTCTTCGTACCAGTCACGAGCGGAGAGTGGTGAAAGAAATTTATCTGGTAATGACCAAGTCATGGGTATTATAAATGACTGTTATCCGTACGCCTCGATCAATGACGATGAGGAAGTGGGGGATGATGTGCCTCCCGCGATGGACAAGGAAGCATTTGATAAGTATGAAAGGTTATTGAAAAATGCCAAGCAAGAAGTATACCCGGGTTGCGAAGAATATTCAGTTCTTACGGCGATTGTGGAGTTTTTGCAAGGCAAGATGAAGTTCCGTATGTCAAACCGGTGTTATGACTACTTTATTGGTATTTTTGCCAGGATGCTTCCAAAACATAATTGTTTGCCTAAAGATTATAAAAGTGCTCAGAAGGTGCTGAATGGTTTCGGCTTAGGGTATGAAAAAATCCATGCATGTGTAAATAATTGTATATTGTTCTATAAGGAAAATAAAGATTTGGATAAATGCCCTATTTGTGACGAGCCGAGATATAAAATCACACCTAAAAAAAGAAAGACGAAGATTCCAAAAAAAGTGTTGTGTTATCTTCCATTAACTCCTAGGTTGCAACGCTTGTACATGTCGACGCACACTGCAACCGACATGAGATGGCATAAGGAAGAAAGGGTTAATGATGATGTTATGAGGCATCCTGCAGATGGCCAGGCATGGAAAGACTTTGATCGGATGTACCCTGAATTTGCAGCAGACCCACGTAATGTCAGACTGGGACTTGCCACCAACAGATCTAATTCGTTCGGAGTTCTAAACCAAACCCACAGCACTTGGCCGATCATCGTAGTTCCTTATAATTTGCCGCCTTGGAAATGCATGAAAAAGGAATTTACAATGATGAGTCTATTAATCACCGAAGATCCAGGAAAGTCCATCGATGTCTATTTGCGCCCGTTGGTTGATGGGTTAAAGAACTATGGGAAAACAGTGTGCGTACATTTGATAAGTCCACTGGGAAGATGTTCACCTTGCGAGTGGCAGTGATGTGGACAATACATGATTTTCCACCTTGGTACGATGATTTTCCACCTTAGTATCAGTGAACACTAACACACGTTGGTACGATGAAGACCATTACATTTTAGCAACTATGGCGAAACAAGTCTTCTATCTTGATGACCCGAAGGCGGGGGATGGTTGGAAAGTTGTGCAAAAAATTCATCACAGAAACATATATGATATGAAAGCGGACCTGACCAACAACTTTCATCGGAGATAGATTTTGTTTTGGCAACACCGGTAGATAGAAATGTAATCCAAGAACCGCTTGAGGTAGCTGGAATGCCTGAAATCGAAATACCGATTGATTCCATTACAATTGACCTCGGTGATGAGGAATCATATGCAAGAAGCGAATCTGAACTACCAAGCGAAAATGATGAAAGTGACGACGATGATGTGTATTGTATTTCTGATTCAGACTAGCAAGGTTCGGATGTGCTGAAATTATATTTCAATAAACATTGAAACATACAGTGAACTTGTAATTTGTAACGTTGTCAAATTATTAAGAATAGACATTGAAACATAAATTATACCTTCATTTACCAAGGAAAAAAAATATATTGCAAATGTATCTTAGGCGACAAATATATTTCGTGGCCCAAAGCTACTTTGGGCGACGAAGGCTTATTCGTGGCCCAAAGTAGCTTTGGGCGACGAATAACCGTTCGTGGCCCAAAGTAGCTTTGGGCGACGAAGGCTTATTCGTGGCCCAAAGTAGCTTTGGACGACGAATAACAGTTCGTGGCCCAAAGTAGCTTTGGGCCACGAATAAGCCTTCGTCGCCCCAAATGCTAAAATATTTACCTCATTTCTATAAGAATCAAAACATTTTATGAAATGTATCTTAGGCGACGAACTCATATTCGTCGCCCAAATTGTCTTAAGGCGACGAATAAGACTTCGTCTCCCAAAGTAAATTATTCGTCGCCCAAAAGGTTAATATTATTTTTTAAACCTGTCTATTTTTAAGGTTTTGGGCGACGAATGAGTGTTTGTCGCCTTAACCTATTTTTTAATTTACACTAAAAAATCTCTTAATAAAGTAAATGATAAGGGGGAAAATTTTGTAAAAAATATACAAACGCTCGTACCGAGAAGGCCTACAACTTTCGTTTACGTGTCATCTCCAAAATCGAACACTAGAAACGATGAAGCCTATATTGCAAATTTAACCGTCGATTAACGTTTACGTTTACGCTCGGTTATTATATATGTAATTTGTTTTTTCATGCCGGTTCTTTTTATGAAAATTTGATCTTTTACTAAATCTAATAAGATGAACGGTTCAGATTTTTTATATTATGTCCCCATCTTTATATTGTAGTCAAATTTGTATAAGACGTTATATAATTTATGGAAACTATATAACATCATCACACTTTTCGATCAAATGTTAATACGGGGCCATTCTATGAACGATCGGAACCGTTCATCTTACTACATTCAGTAGAAGATCATGTTTTCAAAAAAGAATCGGGATGAAAAAAACTCTATGGACATAAAAACGGAGTGTAAACGTAAACGTTGATCGACGGTTACAAAAGAATATAGCCTTCATGGTTTCTATTGGTCATCTTTTGGAGATGACACCTTAACGGAAGTTGTACACATTTTCGTTACGAGCGTTTTTGTACTTTTTACAGATTTTTCCCACTTCTGAATTACTTATTATGATTTTTCCCACTTTCTGATCTTTAGGCGACCAAAAACATATTCGTCGCCTCAATTGGTTTTGGGCGACGAATTATTCGTCGCCTAAACCTTGAAATTGGCTCACCGCCAAATTTTTGGCTGATTTTGAAAATTTTAAAGGTTTTGGGCAACGAATTTTTGGGGTTGGGGCGACGAAACGGGTTCGTCGCCCAAAGTTGGCTGATTTTGAAAATTTTTAATGAACTTTTGGGCGACGAATTTTTGGGGTTGGGGCGACGAAATGGTTCGTCGCCCAAAGTCCTGTGGTTTAATTACACCCCGTGCTCTTTCTTTTTTCTTTCTTCTGAACTTTCTTCCTCCTCAGCCCAGACGCCGACTTCTGAACGCACGAGCTCTCAGCCCAGACGCCGACGACGCCGTGCTCCGGGGCGGATTAATTCCATCTCTCTCTCTCTCCGTTTCCCTTACCCTCTCTCGAGGTAGGTTTCAAAGTTTGAATTTTTGTTATTGAATTTTTGTTCTTCGTTTCAAAGTTAGGAATTTCAGTTAGATGGAATTGAAATTGAAATTGAAATTGAAATAAAAATAGAAATTGAAATTTGATTTGGGATTTGGAATTGAAATTGATTTGGGTTTATGGACAGTGAGCAATTTCAGTGTGTGCTGTATTACTAAAGATAGATACTAATTACTATTTGAGGACTTTTGTAATTAGTAATTAGTAATTAGTAATAGCTTGTTACAACAGAGAGATCAATTAAAAAAGAGATTAATTAAAAGGGCATACATGTTCATGCATATGCAATGATTTGAGGAGTTAAGCACACCAGCACAGTGGTAAAATCATTGTATGGTTCTGTGTAGCCTGTAACTTTCCCATTTTCAGTTCCAATGTTAATCTGGAAGGCTAATTTGAACTGCATTATCTGCAAGCTTTATCATTCTCAGACGCTTTGAAGCTCTTGTCTTTCTTGAAGGACTGGACTTTGAATCCTGATAAGGTTGGCGCCTCTACACTTGTTCAAGACATTAGCATCCATAGATATTTATTTGTGCGCATGCTTATTTCTATCTTTTTTACCCAGTTTTTTTCAAGTGGTTATTAGTTATCACATATTCTCTAGCACTTGTAATTTTGTAATTTCTGTAAGCATTCAGCAGGCATGCTTGCATTTATCTATTTTACACAATTCTTATACGGCAGATTGAACTTGTATCCTCTATTACATAAAATGTTATGAAGGAATGAAATGTTAAATTTCAGTATTTAATGTTTTTTCAATTATTATTTTTTGCAGATTGAACTCGTTTGCAGGGTTTGTACATTTCTAGTGCAGATACATTATAATCAGTTACTTAGTACGCTAGCGGCCAGACTTGTGTTGTCTGAGTTGGAAGAGATTTATCCAAGAGTTAAGGTAATTGGAATGTTGCACATTCGAACATAGAAATTCTACTAGGTTAATAAAACACTTATTACTTCTGCTGCCTTGATCCAAAAGTTACATGGAATTAATTTTGTGTTTAGAAGAAAAAGTATACTGAGGAAGTTCTCCTTTCCAGTGTATGCAGTTTCTATGTAAAAACTCAAGAAATTTGGATTGTCTTTTAACATGATTTGAGTGAGATACTGTTTGCTAGTTAGCGTAGTTTCGTCTTTTAAGTTTTAATCGAAATTCAAATTTCCAAATAACATACAGACATCCAAGAGCTATAGAGTGTGATGTACAACAGCAAATGCACAAACAGACATATATAATGCGTCACTTCAATACCACAAACGTCAATGACGCAATATGTTTTTTTTCTGATACATCATGCTAATGCTGTCGCTTGATTTCGATGTTAATTAATCATTCAAAAGTTAAAGAAAAAGCGACTTGACCGTATCTGAAAACGCATTTAGAAGCGAAATTGAAATTGGACATTATGGATGGTTAAACCGTCTCCAAATCGAATTAGTAATTAGTATTTCTAGAAATATCTTTAGATGATACGAATCAATTTTTGAGGACTTTTGTAGGAGAAGATAGATCAGCAGCTTTTTGCTAACTGTATTCCAACCGCCATTTCTGTGATTAGTTGACAAAAATCTAATTTCATATGTCATTTTTTTTTCTAAAAATTGGATAGACTGTAATAAGCTTCTAGGAAGTACATTTGCCCTGTATGTCTGACTTTGTATTGACATGTCTGGCTGTTGGTCGGTGTAGTTTAACGTGGGTTCAAAAGTTTCTTTGACATTGAATTATTATATGAATGTTTGTCTTCGACTCTTCATAATGTAGCTTATGTTAATTCTATATAGGTTCGTCGCCATAGAAATAGAAATAGAAATAGAAATAGAAATAGAAATTTGATTTGGGATTTGGAATTGAAATTGATTTGGGTTTATGGACAGTGAGCAATTTCAGTGTGTGCTGTGCGTGTGCAGTGAGGATTTTGTTCGAATTTTTGGGTTTATGGACAACATAAACCCATAAAATTCGAAGTCTGTATGTGTGTGCATTCTGTGCATTCAGTGCTCAGCTTGAGAATTTGGTTGCTGAGAATTTTTGAGAAGGAATTAACAATTAAGTTAACTATAGTTTTATTTTATGCATATATTCTAAGAGACTTGTGAGGACCACAAAATCATAACAGTTTGATATGCTAAATAAATTATCACAGCATCATTCTTAACTAAATAGTTTAAGACACAATTTAAAGCTAGCTCGGACTGTAGGAAAAGAAAAGGCTACTCTATGGTCAAAAGTGGTATAGGATGAAATGGCTATATATAGATTCAAAAATGGTTAGGAGTGGGAATATAGTTTGGTATAATTGATATATGTATTGTGAGTTTTGTTAGTGCTTGTGAATATGAGTGTACGGAATTCATTGTTGGTCGTTAATTGATAGAAATTTAAAATTATTTTATACAGATGTCGGGTTTGATTTCTACACGCCGCCGCTCTAGTCCTAGTGCAGCTCCTTCACAGTCGGCCGCTCAGGATGTCTCCGAGGCGCCTGCCTCGTCCACTGACTCGGTGACGTTTCCTGTAGTGAGTGCACGTCGGGCTCACCGGCGACAACGTCCCGAGGACGAAGGCCTTCAGGCACCCGAGACTTCCACAATCGACGGCGAGGGCTCGCGGACAGGTAATATACCCTTACCTCTAATCTTTTTCATTTTTGTTCGCTTGTTTAATACAGTCTAGATCAATTTTTCAATGGATGTTCAAACATTTGGTACGATTGTCAATTTTGTTGCAATATGTTTAAGGATATGTTGGAATATGTTAGAATTTAAGAATATTTTGGAATATGCTAGAATTGTTGGATATGTTGGAATTGTTGGATATGTTGGAATTGTGTGGATGTGGATATGTTGGAATTGTGTTGGATATGTTGGAATTGTGTTTGATATGTTGGAATTGTTGGATATGTTGAATATGCTAGAATTGTCAAATATGTTGGAATATGTTGGAATATGTTGGATATGTTGGAATATGTTGGAATATGTTGGATATGTTGGATATGTTGGATATGTTGGATATGTTTGAATTGTTGGATATGTTGGAATTGTGTGGATGTGGATATGTTGGAATTGTGTTGGATATGTTGGAGTTGTGTTGGATATGTTGGAATTGTTGGATATGTTGAATATGCTAGAATTGTCGAATATGCTAGAATTGTCAAATATGTTGGAATATGTTGGAATATGTTGGATATGTTGGATATGTTGGATATGTTGGAATTGTGTGGATGTGGATATGTTAGATTTATTGTTTGCAGGTTATGGGAAATGTTAGACTTTTAGGGGAGGTTCTGCCGAATTTTCTGTGGAGTTTTAAGATGCCGTTTTAACCTTGACTTTCTTATTTGTTTTATCAGGGAAGAAAAATACCCGGGGCCCTTGCAGACAGTTGAAGTCTGCGGGGATCACACGGGCGAGTAACGAAAAGATCGCCATCACCTTTTCTGAGGAAAAGAATGGTTCGGACACATCTGACCAGCACAGCACCCTGGTGTCGGAGATAGGGGCGATATTGCGTGCCCATTGCCCTATGCAATGGAAATCATGGCAATTTGTCCCAGATGAAACGAAGGCGGCGATGTGGCACGAGTTGTCGGTGAGTGTATTCCATACTTTGTACTACTTTGTTTAATTAAGTCCAATATTTTGTATATTTTAATAATATTGTTTTATATTTGCAGGTCAACTTTAACACTACGGACTTTGATGCCAAACGGATAACCTACATAGACGGCCTCTTCAAAGAGCGGTACAAAGAGTGGAAGGCCGACCTCCACAAAGTTTTCAAGTTGTATTCAGACCCACATATTGCTTTAGCCCGAGGATGCCCTAAGGAGTTGAGGGAGCGGCCTGAAGATTGGGAATGGTTATGTAACCACTTTCAAGACCCTAAATTTTTGGTAAGTTTACACATATTTTATTATTTAACTCAACAATTAATATATGCACTAACAAATATATATTATTTAACTCAACTTTTTTGGTTCAACAGACCCTTTCTCGAGCCAATGGGATAAATAGGTCGAAAAAGGTACTTAATCACCACTCTGGTTCGATGCCCTTTGCCTATAGACTGGCTAATCAACGACAGGTAAAACTTTACATGTTTTTATTTTTAATATAATTTAATATTTCTTAATTTTAAATTTTAACCTTTTTTTTTATTTTTTAGCAAGGTGCGAAGTTTCCGGAGATTGACATGTTCCAGGAAGTTTATGTCCGCCCCGGTGATGAGACGGCTCAGCAGCTCCATGTAAGTTTCTTTAATTACTTGTTAATTTTCTTTTATAATTATTATAAACAATAATATATATTTTCTTATTACAGGCCACTATGGTGGAGAAGAGCAATGCTCATCTCGAAGAAGTGGCATCGCAGCTTCCCCCCGACATCCCTATGGAGGATGTCACTCCAACTGAGGATGCTGGTCTTCGTATACTAACGGAGACGCTAGACCAGACCCTTGGTCCTAGGCGGGGTAGGGTTTACCGGGGGATGGGGAAAGCGCGACTCCGAGAGAAGGGTGCCTCATCTTCTAACAACAATTCAGAAGAGGTCACCTCATTGAAGGCAAAAGTTGAAGACCTGGAGCAGAAGCTAGAGGCTCAGGCAACCCTATTCGCGTCTCAGATGAGCCAAGTCTTAAACGCCCTCCAATTGTCCGGCATTCCACTCAGTACGCCATCATCTGATTCGCAGCCCCCTCAGTAGCTAGTTATTTCGTTTTAAGATTTTAATTTATTTTTATTATTAAATATTGTGTATGTACATTTCTTTATATAATCAACTTTGTTTTTTACATTGTTCATTATATTGTATTGTCTTTTAAATACCAATTAATTAATGAAACACAAATCAAAAAATTTAAAAAAAAATATTAATCAATAAAAAAAATAAATAAATAAATAAAAAACATAAAATAAAATAAAATAAATAAATATTTTGGGCCACAAATCTCCGTCGTCGCCCAAAGCTACTTTGGGCCACGAATCCCCGTCGTCGCCCAAAGATACTTTGGGCCACGAATACCCGTCGTCGCCCAAAGCTACTTTGGGCCACGAATCGCCGTCGTCGCCCAAAGTTACTTTGGGCCACGAATCACCGTCGTCGCCCAAAGATACTTTGGGCGACGAATAACCGTTCGTCGCCTAAACAACATTGCCACGCATATTTTCGTCGCCTTTAATCGTCGCTCGAACGTGGATAGGGCGACGAACGTATATCCTTCGTCGCCCACATGTTTGGTCAACGGACTTTGAGCGATGAATAGTGGGCGACGAATTATTGGTCGCCCAAAAGTTTAGGCGACGAAATATGACTTTGGGCGACGAAATTTTTTTTGTCGCCCAAGTGCCTTTTTGTAGTAGTGTATATATTTCACCATTTGCCCCTCTTGTTTTGCTCTAGAATGCGAGGGTCATATACGGTAAGTAGATAGTTCTTGCGGGGTCTATCGTCCTATTTTTGATGCATTAGAATAAGATACATTCTAAGAAGAGCTCGTTTAGAATAAATTACATTTTTTTCAGACAAAAGGGCGAATTGTGTAAAGATTTGCAACTTTAGGATCGTAAAGTGGTAATATATAAAATATATATAGGGGCTGAGTATTTACTTACACCAAACTAGAGAGGTGCAAATTAGTCCATTTTTCTAAGTTTCTAAGTTTCTTTCTTTGGTTTGATTAGGGGTAAATTATATTTTGCACCCTTAAGTTTGAGTTCAATTGCAACTCCATACATAATCTTTAAAACATTGCAATGTCATACACCAACTTGCGTTTTGGTTGCAATTTCATACATCCGTTAGTCAATCTGTCAATTTAATCGTTAAATGATGATCTGGTAACTACGGGAAAAAAGAAAATTAGAATTAAAAAAGTTTTTTTTTCTTAAATTAATATTTGTAAAATAATGATATTTTTAATTTTTTTTCCTATATGGTATATTTGGGACAGCCACATCAATAAAATAGTAGAATCCGCAATTGTCACACTATCATTTAAAGGTCAAATTAATAGTTTGACTAACAGATATATCAAATTGCAACTGAAATACAAGTTTGTGTATGACAGTACATTGTTTTAAAGATGATATATGAGACTGTAATTGTACCCAAATTTGAGAATGCAAAATATAATTTACCTTTTGATTAATTGGATGTATGTACATGCATGCTTGGGTTGGGGGTGCGGTTTTGTCGAGGACGAATTGTCCTCAGGGTGTACCGAGGTTCGGTTGCACAGGAGATGACGTTAGAGAATGGGAGTCCATCTGTTTGGAACTTGTGGCTTTTCCAGTGCTCTGTATTTTAGCTGAGATCGGTTTCCCACTGTTGAGATTTGCAGGTTGATTCACACTTGATTTCGTATGGATTTTACTGCTATAGTTAGAAAAAGAATATATGAAAAATATAAACTAAATGAGTTAGTTTTTGGTTAATTGTTTTCTGAATTTTTTTTAGGAGTTGACATCTGGCAATCATTGTTTTGTGTATTTGAACCGATTATATGAAGACAAATTGATACTGCCACTGTTGAGAGGTTTGGAGTTTATTCTATGCTGTTTTTTGGAGTTTGAATGTGTCGCTTTCATTTGTTTTTGTGAGTATTTTGGATGAATGTGGACAGACTTGTCATATGCAGTTTGTAACACTGACTTTCTTTAGGGCAATTTGAGTTTAAATATTAAGTGCTCCAATTTTTCGATTCAAACGATATCCACTCTTATTTAATCTAAACTATAAGAGAGAGTTGAAATTAGGTGCAGACGAGGGAACACATTGTTAACCAACTTGGCTGAATCCATCAAAGTTGTTTTTAACGAAGGTGTGACCTAATCTAAAATGTTTGTGACCTAAACAAAACTAATCGGTAGAATAAAAATTAATAAACATAGCCAATTGATTAAGTCGGAAAAAAAAGCTCTTGATATTTGCCTAAAATTCTTATTGATTATAGACTAATTTCCGTTTAAAAGTATAGCATGCCTAAACAATTGATCCCATAAAAACACAGTTGATTTATTGGGCATGCTTCGTTGGTTGTGTATATCCTTGTGCAACTTCGACCCAGTACAGTAGAATATTGGGCCAATGAATGTGCCACGTCGACATGATTAGAAGCTCAATGTGGTGGATGAAACCCTAGCCTTTATTCACCGCAAGGCAAGGAGGTAAGGTGTTTATAGAGTACAAGTTCTATACAGAAGCCAGAACGAAACAAGAGAAAAGCTTAGAAGAGCAATGGCGAAAATTAGAGGTCAACCAGGAGGTCAAGATAGGATTAGTGATTTACCAGATGCAGTTCTTTGTCACATACTTTCATTCCTCCGAATTAAATGTGCTGCGAGGACCAGTATCTTATCTAAAAGATGGAAAACCTTGTGGACTTGTGTTCTCAACTTAGACACAGACGATGCAGATTTTTATCAACCTTGGAAAGAAAGACGTCAAAGACTTGTGATGGCTGTTGATAGCGTACTTTCGTTACGTGACTCAACCGACATTAAAAAATTTCATCTTAATTGTCCGCTTTTATCTTTCAAAGCGGATGATTTATATACTTATACAATGGGGAGCGGTTAGAGTTTAAAATGCCTCAAAGCGTTTTCACGAGCAAAACATCGGTGGTTTTGAAGGTGAACTCAAATTGTATTACCTATTTTAGCATGCAACTTCTTAGCTTCATAAGTGTTTTCTGAGTTCCTTTTTCATAGGTGATTTATTTCTAGTTTAAATGCATAGTGCAATTAGCAATTCCTTGTATCAACTGAAACCCATGTTCTGTAAAGTAGGTTTGCAAAGACGTGTCCCCTTATCGGTTTCACGGTCGCTGGGTTTCTAATTAGGGGTGTTTCTAGTGTGCTTCGGGGTAAAATTTACCCCGGTTTTGAAAAAAAAAATGTGCTTTTAAAAAAAAAAAAAAAAGTAACCTACAATTGTAGGTCACTGGTAAACAAAAAAAAAAATTTTATTTGTACAAATGTAATGAACAGTTCATGCAATTGGCAAACAGTAAATATGCATCTGCATTACATCATGCAATTAGACAAAAGATTAAATGACAACATCACATTATTTGGTGCTAATGTCCTACATGGATCTGCATTAAGAATTGTTTAATTGTTTAAGTGTTTAAGTTGTAAAACTCATAGTTATCACTTGAACGTATAAATTATCGTTTAAGTTGTAAAACTCATGGTTCAAGTAGTAATTTTCTAGTTTAAGTGGTAATTTAGCATTTGCACAAGAAACTTTATCAAATGAACCACGTCTTTACTAATTCAACGACTTTAGAATTATAGGTTACAAAATAAACAATTATTACTTAAAGGTGCAGTTTCTCGTTTAAGTTGTAAAAATATCGTTCAAGTTGTAATTTCTTCGTTTAAGTGGTAACTTACCACTTGAACGACAAATTTACCATTTGAACAAATAAGTTTCCTTACTATTTGAGAACGAGTTGACAAATTTGGGTGTACAATTTGTCCATTACTACTAAACGCTCATTTCCAAGCTTAAGTGGTAAAATACCTCGAAGTTGTAAAACTATCGTTCAAGTGGTAATTTACCACTTAAACGTGTTAATCGATCGTTTAAGTTGTAAAAACATCGTTCAAGTTGTAACTTCTTCGTTTAAGTGGTAACTTACCACTTGAACGACAAATTTACCATTTGAAAGGCGTCTTTACCATTTGAACGAGTTGACAAATTTGGGTGCACAAATTTGTCCATTACTACTTAAACGTTCATTTTCCAGTTTAAGTGGTAAAATACCTCATTTAAGTTGTAAAACTATCGTTCAAGTGGTAATTTACCACTTAAACGAGTCAATCGATCGTTTAAGTTGTAAAAACATCGTTCAAGTTGTAATTTCTTCGTTTAAGTGGTAACTTACCACTTGAACGACAAATTTACCATTTGAACGGCGTCTTTACCATTTGAACGAGTTGACAAATTTGGGTGCACAAATTTGTCCATTACTACTTAAACGTTCATTTTCCCGTTAAGTGGTAAAATACCTCGTTTAAGTTGTAAAACTATCGTTCAAGTGGTAATTTACCACTTAAACGCGTCAATCAATCATTTAAGTTGTAAAAACATCGTTCAAGTTGTAATTTCTTCGTTTAAGTGGTAACTTACCACTTGAACGACAAATTTACCATTTGAACGGCGTCTTTACCATTTGAACGAGTTGACAAATTTGGGTGTACAAATTTGTCCATTACTACTTAAACCATTCATTTTCCCGCTATGGTAAAATACCTCGTTTAAGTTGTAAAACTATCGCTCAAGTGGTAATTTACCACTTAAACGCAGTCCATCGATCGCTTAAGCTAAAAAACATCGCTCAAGCTGTAATTTCTTCAAGCTTAAGTGGTAACTTACCACTTGAACGCATAAATTTACCATTTGAACGTCAGTTTCTACTATTTGAACGAAAGTTGACAAATTTGGGTGTACAGATTTGAAATTCATTACAACTTAAACGCTCATTTTCCGCTTAAGCGGTAAAATACCTCGTTTAAGTTGTAAAACTATCGTTCAAGTGGTAATTTACCACTTAAATGCGTCAATCGATCGTTTAAGTTGTAATTTCTTCGTTTAAGTGGTAATTTACAATTGAACGATAAATTTACCATTTGAACGGGGTCTTTACCATTTCAACGAGTTGAAAATTTTTTATTACAAAATGTACCATTACTACTTAAACGTTCATTTTCCCGTTTAGGTTACAATCTGTCCAATTGCATACGAAATCCGTCCAATTGCATACGCAGATGTGAACACACATGCACTGTTTGGCAATTGGATTTAAATGTCGGACCGTATTTCACCATAGCTATGAACCCACAAAATTTTCATGTCTTTCAATAACTATATTTTAAAAAAAAATTTGAAGTACCAAAAAAATACTATTCACAAGGGTTTGTAGGGTTTTAAAAATTCAAACAATGATGTAACCATTGTGAAAGCGTAGATGATGAGTTCAAGAGCGTTTGGATATTGTTTTTGCATATTTGGCACGTGTATATTAAATATTATGAATTATGTAATGTGCTTTGGTATTTTTTAATTATTAAGAAAAATGAATTCACATTAATACCTCTTATTGGGACCAAAAGAACTTTTAGTGACATAATTGAATACCCAGAAACAGTTGCTAAAAATATGAACAACCTTTAGCAACTGAAATTTCTTTGAAGATCGTCACAAAAAATGGATTTTATGACCAAAAATCTGGAAAAACTATGCAACGGTTTTCATTATTTTTTTTTTCACTTTTTCAGTTTCCAAACCCCTCAAATATCAATGTAGGTCGATTACCTTCCCCAAACCTATTCCAAAACATCATATTCAACATTATAAACATGCTCTCAACATTGAATTGGCTTCAAAAACATCCAAAATTAAATTATCCAACTATTTTGATTTGACCAAAATATGAACTGAAAATAAACTTTTTCTATTCCTTTCGCCTTTCATATCATGTGCAGCATCAATAGTTATTACATCCATTCCAATCTAATTCAATACACCTAACACATGCAATAAGTAATACCCCTAAAAAGCTTCGATCTTTCAGTCGGGAGGAAGCATCTCTGGATTTCGTCCAAGACCTAGATGGCACACCCTACTTGAGGAATACCAATGTGGTCGTTATCTTGAGTATCGGTCTACAAATGCTTTGGCTTTATCCGGTGCAAAGAACCGCGCCTTCACATGAAACACCATAGTTACAGCTAAATTTGATACAACTCCATGATTTATAGATTAGCTGCATCCTTTGCCACACAAACACACACGCCTGCACACTACGCCAATTAGACATCTAAATTTGACATATAGTTGATACAAACACAGAACAGATGTCATCCTTTAAATTATATGCCATGACATATAGTTGATACAAACACAGAACTTGATCAAGGCTTTTTTTAGTTTAGGTGTATGTGAATACATATAGTTATGCACTGTGAAGGGTGGAACAACCGCAAATAATCAAATATTGCATAACAATAAGTAATTGAACGCACAATAATAATACCTGATAGTAAGAAAACAATTGAGCAGAAAATTTAAAACATGGAGAGAGAGAGAGAGAGCAAAGTTATTTAAAAAATGGTCAAAACATATTCTTCTCAGTAACACACAAAAGTGCAATAGTTGTTCATGAGCCATTTTAATGATGCCAAAATTACGTAATACACTAGAATCTGTGACTCACTTGAATAGGGTCCACCTGCGAATTTGTTTCAGTCGTTCTACTTCCAGCCTTTGCGTCTGGCTTATCCACATTCATACGTTCACGAGAGGCAAGAAGAAATTGAACAGCCTGCAATAAGTTAATTCTACTAGTTGTAAGAAACTCAGTAAAGTATGTAGTATAAATAGGGGACAATTGTGATGCAAAATCTCACAACAATAATCAAATATGCGATCCGGCCAATAAAGAATGATTGGTGCCAGTGAGCCAACCATATTCCTTTTGCTAGGCAAAGTCAAAGCCATACAGGAAATGAAATTCAATTGTCTAGAACAGGTAAAAATCATCTTCAATGAAAAAGTTAATACCATAAAAAGATTTTTACGAACCATGCTAAATGGTTTGGACCCTGACTCATGAGATGAATAAGAATATTATCCTAGGAATATTCTGAAATAAAAGGTTAATGCATTTTTATTTCAATTCACAAGAATAACGGAAAACCTCATCTGGTTTCTTAGCAGCAAGTAAAGCATTCGTAAGGCCACGCAGAACTTCAAATTTGAGATATTTAGACACCTGTCACACAGCAACAGAATATTTACATTTGGAATTTTAATGAACTTACGTTATTAGTGATTAATGAAAATTATCAGCAAACTAATAATATGAACACATCTCCAGTGATAGAAATTTATTCGAATCAGTTGAGGTCAGTGTTCACAGTTTCAAAGACTGACCGATGAAGAAACCTTAAATGCAGCAGCACTCCCTCCATAATCCTTGAGTTCATATTTAACTTCTCCAAGCAAATGAAAAACTTCAGGATCACTTGGTCTCTCCTACATACCCAACTCATCGGCGTTAGATTTTCCCAAATATTACATTTTAAACAGCTCATGCAACAAACAATATGCAATAAATCTAAAAGCAAAATGACAAACCTTAATCAAGTCTTGAAGCCGAGTTGAAGCCCGAGTATATTGGAGAAGTGCGCAAGAGATACAATCACACCAGTGACAGGAAAATTGGATCACGACATTTACACAAGTAATATGGGACGACACAAATTTTAAAATGCAAAAACTTACATGAAGTGACGCTTTCTCTTCTTCTGACAGTTTGTTGGTGGCTGCTGCAGTATCCTCAGTAGGACTCAAACTGAAAACTTGAAGACCATATCAAAGTGAAATCAATCCTCCGCAATTATACTCAACAATCAACTACTAGAATAAGAAAATTAAGAATATGAGAAAATCAATGACAGAATACCAATAGTTTAAACCCTTAAAGTATCGTAGTACCTTCCCAAGAACTAATTTTTTCTTCATAAATTGGATTAACTCTCATTACCAAAAATAAAAGAAGAAAGATTAAATAATAGATTTACTCCAAAGACCCTAATACTTCTTAGATATTGTGAGAAATCAGAAGTTAAAACTGACAGGCTATCAGAGATATCGGTAAGTTACAAAAAGACCCTATTCCATGACAAACTTTGAATCAGTGTTATGCGACCCATGAAAAATGATTCGTAGCATTTATTTCCAGGATAGAAAGCAGAAATATTTTACCTGTGTACCGAGTCCAATTTTTTTCTTATTCGTTTTCTCCAACTCAACAGGTACATCATAGTCAATTGGCCCAAATTCCTTTCTCTCCACTACCTTCTTCTGCTCAAGTGCTGAACTGAATTTCGTACATAACGGATGATACTTAATTCAAAACAATTCTAAACTAAAAATTACGAATATGGAACCATCCAATCAGCTCTAATGATATGCTAATGCATCAATACACACGCATGAGGCATTTTGATATAGGCGCCTCAAAATTAAATTATTTAAATCAAACATCTATAACTTTTAGACTTTTGATCAAACATTCTTTTAGTAATTTTTAATTAAAAAAATTACAAATTTTCATTATATTTGATTTACGTATTAATTCACAAATTAATATCACAACAAAACTCCTAAAATCTAGTAGATATATCTTATAATAATTATCACTTCCTTTCCGGTTTCTATCAATTTTTTTAGAGCAAAAGTTCCACAATTATTCATGGTCATACTATATAGAATGTCAAATCCTCCCGTATCTACAACATCCTCTTAATCGAGTGACTCTCATATATATCAAACATAACGTACCAAATTAATATAATGTACCAATACCTTGGTACATTATTGGTACGTTATGTAATCCGAATTTAGGTACATATTAGTATTTTGGTACGTTATGTGATTCTTGTTTTGGTACGTACTAAGCTACTAATATGTTGTGTTATCCTAATTTTGGTACGTACAACGCTAATGGTACGTTATGTATAATAATAAAAAAAATATAATTTTTCATTAAAACTTTGTACTAAAATCATATTTTGTTAATTCTTAACAATCAAATCTTAGCAATCAAACTTTGTACTAAAAAAATAGACTCTTAGCTCACGTTTCTGCAATTACCTATTAGAAAATTCAAATCTATTTTTAATTTTCATGAATTTACAGATCCTAGATGTCAGTTTTAATAAGAATAAAACTCTTATTTTTTAAATTCTATATAAAATATTGAGATGGAAATTAAAAAAATGAAATGGATAAAGATGAAAGCACTTCAATAAAAATTTAGAGCGTTTTAATTAAAAGTTGAAAACCAACCAATGTTTAATTAATAAAATGTAGAATTTGAGCGCTTAAATCTAATAACTTCAAAATTGAATTGGGTAGTAGCCAAAAATCAATATATATAATATATATATATATGTATGTATGTATGTATGTACGTTTATAGAAGTAAATGGCTGATTCACTTACGAGTAGGAACAGCACCAGACCGTTTGGTTGTTGATTCCTGGTTCGCAAATATGAAGTTTTAGCACAGATTTATATATAAAATTAAGTAGAGATTTCTAATTGAATGCAAATAAAATGAAAAGGTTTAATCTTGGTGAACAATTTCAGACAACATGGTACCTGGCTGAGGTTGTTCTTGTTCCTGTTCTTGTTGTTGGTTTTGGTTTCGAAACCAGTTCTGGGCTTCGAATCAGAGCATTGAATTCGAAACGTAATGAAACGATATGCCGTCATCGTCGTCCCTGCTGTGCTGCGAGCGACATGACTGGCGTTGCTGCTTTTACCCCAGAATTTCTCAGATTAACGGTAATCTTGATCTCTGTGGTGCGACGAAGGCACACTCTTCCAGAGAGAAGGATCACAACGCAGAGAGAGGAGAGAGAGAGAGAAGGAGAAAGGTTTTAGCGGTTATCAAGTCAAATTGGTTGTTTAATCCACACCATTGAATGTTTTAGACCATCATCCAATCATTCATTTTTTTTTTAATAAAATTTACTCCGAACATGCTAGAATTTTTGTCTAATTAGTAGGTATATTATATATGATGGATAAAAAAGTAAAACCAACTGAAAACCTGCACTACAGAACCTAAAATAACATTCACTTCTTTATAAACTTGAGTGGTCTATTTGGTAGGTATCCTATATGTGATTTGGGGAAGGAGAAAAAAAGTAACGAATTGCATATACCTATGCAAGTAATTAACTTCTCGTATTAAACGTCTGCCAATAATTAAATAACAATTAACATAAAAATTAAAGGGAGCTGTTATTAGCACTCCCAAAATCTCAATCTATACTTTTTCTGCATTTTTAATTGGGATAATACTTGAGTACTCACTAGTGAGTATCCTATATACTCACTTTTTGATTTGGCTCAATCAAAAGATGACATGTGTTCCTTATTTTTATAAGCTCAAGAAAAATTAAATAGCATATGTTTTATTTTTAAAAACAATAAAACATGTGTTAAAATATTATTGGACCAAATTATTAAAGTAAGTGTATAGAATACTCACTAGTGAGCATCTAAGTATTGTCCTTTTAATTGAGTTGTGCTATCCACACACAATTTTTTAATTCTAGGGGTGTATGAGAAGGAAAAATAAGTGTGGATAGCATAACCCTTACAATCTATCTATTCAAATTTTCTTGATGTAATTTCCAATTTTACCCCTATATTGCTTTTAATGTCCCTAGAATCTTGAAAGCCTCATTAAGTATAATTTTGATGACATAAATAAATTGGTGGGACTGCTTGGTTTAGAATTTGGTCCTCTCTCACTCGCAACCCTTCATTTGTCACCTCCCATCAAAAGTTGGGTTGCAACAAGCACACTCACCTCCTTCTCACTGCCTGGGACAAACCCACAAGGCAACAACACTTCTTCTTCTTACAAATTAACCACTCGAATAAGTAATTCGCGAGAATAAAGTATATTTTAATTATAGTAAATTTATACACAATATGTACATCTTCTAACCCTTCAAACGCCGCCAGCTGAGAATGAACGTCTCTACACTGAGAGTGTATCAACAACTTGGTCTGTCTTTACCTTTCCAATACCTCATCTCCCAATCAAACAGATTCTAACCACCCCATACGCATATTTAGGGAAATTTAGAAAAATAATCAAAATTTTAACCTCATATAAAATTATAACCACTTTTTTTAGTTTATGATAATTATAACCAAAAGTTGATATAAAAGTACTGAAATACCCTTAATGATTAAAAACTTGGATAAACTGCTACTTACACTACAAGGTTTGGAGGTGATTTGCAAAAATGAGCCACAAAGTTTCAATTTTTGCATTTTACACTTTTACACTATATAGTTTCCAAATTGCACCAATTTAACGTTTCCGTCAATTTCACCTTCTAATTAGATGTTAAGTGGTGACGTGACATAGACTTGGCCCACACATTTTAACCACACGTTGACCATCAATTTCTTAAAATGATTAAAAAAGTAAAGTACTAAATATTGAAATTGACGGTTAACAAGTGCTTAAAATGTCGGCCAAGTCTATGCCATATCACCACTTAACGTCTAATTAGAAGGTGAAATTGATGGAGATGTTAAATTGGTGCAATTCAAAAATCACATGGTGTAAAATGCAAAAATTGAAATGGCTTATTTTGCAAATCACCCCCCAAACCTTGTTGGTGATTTATAAAATGCAAAAACACTAGATTCTCATTTTAATTTTGCTTTTTGGTTTAATTGAGAAAACCTCATTTTAAGAGTATATTAGTACTTTTATATTAACTTTTGATTATAATTATCATAAACTTAAAAAAGTGGCTATAATTATATATGAGGTTCAAATTTTGATTATTTTTCCAAATTTCCCGCATATTTAACCCTTGCACCTGAGAGTTTATATCTTATAGCCCTTACTAAGATATGTAATCTTTCTAAAATACATCCTTAAAGTTGTGGCTATCATAATTCATTAACATTAATTTCTTCTTGAACATAATAACAAGGAATAATCTCATATTCTTTTTCTAGAATTTTTCAGCATGTCAGTGCAACATTAAACAATTCACATGAACTGAACATAGTATCCAAACAATCTTAAAAAAGGTAGCTCCATTGATGATTGTTCTGGATCTTTCAAGAACACAAAATAGGGATAACAACTTCTTACACTATCATCATGAATCATTGTATACTATCTTGTTCAAAAAGAGAAATATCGATCTCGTCCAGAAAGTGTCGATTCTCCACAAACTTTGAACTTGTTCAATTTGTCCAATCCATTTATCCACCTCAAAAAACCTATAGAACAGAATATCATAAGTACAATATTTAGTATTTACAACAAAAATGATCAAAATAGTTAAAAAAAACATGTAGATGTACTTCTTAAATATGCTCAATACACATCCAAACTCACATTAAGTTACGAATGAAAAAAGGTCTAGTTAATTGCAGACTTTGGTTGTTACACATATATATAAGAGAGTTTTCAGTTGAGGGAAACACAATTAATTTCAAGTCCCAACCAAGATGAGCATGATTTAAAGAGTAATCAGAAAAATAGAACTCACAAGTATGTCTTTATTCAAAATTTGCAGTCATAATATAGAAATCATGCAGCACTAGCATTGAGTTTGCATGTACGACGGTTATGGCCAACACTGTTACAGATGCCACATTTCCGAGAGTTCTCAACTCTCTCAAATGATGAAGGCTCACGCTGTGTAGAGCTAGATTCCTTTCTCTTCTTCGACTTTGATGGAAGACCTTTATGGGTTTGAACAGTAGGCTCAAGAATTAAAGGAAGAGAAGCACCAAGAAATTGGGATAGTTGCCTTTTGGTATCTTCTTTTTATTAAGAAATATTATATGTAAAATATATTTGTAATATATTTACCTAAAATAGTCTAGATCAAATCCCACTAAAAGTGGATTACGGTTTTGTAGCCTTAGAAATAGACTTGATTAGTTGACTTAGTTGTATATATCTTGTACTGCACCTTTGACAATTCAATACACAAGAAACCATTCATTCAGCCATTTTTAATACTTTTTCATAAAAGGGCATTTTTTTCGTACTTCAATTTAAACTTTGACAGAAGATCACTTATTTCATCTCTACCACCATCCAAATTAACATCATGAACATAACTAAACGATCTTGTATCAATCCTCCATTGATCATGTATGTCTTTCAATTGCAATTCACCTCTCATCTCTCTAATTATGTGTGCACAAGGAAGACCCATTGCTTTTTAAAAAAATGGCTTGTACACCGAGATAAAACAACATTGGATTTTACTAATCCATATTGCTTATGTAACTCATCTAGTGCAAACATAGATACATGGGTAACAAGTTCTTTAAAAAAGGGAAATCGAAGCCTATGTGGCACATGAATCTTCTCACTTGAGAGTCAAACTTTGATTTCTTGAAATTGATTTTCAATAGCAAAGACAAATCTTTTCTTTCACCTCGCGAAGACCTCCAGTTGAATCTTGAAAATACTTCTTTAACATTGCATGTGCACCTTCAGCTCTTGAACTAACACGATTGCCAAAGTGCATAACCTGCTTAGCTCATGCACTTACAAATCTTTCTTTGAAAGGCAGCCATGTAGCCCAAACATATTTAAGAACATTGTTATTGTACTTGTCCTTGTATTTTACATCAAAACAATTCCAAGCTTCATTGAATGATGATTCATCAGGAGACTGTATTAAACTAGTCCAAGTGGATATGAAAGTAACCTAATCATCTTCTTCTTCAAAATGAGGCTTACAATTTGTAAGAATATTTTCTCAATATGCCAAACACATAAAATAATTTTAGTTCTAGGGAAGACACTTTCTATATCTTTCATCAACGCCGATTCTCTATCTGATATAATGGCCATTAATTGGAAGATTATCAATTTCCAAGAGTTTACTAAACATTGTCAGAGCCCATACATAATCATCTTCCTCCTCCTTTTGCATGAGGGAAAAACAAGAATAGAATGATGTGTTGAAACTTGATACCCCAATGATATCCAACAACGGCAGCTTGTACTTATTAGTCTTGTAGGTGTAATCTATCACAAACACATTTGAGTAACTCTTAGTCAATGCGATAGAAATGGGATGGACAAAGAACAAATTGAGTATACTCAATGTTATAGGTGAAACCACTTTGACAAAGTTCGTCCAACAAGGCTTGAACAACCGTATGTCCTCTTAAACTCTGCTTCATAATCTTATACCTTTCATACTCTTTGAGAAATTGCTTGAAGATCATAATTACTTTGTCGAAGTGAGAAAGAATCTGGCGAGGTGGTATACTAGCCATAGTCATTTCTTTAATGCGCAAGATTTCGTCTTTTGAAAACCGACTACAATAGGGATGCCCGTACATGTCAGTTGAAGGATCATGGTTATGTGACAAATTTTTTAATCCTTCTTGTTTCTTTTTTCCCCAAATTTCAAAAGGATAATTTATCAATCGAGATGCTGTTTTCCCTTTCTTGTCCTCTAATGAAAGATTAGTACTTCGACAATTACCTCTATCCAGTGGCGAAGCCAGGATTTCTCGGGGGGAGGGGCGAACTTAAAAGAATGCAAAGTTAAAGAAAAATGGCAACAACTAAATCATTTTATATAGTAATGTCTTCCATAATTAATTAATACAAACAAATTAAAATTGTTGCCGGCGAGGTTTTATGTCATGAAAACGTCGCATAATAGACTCATTATCAATACAAGCAAATACATCTTTCTCAATGTAAACAAGCATGCTATCACTCAACCATTGATCTCCCATTTTGTTACGCAATGGTGTTTTCACAATCTTCATAGCAAAAAAAGCTTTCTCCACCGAAGCAGTTGCAACCGGTAACACCAAAGTCAATGTAAGAAGCTTATACACTAACATATTAGGTTTGGGAGACTTGAACAGTTAAATTAGACAGTCGGCCCAAAATATATTGGGTCTGGGTTTCTTATTAACACAGGCTTCGACCGCTAGGCCTTGGCGTGCTGGTTCATAAACTATTTGCTAATAAACTACCGGTCACATTACTTCGTCTAACAAACAAATCCAATCATCGCGTTCCCACTAACTATTTGTCTGTCACCACAAACTTCCTCACAGCCCGTTACAGAAATCTCCCTCCTTCCATTTCTGGTTAAGTGAAAAATTAACTACCATTTCTAGTTACCTACTTTACTCTTGAACAGTCCAACCTTCATCACACAGATCACCCAAAGTCCGTAGTTTTTCTTCTTCTAGAAACCGATCGAAGCAAAAATGTTGAAGCAGGTGTTTGGGAAGGCTAAGTAGGAGGCCAATCTCCTGCCTACGATTCACAAATTAAACGATGTATGATTTTTGGGTTTTTTATTACTCGATTTTGTTAATTTTTGCAGAAATTATGACAATGAATTGGGTTTTGAGATTGTAATTATTTTGGGATCTTTTTTTTTTTCTGATAAGTGTTTGTTTTTTGGGATTTTGCACACACTTGAGATGCTGGAGAAGAAGGAGAAAGTAATAGGAGACGCGTACGGGTATCCGTTCTCCTCCTCCGCCATCTTCGTTCTCTCTCTCTCTCACCTTTCATATTACTAACTCCCAATCATTCATTCAATTCCTTCCCAGTTCCGATCGAACCAGGGGGTTCAAGCTTGTACTGCCTTTGTTTTCCGACGAGCGAAGGGGCGGCCGCGTGGGTTCGCTCCTACGTAGCTTTGCCCCTGCTTGTTTGTAGTGGTTTTGTTACAGATTCAATAGAAGTCTTAGGCTTGTTGCATTGTAATAGATTTTTGGTGCTAAATGTGTAATGGTGGCTTGTCCAATTCTCCAGTTCAAGAGAAGTGGGGTTTTATGATCACATCCTTTTCAAATATATTTTGGAAAGAAATTTTACATATCCTGCTATCGTACATATTACTAACTTTTGTTTCCCATTATTTGGGGGAGTTTTTAGTTTAAATACCAAATTCAAAATAATTTTAAGTTAAAATACCATAGTTTTAGTTTAGGTACTAGTTGAAAAGTCAAACTAATTTGCTAGGTAAAATGACAATAATGTCCAACCCTACCATCACAAAGTTATAGCCATTAACTTTCCCAATGAATTATAACTAACAAGTATGAGTATGAATTTTTTTAGAAGAAAATTTTTTTATTACGTTAATCGCTTAGGGCATAGGGTCTAGTTCCCGGATTTTGGGCTTCGCCCAAAACTCGAGACCTACACCCTAAGCCCTAAGTTCCTCCCAAGGACATTCTAAAACCCTAAACCCAAAATGATCAACCCCAAACCTTGACCGACCTTTTAAAACCCTAAACCTTCAAAGTTAACCCCGAGCTCTAAAGGCCTTATAAAATTCTAAAAGAAATAAACTTGAGGACAATATGGTAATCTCTCATATCTTTTATTTAGTCATAGAATCACTTGCAATAAAGTTTGTGGCTTATCATAAAATATTTAATTAGACTTGGTATTTTTTCTTAAATATGGTATTTTTCCTTACAACCTATACCCAACTTGGTATCTAATATGAATTTACCTTTATTTGGATCCTCAAGATACTCCTGCTTTTTAGCAATGAAATACTGTCTTCCTTGTATGTTAGATCCTTCTGTTGCCAATTGTTTAACCCTCAAGATATCTTGTTAGCATCTTATTGTTACAAGTTGTGTACGTCACTTAGTATTAAAGGAAAACAGTTCTTAAATTGGTATTCAGAAAGGTCACAACCAGTGTACCTGTTATGAGCATATTGAAAAATGTATGTTTTGCTTGGCAAACAATATTTTTGGCAAACAATTAAATTAATAATACATCTAGCAACATGCCCTTTTTAGTCATTTTACATAGTCAAAGCAGTTTTATATACAAGTTTACCAAACACTCTGAAACTGCTTTTTTTTACTAAAAGCACTTTTACAACTACAGTTTACCAAACACTTACCTGCTTTTTTCACAGCTGTTTTTTCTCACAGCACATCAGAAGCAGTTTTGAAAAAAAGCACAGCAACTCCAAACTAGCCCTAATTAGAGCAAGTCAAATTATTTATTTATTTTTATGCAAGTGCTTTTTGAAAAGTCATTTAAAGTACTTCGTGAAAAAGTACTTGCTCGGTGTTACTTTCAAAATGTACTTCTAGACTTCCAGGTGTTTTTCTAACTCATGAGCACTTTCAAATTTTTTTGCCAAAATGTTGGGAGCTTTAATGAAAAGGACATTTTTAGACTTTTTCTTAACTAAAAGTACCCTAATAACTTTCTTTAATGAAAAAGGCATAAGTTTTAATAAAAAGGACAAAAACTAAAAAAGAATAAGCCTAAAACAAATGCCTGGCATGCTAGCCAATCCCAGCATGCAAAACAAAAAATTTCTTTCCAACCCATACCCCTAACAAAACCACCACTTCCGTTAGTCCAATTTCGTCAGAAATAAATTATTTATTTACATATATGCCACTGCCTCATTGAAAGTCCAAAGACCACATAAAAAAAAATTAAAAGAAAATTAATTTTTTTTTTCCAACCTCCCAATCAGCCCATGCCTCTTATTGTAACATTTCTTGATTGGGCTCTTCCGTAAATACAAAAACAAAATATCATTATCATTGTTCCATATTATTCACGTATCAACATATGAATACATCCCAATAATCTAGCAACATGAATAAAATCCATGAAAAATCTCCAAAATCTAAAATCTTCGAATCAAAATAAAAAATCAAATAAATTCAACAAGTATGCATAATTAGTTCTTCACATATATGTCAACTATTTCTAAAAATTTCGTATCAAAACCACATATGCAAATGATTGTGAACTATCATTGGGGTGAATTAGTTTTGTTTTGGGTCTAATTGCATATCAAATAACAAAAATCAAATAATTCAACAAGTAAACTTATCAAAACCACAAATCCAAATGATTGTGTATTAGCATTGGAGTGGATTTTGGTTTTGTTTTGGGTCTAGTTTCCAAAAACTCAAGTAAATTCAACAAATACAATAACTATTTTTTAATATATATATATATGCCGATTATTTATTAATATGTATCGACTGTTTTTAGAAATAGTGTCACCATTTTTAGAAATAGTGTCACAGTTTTTAGAAATAGTGACACTGTTTGTAGAAATAGTGTCCCAATTTCTAGAAATAGTGTCCCAATTTCTAGAAATAGTGTCACTATTTCTACAAATGGCGACACTATTTCTAGAAACAGTGTCACTATTTGTACAAATGGTGACCACTATTTTGAAAAATTGTGACATTGTTTCTAAAAACGGTGGCCCTATTTAGAGAAACGGTGACATTATTTCGAGAAATGGTGACACTGTTTCTAGAAATAGTGTCACTGTTTCTAGAAATAGTGTTACCATTTCTCGAAATAATGTCACTGTTTTTAGAAATAGTGTCATCATATCTAGATATAGTGTCATTTTTTCTCGAAATAGTGTCACTGTTCTAGAAATAGTGTTATCGTATCTCAAAATTGCGTCACCGTTTCTAGAAATAGTGTTACCGTATCTCGAATAGTTTCACCTTTTCTCGAAATATTACTATTATTTTGAAAATAATCTCTTTATATGAAATATTTGTTGATTGATTAATTAATGCCACTTTTAATCACATTGAAGTCATTGTTTATAAATTAATAATTTTTTTAGAAATAGTCTGTAATGAATAAATAATCTTAGTGCAGCCAATTAATTTCCCCTTGATTTTTGGTTCAAGCCTTGTTGAGATATTTCTCTATCTATTTTTTTAATTTGTGCGCTAATGCTATAAAAACTATCCAATGCTTATCAGATATGGGCGTGTAGCCCAAATGGGTGGGAGTGAATTGTTCAGCCCCCATGACCCAGCTTCGAGGAAGCAGGGCAGTAGGCCATTTTTTGGATTTTGCCTTCAGCTGCGCGTGTGGGAAGTAGCTGCGCGTCAGACAGCCAATGTGGTAGGGACCACACAATAGGCTAATTTGTATTTATTTATTTATCTTTGTCCTTTTCATTAAACAAAATTATTAAGGTGTTTTTGGTTAAGATTTAAAGTTTTTATGTCATTTTCGGGTTTAACTTCAGTGGTACGTACCATTCAATGGTACGTACTGTTGAATGGTTTAAGATTCATTTGGGACCCACTGCAAATTAATCTGGACTATTCAATGGCTGTACCATTCAATGGTATGTACTACTGAAGAATTTTCCGTCATTTTCATTAGTTTTCCTAAATGTTTAATATAAAACGCTTTGGTTATCTGAAAAAAAATTAGTTATTCCGAACCGAATAGACGCGGACGCAATTCCACAGCCCAAGTATCTACAGAACCTAGATAAATGAGCCATACGCTAGAAACTAAAACCCTAAACATCAATTTCTTCCTTCCAAGTCAATTTCAGAAGTAGAATTCACAAATGTGAACTTTGCAAGGGGGGAAATGGAATCGAAATCGAAATGCCAAGCGAGAGTAAAAGAAAAAGATAGGATCAGTGATTTGCCTGATGCCGTCGTTTGTCACATTCTCTCATTTCTTACCACAAGAGACGCCGTGAAGACCACTATTTTATCTCCGAGATGGAACAACCTGTGGACTTGTGTTCTCAGTCTCGACTTGGACGACGATGATTTCCCGCGAACATGGGTTACTAGGCTCAGAAAATGGATTAAAACGTCTGATGTTTTTCTGGATTTTGTTGATCAGGTACTTTCACTGCGGGACTCCTCGACAGACATCCAAAAGTTTCGCCTTCAATGTTCGGATTGCAGCGTTGAAGCCGAAGACTTCCCTCGGATTCATCGTTGGATATGCACTGCTATCTGGGGTAATGTTGTTGAACTTGAACTTGAGGTTTATGTTCATATTTACCATGATTTCGAGTTGAAATTGCCCGAAAGCCTTTTCGTGTGCAAATCGCTTGTGAGTTTGAAAGTGAGTTCAGATTGTATTACCTACTGTGGTCTTAGTCCTAATACATTGGGTTGTTTTCCGAGTCTCAAATCGCTAGATGTTATGGATTCTAATCTTCGTAATAATCATAATACCGCAATGAAAAATCTTTGTTGTAACTGCCCTGTACTTGAAGATTTAGCTATAGGTGGAAACCTTGGAGACTCTTGTTTGGATTTTAACATTAATGCACCTGAATTGAAGACGTTAACAACATTTGTGTACGACGAAGAAGATTATCAGCACAACTTTGTTGTTAATGCCCGAAAGCTTGAAAACCTTTGTGTTGAGGGGGATAATATCTCGAATTACATTTGGGGGAAGAATCCAACATCTTTAGTTAAAGCCAAAATTATTTTCCATGAGTATCAAGGATATGGATGTAGAAATGTGTACTATCCTGACCGTGTAACTGCATTCTTGGCGGGAATTTCCAGTGTGAAACATTTGTCTTTCTCTTATCGATGGATTCGAAATTCAGATCCAAATCGCTTTAAGGCTTGCTCCTTGCCTGCTTTCGGCAATTTGAAGCAATTGAAGCTAACTTTTTATGAGAATATATACTGGGAGGTTCTAGTAAAGTTTCTCAATCAGTCACCCTATCTAGAACATCTTGTCTTAAAGCTTGGAAGCGAAACAAATGGATTCAAGCTCTTCAATCTACCAGAGTTCGTGCCTATTTGTTTGTCTTCGCAACTGAAGACTATCTTTATAAGGAGATTCAAGGGATATTCGGATGAAATGGCGGTGATAAAGTATTTCTTAAAGTACGGTCAAGTTCTAAGTAAGATGACTATTTCTGCTCACATTTCTGTTGGTCCACCTAGTCCAGAGGATCTTCTCCAGAAAACAGAGGAGTTGAAGGAAATTTTATTGTTCGAAAGAGGTTCAAAGACTTGCCAAGTTAAATATATTTAAAGATGCAAATATCAGTTTCAAATCGAAGGGGTTTATATTTTCATGCTTATAAGTTTGAATATGTGGCCCTTTCGTTTGTTTGCGGACAATAGCAGTGTTGGTGCTTTTGCTGTTAATGGATATAGACTTTGCAGGGTTTATTCGAAGCAATGTTTAAGTTGGAACGTTTCTCTTCAATTTGCTATTGTTTTTGTAAGTTTAAATGTCTCTTCAATTTGCACTTGGTTTTGTAGCTCCAATGGAACTCTATGCTTATGAAAAAGTTTGCATGTTAAATGTGTTTTCCTACTTTCCTGCCTATCCATACCTTGACACGTATCGAGTAATTTTTCCTTTTTATATATTTGTTAAGTTATTTATGTGTCGAACTGTGTTTTGCATAGTGGGCGTTCCAAGAAGGTGTCCTTACATGTTAGTTTCTGTGCACAGAGATCTGCAACTTCTTCTGAATCTCATTTTATTTCGAAATGCGTTGGATTATATAAGGCAGTGTTTAGGGTCATATAAATCACTTAGAAAATGAAGAAAAAGTGTGATCCTTGCACTTCAGAGTTGTTACTCAAACGCGTAGGGTTTCAGCACACCAGCTATGGCCGTTGTTAACCGTTGGCATCGTCACTCGCTCTCATGACTAGATTTACTGACTGATGAGTGGTGATTCTCTCACACTAAAACCCCGGCCAAAACTGGTTGAAGCATGGATGCAGGTATATTTGATTTCTTATCTTTGATTTCTTATCTTTGCAGGAAAATTTATCTCGCATTCATAGTTGGATACGCATTGCCATCACGGGTAATGTTATTGAACTTGAACTTGATGTTTTTGTCAAGGGTTTTCACAGGGACCATGATTTCGAGTTGAAAATGTCTCAAAGCCTTTTCGTGTACAAGTCGCTTGTGAGTTTGAAGGTGATGTCGGATTGTATTACCTACTATGTTCCTAGTCCTACTACAGTGACTTGTTTACCAAGTCTCAAGTTGCTCCATGTTACAGCTTATAATCGCGATAATAGCTCTTTGCAAAATCTTTTTTGGAACTGCCTTGTACTTGAAGATTTGGCAATAGGTGGAGATGGATACTCTTTTTTGGATTTCAACATCTTTGCGCCTGAACTGAAGATGTTAAGAACAAATGTGGACAAGAGAGGAGATTATCAGCCCGATTTTTTTGTCAATGCCCCAGAGCTTGAAAACCTTTATGTTGAGGGTTCTAATTTGTCAAAATATACTTGGGAGACTCCAAGATCTTTAGTCAAAGCCAAATATACTTTCTATGATGTTCTAGAGTATAGAAGCGAAGTCTATCCTTACCGAGTAACCACCTTCTCAGCAGGAATTTCCGGTGTCAAACATTTGTCTTTCACTGTTTTCTGGAGTGGTAGATCCCCTTTTTGAGGCTTGCACTTTGCCTGCTTTCAGCAATTTGAAGCTAGCTTTTTACGGTATCAATTCCTAGCATGTTCTAGTAACATTTCTCAGCAAATCACCTTGTTTGGAACATCTTGTCTTAAAGTTTGGATGCGTGACAGATGGATTGAAGCTGTTCAATCCACCAGAGTCCATGCCTATTTGTTTGTCCTAGCAACTCAAGACTATCTCTATACGGAGATTCAAGGGACAATATGATGAAATGGAGGTGATAAAGTATCTGTTGAAGCACTCTGAAGTTCTAAGTAAGATGACTATTTCTACCCAGATTTCTTTTCGTAGTCCTCCTACTGGATCTTTGCCAAAAAATAGAGGTGTTGAAGGAAATTTTATTGTTTCAAAGAGGTTCAAAGACTTGTGAAGTTGAATATATTTAGGATGCAATTCATCAGCTACAAAATAAAAGAGATTCACAGTTATTTATGTGTACGGAAGCTGAATGTATGTACAAAGGAAAAAGCATCATGTTTGGAGTATTTTCTGTTGTGTTTCGAATCCTGAATATGCACCTTTAATTTGTTTTGGTGCAAACAACAGCCGTGCTGGTGCTGCTGTTTATTATTAGACATTGGGGGGTTGCCTTATTCTTTGCAGTTTTTGAGTTTAAATGTCTCTTTCTTTTGTTCCTGTGAGTGCATTTTGGGAAAATACAACAGTATTTTTGTAATCCAGAAACATTTTGATTAGAAGCATGCTGAAGATTTTGTTACAAATCCATAAATCACTTGAAAGTGCTTTCTAAAGAGTAAAGACCTTAGACATTTTCTACCAACAAAAAAACACTTTTAAGTATGTTTTGCATAAAAATTTAAAATGGAAGCGCTTTCAGAAAACACTTGTCTATTGCATTTACAAGTTTCACTTAAACTTCTATTAAAAATTTAAACGTGTTTCTACTAAAAGTTCTAGCAGAACCACTTATGAGCATGAATACTTCTTACAAAGTTAATTCCAAAAGAACCCTTCGTACTTCATGGTAAAGCACCAAAATGGCAAAAAGTATTCGTATAATCTGGAAACACTTGTATTAGAAGCATGATCCAAGTGTTTTTTTTTCCAAAATGATCCAAGTGTTAGAGTTGCTGAATTTTTTTTATTTAAAAAAGGTACCATATTTAAAAAGGAAAATGATAAACAACACACCATTTTCTCTTTCTACACACCTATTTTTATTTCTGACCATCAAACAAAATAAATAAATTAAACAAAAACAACAGACATGATTAAAACAAGATTATGTAAAAATGATAATGCTTGTGTTCCCCCTATAGGAGACTTGTCCTCCCACTTATGATTAACAAACATTTACCGTCCAAACATATCGAAACCGTCATTCTTCTTATCATCATCTAAAGATCATATATGTAAAAAATTATTTAATTTGGAAATCTTTTAGCCATTCATATGCATGAAACAAATGAACGGTTCATCATGAAGGTGTTATCAAAACCGTTGATTAGTATAACACGTATGGATGAAACGATCTCCAAATTGAATAATTTTTTGCATATATGATCTTTAGATAATGATAAAGAGAATGAACTGTTCCAATTATGATGTTCGAATAGTAAATGTTCGTTAACCGTAGGTGGGGGGACAAGTTAGTTTCCTCATAAGGGGAAACAAGCATTATCCATATAAAAATTCATGTAGCACTTGCTTCCCAAATAGCCAGATAGCACTAACAAGGAGCCAAACCCTAGAAAGTAGAAACTAATTAAAACCCTAACCATCAATTTAATTCTTGGTTCCGAGTCATCGATTTAAGAAGAAATGTAGTAGAGTTCACAAATGTGAAGTCGCAAGGAGCAAAATGGATTCAAAATCAAAATGCCAACCCAAAGTAGAAGAAGAAGATGGGCTCAGTGATTTGCCGAATGCCGTTCTTTGGCACATTCTCTCATTTCTTCCGAAAAAAGATGTAGACCACCATTTTGTCTCCGAGATGGAACAATTTGTGGGCTTGTGTTCCCACCCTAGATTTCGATGACAACGATTTTGATAACCCTAACAAACGGTTCACCTCTGATGGTTTTATGAATTTTGTTGATTGGGCGCTTTCACTACGGGACTCATACTCACCTTCCGGCATCAGAAAATTTCGTCTACGTTGTTCGAAAGTCAGAGCAACGGAAGAAAACTTCTCCCTCATTCATCGTTGGATATGCGCCGTCGTCCAAGGTAACATTGTTGAACTTGAACTAGATGTTTCTTCTGCAGAACCCGACAGTAATTTAAAGTTGATGACCATTTCTACTTATGATCCTCCGACACTTCTCCGACCAAAAGAGGAGTTATACATATTGAGAGTGAATCCCACATTGACGGGAGAAGAGACTTTGCATGTGTTTATAAGTAATTGGGCTACTCTCTATACTGCCACTTGGTTTTATGGTGGAATTTATGGTGGAAACTTTCTTCATGGTATCAGAATAAGTTGTCCCATGTGTGAAGCCCAACGGCCACACGTGCTCCACATCACCCTATTTCTGTTGTCCAAGTTTATAAGTAATTGAGTTACTCTCTATATTGTCAATTGATTTTATGGTGGAACCTCAACTTTCTTCAATATAAGGAAATTTTATTGTTCCAGAAATGTTCCAAGACTTGTCAAGTTGAATGTATTTGAGATCGACACGATGCTGATGTTAGGGTTTATTCTATGCAGTTTTTTCTATGTTTAAATGCGTCTCATTTTATTTTTGTGAGTGAACGTTTCATGGATGTAGACAATATGATCTTTTGGTTAATGCACTTGGTTAGCGGACCAAGTTGAACTCTATGCATATGAAAAAGTGTGCATGTTAAATCCTCGGTATATTTTAATGTTAAAATGTAATTTGAAGGATAGAAAGATACGCGTGCAAACTTTTTCATTTTTGTACTTTGTTGAGCCTTTTTCGGTATTTGTGTTAAATTTTCAGTATGTGTCAAAATGTAAGGTATTTGTGATAAATTTTCAGTATGTGTCAAAATGTAATTTGCAGGATAGAGGAATGTGTTGCCCGCACAGTACGCTGCAACTTATAAATCATAAGGCAATATTTTTGGTGCCATTTAAATCACTTAGAAAATGTTGACCTGATAATTTATCAAACTATTTGAGCAGAAGCTGCTCAAATTTATTTTATTACACTAAATCCACACTCAACAAAGTATGCATACAAAAACAGAGTATCATCCTTACATTTCACCAGTTGATACTAAAACATGACTCTATGCATTCCTGTTAAGCAGTGACTATATCTTCTTCTGCACTGTAACCAAATCTAGAGTAGAGCCATAAGTTCTGCTCAGGGCCTCGGTACACCAGCCGTGACCGTCATCAACAGTCGGCATCCTCACTCCCATTACTGGATTTACCGGCTGATGAGACCCCGGCATTAAAACCCCAGCCAAAACCCTCAACACGCTTGAAGCATCGATGTCCAGAATTACTCTTATTTCCGGAACTCCTTTCGGGGATGGTGGAATTCCAGTGATCTTGAAATACCCCAGCAAATGGTTCTCTTCCACCTTCTTCCCCTCGCCTTCGTAGACGATTATTAGTGCTTCAGTTTGATTATCATGGGCAGTTGTGAAAATCAGATCTTTTTGTGCTGGCATTGCGGTGTTTCTAGGTATGATAGGCACGAAGTTGCTTCCATCAGCTCGAATCCCAATGGCGAGAGGGGTGGCTTGAATGGTAAGCAAGTCCAAACTACCAAAGGGATCGCCAAGACCTGATGCCACCGCTCCTTCTAGTGCCGCTCCAGTGACAGCAGCTTCCAACGGGTTCATCCCTTTGTACAGCTCCTCCTTTTTACAAATGCTCATGACAAGACTTTTTATCTTTGGAATATATGAGCATCCACCAACAACTATTACATCGCTCACATCCTCGGTATCAACCTTTGCATCATGCAAGCACTGGCTTATGAGGCCTGCACACTTATCAAACACTGCTCGGTTAACTTCCTCAAATTCCTCGCGATCGACAACCTTACATATTTTTGTCCCATTTCCCAAGTCAACATCAATCTGAACACTAGTTTGGGAGGAGAGATTGTGGATTGCCTCCTGTGTTGCAACTCGAAGTATGGCCACTGATTTTATGTCATCAAGTCTGTGGCTAGTTAAAAGAGTCTCGGAATCTGGCAACAGATGGCGCATCATATTCTGAAGCAAGTCTTCCCCTCCAATGGCAGATCCTGCTAAGGCTTTTATTTGGGAAACTCCTCCAGCTGTAGCAGTAACAGCTACATCACAGTATCCAGCACCCATGTTGAAGATTAGAGCAATCTTCTCAGATCCAGTGTTTACGTTCTGATTTGAAATCTGTTGTGCATATAGCAGCGCGATGGCAGTTGGTTCAGGCATCAGTCTGAGTACATGAAGGCTAGCCATGGCACAAGCTCTTTCAATACGAGTCAGCTGGAATCGGCTGAATGAAGCCGGAATGGTCAGAACAACATTCTTTATGGGCCGCTTTAGCTGGATTTCTGCCATTGCCTTAAGTTCCACCAAGAATATTGCCAGAACTTCTTCAGGAGTGGTGGATCTCCATACATTGTTCACCAAGGCTGCGATTAGTGGGCGCACCCCAATGCCCAATGTTTGTACCAAAAACGGGAGGCTTTTGCTTGACTGGACGACTGGATCGGTGTCAACTCTGCCAATTAATCGTTTCATGTTGAAGATTGAAGCTCCAGATAACATGTCATGCTCACTGGAGATTTGATCGCTTACTCCCCCTGAAGGGTTTTCATCCTTGAACGTGACATATGAACGCATCATTTTCTGGTCTCTGGTGTTCCTAAGAAGCTCAACCTGGGAGCCATTCCAGACCGCAACACTGCAATGTGAAGTGCCAATGTCAATCCCAATTGCGGTTTCAGGAAAAGAGGACGACGATTTTTCCTCTCCAGTGGTTTCACTATCGGATACCACAGTGTATGCTGGCTCAGCCATTCCTGCATTCCAAAAATTGCAAATGGATGAAGACATACTCAAAATCATCAGAATATGAGAAGAGGTGATGTAAATTACGAGGGAGAAAGAGATGAGAAGAAAGAACTCAGAGAGAAAAGACGACGAGGGAGGCCATAAGGGTCACAAAATTCATATTACACTCAAGATATCTAGAATCTATACTGCTTAGCATTCTCGATACTGTTTTCTTACGATTCAACGCCGCGGAAAAAATGATTCTGTTTTCCAATTTGAGGATGTGTTCAGATAATTCCTAGTTAGTACTTGTTCTGAAAGTCACACTTAAAAGTTTATGTGATTATACAGAAGAATTGGCAAAATATAGTTCATTCAAGCCTTCTCACAAACACCTGTTAGGCAATTTAGCCATCTCACATATGCTGGTAGGAACATAAAAGCATGAAAGCACAACCCCACAGGTTTAAGTGAATACATAATATGAAGAAATCAACAGAATACAATTATGTCATCAACTTCTTGAAACTTTGAAGAAAAAAAACCCAACAAAACATGTGAAAAAATTGGCAAGAAAACTAGAATCCAGAACAATAAAGCTCCAAAACAGAGACAGAGAAGCTCTTCCAATTTCCAGAGAGCAAAAACTAGTTGTTGGGTACTAATAAAAGTTGGTTAAATCAACAGAAAACAGCAAAAACAAGTGCATGCATAGCCACTTACAGGTACACAGAGGCATAGACGTTTGAATCTCTACATGCATAAGCAGCTACTTAGCATGGTCAATTGGCCATTAATTAAGGAAAATAAAAAGAAGCTAATTAAATTGTGTGCAGAGGATATGAGGGACTTACAGAAGAGTGAGAGATAGAAGAGCACCAACGATCAGTGAGAGATTAGAGCTCAAAGAAGGGCCGCTTCGGCTTACAAGTTAGAGAGAGAGAGAGAGAGAGAGAGAGAGAGCATCTTAATACAACGGTGCTGCCAAACTTCTAGAGCTTCCTAGAGTGCAAAGGTGGTCGTCACCTTTCTTTTGTAATTTTTTTATTTTCTTGATTAATTTTCAGTCCGCGATTTGTGTATTATGTACTAGAAAGGTTAGGATGTGAGAATAGTTTGCGAGAAGGGTCCAGAATTTCTGCCAATTTACATGGGTTGGATCGCCTACCAATTTTGGGATCGGGTTTTGAGCCCAAGCCCAACCCTTGAGACAACCAGTTTTAAAATTGAAATGTGGAGGAACTTTGTAATAATGGTTGAAGCGTTAACCAGTTAATAAGTTGTATAAATACGCACGATGCATCGATGACTAGGTGATTGAAATTTTTCCAGGACATTATCATTCAACGAGAGCTTAAGAAATGAATAGTTCATATAGCGTAATTAGATTGTGTTGTATAGACTTACTAACTGGATAGCGCCAAAGCTCTGCTACTAATATAAAATTCCAACATTGGCAAAATAGATAATACTAAACCAGTAACTATTAATTTTTGTTGTTGAGAAAGAATATTTGCTACTCGTCGTGTTGCCAATACTATAAAACGCAGAATTTTTTATTTGTTCCACATTAGTTTGATGTATAATCGAAGAACGAGTATTTGATCTCTAGGCTTCATGACCCCATTGAAAACCATAAACCATTGAGACGCCATACAAAAGCTCAGACAATGTTCTTTTGGTGTTAGCACGTAGACTGATACTTGAAACTTGTAATGTTTGGCTGCATGACAGCGAAGAAATGTTCCCCAAAGAAATAACATCATGCATGCAACATGCTCACGAACAGTCCAAAAAAGAAAATTAATTCAGGATTATTCATCACTTCAGTTTTTTGACAGATCAACAGCTTGTATTAATTGTAGCACGATCAGTCATTCTCACAGTCACAGCCATGGCCATATCCTCCTCCAAACTCCTTTTCTTTCTTATCCTCCCCATGTCATTTTTCATTCTCTCTACACACCCAGAAAATCTCCACCCACACCCACTAGACCCTCTAACCCCTTCAGAGCTGCAACTAGTCCAAACCCTGACCACAACCCACATCTCCAATTCCTTTAACTTCAACTGCACGTTTCACTACATAGGCCTTGAAGACCCCCACACGCCAACCCTCCTCACATTCCTCTCAACCCAAAACCCTAACCCCAGCGCCTCGCCGAGCCTTTGTCATTGCTCGAATCAACCAAACCACCCACGAAATCACTGTCGGTTTGTCAACCAACTCCGTCATCTCCGACTGCATTCACACCGGCCACGGCTACCCCATTGTCATGGCCGAGGAGCAAGAGCCCGCTCAAGCATTGGCACTCCAATACGCACCGTTTTTGGCTGCGGTCAGGAAGCGGGGGTTGAAGGTCGAGGAGGCTCTGTGTGACGCTTTTCCTGTGGGGTGGTACGGTGAGGATAGGGTTAAGAACAAGAGGGTGGTCAATCTCCATTGTTTTTATTTGGATGGAACTGTTAATTTTGAGACGAGGCCTGTGGAGGGAGTGACTATGACCGTTGATCTTGACGAGATGAAGATCGTGGAGTTTAGGGATAGGTTGATGGTTCCTATGCATTGCCGAAGGTTGCCGGGACGGACTATAGAGAGTCAGAGCAAAGGCCTCCATTTGGGGTAAGATTGAATGAGATAACGGTGGAGCAACCGGACGGCCCAAATTTTGAAATTCATGGACACTCTGTTAGAGCAGGTCCAGCCCTGCTTAATTGCCTGGGCAGCGTGGGCAAATCCACTGGATGGATTGGTGTTGTGGGCTGGAGGGAGAGACCCACCGAGGGAAAGGGGCCACTCAGGGGCCAGCCCGAGCAAAAATCGACAGCCCAAGCCACTGAGGTGGCTGACGTCAGGCTGGCATCAGCCACTCCGAATAAAAAATTTTGCGTCAGGCGCGTGCAACGCACGCGCGCGTACAGCGCGTCCCGACAGCCGACTGCAGGGTGGGGCCCAGCTGTCGGCCACTATAATTCTAACCGTTGGGGGAAGCCACGTGGCTTCCCCTAGACCGTGCGATCTCAACGACTCTTTAATTTGAGCCGTTGGATCTGCAACGGTAATAAAAAAAAAAAGGATTTAATCTCAACCGTTGGATCTCAGATCAAAGGTTGAGATTAATTCCTTTAAAAATTAAAAAAAAAAGTTTTAAAAATCAGAAAAGTTACCGTTGTGACACGTGGCACCATCTGGAGCGTTGAAATTCAAATTTTTTTAAATCCAACGGCAGTGATTAATTAAGGGAATAAAAAATTTAAAAAAAATTGTAAAAAATCTGTAAAAATCGGGAAATTTTTTTTAAAAGATTAGTAAATTTTTTTTTAAATTTTCTATAAATACCTTGGCAATATCATCTACCTTACACCACAATTCCATAATTTCTCAACATCTTTCAAGCTTTCTCCTATCTTTCTCTCAAAGTTTCAATCCATTTTTTTTCAAACAAAATGACTACTGGTGCAGGTACGAATTGGACGCTTCTTGAAGATGTTGCGTTGTGTGCTAGCTGGGTTCAAATCACTCATGATTCGATTTCGGGTAATGAGATGCAGTTGCGAGAAATGTGGAGTCTTATTCATTCCGCATATCTTGAGAAAATGGGTGGGCAAAGAACCAAAGATTCATTGTCCAGTCGTTGGAAATTACTTAGCCAATCGTTTAGTACGTGGAGAGACGCCTTGACACAAGCTAGTGCTAATCTTCGAAGTGGAGAAAATTTAGCGGATCAAGTACTAAATTTGTAAATTATTATGTATTATTTTATAAATATAAAAAATACTAATATTTTATTGCTAATTGCCAGGGCAATTTAATTGTAGGGGTGGAGATGTAAAAAGCAATTGACAGGGGAATACACTGTTCATTAGGGCAATTACTGTTCATTGGGGTGGATTGAATAGTGATTGCCTGGGGGGAGGTGGGCAACACTGGAACTGCTCTTAGGTAATTGAAACGCATCACTTTTTATTTATTTTTAGCTATGCCCTACACTCTACACTAAATTTCAGATGTGGAGATAAAAGTGTCTTACATCCTCGAAAGGAGAAATTTGAAAGGGCTTTTAAGAGGTTGAGCTACTTCTCTTGATAATTGGTTTTATTTTGGAACTTCAACTTTACTTGGCCACTTTACTTGGCCTCTGTACTATGTTCTATCTCACTTTTAACTCCTGCATTCATTTTCAGAATGCAAACCTACACTCTGCTATGTCTTGCTTTACTCATTCACTCTTTTTCTATGTTCCACATCTCATTCCATTAACTAAATTGAGAGGAGCGTTAGTTTTGCTGACGTTACAAGGGATATCTTAATAGTTTCTTCATGTTTGGGACATTAGAAACTACAATTCCCAAATTATTCTGTTGCGAGTCTCTCTCCCAATTTTTGTTCTCTCGTATCCTAGTCTCAGAAATCAAACTCCCCAATTTATCGACCTCTTTTACGTCTGGGATCCACTAAGTTGCCACATCACATGTTACACAACAACTTAACACACCAACGTGACTGAAAAAGACTAAGGTACGTACCATTATCACATCAATGAAACTTAACGCCTCTCAATCTAATTGATGAAATTGGGTAACTGTACATACAGAGAATGAGTGGATGGGGTAAAGTGAGACATAACAAAATATAAGGATAAAGTAGAAGGATTGAGATGAAATTGGGTAACGGTACATACGGAGAATGAGTGGATGGGGTAAAGTGAGACATAACAAAATGTAAGAATAAAGTGGAACACTAAGATAAAGTGGAAGGATTGAGATGGAATTGGGTAACGGTACATACGGAGAATGAGCGGATGGGGTAAAGTGAGACATAACAAAATGTAAGGATAAAGTGGAACACTAAGAATGAGTGCATAAGATAAAGTGAGACAAAACAAAGTGTGAAATTAAGATAAAAACTGGTGTAGAGTGCAGTGAGCATAACTAAAAAAACCTTTTAAATAAAATGTCTCATTTAAAATAATAAATAAATAAAATGCCTTTTTTAAGCCCCCAAACATGTTAAAATTGTTATTGTTATTTTGCATTTTTGCAGTCATAGAATACCTAGCTAGGTCTCCTACTATATATGTGGATTAAAGGAAAGATCCTTAACAAAGGATATATCTCTTTGCGTGACGAGGGTTGTGGACTCATAGGTGTACAATCAGTCATAAACTCATGGACATAACATGGAAGAATTTCTTGTGTTAATGGTTCTTAACGTAATTGTTGACATGGCATTGTTAGTTTGTCTGATCCAAGCACAGTTTGGAATTACTCTGTGAAAAACACTTCTGCTATAGTTACGCGTTTGACATGACGTTTTAGTTTGTTAGATCAAGCATAGTTTTGAAAAAAAACACTTGGTGGACGTTTTCACTATATATAAGGAAGTCAACAATGAATTTAGGGGAGTGATTTATGTACTCCCCTTTTCACCTCATGTACTGCCCTATTCTTTTTAGTCGTTAGAGAAGAATCAGCGGACAAAATTAAGGAGAGTGCTCGAGGTGAAAAAGGGAACGCAGAAAAATCCAAACACTAACATAATCGCATATATGAAATCGATTTTAGACTGAAAGCACTATCAATCAGGCTTAGTACTCATTTCCCATTCCAATATCAACTAAATTGAGTGGTCAGCATTTTTTTGTTGAATTTCACACAAAATCAGGTGGGCAAACTGGGATTTTCATCTGGGTTTCGACATGAGAGCTGGTCCAATCATATCATCAGCATCCATTTACGACATAGAGCAGCAGAAATTTCGTCGCGTGCTATACAGAGCCTTTGTCTCAGAGCTGTTTGTGCCGTATATGGACCTAACCGAAGAATGGTACTCTAGGACATTTCTTGATGCAGGTGAATTTGGTTTTGGCCAATCTGCAGTGTCACTTGAGCCACTTAGGGACTGCCCAGCAAATGCAAAATTCATGGACGCTTATGTTGCTGGACTAGATGGAAAACCATATAAAAAGTCTAAAGTTATTTGCATTTTTGAGCGACATGATGGAGATATAATGTGGCGCCACACTGAGGCTACCATACCAAAGAAAAGGGTAAGTGTTATTCCTCTTTGAACTCAAGTGCAAGAGGGAGCGCGTATTGCCCTAGCAAATAGCTTAACCTACGTTTGCAATAGTGGTAAGTGTTTAATTTAGTAAGTTGACGAGGTTTTCTTGATTTAGCTGACATTGATAGTGTGTTGCAGATAAGCGAGGTCAGGCCAGAATTGAGCTTGGTGGTTAGGATGGTGTCAACAGTAAGCAATTATGACTACATTGTTGACTGGGAGTTCAAGCAAAGTGGTTCCATTATATTCAAGGTAAGTTTGAAATTGTGTAGAAAAGAGCCTAATTAGGTTTTATTCATTTCAAAATGAATGAAATTCGTGTTTTAAGGCATTCCCTATTACCGGTTGTATACTCTCATTTGTGATCAACTGTCTCCATGGACGAAGACAGCTAAGACCTACTAGCTAGAGGCAACTGTGCCCCCGCTCAAATTTTTAGGTGAAATCAAATGTGTATACTTATAAATTTATTTGTGAAGAAGCGATCGTGAACATTATTCACATCTACACATCAAACATAAGTAAACTACACTTGTAGTTGTGTAATTGTACTTCCCACATGATGATTTTAGCAAACTAGAGTAGATAATATGGACGAAGACAGCTAAGACCTACTACTAGATAGACAAACAAATAGTTACAATTTATAAAACAACTGGTTACACCTAAGATTTCTTCCTTCTTGCAGGTGGGGCTAACTGGTTGTTTGGAAGTGAAGGGAACAGAGTACACTCACATAGAACAAATAGAGGGGGAAGTGTACGGAACACTCGTAACAGAAAATAGAGTGGCTGTAAACCATGATCACTTTCTTACCTATCACCTTGATCTTGATGTTGATGGTGAAGCCAACTCCTTTGTCAAGTCTACATTGCAAACAACTAGAGTGAGTGACCCAAACTCACCTAAAAAGAATTACTGGCAGGTTGTCAGTGAGACGGCTAAGAGGGAGTCTGATGCAAAGATCAAGCTTGGCTCCACTGCAGCTGATCTGGTGGTTGTGAACTCTAACAAGAGGACTAAAGTGGGTAATCATGTCGGATACCGTCTGATTCCAGGATCAGTGGCGATTTCACTTCTATCAGACGACGATTATACGCAAACCCGAGGAGGCTTCACCAAGTACAATGTGTGGGTTACACCATATAACAAGTCTGAAAAATGGGCAGGGGGACTATATGCTGATCAAAGTAGGGGAGATGACACCTTGACTACATGGAGTAGCAGGTAGTTATATTAATTAGCCGTTTTCTTTCAAGGCCAGACCATTTACCCCAATATTTACCATGATTTTTTGATTAATTTCATTGTTGCAGGGATAGGGACATTGAAAACAAGGACATTGTGTTATGGTACACAATGGGTTTTCATCATGTGCCATACCAAGAAGATTTTCCCATAATGCCAACGATCAGCAGTCAGTTTGAGCTCCGATCAACCAATTTCTTCGAAAGCAATCCAGTGTTAAAAAACAACCCAACCCAATATGTGAAGGGTTCAAATTGCTCATCCAGCTTCATCATTGTCACAGGAAGAAACTCCGCTTGAAGGAAAATGAACATCCAAGTATTTCACTCTGTTTATACTCCTTGTCATTTCCTAATGCAGGCATGAAAAGGTTTATGTACCACTTTAAAACAAAATTCCATAAATTTGATCCAATGACTGCATGTCATGCTGTGCTGATGATCATACACCGTTATTGAGTAAACTCAATTAATTTTCCTTGCTCTAAATGCAAGAAAAATACCCCAAAAAAGATTGAGAGAGGCTGAGAATGGAAGGCAAAGAAATTGTTAATTCAGCCGTTGAAGACACCCCTGTATAGTTCATTCGGTATTCTAGCCTTTCTAGGCTGAAGGGTTTACCCAAGGTTTGAAATCGCGTCGCGTGGGAAGTTTCGCTATGCAATGTCGCGCTATGTAACGGTTTCGCGTAAGCTATTTGAGACTTGCATAGCGTAAAATAGTAATGAACATTGAATAAACATATATATATATACTTGCACCAAAACACATATAATTTCACATTAATGCATAATAAACTATCAAAATACATATTGTTCAAGTTCAACAACACAAAACACTTGAATAAAAATCCAAATATGCCAAACATAATGAAGATCTTATGTTAAAGATCATTCAAAAAGTTACAAAATATTCATAAACCCATTACAAAGAGAAAAACTAAACTTTACTCATTTAAATAATCATCCTCATCAAGATTATCATCACCAAGCAAACTATCATCATTGTCACTACCAAAACTAGGGATTTGTCCTTTTGGGCAATTTTTTTTTTTTTAAAAGTTACAAATAGCGTTTTCATCGCGTAATTTCGCGTAAATCGCGTAATTATCGCGTAAGTTTTTTGAGACTTCTGTGAAAATTTTACGCGATGTCGCGAAATTGGTTCCGTTACGCGACAAAGCGCGCAATATTGCGCGATGTCGCGCGATATTTCAAACTATGGGTTTACCTAGTGAAAGAAATTTCCTAGTACTAAATTAACTTCTTGTAAGAAGCACTTTTGTTCATAAGCGCTTTTCCTAATAGCGTTTGTATTAGAAGCACTTTGAAATTTTATTAAGGAAAATGATAATCACACACCCGTTTCTCCCCATACAAACTTTCCTTAATCTTGTCAATTGTTTCCGTTTGATTTATTCAATTGAATGGCCAGAAATAATGGGTGTGTAAGAGAAGAAAAAATGTGTGTGATTATCATTTTCCTTATTAAAAATCTAAGCGAGGGCATCCAGAATCAGTACTAAACATGAGTATTGTAAGGGGCTTCTGGTTCAAGTGCTAATCAAGAACATTTATCCCTGCACCGAAGTTATGTGTTCAAGTTTCCCTTCCACTACACAATTTAAGTAATTTAATACAATATCATCTATTATTGTTAATAACCTTTATTGGCCTTTACACACGTATTATTCAACTTGTCACATGTGACTTATTTAAGAAAAACAGTTGCAAAGACAGATGTGTAAAATGATTATTCACGGTGCCCTTCACTTAATTATCAAAGACTCAAAAGCAAAGCAAAGAAAAGCAGTTGCAATTAAATATGCTTGCTCTGAGTGCAAGGCAAAGGACTAGTGAAATGCAAGAACCTGCAAAATTAAAGTCCAAGAAAAGTGTGAGTTGTCCTATTAAAGTCAGAGAAACCCTCTATATATATTATTGCTTGTTTTGTATTGTGTAATCCAAACAGTTAGATATCCAGAACCAAATCTACAAAAATTGATTCCTTTATTAGGAATTTGCAAAGAAAAATCCATGACTGCTCTATTTATACCCTTAGTTTTGATCCTACAATGCTGCTTCACATCTAGCATATCCCACCCCCTAGACCCTCTCACCCCAACCGAGATTAACAAAGCTAGGCACACAATTCAGAAGTCACACATTGGAAATCTACCAAACCTCACCTTTCATTTTGTTGACACTGAAGAGCCTGAGAAAGCAGATGTTCTCAAGTGGCTATCTTCAAGAAATCAAAAAAGGTCCACCCCGCCCCGCCAGGCCAAGGTGGTGGCGCGAGCCGGTGAGCAGACCCACGAGTTCGTCTTAGACATGGCCACCGGCTCTATCATATCCCATCACGTCCACACGGGTCATGGAAACCCTCCTCTCACCTTTACCGAGCTTTTCCTAACTAGTAAGCTTCCTCTCAGTCACCCCAAATTCATAAACTCAATTTCAGCAAGAAGATTGAACTTATCTGAAGTTTCGTGCCTACCCTTTTCAATTGGGTGGTATGGGGAAGAAATTACCAAGAGAGCTGTAAAAATTCAATGCTTCTATAGAGGAGGATCAGTCAATGTTTTCACAAGGCCTATTGAGGGAATAACCATGTTAGTGGACCTTGATTTGATGAAAATTACAATGTACACTGATAGGTTCAGAGCCCCTTTGCCCAAAGCTCAAGGCACTGACTTCCAAACCCCAAAAGAAAATTCCAGACCTGCCCCTTGCAACAAAACCAAAAGTGGTTTCACCATCTCAGGCCACAAGGTAAAATGGGCAAATTGGGTTTTTCATGTTGGGTTCAATGCTAGGGCAGGAAGTGTGATCTCTACAGCTTCTGTATTTGACTCCAGGAAGAAGAAGTACAGGAGTGTGCTGTACAGAGGACACGTGTCTGAGACGTTCGTGCCGTATATGGATCCTACAAGTGAATGGTATTTTAGGACATTTATGGACATTGGTGAATTTGGGTTTGGGAGATCAGCTGATAGTTTGCAGCCTCTGATTGATTGCCCAGAAAATGCTGAATATATTGATGGGTTTATGGCTGGGGCTGATGGGAAGCCACAAAAGGTAGAAAGGGCTATTTGCATCTTTGAGAGGTACTCAGGTGATGTTGCAATGAGACATACTGAAATTAATTTTCCCGGAAAATTGGTAAGGGTTTAGGGTTTTGAGCTTCTGATTTTGAATATATTAATATCTGTGTTTATGTACTAGGAAAAATAAAAGGTGTAAATGTAATATAAAGTAGCTGATTTTGTAGATAAGAAGTGGGCAGCAAGACAAGAGTTTGGTGATTAGAATGGTGGCTACTGTTGGCAACTATGATTACGTTCTTGATTGGGAATTCCAGCAAAGTGGCACCATCAAAGTTGGGGTAAGTTTCTTGTTTCTCTCTTTCTGTTATATATGCGATATTGAGAGGAGAAAAACAAACACAACATCTCGCGTGCAATGATAAATGTTCTTAACAAATTGAAGTTACAAAACCTTGAATGCAATATCATGTTGGAATTTGAGATAATTAAGTTTATTTTTTTCTTTTTAATATTGAGACATTAAAGTCACAAGAAATTCTCAAATGGGAGTGCTATATGTACATGTGTATGCTCCCCAAAACTTCTTGTATCCTTCCAATAAGCCGTTTTTTGAAGTATCATCGAGACGAGGGGATAAAAATACAAATAGAATTAATGTAGATAGAATTTTTGTAAAGTAAAAATATGGGGTAATTCTCACTTTACTATCGTAAAGTTTGATTTTTCTGACACTTTTATACTTCTGTTAGTCTATTCATTAGGTGATCCGTTAACTGATGTTGTGGCAGATCTGAGGCCCACTAAATTTGTGTCACGTGAACATTAAAAATTAGTAAATTAACAATAAATTAATATCGCACGCGAAATGGTGCGAAAAGCCCTTTTCGTACCAAACTCCTTTTTAATTTTGAATATTTCAGTATCTTTGAATTTGTTGCGTTTGATTTGAATTCAGTGACCCGTGGAGTTGGTTGTTTGAAGAAACAGAGTTTATTTTCTTATTTACTGTTTTATTGTTTTTTTTTCTTTATTTTTTAAATAATTTTATATTTTTTTAGTGGGCCAAAGTTCTACCACGTCATCAGTTAACGTAAAACTTGACGGATAAACTAACGGATGTATAAAAGTGTCAAGAAATTTAAACTTTAGGTATGAAAGTGAGACGAAAAAAAGTAAGTGTAACAAAGTGCGAATTTCACTATACTTGAGAGTAATAAATGCAAAGGTACTTCTGCTTCAAAAGTTGAAAGAAATCTCCAAGTTATCCTTATGTTGATAGAAAAAGTAGCACTACTTTATGTTTTTTTCGGTCACGTTAATTAGAAGGTTTTGAATCAAGCCTACTCCTCATCTCTTTATTCACTATCAGGCTCAACGCGAATGATCTTAGTTTGAGATGTTAAACCTAAGCTACTCTAAACTTGTTTGAGTCTTAAAAAAATAAATAAATAAAACTACTTGTTTTAGAGCATCAATTTTGAATTATCCACTTCGTTGCCAGGTGGGTTTAACAGGTGTCTTGGAGGTAAAGGCAACTTCATACACAAGTAACGACCAAATAACGGAAAACGTTTACGGAACCTTGGTATCAGAAAACACCGTCGCCATTAACCACGACCACTTCCTCACATACATGCTAGACCTTGATGTTGACGGTAACGCCAACTCCTTTGTCAAGGCCAAGTTCCAAACAGCAAGAGCAAGCACCACTAACCCCATATCACCAAGAAAAAGTTACTGGAAGGTCGTTAGGGAAACCGCCAAGACTGAAGCCGAGGCAAGAATTCAGCTCGGCTCGGAGCCAGCCGAGCTGTTGATTGTGAACCCCAATAGAAAGACTAGACTTGGGAATCAGGTCGGTTACCGGCTGATTACAGGACAGCCGGTAACTTCTCTTCTGGCTGATGATGATTACCCGCAGATTAGGGCTTCTTATACTAAGTATCAAATTTGGGTGACTGCCTATAATAAGTCAGAGAAGTGGGCTGGAGGGTTCTATGCTGATAGGAGCCATGGAGATGATAGCTTAGCTGTTTGGAGCCAGAGGTGACTTCCTTCTTTTACCTCCTTTTTCCTTTATCTTTTGCTCTTTTAGATTACTAGTAAAGAGGTCAAAAAATTGCCTATATTTGTAAATATAATGATAAGGTAAGTCGCTCACCGCATGCGATCGAATCTTAGTTTACTTTTTATGTCTTGTGAGACTTACATGCATCAGTTACCAAAAATTGCTCATTCTCGATCGTAGCAAAGCTCATGTATGTACATCTGTACGTGTTGTGTAGTGTTGATTTTATATCAAACATGATCTAAGAGGAAACATTTTCATGGAATGCAGGAATAGAGCTATTGAAAACAAAGATATAGTATTGTGGTACACAGTGGGATTTCATCACATTCCATGCCAAGAAGATTTCCCAGCTATGCCCACCCTTAATGGCGGATTCGAGCTACGCCCTGCAAATTTCTTCGAGTCCAACCCATTGCTCTAACAAAGCTGCCCTTTTGAACGGAAGTTCTTAGTTATGACAGAAATACTTAATAACATCATTCTTCAAAAGTGTAGTTAATTGTGAAATTAATTAATCAAGGTTTGTTGTGAAAGGGATGTTGACAAAAATTTGTAATTTGGGAATAAATTTCTTCCAACACAATTTCACCGCTACTAAAAAAGAATAGGGTTTTATTATTTAAGTTCGGACTCATTCATAATTAAATAATCTCTTAATTACAACCTCTTGTAATGCGCCACAAGAAAAACACCCTTTGATTAAAATTATGAAGAAATGTTATTTGGGGGATGGTGGTTGTGTTTGGTTTTGTAGTTGCACTTGGAATAAATCTCAAGTTGCTTACGTATCCTTTTGAGAGGAATCAAGCCAACTCGTAGTTCAATGGAATGTAGGTGGGATATGGATGGCTATTTGGATATGGTGCTTGAAGTGTTTGGGGCGAATTTGGTCTCGAGTAAGTCAAGGATTATGTTTAGGTTGAATTTGGTTTCGGGTGAGCTAGAGATTTTGTTTGGGTTGAATTTGGTGGATTTGGATTGGTTTTGGGGGGTGCAGTTGCATCTAGAATTTTGTACTAGATTGCCAACATACTCTCTTTGTGAGAGATTAAACCACATGTAGTTCCAAATTTGGATTTTGTGTTTGTTTGTGATTGTGGTTGTGTCTAAAATTTGGTACTAGACTGCCTAGTTCGTTATTGGATCAAACCGACTAGTTCGTTATTGGATCAAACCGACTAGTTCGTTATTGAATTTTAAGGCGGCTTTGTGCCATTTGAGTGTTAGAGCGGATTTGTGCTATTTTAATTAATTTAGTAATTAACGGGAATTTGGCCCATTAATTTAACGTGATTCGCATCCACAGAATTTGTAGTGGATCGAATCCCCGAATTTTGAGATGGCAAGAACCCATCATATTTTGACATCGTCATACTTCGTCTAGTTTGTCTCTCCACCCATTGTATTTGTATTTGAAAAGGGGTAGTTTGGACTATGGCGTCTGCCATGTAACTCAACTCCATGCTTCTTTGTTTGTGGCCCAATATTTGATCAAAATGGGGCCCATCTTGAAATGACCACGTGAATGGATTTCAATTATTTGGCAGAAACCTTTTCTTCTCTCTCTTGCTGGTGCCTTTCTTTCCTTTTGTCTTCTAGTTGAATCAATTCACACAGCCAAATTAGCTTTTGGAATCAAGTCAAACTTCATCATCTTTCTTTCCTCCATCTCTTTGTTCTGCAACATCGCGACGAGGAGACCTTTCCCAGCCAACAGGCAGCGACTTCTTGCTTTGCTGCTTATAAAACTCGCAACTGGGGGGTCTTTGGGCACTAGAAGCTTGTGACGGCGACGGAAGAAAACTAACAGACTTGAGGGTCTGCTATTTGTCTGCTTGGGACGGGTTTAGTACTTGCGGGCTCTTTACGGCTGCGCATAGAAGAAACTTGAGATAGTTATCCAGCGATTCGACAGAACCAGTGGAGATTAAAAATCTCTTTTCTGCAACGAGAGTAGGAGAGCTTTGGACTTCCTATCTTGCAAAGACTGGGGCTTTGACAGCTTAATCGTTGCTCTGAACGGGAATCAGGTTTTGCACCTTTGGGCTGCGGCGAAGACGACTTTGCAAACTGTTTTCCCGGCAGCCTTTTTACAGGGACCGGGTCTTCAACAGATTTGACGCACCAAAGAAGCTTCTGACGGCGGCAGCAAGGACGGGAGTTGCAGGGCTACTTCTTTTCTTCTTGGCATGGAGCATGGAAGGAGGGCAGAGTTTTGTGGAGCAAGCATGAGCTTTCCGCTGGAGGGATTGCAGGTGTGATTGCCTTATGAAATCAAGCCCAAAAATAGCGTAGAAGAAACAACTTTTCTGCGACAATTACTTTCGCTTCGTCTTCTCCGGTTGTTGGCTGCGGCTGCTTGTGCTTCGAACGGCTTCGTGCGTGTCTCTTTCTTCTTGCTTTGTGCGGCTGTCTGTAGGAGGAAGAGTGATAGAGAAACGTAGGAGAGGGGAGAGGTTTATTTAAAACTTCAAAAGACTCTTCTTATTTCTGATTTCTTTTTTTCTCCTCAAAACTCATAACACTATATGGCTTTTATAGCCACTACAATGCATCATCATTTATTTAGCTAATTATAAGTTTCTTAATAATTGAAACATCTAGAGAAATCATGATTAACTCTAGAAATTCCAAACATCACAATTCTAGAGCTTCTATCTTCTTGATTTATGACTCTTTGTAACTTGAATTTGGTTTAATCTTCCAACATTGCCTCCCTTAAACCAAATTTGCTTTTGATTCCTAGTCTTGCAACATCTTGGTTGAACACTTGTCCACCAAGTGGTTTTTTGAACACGTTTGCCATCTGTTCATCTGTTTTGCAATACTTTAGCTGTATAACTCCCTCACTAACAAGCTCCCTTAGGAAATGAAAGTGGATGCGGATGTGCTTTGTTCTCCCATGTAGAACAGGATCTTTTGAGACTGAAATTGTTGAGCTATTGTCACAAAACAAAGTGGTTGGACCCTTTTGTTTATGCATCGGACTCTCCAAGTAGCCAAACTATGTGACATCTTGCAAGAGAGGCAACTATGTACTCTGCTTTTGTTGTAGAGAGGGCAACAATCGGTTGCTTTCTTGAACTCCATGAAATCACGCCACTTCTCAGACTAAAAGCATAACCTGAGTGCTTTTGCAATCATCAATAATACTTCCAGCTCAATCACTATCCGTATAGCCAATAAGTTTCACTAGAACATTTTTTTCATAAAAAATGCCATACTCGACACTTCCTTTGATGTATCGCAGAATTCTTTTTGCAGCTTCCCAATGATTTGAATGTGGCTTTTCCATAAACCTGCTCACCAGACTTACTGCATACATGATGTCTGGTCTTGTGGTCGTTAAGTACATCAAATTACCCACCAAATTGCGAAACTTGGTGGAGTTGATAAGTCTCCCTTCACCATCTTTTCTTAGCTTTAGGCCTATAATGCATGGTGTCACTATTGGGTTTGCATTCTCCATCCCAAATTTCTTCAAAACTTCTTTTGCATAACTCTCTTGAGAAATGAAAATACCTTTCTTAGATTGAGAAACTTCAATACCAAGAAAGTGATGTAGCTTTCCCAAATCTGTCATCTCAAATTCTTTCATCATAGAGAGCTTAAAACCATTCAATAACTCCAAATCATTTCTGGTAAAGATAAGATCATCCACATAAAGACTAACAACCATGAAACTTCCTTGTGAGGTGCTTTCGCACAGAGGATATGTTCATACAGGCACTTCTGAAAACCATGCTTCTCGAAGTATGAATTAATGCCTTCTTAAGCTTGTAAACTTTATTTTCCTCTCATTTCTTCACATATCTAGGTGGCTGCTGCAAATAAACTTCTTCTTGAAGGACACCATTCAAGAATGCAAACTTTACATCCATTTGAAAAATTTCCCAATTGTTTTGTGCAGTAAGAGAGATGATCAGTCGAATGGTGTCAAGTCTGGAAACATGAGCAAAAACTTCAGTATAGTCTTCACCTTCCTTTTGCTTGTAACCCTTTGCAACGAGTCTCGCCTTGTACTTGTTAATGGACCCATATGCATTTTTCTTTGTCTTATATACCCATTTAACACCAATAGGATTCTTGGGTGCTGATAGATTTGTGAGCTCCTAAGTCTCATTCTTCTCAATAGCCTTCATTTCTTCATCCATGGCTTTCTTCTATTTTTTCTCTTCACATGCTTCATTAAATGAAATTGGATCCTCTCCAGCAAAGTAGACAAAGAATATAGTATTATCCTCCAAATCTACTTGCTCTGAGGAGTCATAAAGATCTCGTATACTTCTGAACTTTCTTGGAGGCGAGTCGTCATCACTTGATGTAGCTCTTGGAGATTGAGGAGCAATTTCTGATTGATAAGTATAATCTTCTTCTTGCATAAAAGGCAACAGTGGACATCACGGCTGACTAAGAACCTTTTGGTCTTCGGATTGTACAGCTTGTAGACCTTGCTCCTTTCACTATATCCATTTTTTTTTGTTGTCAACTTTCACTATATCCAATGAAAATGTACTTTTCTGCCTTATGGTCGAGCTTGTTTCTCAACTCCTTTAGAACATGGGATATGCAACACAACCGAAAATCTTCAAATGTTGCACTCTCGGCTTCACTCCATACCATGCTTCATGAGGTGTGCAATCCTTCAAACTCTTTGTTGGTGATCTATTGATTAAATATGCAACACAAGAAACAGCTTCTGCCCAAAGTTCTTGTTGCAATCTTTTCTTCTTGAGCATGCATCTCACCATCTCCATGATTGTCCAATTTTTTCTTTCACTCACGCCATTTTGTTGCGGTGTATATCGGGTTGTCAACTGGTGCTTTATTCCATGATCTCTACAATATTTTTGAAATTCATTAGAGAGATAGTCACCACCACGATCTGTCCTCAAACTTTTGATTGGAAGGCTTACAAACTTTTCAACTTCGACCTTGGAATCTTTAAAGGCTTGAAATGCTTCATATTTTTCTTTGAAAAAGTAGATCTAAACTTTTCTTGAGAAATCATCAATAAATGTAATGAAATATAGATTACCTCCAAAAGATGCTACTACTATTGGACCACACAAGTCAGAATGAATAAGCTCCAACGGTTTCTTTGCTCGCCAAGAGGACTCTGAAGGAAATGAACTTCTATGTTGCTTACCAAATTGACAATCTTCACAAATTTCATCCACCGGATTAATTTGAGGCAGCCCATGTACCATTCTTTTGTTTGACAACAACTTCAAACTTCCATAATTTAAATGGCCATATCTGTCATGCCATAACTTAGAGACTTCCTTTTCAGCACTCATAAAACAAGATAGTTTTGTTGTCTGGAGCTTCAAAGGAAACAAGTTATTTTCAACAAGTCCAACTTTGGCAACATATTTATCCTTCTTTTTTAGAACACAAAAATCACCACGGAGGCTAATATCATAGCTCTTCCTCAACAGATGATCCATACTCAATAAATTACTCTTCAAACCAGGAACATAATACACTTTAGGAACCTTCTCAATTGTTCCAGATTTTGATTTGAAAGACACCTAGCCAATTCTGTCAATTTTATAGGCTCTATCATCACCAATTCTTACTTGACCGCGATCGAACTTATAGAGGGCAGAAAAAAGGTTTTTGTTACCTGTCATATGCTTGCTAGCTTCGCTATCCCAATACCACACATCATTCATTTGATCTCCATGACATGCAAGCAATAAAGTTTCTTTATAATCACCATCTCCAGAATTGGTTTGATGTATATAACTTGCTCCATATTGTTTTTTTATCACCAACCTTTTTGAACCAACATTCTCTGATCTTGTGCCTAGGTTTGTTGCAGTAGTAGCATTCTGGAATGCCACGTCATCTTCCTCTTTGAAAAACACGTCCTCTTCCTTTGTACGAAATGAAATTTCTTTCACCTTCATTATTGGAATTGTTTTGATTAGCCTCGTTCATTGCCATAAGAATTGGTGCCTCTGCCATTCAAATTTCTTCCTCTACCTCGTCCACCTCTTCCATCTCTTCCACGTCCGAACCTTTGATTAGGGCTAGAAGCTTGATTGTCGTTATCTCCCGTAGTTGTAACTTGAGACTTGAGTGCTTGATCAGGTTGAGTAGCAGAAGGATTCCTCAAATAATTTTGATCTCATGCGCCTCCAATTTTCCTTGAACCTCTTCCATAGAAAGAGTTAAAATATCATTTGACTCTTCAATGACAGCCACAACATAATCGAATTTCGCTAGTAATTTACAGAGAATTTTCTCAACAATTCTTGCATCTTTGAGAATCTCCCCATTTGAAGCCATTTGATTAACGACAGAGGTAACTCTGATAAAGTAGTCTTTGATTGTCTCATCTTCTTTCATTTCCAATTTTTCAATTTCTTTCCTTAAAGATTGCAGACAAACCTTCCATACCTTCTCCTTACCTTTGTAGGCATTCTCAATCATATCCCATGCTTGCTTTGCATTTTTGGCTTTTGCAATTCTTTCATATACTTGTATCTTAATGGTGATAGATGTGGAAAAGTGCCTTGCTGTCCTTCTTTCGGTTCTCCCTTAAAGTATTCATATGTGCTTGAGTTAACGCAGCTTCGTTAGTCATCTCTTCGTAGCTTGCTTCAACAATATTCCATAGCTCCAAAGCCTTCAATAACACCTTCATATTATTGCTCCAATAGTCGTAATTATCACCACTGAATCGAGGAATTAGTGAAGCCAAGTTGTGAGCATTTGCATTTGCATTCGTCATATTGACAAAACTTCAACACGGCTCTGTTGCCAATTTGTAGGAGGAAGAGTGATAGAGAAATGTAGGAGAGGGGAGAGGTTTATTTAAAACTTCAAAAGACTCTTCTTATTTCTGATTTCTTTTTTTCCCCTCAAAACTCATAACACTACATGGCTTTTATAGCCACTACAATACATCATCATTTATTTAGCTAATTATAAGTTTCTTAATAATTGAAACATCTAGAGAAATCATGATTAACTCTAGAAATTCCAAACATCACAACTCTAGAACTTCTATCTTTCTGATTTATGACTCTTTCTTTGTAACTTGAATTTCGTTTAATCTTCCAACACTGTCTTCGTGGTTCTCAGCGTGCTTCTTGTTGTGTCTATTCTCTCCATTCTCTGCTGCCTTTGTTTTATGCTGTGTGCGGGGCTGCGCCTCTTGCCTTCTTCTTCTGCTCCTTTGTTGCGTTCTCCGTTCTTTTCAGCGTTCTTCCGTGCTGCCTGCTGCTCTGTGGTTTTCTCCGTTGTTTTTTTTTAGCGCACCATAGGGCTTCTTTTATATGCAACAGGATCAGCCGAGGCTTTCTTTTCTTGCAAGGCAAATCTCCTTTCTTGCAGCTTACCCAAGTGATTTATTGCTCATCATTTATTTGTGCTGATCTCTTATGGATTTTAATCCATATTAGGGTATTTCTTCAACTTGGGCTCCAAGCCTAAAAGATTTACCCCGAAATAACTATATATTTATCCTCCTTTTATTGTAAGGAATTTAAATACATATATATATATATAATTTTTTTTTTTTGAGAAAATTTATCGCCAAACAAGGGACATGGTGTTGTATACATAAGTTGGGCTGCTTCACTTCTCTGCTTAAGTTATAAGTTTGTGTTAATAAATCTGGCCTGGTGGCTGGGAAGGAGTTTAGTAAATCACATATGCAGAGATTAGTTTGACTCTTTTTAAGTTTGTAAAACTGAAACATGATACAATCAATGAAAGTTTAATTTATCAGTCGTCTCATATTCTTATGCATTGCAGTACTTTCTCCTATATATATGTTTGTCCATATTCTATATCTCTTTTTTTTTTTTTTTTCTGGTTATTGATTTATAGATCCTTTTTTGGTTTTTAGGAATTAATCTATCTTTTTTTATTGGTAATATGTTTTATTATATACTAGCAATATTATTGGGTGGGAAAGAATCGTGAATGTATATTTGTGGTTGATAATACTTTTTTTTTATACACAAGCGATATTGGGTGGGAAAGAATTGTGAACACAGACGGTTCTTATAAGTCATGTGTTTGGGACTCGGAGTAGTGTAAATTCTCTTAAGCACACAGACTGCGAACCCCACCAAGCAAGATGTTAATTTCCCAAGTAATAACACTCGTTTGTTTATGGTGACATGGATTGGAAGAGAAATGTTTGGGACTCGGGAGTAATAACGCTCGTTTGTCCATGGCTCAAAAGATTTTTGCTCTTCCTTTTTAAAATTTGTAGAATTTTGCCTTTTTTCTCATGTAAAAAGACTAGCTGGGCCCTTTCTTTCTCACTTCCCTTTCACTACTTCTCTTATTTCCTTTTCTCTCATTCTTTTTGTTTTTGTTTGTAATCTGTGATTAGCCTTCGTTAAAACACAGTGAACTGGGTTGATGAGTTGTTTTTGTTCATAAAAAGCTTGGAGGTTGCTGCTATTTGGTCTTCAACAGCCCCGAGCGATCCTCTAAAAGCAACAAGGGATCCATATATATTGAATAATTAATTGGACAACAAAAGAGAATTGGGTTTGGAGGTAGAAGGCGGTGCAGGACTGGCGGCATGGAGAAGGCCAAGCGCGATTGCTATCGGCGTCGTCATTGAGAAACCCTCGAGTTGTTCTCCACATTGCTTAGAGAACATCGAGAGCGATCTCGTGATTTCTCGACATCACCTCGAGGGAGAAGGAGGGACAAGAGAAAATAATACATCACTTCGAGAGAGAGAGAGAGAGAGAGAGAGAGAGAGAGAGAGGTGGCAGATGGGAGGTCAGGTGATGGTGAGGGAGGGGTCGTAGAGAAGGTAAATGAATTTGTTTTTAGGGTGATTCGAGTCTTTTTGCATGTAAAAAAAGAGTAAAATTCCAAGAGTTTTAGAAAAGAGGGAAAAAGTCATGTCGAGTCTCTTAAAATGAGACTAGATATTCAATTTGTAATGGAAAACTTGCAATAAATTAAAACAAACTGCAATGGGATGAAAACATCACTTATGAAGCTATTATTAATCACTCATGACAAACAAAAAGTCCCCAACTAGTTCTTGGCGGTGCAATTAGGCGAGTGATGCTTAGAAGGTATGGTTCTAACTTTAAGAACAGGACTGCTCTCAAAGAAATTGGTTGGCCTGAGCTCAAATCCACCACTCAATGTTGGCATCATCGGAAAATCCTCTTGGCAAGGATTGTGGTGAAACCCAATTGTGTACCACAACACTATATCTTTGTTCTCAATTTTCCTATTCCTGCACACACAATATAATCACAATTCACACCAGTCAACCAAAATGAACAAGAGAAATAACAAGCATTTTGTAAACTCTTTTGCTGCATTAACCAAATTTAATCACAATTTAGTTAATACCTGTTGCTCCACACATCTAATGTGTCATCTCCTCTACTTTGATCAACATGTCTTCCTCCTGCCCATTTTTCAGACTTGTTGTATGGTGTAACCCACACATTGTACTTAGTGAAAGCGCCGCGTATTTGCGGGTAGTCATCCTCTAACAAAAGGGGTCCTGCAACTGCCCCCGGAATCAAACGATAGCCAATTGGGTTCCCGGGTTTGGTTTTCTTATTAGGGTTTACCACAACCAGGTCAGCTGGCTTCAAACCAAGGCGAATTCTTGCATCTAACTCAGTTTTAGCTGTCTCGCTTACAATATTCCAATAACTCTTCCTTGGTGTGTTGTGGCCTGTCGCACGTTTCGTCACAAAATTATTCTTGACAAAGGAGTTGGTTTCACCATCCACATCAAGGTCAAGATGGTATGTCAAGAAATGATCATGGTTCACAGCAATGCTATTATCTGCCACCAATGTGCCAAAAACTTCCTCCTCTATTTGGTCTGTGTGGGTGTAAGTAACTGCTCCAATTTCTAGCACGCCTGTTAGCCCCACCTATTTAAGAAATTGAAGGTCAACAAAGCATAATTGTCAAGGGTAAAATCCATTACGTGACACAAGCTCTTGTTGTTAGACTATGAATATAGGTAGAACATTTTGATTTTTAATAAACTAAAGTGACCAATCTTCCATATTCACCGACAAATATATACATTTTAGTTGAAAGATAGTTATCTAGATTGTCAATCTATAAGTTAACTCAAAATTTAACCAAGTAGTACACACTATAAAACCCTAGCTAGCATATAATATACCTCCATTTTGATGGAGCCACTTGGCTTGAACTCCCAATCAATTATGTAGTCATAGTTACCTATAGTTGAAACCATCCTCACAACCAGAGTGACCTCAGCCCTAACCTCTGTGATCTGCAATTCCGTTAAAGTTCCTCAATTAACACCACATTTACATAAAAAAACCAATCAATCAAACACCTTTCAAAAATAAGAAAAAAACTTTATCATCACTATTGCAAAGAGACTTGTAGGTTGTTATCATCACCTTAGCTAGGGCTATGGTTACCACCTGCACACTCATCTTAGACAACTGTGGTTCCCTTAATTTAGGACTACAATTGGCTTTCTTGTAATTATTTCCAAGACCGAAAATTAGGGCATAGATTATGGTTGAAGTCCATGACTTGTAACCATTGGATCTTAGCCTATTGTGCAGCCCCCTCTCTATATATATCTCTCTTGTACAAGTTGAATAATAATAAACAACACACATTATTAAAATTCAATAATCACCTCTATATCTGGGATGGTCACTTCAGTGTGGCGCCACAAGATGTTGCCTGCATGTCTCTCAAAGATGCAATAAGCATTCGATATCTTCACCGGCATGCCGTCCTGGGCAGCATAGTAGGCGTCCATGAACTGGGCATTGGCTGGGCAGTCGGTCGACGGCTCGAGTGACACTGTGGATAGACCAAACCCAAATTCTCCACAGTCGAAGAAGGTTTTGTAGTACCATTCCTCTGAGGGGTCCATGTACGGCACAAAGAGCTCGGATACAAAGCCTCTGTACAAAACCCTCCTGTACTTGTGCTTTTCAAGATCATATATTGATGCTTGAGATATAATCACACCGGTTCGAACATCAAATCCGAGATGGAAGATCCAGTTGGCCCACCTGAAGATGATCACAAATATGAATATTAGAAAATTGTTACCACAATTAATATAAATAAGGTAGTGATTTTCACATACTTTTTTTAATTTCTCATACACTTCTCTTTATTTATAGTAATCAGATTAAATAAGTCAGACAGAATCAACAGAGATATGTAAGAACTTAAAAAAAGTATGTGAAAATCATTGTAATATATGGTACAAATTAAAGTATGGAGAAAAGAAAGAAAAAGGACTAGTAAGTGTTACAATGATCTGAGCAGCTGAGCTAGAGTTATTCAAACAAACAATGAAGTCCAACAATCATAAACAAAATGAAGAATACAAGTAGTGGGTTACGTAACCAAAACACTTTTGTTAAGCGTTCAATATAAAATTAACATTACATTTATATTTGCGATCGGACTTATTTAATGATACTTTAACCTACAATTCAATCTATAGTTCTATATTACTCAAATGTGCAGAGTTGTCAAATTCAATCTATATTACAATTCTATAAGCCCCTAAAAATTAACGCATCCCAACCGACAAAATCAAAACATATGCAATAGAAAACAGAATACTCCAGCCCAATAAGAATTTTTTCTAAGGAAAATAATAGGGAGATTATAATTTTGTATCATATTTGTGTACTATTTAATGTGATAAGTGATGTACATGTCACGTCAATTAATGAATTTATCTAATTGAATGTTGATTGTATACATCACTTGTCACATGAGATGAAATATTAATGTAGTATATATATGTGATCTTCTTAGCATTATTCTTTTGTTAAATTGCAAGAACATTAATCTTGTGACATATGTATGGGCCGTGGGCCACGCTTCGATTTAAGGAAACCATATCCGCTTAGTCAGTTGTACAATTTTGTGAAATTATTCTGACAATCATACCATCAATTGATCGCACCATGAAGCGGAAAAATTAATGGTGTTATCAATTTATTTGTTTCATAGCACATGTCTCTGTTTATTAATAATAAAGTTTTTATTACGGTTGGTCTCTGAAATTAGACTTTCCAATCAAAATGGTCTCTGAAATTGAAAATCCATTATTTGGTCCCTGAAATTGAGTCTCATAAATCAATTTGGTCCTTCTGCTACATTTCTGTCAATATTTCTGTTATGTGCTGGTGTGGTATACATAATGGACCCTGAAATTGAGTCTCATAAATCAATTTGGTCCTTCTGTTACATTTCTGTCAATATTTCTGTTATGTGCTGGTGTGGTATACAAGTGAGTCTCACATATCCAATTATATGGTGCCACGTGAATTAACCATAAAAAAATATGTTGTTTTTAAAAGATTTGGCACCATATAAAATAATTTTTTTTATGGTTAATCCACACGTGGCACCATATAATTGGATAGGTGAGACCCACTTATGTGCCACGTCAGCACATAACAGAAAAATTGATGGAAATGTAACGGAAGAACCAAATTAATTTGCGAGTCAGAGACCAAATGGATGGATTTTCAATTTTAAGGACCAACGGTGATAAAATCTCTTAATAATATATCTATATCTATGAACTTCATTAATGATATAACACCTAAATTAGAAACATAATATGTGAGTATAATCTTCACACCCAAAAGTTCCCTACAATTTCCACAAACAATAATGTTGACTACTGAGCATAGCATCAATAATATTATAACCATATATTAATTACTCAAATCCACCAAGAATTCATTCAAGTACAGTACTAATTATAGTCCAACTAATATAATGATTTAGTAGTATTCTTTTTTATTTGTAGAAAAAAAAGTCTCAAATTGAGTCACATGAATGGCTATGACGTATAATATTTATACTGAATTTGATACTTAATTATAGCTGATCAATTGTGTTGACTTGGCCCTATCCTCCTTCCCCTTTGAATATCCTCTCCACAGGGTAGAATGTCATTGGATAAAAAAAATACTAATTACAGCCAAAAAACTAAAGGAGTAACTACTTCATGTGGTTAAGGAGAAAGAGTACGTAGGTGAGACACAGTTGTCTTTAACATATGCTGCAAATTAATTAATGTAAGAATAATTAATTAACTTAAGTACTAACCTGACAGTGTTGCCGTCGAGCTTGAACCCTTTGTCCCCCGACATAACCGGAGCACCATTTAGCTTTGGACCGAATGGAGGCTTCTGATTGGACGCCTGGTACTCAGTTCCCTCAGCTTTTGGCACAGGTACAACAAACCTATCGGTATATTCAACGATCTTCAGCTCATCCAGATCAACCGCGACTGTTATTCCCTCCACTGGCCTCACGTACAAGTTCACACTATCTTTTTTGTAAAAACAATTAATCTTTATTGTTCTTTTAGTCCTGGCCTCCCCAAACCACCCAACTGAAAAAGTAGTACACACAACTTCGGACATATTAAGCCCTCTCTTTTTAATGGACTGAATAAAGGGTTTATATTTGAACGGGAGTTCACTCGCAACAGATTGTTCTTCATTGTTAAGCAAAGGGTATCCATGTTTGTTATCAAATTTAGTTTTGGAAACTATGGAACGGGTTGATATATCGACTATGAGCTCTAGGGTTTGCGTTTTAAGTCGTAAAACGACCAAGGCACGGCGAGGAAGAGGAGGCGGGGTTTTGGTGGGTTTTGATTGCCATGAGAGGAGGGTGGACTTTTCGGGTTCATCTAGGCCTACGTATTGGAAGCTTAGGTTTTGAGAAGGGTAGGCTTTTTGGACTATGGTTTTGACAAGGATGAACTCGGATGGTGTTAGAGGGTCTAGAGGATGGCATGAGGTTGGTGATGAGAAGGTGATGAAGATGGAGAGGAGTAATAAAAGACTTGGTGCCAATCTTGATGCCATGGCATGCATTAGTATGGAAATTTTAGGCTTCTTTGGTCCCCTTAAATAAGATTTTGATCAGCTAGCTAGTACCTTGCTAGCACAAGTGCTAGATGGTGAGTTTCGACCTCTACACTCTGCATCTTTGACCCACATTTTTACTACTACAAGCTTTTGGAAAATTTAAAGCATAAACTTTAATCATGATTTATCCCTAATCTCTAATTAACATGTAAGGTGTGAGGTTGCTCCTTTTCTACTAATCAATTATATATATATATATATTTTGTCCACGTGCAGGATGAGGTTAACCCTTTTTTTTTTTGGTAGTGGTTTTTGGAAACTATTTGAGAGTGGTATTTTAGATCCATAATTGTGAATAAAACTATTTGATTATGCTCTATTTTTGTCATGTCTCTCAGAAAAGTATTTTGAATATATATGATTTCATAAAAAGGAATTAACTTGGAGTTCACACCTCATCAGCCACATCATGTGGTTCAAAATTGTTGTATAAAGATATTGTATCTTTAGCATTTTTCAAAAAAAAAAAATGTAACATTCTAATTCTAACTTGAGAAAACATAAGGATTTGGTTTTATTATATGACAAAATCCTTACATATTTTTGACTTCCTGAATTATTATTTTGATTATTTATTTTGGGGTTGTGGTGTTAATTAGGTAGATTTTGTTTTCCTGTAAAACACTAATGATCAGTACTAATTACTAATAGGAATAGGGGCAGTGTAACACCCGCAAGTAAAGGGTATTTCTATTTTTATAGCATATGTAGATCGTAAATGGGTGATGCTATCCATACACTTTTTTTTATCTTCCATGCACCCCCTCTTAATTTTTGTCCTTTGATTTTTTTCAATTCATTCGATCTAACGGCCAAAAATTAAGAGATGTGTGTAAAAGGTAAAAAATAGCGTGTGGATAACACCATCCATCGTAAATTTAGGTTCAAAATTCACTTTAAATGCATGTGAACATATACACACACTACTAGCAAATGCATGTGAACATGTACTCACATTCTTATCCTCTCCCCAGGTACGTATAATAGAGTAAACCAATCTTATCCCTCATTACGTGTGACTGTGTGGCTAGAGTATTGCCTTAGTGCTAGTGTGAATACCGTTATGAAGTGTTGGCCGGTATTAGGGAGTTTTTGCTTTCTTCCATACAAAGGAAATTTTGCTCTCTTTAATTCCTCCGAAAAACACATCCAAGTCGAGAAAAGTAAAGCTGCAAAAGCTCATTGGCACAGAATCAAAAGCTAATTGTCCACATTGATGGAATGGAGCCGATCGATATGTCAGTATCGACCTAGTACAGTAGGACCTTGAAGGAATGGAGCCTGTCGATGTATGTCACATCACAGTACAGGTACTAGCCCTACTCAAATTTACTCCATGTCAATAGCTCTTATTTAACCAATTATTATATGTTGAGAGTAAAAATTCTACATTGAAAAAAAAGGATCTTGCATGTATTTATAAAGAGTTGAATTATTTTTTATATTGTCAATTAATTTTGTAGTGATATTAAAGTATGAAAGACTTGTATGTTAAAGTATTAACGCTGAAAAAAAATCTAAAGTACAATTTAAGTGCATCTTCCATCCTTCTTCTTGTACTACATTAACATGGTATTATCACTGGAAATGGCTAATCAAGTGCAACCAGTGGCGAAGCCAGGATTTCTCGAGGGGGGGGGGGCGAACTTAAAAGAATGCAAGTTGTATACAATTTTAGTAATCTCTCCATTCAATGATCTTTCAACCTTCTTCTTATTTGGGCAATTGGGATATGTGCACTTGTAATAACTACGCAGATATTTACTACCTTTCAATGGTTTATAACCATACTGTCTCCAGTTGAACCCATCATCTGGCTTTAGTTCGCTAACGTGCTGAGATGAAAAATAACATGGTGTCAAAGTAAGGTTCAAAACTAGGCTTCCGACTACACAGTTAAAAAGATTAGAATGCATAGAATTTAGTCATACCACTGAAACAATGTTCAACGGATGTTGAAGGTGAACTTTTCCCCACATTTCTTCTTGGGTTGCCAAATTAGATTGCTGCTGCCCGTCTATTTCTTCCTGGTTGTCCTTGAAGCTACTCATCGAATCTAAGTGCCCAAATTGGACATCCGAACCAAGTGTCAGCGATGGAAGTTCACATTCAGAAACCGGAGCTTGGAGTTTTACCACCCCTATCCCCTCAATTAGCTTGCCTTCCGCCTCCCTTACTGAAACCAAGGACTCATTGTCATCCCTTGTTCCCTGCATGTTTGTTACTTCCAATCCAACTTTAGGCGACGGGGGTTCAGTTACTGCAATATCAATTTGATTTTTCACCACTTCACTCCTCTCAATTTGCTTGACCCCTGCCTCCATATTCATTGTGGAATCTGACATCTCCTTCACATCCATTGTTCCCTGCAGATTTAGTACATCCAATCCAACTGTCGGAGATGCCAGTTTAACAACTTCGCATGAACCTTTAATTCCAAATCCAATCCAACGACATCGTTTTGGCCTGGATTTAAAAAAAAAAAAAAAACAAACCCAGATTTGCAGATTTGCAGCACCGCTGCTCCTCCGCCGCTGCCCAGATTTGCAGGTTCGGGGCTTCTCAGTGGTCAGGTTTTCCGGGGAGCGGAGGGGCGACCGCCCCCCTGGCTCCTTAACAGATTCGCCCATGAGTGCAACCTCAACTTTCTTCGTAATATCCTAGCAGGTTAGCCCACGTATGAAGTCCAATGATAACACGTACTATTGGAAATTAGTTTTTTTTTTATATTGTTTTTGAAGTTTAGTCCTTAAATAAGATTAGAATTCAATAAAAACGTGGTGCTAAATTACAAATCAATTCTAGTCCTTTAACTAGATATTCACATCAGCATAAATATTAAAATTCATCTTTTGTTTTATTATTTAATGCGTCTTTTTATCCTAAAAATGGCTCGACACTAAATAAGAAAACATTCTAAAAATATTTGAGTGAGACATTAAAAAATATGCAAATACATAAATGCACCAAAATATATTATAATGAATTAGCGTACCTAAATTTTTGTACCAAAATATCCGTAATATTTTATAATGAGTCAAAGTACCTAAATATTTGTACCGAAATACATTATAATGAATTAGTGTACCTAAATGTTTGTACCGAAATGTCTGTTAATGCTCAAAACTGGGAGGTCAACAAAGACCAGTATGGTCAACCCTGTGAGGACTCGGTTTGAGATGTATGAAAAGATAACACTGAGATGTGAGTGGTTCACCCTCAAAATTGGGCTACGTCCACTATCTAGTCTGTTTATATATGAGAGTTGGTTTACAAGTGTGATCGGATACAGTGTAATCTTAATCTCTTCTCTTTTTCCAACCCTTTATAAGGAAGATTCGTCCCTCTTTATATAGGCCTTCAAATCTAGGAGATCTGCCTCCTTGAATACTTCGCCCTTCTCGCACTAAATGAACTTGACATGCAAGTGTAGTATGCAGGCTACCATTTGGCTAGTTGGACGACACCTGGAAAGGTGGCAGTTGTCTTGGGTTGGTAACATAGAAGCCTGGCCCAAGATTGCCCTACCCCTGTGCTCGGACTACGAATAGTTGAAAAGTTGTCAGCTTAGTACTGGGTCTAATAGTCCTTAAGTCCTATCATAGACCTCTGCACCTGCCTGATTGCTAACGTGCGGCTCGGAGTTGGTGCGTAGGTGGTTTCACTTTTAGGGTTCTGTGCCCTACAGTTGTCAGGTCCCCAGCTTGCCTTAGGAGGTTGGGTTTGCTTTTCGATAAGTGCTCGTGTTTCTTGTCCATTGTTAATCCTAAGCAGTAGGCGATTGGTCCGAATGAGATGTCTCACCTTTCCCTCTTTTGGGCTCTTTACTTAGGCACATGCCAGTGGGCTTGGTTGCCATTGTATGTTACCTGAAAGGTCTAAAAAGTACCCTGCGCTAACAATGTCTATACCAGACTAGATTATAATGAATTAGTGTATCTAACTGTTTGTACCAAAATATATTTATAATGAGTTAGTACTCAAATATCTATACCAAAATATATTATAATGAATTGGTGTAGAAATTTGATTCTCTTGTACAATGTTAGCTCTTCTATAATGTTTTTCCTTATAACCATAAATTATTGATGCAAAATGTCAACAAATAAATGAAAATTAATGGATACAAGGGTAGACTTAGAAAAAGAAAAATAATGAAATTACTAAAAAAGGAAAAATAAATGACATGGAATATAAATGATGACAATTAAATAGACTCAAGGGACTAAATTCAATTTTTAATTTTATATCAGACAGTAATCTAAACTTGATCGTATTTAAGGATTAAAATTTAATTTTCTACTATTTTTATTAGTGTTCTTGTGGTTCAAGGATTAGGATTCATTGCCTGCTAAGTTTATGATTTCTTGCTCGTTAAGTTTAGGGGTTGCTTTTGTTTTCTTCTATAAATAGAAGTCTTTGTATTCATTATTTGATAACAAGTCAATCAATATGTAGTCTCTTAGCAATTTGTAGTGTTTATTTGTTTTCAGTTAATTAAGTAATATATTCGTAGTTTTGTTCGTTTGTCTGTTATGCGTACTCTGATTTTCAACATGTCACTCAATTTGTTTTATTCACATGTTAGGTTTAAAAATTTGTCACACGTGAGCAGGTAAATTATGAATCCCACATTGCAAAACTAGACAACGATATTTGTAATAAATTACAAGGGCTAATTAGTCTTAAAGGATAGGATAGGAAAGAGAATTGTTTTCAGATCAGTAAAGAAAAAACAAATCGGGGAATTGTTTTAATAGATAAAACAGTGCATGCATGGTCTTAATATCTCGAAAATTAATCAGGTGTTTTAACTTATAAATTATCAGGACATCCATGTCTTGATGCAGGTTTTAAAATAAAGCTAGTGGATGTAATCAGGATAAACTTGGCACACAAAGCCAAGGAAGGCTCACCAAACACATGCAAAACGATGGAAAAAGCAAACAAATTATGCGAAAGTTAGTAAAATATTAATGTCGTCGTATTGAATTAGGCATGAGATATTCTTTTGAGTATTGTTTTAAGCTTAATCGATCTCTTGGGTTAAGATAATAAGCACGTGAAGCACGAACAATGGTCATTGCAATCTAATTATGTTGGATTTTGGAGGTATCTTTGATTAAGTATATTGCAGGAGTTTTACTTTTGGGCTGTTTATCACCTAATCCTTCTTCGAATATTTCTGCATGTTCTGCGTGGGGATGACTAAGTTGCATTCTTATATGAATTTCTAGGGCATGCAATTATGTTCTTTTTGTAATGGATGAAATACTTTATAATTGAGTATTACTACATAAATGGGTGTGGCTACACTGCGATATATTATTCAATACTATGAGTATTTTATCCGTTATATTTGATTTCCACAACTATTTAAATCTTCTATTTTCAATCTCAGTCATTCATTCTCATATCATTTAATGTTACGCAGTATTGAAGAAATTTCTCATTTCTTACCAATAGTGTGAGGATGTGAAAGTAAAAGAGTCTCACATCGGTAAAAGGAGAAACATTGCAAGGGCATATAAGAGGTTGGGCTATTGCCAATATGTTTTATAGTGAAACCTCAACTTTATTCATGGTATCAGAGCAGGTTAGCCCATGTGTGAAGCTTAACGACCACACGTGCTCCATGTCACCCAATTAGTACTATTATCCACGTGTTTAGCTTGAAAATTCGCCACACATGAGGGGGTGTGTAAGGATGTGAAGGTAAAAGAGTCTCACATTGGTAAAAGGAGAAACCTTACAAAGGCTTATAAGAGGTTGGGCATATTGCCAATTAGTTTTATGGTGGAACCTCAACTTTATTCATGGTATCAGAGTAGGTTGGCCCACGTGTGAAGCCCAATAGCCGCATGTGCTCTACGTTTTGTGTTGTCCATGTATTTGGCTTGAAAATTTGCTACACGTGAGATGTATGAGGATGTGAAGGTAAAAGAGTCCTACATCGGTAAAAGGAGAAACCTTGCAAGGGTTTATAAGGTCATCTGCAATGGAAGGTTACTTGGAATAATTCAAAAAAAAAATAGTGGCCAAATCCTATTAGGCTTGTTATATTTGGCCCTTAAAGTAGGAACGGGCCACCACTGTACATAGGCCAATCACGTGGAAAGCTGCCTAGGGCAGCTGGGTGAAACTGATTAGGTGTTGCAAGCTGCATGTTTTATCATGCACCCGTAGTTGTTTATCCAGAGGATCAAGTCAACAGAAAAATCCAACAGCCCAGATATTTGTAGTTTAATTAATATAAACAATACATAGTAGTTGATGTATTAGTGATGTACCATAATACAGTAAAACCTCTATAAAGTCATAAAGTTGGGACCAAACCAATTTTATAACGTTAAAGAGGTTATTACATAATAGAGGTGCAATTAAAAATATTATTTATTGACTTATTTGTCCTTAATGTATGGAAATACCAAAGGTTTTATGCTAAGAAGATGTAAGCATACTTGAGAATTTAGAAGCATGTTGGCTTCAACTAGAAGGTGTCCATGTTGACGAAGTATTACGTACCCACAAGCTCAAAAACGAAGCATCAACTTTAAAAACTAAAGTATTGTCCCATACAACTTTAGATAAATATTTTAGTTCATCTTAAACTTTTAATTGTGATATTGCATATTTTTGCATTTATCGACAATTATTACTATGTAGAGGTGTGTTTCATTAAGATGGGACCAAGAAAAATGATAACTTATTACAATGTGGAGTTTATTCCTGTACATAACTCGTCCCAAGTTGGGAGAGGTTATTCCTTTGTAAGGTATTACTTTATAAATGTTTTATTGTATTTCTCAATATGCTAAAGAGCAATAAAATATTTAGAGGAACAAAATATAGCCCTTGCACCATTAAAGATGGAAAATGATAGCTTTTAGAGAAATTAGATTTAAATGCTCAGAATCAAAATTTTTTAGATCAAACATCCGTGCCTTTCATGATTTTGATCGAGGCGCTTTGGTACATTAGCCCACATCATCATTTCTCTATTTATCAAATTAAAAGTAATTTTTGTAATTTTTAAAATTAAAATACTCTATATTGATTTCCTAGTTTGTCCTATTAATTAGCGGAGAGGTTTTTTTTATTTGGCAATTTTTCTAGGGATATATTTTTTGAATTTGAAATTTAAAGATAAAGTTGATATATACGTACCTCATTAATTTTCCAAATTGCAGATAAATAAGCTAAAAGATGATACATCATGAGATTCATTTCAGTGATGACATTAACAAAATTGAAAGGCAGCCATTTAGTGCAAGCTACTGAAACTGAATCCACATAAACTAAGAACAGTGGTGCTCTCAAGAAATTCAAAATTGTGTTGTGGAGGTTGCTGCTCCAAGAACAACAAGAAAAAAGTGGCTAAAAAGTTGGAGGAAGTCGAAGACAGAAGAGCAAAAATGTGCAAGCTCCTGAATATGAGAGGTATATTTCTATATTTTATCTTTCATCAAATTTCTTGCCCTGAGTTGTTTGTGATAAACCAAAGAAGTCTGAATCAACTATGCTTGCTGCTGCTGCTGTAGAATCTTGCCGTGATACTGCTGCTGCTGTTTAGTTCAATACGGATAAGGAGTCCAAGTCTTATATTGAATTGTAATTCATGTATGTCTTGTATATTAGTTCATATCCCACAAGCATTAGGCGTGTTATTGTATTCTCCATAAATATTGATCTATTCATTGAGTTGAGTATGCAAAATTATGTTCTTCAAGATATATTTCAGTTTGTATTCAAAAAAAGATATCTTTCAGTTTGTTCTTTGATTTCAAGATTACTTGGAGAGGAAGGGTGGGATAACCTTTGGCTGGAAAGCAGTGTTTGCTTTTGGGAATTGAAAGTTTCATACATACTGTAGCAGTTTTGATATTAGTCATTAGCTTTAGTAATTGATTAATAAGACTCGTGTTCCATGGACTATAATTTAATGTAAAGCAGCTCGTGTGCCTTGTGCGTTAGGGGATGAAAAGTATTTTGGAAAGTGAATTGCCTTGGCCGTCTAAACCCATGCATCGTTTCTTCTTTCTTTGGTAACGAAATTTTCTCATTATATATGTATCTAAATAAAAAACCGATGCAAATAGGAATCAAACTGCTTAATGAATTAAACAACTACAAAGGGGAAAACATCGCTTATGAAGCTCTTTGGCAGGTAGTCCAACTCGTTTTGGGTGGTGCAAGGCTAGTGTGCATACACTTAATTAGGAGGTATATTGTTCTAATTTTAAGAATTAGACTCAAAATCTCCTTTCCGAGTTTGAAAAATTGGTAAAAGTACTCACTATTTATCTTCTTAAAAAAAAAAGCACTCACCTTTTGAACTTCAGTATCAAATATACTCATTTTTTTCTTGTACTTTTACTATATTACTTTTTGAATATCCAGTCCAAGAAAACCCGACTCAATCTAATGACGCCATAACGATATTTCAACAACAATAATCTACGATGTCACAACGACACTATAACGATACTTTAACAAGTCAACGACACTGTAACAACACTGCCATGTATGACCCGATTTTATTATTGCTACCATGTCATTATGGCGTCAGACTGTTGTTGTTATGGCATTAGATTGTTGTTGTTGCAGTGTGGTTATGGCGTCATTAAATTGACCTAGGTGTCCCTCTAAGTGAGTGTTTTTTATTTAAGAAGGCAAATAATGAGTACTTTTGCCAATTTTCCAACTCACTTCCATCCAATTACATTTTTTCCTTACATTTTCTGAATTTTTATAGTTTTTGTATGTATCTAGATATTTTTTGAATTTTTCGTTTTTAAAGGGTGATGTGAAAGGGAATTAAACCCTCAGAGGTGTTAGTGTTATTTCTCAAACCTGAGGAGATTTTGTGAATACATAATAAACCTGGGGGGGGAGAGGGTGTAAGTGTGTAAGTGAAATTGACCCCACAAAAGCTTGAAAATTTCAAAAACTTGTAAAATGCAGAAAATCTGAAGATTGAGTTGATATTTTGACTTGAGAATCATTTGCATCTATTTCATTCCATGTATGGTGATTAAGCTTGGTTGAAGATTGAGTTGCAAGGCTAGCTACCTTTATCGAGCTAAAGCAAAATCACACTATATAGGAGAGTTGAATTTGCAAAGGTATTTGCTATGACACACTCCGACTTGGATATCCCTAAGGATATCAAAATCGAGGTATGTTGGCCGACATCCTAGATGGTGATGAAAGCCATGTCATGTGGATGATGTGGAAAACTCAAATTAAAATAAAAACAGAGTCTAGAACTAGTGATACTAAGAGTAAGAGTGCGCAGAAGTACTGGTAGAACTCTTAATACACAACATATAATGTTCAAAGCATAGTTAAAGTGCAGTAAAGAAAATACAAATTATTCTCATTCTGAGTGGATGGATGAAACATAATAGTGGAAGAACAAAATCCTACGTTTATCTGGTGTTGAAGTCATAAACACAAGAACCGTCTCACTCGCCACAAGTCTAGCTACTAAGTCTTAGAGGGTCGCAAAACAGAAAGTGTGAGTGGGCAAAATTAACCATTTCTAAAACCTTTGCTTTTCATAACATAAGTAAGCTCTCTCTGAAAAAACCTATATAGTTTTCCAAAAGCACTCTACGTATAGTGTGAAAACTGTCAGAATAGTATAAAGGCACAACTACCAAAGATATGGCTAAACACAATTATCTCAACATAATATCGTATGCTCATCAACATATGCAGACACACAAGCCCATGTAGAGAGTAGCTACATGGAACAGACTGGGTGTAATAGATATATGCTCAGTACTACGATCACGTGAAGCTGGCGTTAATCGCATCACATATGAGTCCTAGTTGCCTAATGCAAACTAGTACAGGCTGACACCTACAATGGATCCAAGGTGAGCATAACAGTGCGGATGTGAACATACACGTGAAGGTTGGTCCTGGTCCGGATGAGAACTAGACACCAAGTGAATGCATGTATGATGAGCAAATAAAAATACATATGATCATGCCATCACAATTTCACAAATCTCAACAATATTCTTTATACTTAAACTCATAAGTAAAGCAAGGCATGATAGAAAATAGTTCACAAAACCATAGTGGAAACTAATATAAATAATATAAGTTTCTCAAAACAAAGCCTACTCACTAATATGTAGTTAGGTCGTAGCTGCCTTGCCTTGCTTGACCCCTGTACTCCTCGTGGTAAGTCTCTCCTATATGGAAAATAACTATACCAATCATTAACTTACTCAAAGTTCATAAACACTAAGGAGAACACTTGAAATTCTCTTTGTTTGCTCAAAACAGGGCTAAAAAGTGTTGAAAAAATGTCACACACTCCGCCACTCGCCTCCATGCGCAGTCAAGCGCTGGCACATGTGGCTGCTGACAGAGTTAACGGTGTTAGTTAATGCCATTAGAGTTAACAGAATACTTAACGGTTATCGTTAAAGTTAACAAAATATGCTAGAATTTAACAGAATATTCCTAACGGTGTTAAAAGAATATACCTGAGGATATTCCAAATCTATACTGGGTCTGAACCGAGCTTGTTGTCATCATGACCGAGTTTGGACCGAGTTTAAGTCGGTCTTAACCGGTTACTGCTGCAACTCGAGCCAGTCGCCGGCACCGGCACCTGAAACTCGTCGGTTTTTGGAAAATTTTCAAAACTTCGTAACTTGTTCATTTCTCAACCATTGTACATGATCTACATGTCAAAATGAAGCTGGAGAGAAGGAGAACAAGATTGTACTATTTGGAGTTTGAAAAGTGGTCGAAAATGGCCTAAAATTGGCCGAAAAGTCTCTGTCTAAAACCAAAGTCGGATCTACTCCGAAACACACGAGTTTAGTATGAAAATTTATTTACTCAATAAGAGGAAGCTAATAGTGGTGGTTAGAAGTCTCACCTTGGTCGGAATTAGAGAGAAGCTCGCTGGAAAAGTTTGGTTCTTCCGTGTGCGATTTTTGTTGATCGGTAGAGAGTTTGGACAATGAGTTTATACGGCTGAACTCAGTGAGTTGCGACAAACAAGGTGGTGGTGGTAGTTTGACTCGGTTCGAAGGAAGTGGTGTGGCCACTGTTTGTCTGAATGTAAGTTTTTCAAGGGAAGAAGAAGAAAAAAAATGAGAGAGAAAGAAGTATGAGGGAAAGAGGAAGAAGAGAGATTTGGTTTCTAAAATTAGCAGGGGAAAGGGGGTCCCTTGTGGCACGCAACACAACATCCCAAAACACGAAAGAAATATTTAAATGTACGTAACGTTTCCGTGACACGTCGGAATTATGTCCTATTCGCACTCATGCGTTCGTAGTGATGGGTACTACAAGAATACAACAAGTAAGAAGTCAAGACTCAAAAAGAGTTCAAACATCAACCTAGGACTTCCACTTAGCCCGTTCAGGGGCATTTTGGTCAATTCACAAGTTTGAGAAATAAAATACAATAAAATTAGGGACATGTCGTCACACGCTACCACTAGATTGAGCTTGAAATTTTACTTTTATTGAGATTCAACTATTATGGTGGATTTGCTTTACAATTTGGTTAGCTCAATGACCCCCAATTTTTTAACTCACTTGAAAGTTTTGGCACCAAATGTTGTGTTTAACTCCCTCAGATCTATGCTTATACTGAAGTTCATAAGCTCTTTGATTGAATGCTTGAATACGATCTAAGATGTTGATGCGAGTGGATTATTTGAACAATTTGCAGATCATATATGGTTGATTATTTGAACAATTTGCAGATGATATATGGTTAATTATTTGAATGATTGATATCATATAGGGAGAACTAATAAAAAGTCCCTCACAAAACTTTTTTTTTATCTAAAAACACTTTGACAACTTTTCTTATTATTAAGGACATTTTTTGTATTATAAGGAAAAAAAAAAAGGATCAGTCACACATTATGAAGGTTTTAATAAATTTATAAAAATGTCCTTATTAATAAAGAAAGTGTCTTTAATAATAGAAAAAGGTGCCCTTAATGTTAAAGAAAGTTGTCTAAGAGTTTCTGAATAAATTTTTTTTTACGAGGGGCTTTTTATTAATTTTCTACATAAGGTATTCTTATCTATGTTACCTGTGAATTGGCAGCTGGTTTAGTAACTTAGGCCCTTATAATTCCGATGTGCTTATTTTTTCAGGCGAAATGGTAGAATTCCAATGTGCTTATTGATCTGTGTGATTGTTGTTAGTCTCTGATTTGGGTGTTTGGTTTCAAAATTGTAGACATGTTTGTTAAACTAGGCAAAAGTAGGGGTAACATATAAACTACTTAGGTTGTAAATAGTAAAATAAGGGACCTCCGTTGTATAGTTTGTGAGCTGTAAATCTGTAGAATTTAGACTTAATTATGTACAATGTTTACAATCTATATAGGGTTTGAGAAAATCCGTATGTAGTAGGAATCCTAAATTAATTACAATGAATATTACATTCCGTTAATTACAGAGAAGATTCCAGATTAAATAATTATATTCTAACACCTCCCTTCCCTCCTCCCCAGCCGCGCAAACTGGACGATCCTGGTCGGGCCGGTTTGGAGCAAAGAACACCTTGATGAGGCTGGTGGACAACTTTGGTATAGAAGATCGGCTGGTTGAACAGCTAAAGATATGTAACAAATCCGATGACTAATGTGGCACTGAGATTATCACAATAAAGTAAAATAGGAAAAGATAGATGAACCCCAAGCTCTCGAAAAAGAAAACAAATCCATGTAGTCTCAGTACACGCATGAGCAAGCGAGTGGTATTCAGATTCAACAGTGGATCGAGACACTGTCGGCTGCTTTCTGGAGCACCAAGAGATGAGATTGGTGCTAAGATAAACGAGATAGCTAGTGATGGATCGACAAGTGTTAGAACAACTCGCCCAATCAATGTCGGAATAAGCAAATAATTTAGGAGAAGCAAGCTGAGAAGTCAAAGTGAGGCCAAAATTTAGAGTATCTTTAATATACGTTTAGCAGCAATCATATGAGTGGTACATGGTGAACTCATAATCTGAGCAACAATATAGGCAGCAAAGGAGATGTCAGGGCGAGTGAGAGTAAAATACTGTAAGGAGCCCACTAACTCGCGATAAGATGTGGGAGATGTAAGAAGTGACCCATCGGAAGCCGTGAGAGCAGTCTTGGCAGCAAGTGGTGCAGAAACGGGCTTGTAGGAAACCATATCAAACTTTTGTAGAAGATCATAAGCATACTTGAGTTGATGAATGTGAAGATCAGTGGAATCACGAGAAACCTGTAAGCCCAAAAAATAACTGAAAGAACCCAAATCTTTGATGTCAAACTATTGTCCAAGAAGAGTGGTAAACTCAGTGAGAACTTCTAAGGAGCTGCCAGTAATCACATTGTCATCAACATAGAGTAATAGGAAAATAATGTAGGAGCCATCATGTAAAATAAAAAGGGAAGAATCAGTTTGGCTTTGCCAAAAACCAATGCGGAGCAGATATGAGCTAATTCACTAAAACCAAGCACGAGGAGCTTGTTTAAGACCATACAAAGATTTTTGAAGACGACAAACATAATGAGGGTGAGCGGAATCCACAAAACTTGGAGGTTGAGCCATATAAACATAATCTTGAAGAAAACCATGCAAGAATGCATTTTTAACATCTACTTGACAAAGTGGCCAAGCATGAGAAACAATAAGACTCAGGACTCATGTGCGAATGGGTCGGCTTGAAAATAGGACTAAAGGTTCATCATAATCAATATTGGGTCGTTGATGGAAATCTTTTGCCACAAGATGAGCTTTATAGCATTCAACAGAACCGTCCGGATTTCTCTTGATACGGAAAACCCACTTGCAACCAACCGTGTTCTGACTAGGCCGAGGCGGGACGAGAGACCATGTTTGATTACGTAGCATGACATTAATTTCCTTATTCATGGCCTGACACCATTTCGGATGCTTGGAGGCCTGATAAAAACTATGGGTTCACCGGAGTCGATAAAAGTTAAAAGGGCATAAGGAAGAGGATATCAGACTGTGCCATCAGTATGAGTCTTGGGCTTAGAGATGCCATCACGCAGTCGTGTAACCATGCAGTGGCGAAGTTGCTACGGAGAGAGGGGGCGGTCGCCCCTCCTCTAGCCAGAAAACTAAGCCACTGAGCCCCTGAACCCCTCTGGAGGCTGGAGACCGGAAATGGAGGAGCAGCGTCGCAGCCCGCAAGAGCCAGGCGGTGCTGCGACTCTGGGAAATTTTTTTTTTTTAAATCCAGGCCAAAACGACGTCGTTTTGGGCCTGGTTATGGAAAAAAAAAAAGCATAACAAAACAGGGGACCACTGGTCCCCATCACAATATATTTCTATTAGACTATTATCCCCGCCAAATCCGCGATCCCCTTTTTCCCATTCCCAGCAGCAGCAGCAAGCCATCACACACAGTGCACTGTTTCTGTCCCCA